>JAEIFZ010000002.1:8906666-9510000 GCA_018904035.1 Zaprionus ornatus | reverse complement strand
GGTGTACTACAGGGTGTACTACAGGGTGTATTGCAGGGTGTACTACAGGGTGTACTACAGGCTGTACTACAGGGTGTACTACAGAGTCTACTGCAAGCTACTATACAGGGTGCACTACAAGGTGTACTACAAAATACACTACAGGGTGTACTACAAGGTACGCTACAGGGTGTACTACAAGGTACGCTACAGGGTGTACTATAAAGTGTGCTGCAAAGTACAATACAGGGGAACACCAAGGTACACTACAGGGTGTACTACAGGGTGTACTACAGGGTGTACTAGAGGGTGTACTACAGGGTGTACTACAGGGTGTACTACACAAGGTGTATACCTAGGGGTATTACAGGATAAACTGCAAGGTGAGCTGGAGATTATATTACAGAGTGTGTACTACATAGAGTAGAGTAAGTATTAGGTAAGTTATACAAGCAATACTACAGGGTCACTCCCGTCGACTATCATTTTTCTATTCAGTACATATTCTTCTCTATTAATTAAGTTACCCGTTCAAAGTTGCAAGCTCTATTGAAAATGTAAACCGAATAAACACAAAACCAGACAAACTATTTGCAATAACTTTCCCCTCTTTGATTAGCTTACAGGATATGGCAATCTACCCGCACTACCTCATAACTCACCGAGAACTTCCTGCGCGAAAACAAAAGCCACCAGCAAGCATTCCCTTCCCTCTCCAGCTTCCCCTTTGCCAACATCAACAACAATTTAGCCAAACTGCGACTCAACTCATCAGAACTCATCAGAATTAACAAAATGCATTGTTGGCCAAGTTGTTGTACGCTAAATGACCAAAATTCGCATAACTCAAAATGGAAAACACTCAGCAAGAGTCGAGACTAAACGAAAGAGAGAGAGGGAGAAGGGAGAGCGAGAGGGAGAAGGTTGGAAGGGAGTGTGGGACGAGAAGAGACCACTAAAAAAGTCACATGATTTAGCTGCGGTCAAATGGGCAAAAGTGTGAGCAACGAAGGGGGCAAACACAGCAACAACAACAATAACTACAGTTCTCACACAGCAAGAACAATAACAAAAGCAGTAACAACAACAACAACAACAATAGCAACAACAATAGCAATGGCAATGGCAACAAAAACTTATTGCAAAACAGAAACCGAAACAGAAACAGAGAACTGAAAACTGAAATGCTCGTACATTAGAAGCTGTTGTACATTTATAGATGACGATGAGCGGGCGGGACGAGCCGACTATGGAAAATAAATCTTTACTGCGCCATAAGACGACGGCGACGACGACGACGACGACGACGACGTCTGCTTCTCCATTACAGCGACGACATCGCGTCGCGTCGTCGTCGTCTCAGTCGGCGCGCTTAGCCTCGGCTTATCTGAGACGCTTTGCTCTCTACTCTGCCTCTCTTTCTCTCCCTAACTCTCCCTTCCGTCTCTCTCTCCCTCTCCCCTCTCTCTCTCTCTCTCCCCTCTTCGTCAACCCCCTCTCTCTGTCTTGCTGTGTGCGTGCTCGCTTGAGCTTCTAATGAAGATAGTACAAAACCCAAAACGCCAGCACTGCCCACCACCTCCAACCGAAGCCTCATCCTCATCAAGCCGCACTCAGTCCACAGTTCAACTGATCCGATCCGCAACCCGTTTTTGTTTTTTTTTTATTCGTAATTATTTCGAACAAAAACGAAACTAAGCTGCATTTTGCGCATCAATAGCTGTTGTTGTACCCTGGAATTCTTGAACAACAATTGAAGTTTTTAAAGAAAGAAAAAGAAAGAAGATTTTTAAACCCTCGAACAATGGTCAAAAGAGGGTATACTAACTGTATGCAAATGTACACATGTAACAGGCAGAAAGAGACGTCCCTACAAAGTATATATATTCTTGTACAGGATCACTTGCCTTATACGTCTGTCTGTATGAACACACAGATCTCAGTTATAAAAGGAGCTATTCAAGTTAAATAATCTTGATACATGCAATATTGAAGAGCTTAGAGATTAAAGAGAAAACTCTCTTTATGTGAAGAAATTTAGAAAGAAGAGTGTACTCGTATATTATAGATATGGGGAAAGATGATGATGAGATGCAGAGTATTAACTTAGGAATTGAAGAGTTAAGAAGATTTTCTAAAATGCAACTATAGTTATATAGATTATATATATGGTATCCTACTAGATACAGGGCTTAATATAGGACTTTATACATTTCCTACTTGATACATATTCATACTTACTATTTCATACATATCCTATTCAATGCAGCATGTTTCTATTGACGAATTTCTGAAAGGAATTTGATGGTTAAATAATTAGAAAGAACAGAAATTTAAATTAGACAAGTGATCGATTAATTAGGGATCTATTGAAATGTATCTATGTATTGATCTATTGAGATATATATTTTTGCATTAACTATTAATAAAACTTATGAACAGAGTTGGAAATCGCTGAATTTAAATACCTTACATTACTATACCCTTTGCCCATTGAAAATCATTGACAAAGGGAATACTAACTTTCTGCAAATGTATGTAACAGATAGATGGAGGCGTGGCAGTGCCCACAAAGTATATATATTCTTGATCACTAGTAAACTTCTTGATTGTTTAAGTTAAATGTATCTGCATATAGTCTAACTAAATCTTAATCTACAATCTAATCAAGATTTCCATCAATTTCAATGCATCTTTATACTCCTATAGCTAATGATCAGGAAATCAGATACCACAACTGATTGCAGGTACAAGATGCTATACACCTAATTCCAGTACAATATACTGTTTGGTAATTCTTAAGAATATTTCTCCACCCTGTGATGTTAAGATACAATATTATGATGTACGGATTCTTCACTTAATAATACAAAAAAAAAAAAAAAAAAAAGTACAATATACATACAACTAATTCTAACTGTCTGTAGGAGGCGTGGCAGTTCCCACAAAGTATATTCTTGTTCAGATTCACTAGTTAATTGCAAAGTTTGTTCAAGTTAAATATGAAATATATGCAATATATTTGCATATAATCTAAACTAAATCCAAATCTAAAATCTAATCAAGAGTTCAATCAAGCTCTATGTATCTGTATAGCTAATGATCAGGAAATCAGATACCACAACTGATTGCAAGTACAATATGCTATACATCTAATTCCAGTTAGATGTGGGAACTTCTTCTTGGCTGGGGAAAACTCAACCCCCTTCGAACGCGGCTGCTGCTTGGCCTTGAAAGTGTTTTTCCATTTAGCTGGCCCGATCGCTTGCTGAATGAATGAAATACTTGCAAATATTTTTGTTTATTTCTTTATTTTTAACATCAACTTAGCATTGTTGTTGCTGTTGTTGTTGTTGTTGTTATAATTACTGTTGCTGGACGAGAGAGCACGCTGCGTCGTCGTCGTCGTCGTCTCCGTCGATTTGTTTCGTTTCGTTTCGCTTGTTTCGGTTCTAAGTTTGCGTGTTGCTGTTCCAGGGTGATTTTGCATTTGTTGTTGTTGTTGTTGTTGCTAACTATTGCTGCAGCCCAGCAGCATTTCAAGGTCTTTTCACTCAGCGTATGCATGTGTGTGTGTGTGTGTGTGTGTGTGTGTGTGTGTGTGTCTGTGTTGTTTGCCAAGTTTTGTTGCCTGCACTCGTTCGCTTGTTTCTGCATCATCTCTCAATGCAATGAGAAGTTTTTGCGAAAATTTCTTCGCCCATCGCTCGACACACGCCCCCCTGGCCCTGCCCCCTTCCCTCACACGTTTCTCGCCGTGCTGCAGTTTTTGCTCTTTTCCACTTGACTGACAATTTGATTGGCAGTTTGTGTATTTGTTGCTATTGCTGCGGCGGCGTCGACGACTGTTGCTGTTGTTGCTGCTGTTGCTGTTGTTGCTGCTTTTACAGCCCCGCAATTATATTTAATTTTATTATCGAAGATTGCAGCAAGATTTTCGCCCCAAGGTCAGGCGTGTAAATCTTTACCAGACAGCGCAGCACAGCGAGAACAGTCCCGGCAACGATCACGTAAGCAACACTTTTTTCCTGCTCGTCGACGTCGTTGTAGTTGTTCTTCTTGTTGTTGTTCTACTCTTAGTATTGCTGTTGTTGTTGTTGCTTTTCCAGCTAGTCGTTTCGCAGTGAAAACTGTCGGCGATAATTTGCCGTCGCCGTTGCCGTCGCCGTCGTTGTTGTCGTCAACCTTCTCGATGTTTTCGATGCTTCATTGTCGTGGCTTTTAATGGGCCTAACAGTTGTTGTTGTTCTCGTTGCTGTTGCTGTTGTTGCTGTTGAGCAGAGCTAAAGCAATTTCAAGTAGTTTTGACATTTGTCTGCTTTAGTTTGGGCTTTCAGTACACTATTTCCTCTATTCGAACTCATTTAGTTCTTGTCATTTGCCGATCAGCTGATCAGCCTCGATCAGCTATTGTTGTTGTTGTTGTTTCCCGCAGCTGTATATATGTAATGTATAAATACCGGAAGAGACGCGACGTGCACGAAGCGCGCAAAATCAATGTTACTCAATCTCCAGCGGCTGACGCGGCGTATACGTAATGCCAAAGTACAATATGTGCAAAATGCGTATACGCAATGTGTGCGTTGCTGCTTGACTTGACAAAGCGAGCAGATTCTGATTGCAACAGCAGCAGTTAAAGTCTACAGCTGACAATATACTCGTATGCAATATTTAGTGCGATTCTCCCTTGAGAAATTCAAAGATATCGCACTTATAGTCTGCTTTATAGTTATAGAATGGGTAGTGTGGGGTATTCTGGAAAGATGTGGCAAACAAATGAAACTAAGCCTGCTTTTCTTTAATTTAAATGTTTATATATGCTTCATATAAGACCCTTATAAGGCCTGTGTCAAGCCTCTTTTCTTGCCTGCAACAGAAATGCCTCTAATTATATTATTATATAGTTATGATTCTAGAGTATCGCTGATTACAAGCCATCTTCAGCAAGAACGCCCACAGTACACGCAAGACTCTAAGCTGCAAAAACACAGTCATCATCAACGTATTATTGTTATATTATTTCCCCAGCAAATTGCGGCGAGAGACGCGGCGTTTGGTCTCATCATCATTGCCATCCGATGTGGGTTAGCGAGCTCTGCTCTTTTGCTCTCCAAGCGAGAACAGAGATACACACACACACACATGCAGACACTCGCAGCTAGAGCTGTGTGTGAAGGTTACGCATTCGCCACGTATGCACTGCGAGCGCATTGTCTAAACAAATAGTTGCCGCACAAGGCAACGCAAAGCAAATAGAGACGGACATGGACACTTGTGCAGTAGCCCCTCATACACGTGCATGTATTTGTGCGTGCGTGTGTGTGTGTGTGTGTGTGTACACTATTTATATACACATTAAAAGCATGTGTGTACAGACTAATTACATTGCCTTAGAGCGCAAATTGAGAGAGAGATAGAGAGAGAGAGAGAAGAGGAAGCTGCAAAACAAACGACCAACTTGCAATCGGAAACATCTCGCACTGTCCTGTGTGCAGTAAGTACGGGTTGGTAGAACCGGATTTGAAGAACTTATTTGATTTGTTTGTGGTATAAAGCAAACCACAACAAAGTTTCATGTCATCAGCTACTATGGTTCCCAAGATCTGATCGATACTGGGAATAAATGAATAGGAATATGTCAGACATATTTGGATTACTTATGGTGTATAGTCAATAATACTGAAACTTCATGTTGATATCTAGTATAATTCTTAAGATCTAATACACAATGCGGTGAATATCTGATAATTATATATGGCATATTGATATCCAGTTTATATGTACGATTTATGCTAACTCATACTAATATTTTAAGTATAACTTCTTGTCATCCATATCAATGTCATGATATCAATTGCATGCGAGAAACGGAAGGGATATGATAGAAGTTCTTCTTTATCTCTATCTGCAACAATGGTATAAGTTATTTTTCATCTTATTTCTACCAACTCTGGGATAATAATAGAAGTTCTTCTTTATCTCTAGTATCTCTTGGACAATTGTTTTTTTTTTTTTTTTTTTTGTATCTCTTGGACAATGATTAAAGTTCATCTTCATCATTTTCGATAGTAACAGATGTTCTTCTTCATCTCATGTTCTTCTTAATCTCATGCCGAAGGTTCTATATACTTACAGGTCTTTTTAATATACGATTGGGCTTTGATTTCGATATCATAACTATATACCCATGATTCGTCATCATTGAAGTCATTCAAAAGCTTTTGACCGATGCTCATGCAACGGTTCTTTTGGTCAAAATTTAGCAAAAAGTCGCCGAGCACGCAAAACACTTATAACCTTTACACCTCTCACAACCAAACAAAAAATGTCATTCACTTGAATCTTGGCACAGATCTTTAGGAAGAGTGTACCAACATAACAAAACAAAAAAAAATCGATAATCGATAGTACATTGCCCGCAAAATTTGAAAAGTCACCTTACTTTTTGAACACACCTCGTATACAATATGAACTCCGAAGAGACCACAGCAAAATATTTCCCAAGTATTTAGATAGAATCATATTTAAATATCATATCTCTTGATCTACTAGTTCCGATCATAAACAAACAGGCAAAGCACAAGACTCGCCTTGTTATTCACGATGAATCATCGGATATGCTTCATGCTATAAGAAATGCTTGTGTGTCCAACACATGCCACATATGGGCACTGCATACAGGGTATATGCATGGCATACCTCGCAACGGAGATGAGTCAATACACATCGCACCCAAGCACGAACAATTTGAACTAGCTCTAATCGTGCCGTGGCAGGAAATATGCGAATTTTAATTAGCCTGAGCTGACTCTGTTGGACTGGGGAATTTGTTAACAATCGAAGTGCAGCGCGTGCGGGTAATCAATCAGGCATAGACAGGGGCACAGAGATGGAGAGGAAGGGAGGGGGAGCGAGAGTAGGGCAGCCAAAGAGCATCCTTGTGGGCAGCTAAGCCACGGGCACAGTCCATAGCCAGTTCGGGCAGCTCGTTACTGTGCAAGAATTTTAAATTGTTATGCAAATTTCACCTGCCCCCAGTTGCAGTAGCACGAACGTGTAGCTCGAGGGTGCCCACAGGCAGGGGCATGGAGGAGGCGTGGCAATCAACCAAGAGCCGGCTACCGGCAGCCGCCTGTCGGCAGTTTGGCGAGAACAAAAGCGCCAGGCAAACGCCATAATTCAAGTGGCCGCAGTGATTTCATGCCTGATTTCAATTATCAATACGCGCCATCGACATGGCCAACAGATCCCTGCCTCCCTCACTCCACACCCCCCTCCCCGCCGTTCCGCTGTCCGTCTGCCAATCGAACAATGGGCACAAATCATTTCATATGCCAAGCGTGTGGTCTGCTGCTGCTGCTGGTTCTCCCTCAATCCTCACGCACAGTGGCCAGGGAATTTCGACTCGCAGTGCAATATTTTATTTTAGAGCAGACTTCGATTCAGTCTTTTTTTTCGCTCTTTTTTTCGGGGGTAGCCAGAGTTGTCACCGTTCTGACTGTTGTTGTTGTTATTGTTGTTGCTGTTGTTGTCTTTTGCCGTTTGTTTTGTCAACTGTCAGCGGCAATGAATTTAATAATTTAAAGCAGCAAAAAGTGCAAAAGAAAAAGCCAAACTTCATCAGCAACACAATCATCAGCACGAACATCATCATCTTCATCCTCATCATCGTTCTGTTCTTCATCATCCTGTTCATCATCATCATCCACGTCGCTGTCCATCTCCATCGATGTCGAACATGACACAAAAGCTGCACTTGCCGATGGGCTTTGAATAAAAAATGCGAAAATGTATCGCAAACGATTTGCAAACGATTTGATTGAGCCACAGGCCCCGACACGGTGGGGGAGGGGCGACGGGGGTGAATGTGGGAAGAGACAGCTAACATGGTATATGGTATATCAGGGCGTGGCACTGCGGATGCACTGCATATTTAACATGTTAAACGCTTTCGAATCGAATGGTTTATTGTCGACTTTTTTTGTTTGTCAAGGCAACGCATGTTGGAAGTGTCCTTTGAATATGGAAAATGATAGGCGAAAATATTATGGGACCTTCGATAATATTTATGCAGGGACTTCAAAAATATGGCACTGTTGGATGAGGATTGCAAAGACACTACAAATGATTGTAATGGTAATAAAGAGTTATTGAATACGAGTAATTTTCACTTTTTATAGTTACAATAATAACCATCTAGGAGTTATAGAAGTTCTATGATAATGTCGGAGAATCTAAGATGTTTTATGAGTCTAAGAAGTTCTTAAAGAAGTTCTTAAAACTTCAAGTAAAGAAGTTCTCAAAACTTCAAGTAAAGAAGTTCTAAAACTTCAAGTAAAGAAGTTCTTAGAACTTCAAGTTCCTGTAACTTAAACTAGGTATTAAAAAGTGTATAGTTTGTTATGGTAAATATAAATTGCTATTGGAACTACAGAGGGACGATTTGACAGTATCATGAGTTCTGAGTTGAAAGATAATCTAGGGGAATAAAAAGTACGGGAGGCTCTAGAAGTTCTAGTAGCTAGCACTAAGAATGGAAAATTGTAAGTTATAAAAGAAAGAACACATGTTCTGGGATAATTTAAAAGTTCTATATATTCTTGGACAGTCTAGTAGTTTAAAGCTCAGGGATAATTTAAAAGTTATATTGTATATTCTTGGGCAGTTTAGTACTTTAAAGACAATCCACGAGAGTAATCCACTTTAAGTTCAAGTATTAATAAGTGTTCTAGGCTGGACACAATCAGAACTTTAAAGCTACATAAAAATAGAATAGTCCACTCTTTAGTAATGAGGTTTATTATCTATTTTATCTATCAAAATATAAATGACAATTTCTTGTACTATTTTTTTTACATATTGTTACGTGTGTTGTCTACCATTTTGTCCATTTTGAAGATGCGCAATATCTAAGCTTTTAAATATCGATAAGAAGTTCAATATATAACAGTTTAGTATTTTCATGATTGAATGCGATAAGTATAAAACTGAATAAAAGGTTCGCTACGGCAGGGAATGACAGTTTGCTTTTAAACTTACTTGAATTTGACAACAATAAGTAAATTAAAAATGTATACTCTAGAAGTATAAGAATAACCTACAATCTTTTAAAACATAAGCAACATCCTTCAAATAAGTTAAATTGCGCACTTTTCCAAAGCCATGATTAATAATCAGAGCTGTTTTAGCGTACTACACACACGTGTCAATAATACTGCAGCTCTGTCTGCTACTCGTGGCTAACTGTCATTCTTGGTAGTCCATCAATGTGGCACGTATTAGCCCCACCAAGTGCTTATCGTAACTCGCGACTTTGGTTTCATTGAAATGCATTCGGTGGGGGGGAATATTTCAATCGAATTGCCATCCGGAGTACTTGCTAAAGAACATTCATCAATTCTAAAGCTCTGGGAGGAAATCCCGTGCAGAATAAACAACAAGCACAAATAAAGAGGGATACGGTGAAGCGTACACGACTGTTAATTACCCTGCACACACATTAGAGGATCTTAAAGAGTATAACATTTGATATTGATTAGATTTTCAGCTTGATTTTGATACATCTCATTCATATAAATAAATAATTAAGGTTTTTCTTTGTTGAGAAATGTGTAATAGGGGAAATATGAAATATATTGATACGAATTCGAATTGTTCAAGAATATTAAATGAAAATGTAATGTACTTTTTGTATATTTGAGCATAAAACTAAAATCAGAAAAGGTCCTTATACAAAGCCTGAATATCGGCCAATGGTGCTATGGTTATAGTGGTCAGATTCCTATGAAATTTTATATGCATATTATATATAAAGAAAAAGTGCGATGTAGTAAATTTGGTTGGAATATCTTCACAAATAACCAAAATCGACCTATAGTTTGTATGGCAGCTATACCATATATCAGTCTGATCTTGCTCGTTCCGAAATATTTACAGCGTGCAGCAATAAGAAGCTTGTATCCAAGTTTCATTAAGATAGCTCCACAACTGAGAGCCTACTTTGCGTTGAAAAAGCAAAAACGGACAAACGGACATCCGGACAAACCGACAGGCCTGGTTCGATTCCTCTGCTAATGCTCATTATATTGTAGATATATATACTTTGTGGTGTCGAAGATGTTTCTTTAGGCACGTTGCAAACTCCTGCCCAAAATTAATATATCCTCTGCAAGCATATAATTTAATAAATATAAAGTAAAATTGGTCAACCTCTTGACTGCACGTAGACAAGCCACAACTACCCTCTTCGGTCGTTTGCCCTGGCTGACAGGGTATACAGAAAAGGGAAAGTCAATCGCTAACGTTAAATTTGAAATGAAGCACGTAAAGAAGCACGTAAAATATTTGAAGTCCATGACCAAACGATGGTATTGTATTTTATTGAAAATTCTCACATATTTATTAAGCGCGCGTTTTTGGCTTTGCCTTTGGTTCTGCCTTTGGCTTTGACGTCGCCGTTGCTGTTGCCGTTGCCGTTGCCTCTTTGCGGTTCGTTCGTTCGTTTGTTTGTTATGTAACGCAGCGAGGCGGCTTGTGGGAGGCAGTGGGCGGGTGGCGGGTGGCAGCTCGAAAAATTGTATGAGACAGCGCGCGGCAAGTAATTCTTATGATTATCATAATTTATATGGCCTTGGAGACTTGCGACAGGCGGCAGCAGCAGCAGCAGAAGCAGCAGCTTTGGGCAAAGCCCGCAACCAGAACCAGAACAAAAGCAAAGTCTAAAGAAACAGAAACAGAAAGAGCAACAGCAACAGCAACAACAGGCAAAGCGCAAAGCCAGAGCAAGAGAATCGAGAAGAAATCTTCAGCGTTGCTGGTGACGTCTTCCGTGCCGCTTCGTGCTTTTCTAATGCATGCGGAGCACACGGAGCAGCCCATCTAACTAATGCTAAATACGTTGACCTTGGAACTGCGCGCCATCTCAGGGTCTTGAAAATTATATATATACAGAGAGAGAGAGTGAGATCTACCAGTGAAGAGGGAGGGGGAGGAATGGGAAGGGGGCCACTCATCTGAAAAAGCGTTGAACAAAAACAATTTCCACTCAATGAATAGAAAAATTGCGCACAATTGTTTGGCGTTTCATGGCGTTTTGTGGGGTTTTGTGGCTGCTGCTGCTGCTGCTGCTGTTGATGATGTTAACTAAATAATTAGCTGACATAATTCGCCCGAACATCGGCTAAGAGCCATGCGCCCATTAGCCACGAGGCAGCACGAGGCATACTCCACAGAGATCCATCCAGTGTCAAAAGTCGGGCCAAAAGTGTCAAATTAAATGCGCATTAGAGCGTCATTTGAAAGAAGAGGGCCCAACCGCAGAGACCAAAGGCAACAGCAGCAACAACAACAACAACAACAGCAACAACTTGTACAGCAAAGCTTTTTATATTAAACAATTAAATGACCAGCAACATTTAATTGCATAATTAATAAACATTAAAAGCACTTTAGGTACGACAACAACATTTAAATACTATATAATTTGCACTTGGCGTCTTTGCCTCGTCTCTTTTTGTCGGAATCTTCGTTGTTTCTTCGCAGAGTCCATGGCAACAGAAGACACGGGGCTTATCACAATAGAAGATTACACAGATTACGCACTAATATTGTGGGAGCTGGTAGACTTGTTCTTAAAGAAGAGAATAGTGAGTTCCATTCTTTCCAAAATATTGTTCAGCTATTTCCAGCTCAATTGCCTATTAGCAACAATTATGAGCTGAGGGACACCATTTTTGTATTATAATAGAAGATGATGATAAGAAACTTTACTTTGTAATGATAATTTATATTTATATTATTATTTTTAAATGTTATTTATATGTTTTAATAGTTTGATTGTGATCAAATTTGAAGTTTGCATAGAAATATTGTCAAAGAAAGCATATAGACTGTTATAATGCGAGATTTATATTGACAACTATATTTTGGCAAGATTGTTTCCATATTTACTATATGTTATACTGTCATGATTATGCTGAAATTTAAACAGCATATGGTTAGCAATATAAATGTGCAATCTGCCAAGTTTGATGGCAATATCAGTTATATAGACTAGCATATGAAGATATTGATGCGTAGCCAAAACAAAACCAAACTAAACAAGGTCTCTCTCTTCATCACACTCACTTCTAACACTCCCTCTCTTCAACTTTTTCTCCCTCTCTCTCACACTCTCGACTCTGCTCTCTTCATATCTTAAAGATTGAATTCAATTGGTAGGCATGAATATCGAATAAATCATTTGGCAAAGCAAAAGAGAACCGAGAAGAGAACAACGTGTAGCGACCTTCACCTAGAAGCGACCAGTTCCGGTAGGGCCGAGGCGGGTTGCGGGTAGCGGAACTAATGCCAGATCTGTACGGTCTACTTGGTCATTCCGGGCAGCGCCTACGCAATTAGCAGCGACCCAGCAGAGTCGATAAAAATAGCAACAATTGTCGACAGTTCCCCCCCGCCCCCACCCCCTCTGCTAAGGTCTTTCCCACTGATTGCGTAGAAAGTGAATGTTTATAGTTTTGTACCGCTCTACCTTACCCCTCTTACCCCCTTCCCCCCTTGGTGATTGAATTCAAAATCAGCTGAAATGAAATCAAAAGTTGACTTTACGTTTCATTTTCGTTTTCATTTTGGTTTCGTTTTCTCATTTCGTATCGTTCTACGGTTTCTTCACGTCGTTTCGCTTTTTGACAATTTTGTTTATTTTGTTCTTGGTATTCTATGCGCTGTTTACGTTTGTCTTTCTCGCACGTAAAACGTGTGACTTGAACATTGAATTAATTCTGTTCAATAATTTACATTTTTCCATAACTTGCCCCGCACTTGCCCCGCCGTGTCTCGCACTCTCCCCTCGCCACTTAGCTTTGGGTGTTTGTGTTTTGTGTTATTCATTCTCGCCGCTGACTGGGTCGACTCGACTAGTTCTTGTTCATTGATTTTACTTCCCAGAAGCCACGACGTATTTTTTTTTATGGGTTAACTGACCAAGAGCCACGGTGACGAGGCCGGACTCCGATCTGCTGGTTACCCGTCGAAGGTGGTAAACAATTCCTGGAATCGTCTCCCTCTGTGTGTGTGTGTGTGTGTGTGTGTGTTTGTGCTTCGCATTGTTTATTATTGTTTTCTTGTTTTCTGGTTTTTTCTGAGGGTGCAAATCATTTTACTAATCGCTTTCGATGGGAAGTTTATAATGCTTGAGTTGGGATTGCCCAAAGAGAAGTAATCATATGATTGACAGTATTGGAAGGGATTAGGTAAGTTAGATATGGTAGAGAAGTTTGAAATGTCTTCTTTAGATAGTAAGTAATACTAGATTAAAGAAGTTTTTCAAGCTGAAAACTTGAGCTAAAGCGAAGTAAGGGGAGTAAGTATTACAAACTATATTTGTAGGTTAAATATGACAAAGATTATATAGAGAAAGTATAATAGTTGCATAACTTAATCATACAAACGAAAGCAAAAGTCGAGCTGGGATATTCTTCGACCTCTTCTTGCGGTGTAGTTTAATTTGTTATAATTATACATACATACATACGAGTACGTATGCACATGCTTTAAAATTATTCGCGACAGATGGAAGATTCTTTGTTAACTGGCACAAGCTCATACTTTCTTGAATAACTTCTGTGTTTATAGTACGATCGAAATTAAATTTAAAGGAATGATAAATATAATAGTCAGCTAACTATATGTCGAAGTTAAAAAGTATATATTTTATACGTTGCTTACGAATCAAATTTAAAAATTTAAATATTAATTTGTGGGGGCGGTGGGCGTGGCACACAACATTTGCAATATGCTTAATCTGTGCACAGATTACATAAACTCTAATGCCAAATTATTATTCTCTAGCTCTTTAAATAGCTGAGATCTTGACGTTCAAACAGACAGACAGACGAACAGACAGTCGGACAGACAGACAGACAGGGCTGAGTCTAAGCATGAATGGGGTCTCCCAAGGTTCCTTCTGCCTGTTGCACATATTTGCACAAAGTTGGTAAACTCTTATAGACAATAGAAAAGAATGATAATTTTGAATGAGAAAAGGTCTGTATATAGTCTATAAATCAATTCTATCACCAATCTATAAGTAAGTTCAGATAAAAGAGGTGCTTGGAATTGGCAAAACAATGTTAGTTAGTTGAAAGAGATTTGCAAATGCGTAAAACCCCAGATGTAAGTCATTATGTATTACAGCCTCTGGAGCGGCGACATTCCTACTTGTTTATCGCAAGAACTAGCATAATAAGTGTAGAAAACAGAACAGATCTCTGAAGAAGTAGAATATTGTTTCACTCTCTCGTGCCATTCTAATAAGTCATATTAGATCCAAGCGCCATGGCTTATCATGCACTCGCCCACACTCACAGCGAGGTGGCCTTGGCTCATGAGTTCATGAATCACTTTCCGGGAGAATGTGCATATATGTATATATGGGTACTATATGTGTATATAGTACATGCAATCTTTCACGACACTGTGCGCAGTCTTCCCTTCTTTCCCTTCTGTACCACACTTGTGTGTGGATCTTTTTGAAATGCATTTATAATTGTGTTTTTGAAACAGAAAAACAACTTTATAAGGTGTTGAAGTTTTCGTTTCTCCCCCGCATCTTCTTCTCGGTTTGTATTATTTATGCGGCAGACTGTAACGAAGCTTTGTCTTCTTCATTAACAAGCTTCCTTCTGGCACTGGAGGCGGGCACTCGGGCATTGTTTGCACGTTGACACAGGTGAAACTAATTAGGCCACAAAACGCAGCTCATTTATGTTTTATTTGTTAGCCAACAAAACAGAAACAGTAACAGCAGCAGCAACAACAACAACAACAGCAGCAACAACAACAACAGCCACAACAGCGTCGTCTACAGAAATATAATAACAATTAAAAGAGGGAGAATAGGCTGGTGAACTCGTTTTCGCAAACAGGGCGACTTGAGGGTTGCCAAAAATGCCGCCAGCTGCGCTTCTGGCTCTTCTGCCTTCTCTTTTTGTTGAAACAAGTTTTATTTTGGGTTTTTGTATTCTAAAATTTGTGTAAAATGGAAGTCATTGAACTGTGTCTGTCTGTGTGCAGCGTACACGTATGTTTTGCATAGGAGCGTAAAATGTTTTTTTGGAAAAATCTACAAAAATTGACCCAAATTTTGTATGGACGCGGGCTAACTGCGCGTATACGTAATAACATTTTAGTTTCGCTAGTTTTCGCTTTCATGCGCGGCAAACAGCTTAACAACAGCAACAACAACAACAACATGAAGAGTGGCAGCAGAGTTGGAAAAACGTGCCTATGCAAAATGAGCTTCAATTCCAAAGCGCGCGTGAAAAATTCATTAAAAAGCGACGTCGGCAACTGAAAATGTTTTCAGCTTTTTTTTTCTGTGTGCAAGGGAAGTGGAAGGAGGGGGAGGGGGAGGGGGAAAGGGAAACTCATAATTGCCGCTGCGTTTTGTACTTTGTTTCTAGGAATGTTTATTAACAGAGAGCAAAATGAAATAAAAACTCCCTCGAATGTTGCTTATTAAAATCGAGCGAAATTTAATAAGCCGCGTTTTATGCACACAAACGGGACGAGGAAGCGACGAGTCCCTGCCATTTTTAGCTATTTTTTGTTTTTGTATTTTGTGGTGGATTATGAAACTGGTGAAATGGCGTCTTATACAAGTGCCGCACCCACGCCTACTGCCCGCAACGTTGTCCCGTCGCAGCCGTAGAAGCGTCTTAAGACACCGCAAAAATGCAGCCAAAGTCACGTCTGGGGAACCTGCTGCCGCTGCCGCTGCCGCTACCTTTGTCGCTGGGTTCGGCTTAGCCCCAACGGTGTGTGTGTGTGTGTGTGTGTAACCGCATGTTGGCCATAAAGCGGTGTATACCACACTAAAAAGTGTATTACCCGAAAGCCATTTTGCAAATAGTATGCACACTTTTTATTGGGCACACACTAACTATGTATGCAAAATGTTAATGATCGCAATTCGCAACGTTTTGTGCAGTTTGAGGTTATGGCTGAACAAGAGAAATCATATTTATCATATATCGATTAAGATCTGCACTGACTGGGCCTAAGATTTTCAAGTTTGAGGTTATGAGTGAACATTTCTTGTCTTATTTATCATGTATTGAGATACTGAACATCTGTTCTGAGTAGGCTTAAGATATGATATGCAGGTTTGAGGTTATATCTTAACAGTAGAAGTCACATGGCTCCATAAAAACTTATCTATATTACTGTAGCGAATGCGAATGTTCATATATCGAAATATTCCAGTTTGAGGTTATGGCTGAACAAGTGAAATAATGTGGAATTGATAATAATCTGTACTTAGTATGCAGTAGTTGTAATATTTGTGACTTACTAGAAGATTTAGAAAATAAATTCAGGTTTTAGGTTATGGTTAAAAAAGAGAAAATGATATTTTATGGGGACTGGGCAGAGTTGATCAAAAGTGCGAAGAATAGATTACGTGTAACACTTCTATATGTATATTTTAAGAGTCTTTATTTAAAATTGTTCCAATTTGAGGTTATGGTCGAACAAAAAAATTATATAACGAATAAAAGAGGGCATATAACGAACAGAGGGCATCATGAAGATAAGCTAGGGTAATATTGTAGGGATAATGTATACAAAAAATGTGTCAATATAGATGAGGATGATATCTAATCAAGTAATATTCAAATTTGAGGTTATGGCTTAGGAAGCCATAGCTAGCATCTGTAGAGAATGTTAAATAGTAATGATGCAATAGTAAGAGAAGCTAATTAATTTACTATATAAGAAGGACAGAGAAGCTCTACAATATTATTGAAGATTGAGGTTATGGTTGTATTTTTTGAATAATAAATGGCATAGAAATGAATAATATACCACATAGTGACATAATATGAGTAATGTAAATAATATATTAATAAAAGAAATATGTTGAAACGTTGTACAAGTTTTTAAAGTAATATTCACAGTTACTATAAGTAAGATAATCCTTTGCTTTAATATTACAGATGAAACTAGCATCTCTGCTCACATATAACTTATACTCAGAGTTTTTCTAGCACGTTTCAATTCCCATTCCCCACGCTAGCAGTTTAAAGCTTACGACGGATATCACCTTTCATATGAGTATTCGTCTAGCTAGTTTTAGCGCAAACCTAACTCCCATCGCAGGTCTTAAGAGCTTTGCACTTTTTGTCTCTGTGCCACAAATTTGTTTGCATAAACTCTCATAAAATTTACATTTCAATTATGCTCGGAATATTTACAACAGACGCCTATGCCACAGCCGACACCAGGGGGTGTGCTAGTGGGGGTGTGGGGGGGAAGGATGTGTGTGTGTGTGTGTGTGTGGGTGATTCAACCGTGTGACGCATCCACCTGATGGTTAGGAATTGCCGAAAATCCAAAAACACAGACAGCGAAGAGGAAGACAGTAGGGTCTAAGCATAAGATGAGCCAGGCATAAGACAGAGAGAGAGAGAGAGGGGGGAGAGGGATGGAGAGAAGGGAAGACAGCCAGAAATATACAGAAAGTCTCGGCAGTCTGGCTGTGTTAGCATTTTCATAACCTTGTCAGCTTGATATGCGCATAAATTTAAAGCAGTGCACATTGTTTATTTAAATGCCGCCCCCGAAACCAGAAAGCCGCCTTCAAAGTCCTTGGCAATACCCCCACCTTCTTGCTGCTGCGTGGCATCCCTTGTCAGTGCGAGCCATGTTTGAAATGGGCACATATAAATGGTTAACTTATGCTCGCCATGAGAAGCCCAAATTGCAGCTCATGTGACACATGCGAAGAGGGTTCCATCGTCGGCTTAATGGCTCATACTTTGTCATATGTATAGCTGCAGCAGGCTGTGACACCTTATAAGCATTAGATTATACGACCAAACTGATTCTATTTTATTATCTTTTATTAGCTGTTACTATTACTTAAGCTATCGAACTGGTAAAGTTCAGTTGAAGGTTTTGAAATTGAAAAGGAAAGTTTCTTGCAACCAAATTATTAAGATTCTTTTGAAATTCTCATTTACTGTTAACTTTATTAACATAAACCTATATTTACTTTAAAGTTTAAGCATTATATATGTCATATTGTCTATAAACCCTTCTTTACTATAATCAGTACTTATGTATCATCTGCCTTCCCTCTGCGATCTTCAGCGCCTTCCATTGTACCCCAAGTAGACCAGACACTGTTTCAATTTTTCCAGCAAAGAACTCCCCTTAGACTCGTCCATATTCCCGTCCATTTACATAGTTCATGTCACCTACTTTGGCTGCGTTTACCTCGTAGCTTTGACCTCCTGAAGAGCAGGCTCAGCATAAATTACATACGAGTAGAAACCGAAAGCGAATGCCACTTGGGTCTAGCAAATTATGCTAAGCAAATGCAGGCAAAGCCAAGGCAGACAGACAAATAGATACCCCCCTTTTTTCTACTCGCTGCGAAGATTAAAGACAGCAACATGCAGTGGAAGAAGACAAGGTGTAGATAAAAGATATACAAATTGAAAGCAAAAGTCAAAAGGGTCACCGCTGCATTCCTGGCCATATCAGTTGCACACGTAGTTATCTCTGAGAGATCTCTCCGTCTCGCTCTCGGCACGCGCCCAATGATTATATCAATGTCATCTGGCTGCGACTTCTGCTTCAACTGGGCGTAAGCAGCACGTAGAGCCATGGAGCTCTCAAATAGATCGCTTGCGATTTCACCCAGTGCGCTGTGTCCCCAAAAACGTACGCAGGATGCGACGCACTCGTCTCCATCTCCGTCTCCGTCGGGGCCCCGATGACAATGATAATGTGTGATAATAATAAAAGCGACCATCATCATGATGACGATGATGATGTGGATGTGGATGATGTGGAAGCGGACGCGGATGATGATGATGTAAAGAAGCGTGACACTCAAGCAAATATTTAACTGTATCTCGAGATGGAGTCGCAGTCCGTTATGTGGTACAGTCGGCAGACCCCTCACCCCTCTCGCTCGAGGGTCTCGACTGGAGGCCAAAGAATTTGCGCAACTTTCTACGCGATTTTCACTTTTCATTTATGAGTTATTGTTGACGTAGTTGGGCTACCTTCCTCTGACTGCGTGTGTATGTGTGTGACATCATCAGAGGGTCTGGCCACAGAGTGAGAGAGAGAGAGAGAGAGAGAGGGAGAGAGGGGTCTGCTCTGGTGACTTCTGGACACACAAGTCAAGTGTCAGAAAAGTGAAAACTGTGTTTATTGTGCCTGTCTCAGTTGCTGCTTCTGTTTATTTTCCTTTTTTGGCGATCCAATTTCAAGTGGCCTCTCAGTTTATTTATTATTGTACTCGGGTCGGTTGCCGTCGTCGCCTTCGTTGCCTCTGCCTCTGCCGTTGCTGCTGCTGCTGCTGCCGTTGCTACTGCTGCAACTGCAGCTGTTGGCATAACAAAAAGCCTCGACCAATTGTTAACAACTGGGCGCGTCTCGCAGCCGAAACAGCAACAGAAAGTTAGCCAAGTTGCAGACTAAGGCCACAATGAAGTCATCGGCCAACTGAGGCAGTCGACGCCTCTGCCAATTACCCCTTGCATAATCCCACCGTCTAACCCTCTCTAAGTCTGCGCGAAGGGAACTTAATTGAATTAACTTATTGCATAATTGATGGATACTTATTTGAGAATGTTGCTAAGTAATGAAAAGCAAACTGATTGTAAGGGATTGCGGAGTATAATAGGTGTAGGGGAATTGAAGAAGAATTAGCTAAAGAGTTAGTAAAGATTTAAAGATATTCCGCCAGTGTTGTTTTACATCAGTATATGTTACTATCAAATTGTTGTCTCCCTCTTTAGCTTTATCTTTGCTCTCCTTACAGCTCAATATATAGTGCCCTATCTCAACCTCTATCTCTTCTCTTCTTCCACCTCTCTCTATCTTTTTAATGTACATCCCTTTCTCTTCCCTCTAGTTTCTCTTATTTTTTTACTCTTACTCTCTGTCTTTCAGTGTTCCACTTAGCTCTATTCTGACCTCCTATGTCCTATGTACCTATGCTCTAATGCTGCTATGTCTCTCATACCCAAACTTTCTTTCTTTATTTTCGTCACTTCCTCCCTTTCTCACTCCAGCTGTATATCTTCTCTACTTCCCAAACTCTCTAGACCAAATATCTCCCATATCAATCGAAACAAAATCCACCGCACTCATCTAAGCAAATTAAATTCTTGAGCCTCTCGCCTCTCTCTGCTTCTCCGCCCTGTTTCTAGCCAATTCTCCCATAGAACATCACGAAATGTCGCAATTTTGCGCTTGGCCAAGTACCAAAGCCAGCGTCAAATAATAAACACATAAAAGTAAATAAAAAATACTAACAAAAAGAAGAAAATCGAGACGAAATCGAGGAATCGAAGAAGGAAGTGGCTCCACCAAAAATTGGCCATGGCAAATAAAAATAAAAAGGAATTTTGTGCCAAAACAGCAATAAAGTCGAAGTCGCAAGGCAGTTTATCAAATTTCCACGCAGCACACACCCGATTACGCTGGGAAAGCGGGGAAACCTTCACAAAACAATAACAACAACAGCCGAAGAGGAAGGAGGAGGAGAGTCTGGAGAAAAGAGAGGGAGAGAATTTGTTGAGACATGTCGCCTGGACAAACAAAGTTGCGCTTGGGTCCACAGAGCACATGCTGGAGGCAACAGACCGCATGGCAGAAGGGGGCGTGGGAGGCGTGGCTAATGGCGGGCAATGACAATGGGTAATGAAAAAAGCGTTAAATGTCTTAATTTTTCTTTTTTGGCCCGAGGGGGGGAAGGGGCTGGGCCGAGACAGGGACAGCTCGCTCAGTGAAAATAAAACGCATGACAGGCAATTTTCACAAAGTTTTTTAAGAACTGTTAACGAGCGGGGAGTGGGGAGTGGGGAGAGGCAAGGGGCAGGAGCAGGGACTGTGCTGAAGAGAGGTCACTTCAGCTTGGCGGGGGCGGGGGGTGGAGGCCAATAAAGTCGCGTCCAATGAGGCGCACAAAGTGAACAATGTGGGCGACGCTGAGGCAACGCTTTGTGGTCTGTTGCTTCGCTCAATGTGCTGACCAATCCTCTCGCCACCCCTCCCCTCCCCCCCTCCACACCCATTCGCATCCGCTTCGCTTCGCTTGATGTTGACAACTCTGACATCTGTGTCAGCCAAAAGTATTTGGCACTCGAATTTCTGTGGCCGCTTCCATTTGCGCGCTGACCACTAAAATCTGTTCTAGCCCAGGCCTGTGCGTGTATTTCTCATGCATTCCGCTTGCGGTGGAATGTGGCGTGTGTAATTCGAGTTGTAGGCCGAATACAGTGAAGACCTTTGGCCAACGAATGAGGTATGCCCTGTAGAATATCTCTGTTAAATTTCATGAAAATCGAAGAAGGTTTAATGGTTATATTTTGAGTTATAGCAGAAATAGAGTGAAGACCTTCGACTTATAAGATAAGTGTAGCTAATAGAAGATCTGTGTCAAATTTCATTAAAATCTAAAGAGGTTTAATGGTTATATTTGCAGTTATAGAAAAAATATAGTGCAGACCTTCGACTTATAAAATAAATATGCCCTATAGAAGATGTCTGTCAAATTTAATGAAAATCTAGAGAGGTTTAATGATTACACTTTGAGTTATAGCAGGAATAGAGTGGAGATCTTCGAGCTGTAGAACATATCTGTGAAATTTCACGAAAATCAAACAAGGTAAAGAAGGTAAATTTCGATTTATAACAACAAATTCAGCGTGGACCTTCGACTTACTAATTAAATATGTTATCTTAAAGATCTCTTTAAAATTTCATTAAGATCGATAAAGGTGAAAGCAAATTATAGTTCGATTTTGTAAAGATATATGCAAATTGAGTGCGATAAGCTGTCGAATTGGCATCAGAATGGGCTTTACTGCAGAAAGCATATTTACCAGCGATTTTACAGCATGATAAATCACGCCACAGCTGACCGTCGACATATCCTCGCATAATCGGACAGGCAAACAGATAAACGCATAAAGCAGACAAAGCGGATAAAAGCCAACAGCGCTGGCACTGGGACTGGGACTGGGATTGGGATTGGGATGGATCCACGTTGGGTCCTGTTTATGAAAATAAACAGCGCGTGGAGCGGAAAATAATGTGAATTTATGCGTGCGTGTGGCAGTTAAAGGCTAGAAGTTTGACATGCATTTCCACAGCGGAAATTTCCATTATATTTTTAATCATTTTAAAAAAAAAAACAAATATGTTTTGAATGAAAATGAAAACTCTTTAATGTTGAAATTATTCAAATTATATTCTGCTTTTGGAATGAAATAAATAGAAATTCTTTATTATACATTTATTTATTTGTGCAATTGCAAACAACATGGACTCATTTAGTAATATATTTTCTGCACAAAATATTAGGCAAGTCATATAAAGGTGAATAATATTGGAAAATATCTACTCACATTTGTATGATAATTAAGTTTCTTTGTGATTTATAAAGCTACAGTTTAAAGAATTATAAATTGAGGAAATACAGAATATTAATTAATATTTTTTGACTAGTTAGTTTTATAAAAGATTAAGGAACTTTATTACGATTCTTCAATTTAAAGGAATAACTGAAAAATCTGGGCTGTTGGTTATTTAACAATTATACAAGTAATCAAAGCGATGCCATCTATTAGACCTATATTTAACCTATATTTCTATTTATTGTAATATAATCTGAGTTCGATAAAAATGTTAAGACATCTAATCTATCTCTAATAAATATATATATTGTATTATAGAGTTTTGGCGACCTTTTTTTTTCATCATTTTGGTGACTGGCTCGAGGTCAAGATCAAGTTGAATAAAATAAATATTTTTTTTTTATTCCGATATATTTCGGTTACACTTCGGTAACCGTCTTCAGGGATATACCATATTTTTCACGTCTGCTCTTGCGGGCGCAGAGTTCCAATATATATTATATATATAAGTATAAATCTAAATAATTATAAATATAAATAAATACAATATTATATATATACAAATATTGTATTGAGTTTGGTTGAAAAATAATAAAAAAAAATAAAGAAAATCTGTAGATTTTTTCTGATTTTGATGGTTTTACATAGAGTGATTTACTACTGAAAATATCTAAACAATATAATATATAATAATATCAATACAATATATACTATTATACATAGTTTATCGTTCCTGTATGTATCAGATCCTCCAACCAAATGAAAATAATAATGTCTCTCAATGTTATTCAGCTAATCGCAGACCTTTGCCAGTTTGATAAGCCTTCCATATACCAGAAATCCCTCCTCATATGCTATGCTAAGGTATTACTGTTTGCCTTTCATGGTAAATGGTACCTTCCTGTACCTTGCTCCACTGTGATACCCAATCCTTTTCCCAATTCCCCATTTCCCCCCTTTGCACTGCCTTTTCCACTTCACATATTCATTTCGCAATTAACGCATTTCATGTGTGCTAAATAGTTCATGTGCCACGCCCCTCGCCTGCACAGCCTCGAAATTGCATAACAGACGCATTTGCTGTGTTGCTGCGTTAACTGCGATGTCGGCAGAGGCAGAGGCAGCGGCAGCAGCAGCAGCTGTTGCATCTTGCACTGCTGCATCTAATTATGCGAATTCATTTAAGCGCGCAGCTTTTTTTGCTTTTGCTGCTGTTGCTCGAAAATTAGGTCAGATTTAACATATTCATTAGAATTTGGCGGGGAAGAAGGCACACAGAGAGAAGAGCAGGGGGCGTGGCACTGCCTTCAATATGGGGGCCAATGGGGGCAAGAATTCCGCAGAGTCAAAGGAAGCTGACGGAGCTGCTGCTGCTGCTGCTGCTGCCGTTGCTGAACTCATGCTGCAACTTGTGAAGCGCTTTAATGCTGATTACAAGTGCCGCACACACACGCACACATATGGGCACACACATGGGCACACACATGTGAACACACACACACAATGGCAGAAAATTATTAGAAAATTGCATTGGACGACGACGTCGCCAACGACGACGACGACGACGACGACGGCCTCGTTTCGGCTGCTTCGCAGTTGCCCTCGTCACGATAAGCGACTGCAAAGCGGGGCAGGGGGTTAGCGACGGAGGGAGGGGGAGATGGGGGCAGCAGGCTCTGGATGGGACTGGCGTCGCTGGGTGGCTGCTTGGCCCGGGCAGGCAGCAAAGCGCAGCAGGCAAAGCGATTTGAAACAAGAATTTGAAGCGCTGATAACAACAGCAGCAGCAGCAGCAGCAGAGGCGAAGGCAGAGGCAGCGGCAACAGCAGTAGCTGCAAAGGCAGTGGAGGTGAAGACAGAGACAGAGACAGCAGGGTGTAGATGCAGGGGCAGAGGCAGCAGCAGCGGCGACGTCAGCGCCAGAGAAGGCGTCAAATGTCTCAATAGACAAACTGACACTCGAGCACGCAAACCAGACACACACACAGAGAAAGACACACACACAGGCACAGACACACACACAGTCACACACACAGTCACAGACACAGTCACACATATACACACAGTCACAGACATGTGTACTTAGTGCTTATGTAGAAGACTCAATGAAGCATGGAACGAGCAATCCATCGAGTTGTTGTTGTTGTTGTTGCTCAGCCGCTGCTGATGAGCTCTTCAATTACACAAGCACGCAAGCAGCAGCAGCAGCAGCAGAAGCAGCAGTAGCAGCAAGAAGCAGGCAAGCAGCAGCAGCGTCGTCGTCGTCGTCGTCGTCGTTTAATGGAATTAGTACAATGACAATTGGCCACAAACCCAAAGACGTCGCCGGCGGCGGCAATGAAGACTGTCCCCAGCAATAGAAATAAATTGAATAAACGCGCTGCACAGCGGCAGCAACAGCAACAGCAGCAGAGGCAGCAACAACAGGGGCAGAGGCAGGGGCAGCAGATGAATAGGCCGAGGCAGGCAGAGCACTCTAGGGGAAGGTGGCAGCAAACGAGGTCAGCTGAGCTGATAATTTTGGGCAGATAGCACGACAGAGAACACGCCAAGTCAACTCAAGTCAAGTCAAGCCAAGACGAGCAGCAGCCGCAGCAGCAGCAGCAGCCGCAGCAGCCGTGGAGCAGCTGCCCATCATCAGCTGGAGATCAGCAGAGCACGGGGCAGAAGAAGCTCTGGCATTCCCACATTTACCGTAGCCAACCACAGCTGCAAAACAACAACAGAGAACAAGCTAAACAAAACACAAAGCCCCGTGTCGATGACAATTAGCGATTGGAGACCATTCTGCCCCTGCTTCTGCCTATTGCCCCCGCCCCTGCCCCCGCTTCCTGCTGCTGCTGCTGCTGCTGCTCACCCAGCTTGACCCAAGTGTGGCGCACCTTTTGACGTCGCCCTGGTCTCTGTTCGTATGTAGAGCATGCAGCGTTGCCATAAATTAAATTTAACACCAGATCGGGGGCCATTGATAGCATCGGGGCGCTTCCTCCTCGCCCAGGGCAACGCATTTCTAATGGCAAGTGAAGCACACAGACAAAGCCAGCATCGACAATCGACAATCGACAGTCGACAATACGAAACTACACGCTTCACCGCATGCAGGCAAACCCCTCTTCCCCTCTTGCCCCTGCTACGCCTCCACCTGGCCTGGCTACCTAGCTAGGCAGCCCAACCCACAGAGCGACAATCCACAATCCATCTATCTGCTTATCCAATCACCCTAAGCCAAAGCTGACAACTTTGTTTTGAATATTTTTTTTTTTTTTTTGAGGAAATAGTAGATTTCAATATAAAAGAAAGAGAGATATCATAAAGAGCACAGTTGAACATAGAGAGTCATATAGAATCTTAATAGAAGATATATCAAATGAGTAATATCCCTATAGTAACATACTGTCCACTAGTTGATAGGTGATAATGAATATTTCTGCCTGGGCTAGAAGACATAAGGTAGGTTTAAGGTGGAGATGAGTGAGGAGAATAATTTTTTTTTTTTTTTTTTTTTTTTTTTTGAGGAAATAGTAGATTTTAATATAATAGAAAGAAAGATATCTCAAAGAGTATATTAAAACAGAGTTGAGCATAGAGTAATATAGAATCTAAATAGAAGATATATCAAATGAGAAATATCCCTATAGTAACATACTGTCCACTAGTTCATAGCTGATAATGAATATTTCTGCCTGTGCAGCAGATGAGAGCAGAACTGAGAAGATATATATCTAACAGAAAGGGAAGATGTTGGAGAATGGAAGACGAAAGGTAGGTTTAAGTTGGAGATGAGTGGGGAAATAATTTTTTTTTTTTTTTTTTTGAGGAAATAGTAGATTTCAATATACAATAATAGAAAATGATACTATATCATAAAGAGCACAGTGAGTGGAGAAATAATTTTTTTTAATTTTTTTTTTTTTTTTTTTTTGAGGAAATAGTAGATCTCAATATAATAGAAAATGATATATCATAAAGAGCACAGTGAGTGAGGAAATAATTTTTTTTTTTTTTTTTTTATTCTTTTTAATTAATTTTTGAGGTAGATAGTAAATTTCAATATAATAGTAAGACAGATATCATAAAGAGTACATCTAAACAGAGTTGAGCATAGAGACTCATATAGAGACTTAATAGAATATATTGTATATCAAATGAGAAATATCCCTATAGTACTGTCCTCTATTTCACAGCTGAAGCAATAAGTACTTACCAAGCGACGACCAATTTGAATATATGACGAAGCGATAGGTCAATATTGAGTTTATTTATTAAACCCATATTAAATTATGTTATTATGTTGTAACTATTTCCCATGTTATACTATATAATATTACGCTATATAATACTACATTGTGACTTACTTTTATTGTATTTTATTGCAATAAAAATGCATTTATTAGTGAGTTAATCAAGTGATGTCTACAATTATATCATATGACATCTGGTTGGCAATTATAACACTTTCCATAACTAAGTATTCAATTCCATTCTATACTTGGCACATCTGAACAATTCTATTATGTTAATATCTAGAAGTCATTTAATGGATTTCCCAATTAATTCAAAGACGAATGCAGATAGTAAGTTAATTAGGGGATTCCGGGGAAACTGGGGAATCCGGGGCTGAGGTTCGTCTGTGTCAGTTTCAGTTTCAGTTTCAGTTTCATTGCGCTGCCTCGTTCAAGGGAAGTCCATCAGAAGTGCCTCCAAAGTATCGTTTAGTTTTATGTGCTACGCGTTCAAAATAACAAACAAATGGAAAAAAACAAAGAAGACAAGTTTCAATAGAAATTGCTAAATACGCTAACAAGAGAAGTGACGAAGAGAGAAAAGAAAGAGAAGAGAGAAGACGAGTCATATGTGTACTTAGTATAAGATCTACTGCAGTTCAAGATGGCATAGGTGCCTAGGCTAGCAGGCTACCTTCTGGTTTAGGACATACTTACTGATAGAGTAAACTACAGTTATAGTTGGTTATCAGTTAGGGTATCGCTTAGGGTATCTGGCTAGTGGGTTGATTCAACTAAACAAATCGAATCGCTGGCGCTGACTCGTCGCGCAGATAGCATCGTAATGTATCGCTTTGTGCTGCGAGTGACGCGTATCATTGGCAATTAAATTAAACATACACACAGACATACAAACACACACACATATATACACAAATACACACACATATAAACACACCAGTAGACACTCATAAATACAGTGGAGCACAAAAGTACGCGTTCACAATGTCAGCCCCACAAACAACTGATGTATCTGAGTGTGTGTGTATCTACAACTACAATTATAACAAACATATGCTTGTGTGTGTAGCTGTGTATCTGCATCTATGTATCTGTATCTTTGACAGTTGTTGCTGCTGTGCTGCTGCTGCTGCTGTGCTGCTGCTGCTGCTGCTGTTGGCGTCTGTGAGTGATTTTCGCCAGTGACATTTTAATTGCTGTTATGTTTTATTGATATTCAAAAACTACAATTGCTAATTGTTTTATTGTTCATTTGAAAATGGCATTTATCGCTTGCTGCCTTCGCAACGGCAACGGCACTGGCACTGGCACTGGCAGTGGCAGCTTAATAGCCGATTTTAAATACTATAACATCGCACAATTAGCCCGATTATGGGCAGTTTATTAGCTGCCGATTGCCAATTGTAATGCAACACAAAGGGAGTGAAGCAGAGGGAGGGATAGAGGAGGAAGGGAGAAGAGGGAATTGAGTGATAGGTGTAAAGATGAAATAGTCATTTTAAGAAGCACGACTACAAGATACTCTGCATGCAAGTTTGCGTCACTGAATGTCTCTCAGATTGTAGTTAGCAGTGTGTTGATTTTTTATTTTTTATATATTTTTTTTCTATTTTAATTCTTATTGATTATTTAAAATACTGCTATATTGTATAACTTAGTTAAAATGTATTGGTATATGCCATACAGTTTCGGTTAAAATAATAGCACCATTAGCATGATTTTTATTCGTCACAGCTTTTCTGTTTTATCTGACACTTTTTGATTATTTTCCTAACCAAAATTTAATGATACAATGCTTTTCAATGAATAGACGAAAAAAGTTAGCAGATCTTATGGGTAAATTTTAACATTATTGAAAAACAAAAGAAAACCTTCGAATCGCGGCTGTAACAAAAATAGCACTATTGTTCAAAGTTGGTTAAAACTAAATAATAAAATAAAATATTTATTCATTAAATTAATTATATCTGCTCCTACTGTATGTAAGATTGCATTGAGTAGGGTATTCAGTATTGTGTCTAAACTGATATTAAATACACTATTCAAGAGTTAAGGTTGCAGCATGCTGAAGTTGTAACTAATGTTGTTTCTTCTAGAGTAGCCTCTGCTATAAAAGTGTCTCATATTGTTCCCATGAGCCCTCATATATTGGGTTCTTATATGCAGAGTATTTGTAAGTCAAATTGTACTCCTACTGTACCTAAGATTGTATTAAGTAGGGTATTCAGTATTGTATCTAGATATATATTAAATACACTTCCCAAAAATTTAGTTTGCAGCATGCTGAAGTTGTAACCGATGCTGTTTCTAGAGCACTCTCTGCCATAAAAGTGTCTCATAATATTTCCCTGCGCCCTATTTCACATGGTATCTCATGTTGTTTTTCGCACCTTATATCTTATCATATCATATTCTAATTCTACAAGTTATTTATGAAAAAGAGTTACAGAATTCTCAGTTAAACTCAAACCAATTCTTATATATACTGTTCAATTACTTGCAATTCTTTGATTCCCAGTTCCAAGAGTTGTTTACCTCGAGATTTGTGTTTTGAGTAGAAAGTTTTTGAGTAGCAGCTGATAAGATTGCAATTAGTTGAGGTCGTTCGGAATAATACAACATGATAGTGCCAGAAGACTTATCAATAATATATATATACATATATATACATAATCATATTGCGAAATTTGAAAAATACAATTTGTTAGTTTTTGACTTGTTGACAAAGTCGCAGCTGAGATGAACTGCGAGGATGAGCTGTGAGATTGATATAGTTCTTGTGCTGCTAATGCGCATCTATGCTATATACATGGCAAGGCCTGGCATGGTATATAGTGTGTACTATCGTTACTTAAGATGCCTAATTCAATTACGTAATATCACAAAAATTGAAACTGACTGTAAACACTTGAACTGTCAACGCTGACTGATGGCATGATGAACTGATGGCATGCTCAACTGACAAACTGCCCCTCGGCTGCGCTTCGCTTTGGACAATTGCCGCCTTTGCTGTTGCCACCCCCCCTACCCCCCCTGTCTTCGCCCACGCCACAAGAACTGCGATGCCGGAACGTGCACAACAGCTGAAAAAATGAACGAGGCGCGCGCGTCATCAGCTCAAAGCTTATGGCATTTCCGCACCTGACGCGTCCCCAATGGCCGCCAGCAACCACCAGCACCAGCACCAGCACTACAACAACAAGAGCAGCAACTATAGCAACAACAAGAGTGCCAACAACAACTACAGCAACAACAACAAGAACAACAACATTAAAATGGCCTGTCCATCTGTCTAACCGTCTGTCGGACTCTTCTTCGTCTGAAGTGGCCCTGCTTGAGTTTGCCTCGCCTGCTCTGCCTCCCCTCCCCCTCTCCCATTCCACCTCTCTCCATGCCTTTGCTCTTCTTATGGCACTTCTGCTTGCTCTTACTACTTCTTCTTCTTCTTGTTCTGCTGCTGCTTCTTCTGCTGCTTCTGCTTCTTCTTGCGCTTCTTCTTCTTCTTGTGCTTGTCTTGCTTTGCTTGTCATTCTTGTCTTTGGCAGCCGATTTGATTTGGTCTCTTGCATTTGCCCTGCGTTCTGCTTGTATTGCAATACACACACACACAAACACACACACATTTACGTATATGTATGTATACTCCCTCTCAGCCCCCCTGTGCTGCTCTCTCCTCTGCTCACACACATGCATTCGTAATTTCTATGACACTTGTCCATGCTGCCACTTGGCTTCCACTTTATGTGGTCCGCGTCGCTGCCTCTGCTCGCTGCTTGCTGCTTCCGTCGCAACACAAGCGCCTGCACCCCCCCTCCAAAATGATAGCAGCAGTAAGCAGAGGCTGTGGCAGGGGCAGGTGAAGAGGCAGCATCAGCATCAGCAGCAGCATCGGCAGCTTTGGCATTAGCTAAACGAAGCCGCTGTACACTTTCGTTTTAGTTTTCACTCGCGCAAAGTTTTTCCTAATTGCGTTTGCCAGCTCAGTGTGTGTGTGTTAGTCTGCGTACTGGTGTGTGTGTGTGCCACACTTAAGAGCTCAAGATCAGAGAGATAAAACTTGGCGACATTGCATAACTTTGTGAAAACACCTTCGCTCCTAAGTGAGGGTATTCAATATACACAGCAAGAGAGACAGAGACAGAGAGAGAGAGGGAGAGAGAGAGAGAGGGAGAGCGACAGAGATAGAGAGACGAGCAAGACAGACACTTCAATTGATTATTGCCCACTGTACTTGCTGTTTGCTGCTACTTCTGCTGCTTCGGCACAAATTATTTACTTTTTGCGTGGTCTTGCAGGGGGTATATTGCCTGTGAAGAGCTCTTTGCAACGCATTAGGGCAGTGCACTATCTAATCTATTGGTATACATTGCCATACATTGATATATATTGTGTATTTTGCAAGATAGTGCAACAAAATTGAGCATACACTCGTCTTACTCTTACATTTCGATGCTCTTCAAATTTCATCAAAATGGAAACAATATTTATAAAGCTATCGTGGAAACAAGCGGTCAAAGTTTGTAGACTTCAGCATAACTTTATTAGCTTTAAAGATTATATAATTAAACTTGGTATATCTTTTTTGTATACTTTGTTCTTCAGCCTCATGAAGTTTCATTTATATATAAACAACATAAACTGTTTCTTTTTTAGAAAACATCATCTGAATAGACACATTATGATTTTAAATAGACAACTCTTTCTAAGGTCCTTATAACTCTTCTTTAGAGGTTTGAATGGCATTCCTTTTCCTACATCTTTCATTGAAAAGATCCTCCAAAAAGTGTATAAAACCTTCGTCATGCTAGCGCTAAACTTCTCTTTCTTTCTCATGTTTTTGCTTTTGATAGCTTTTCTTGCTTCCTGCTCTGCTTCCCCACTCTTCATCTGCTTTGCCTCAGACTCTTTGCTCTGTGCTGCTGTGCTCTGCTCTGGTCTTTGAGATGCCAAGTGAAACTTGTCTTTTGGTCTCATTTTGCACTTTTGATTTCATTTCAAGTTGCGGTTCAACTCGATTTCGTTCTGTGCTTCTCTATATTTGCCTTTCCATTGTTGTTGATGGTGTCTCATTTATTGTTCTCTTCACTTTTGTTTGACTTGTTTCCACGTCGTACCAGATATTCTATGCTACTTTTGCCAGTTTGTTTATCACACATAAATTAAGCTGCAGTCTAAGTAAAAAAGATATTAGTAGTAGACTATATCATCGCTTTTTGCTAATCGTGTAGCCAACGCAATTCAATTCTGCCCACACAAAGAAGATGTTGTTGCCGTCGCTGTCGCTGTTGATGATGATGATGATGATCATCCAGCCATAATTGCCAGCCCAGTCTACCTCCCTTTCCCGCACGCTCCCACTCTCTCCCTCTCTCTCCTTGGCTGTCTTGCTGTCTCTGTCCCGCTATCCATTCAAAGCACGTCAAAACCACACAGCATACAGATTAATTACGCCAGGCAGCTTTGGGTCGAACTTGGATCTCAGGCTGACTGGCTGGTGGGGAGGTCGTTGCGTCTAAGTCGCCATGAAGTGCATTTCATTTATTCTAGAAATTATCGCCACGAATTGTTCATGTGTAACGGCAGACACAGTTGTGTGTGTGTGTGTGTGTGTGTGTTAGTTTTTCCAGCAGCCCCGTCGGAGAGTTGACTAGCGACTGTTTGTGAGAGACAATCTTGTACTGCACTACAGCCACACCTTACCCTGCTAGCATTTACCCCGTACCCTCTACCCATACTTAGTATTCACTACTTCTTGCCCTCTACCCCGTACTCTACACTTAATTCACTAGTTCCTATATCAGCTAAACAGGCCACTCCGCTGTACCCTCTTCCAAACTCACTTGTTGTATAGCAGCACCCTCCTCCCGGTAGCTCACTTCCTCAAACCCTCGACGCCCAGTCCCTAACCCCATAACTCCCAACGCACTATTCCCCCTAACCCTCTACCACTTACCAAGTACCTTCTACCTCCTAAATGCTGCCATACCCTATACTAAATACCCACTGCATCTAGCCCAGTACCCTCACACCCTTACCCTATACCCACAATGCACTTGCCCGCCTAACCCTTCAACCCCAACCTACTATCTCTAGCTATCCACAACCCGTTGATCAATTCCCTTAACCCATTCGTAGCACAGCTATCTTCACAAGCAACTACCTCTAACCTCCAACCCACTACCCGCTAACCCTCTAACCCTTAACTCCCTACACAACCGGCTAAGTAGAACCCACTATCTCTACCTTCCGTTGAGCCTATTCCCCTACCTTCTAAACCATCACCTACTACCCACTTCCCCCTAGCACACTACCCACTGCAGCTAAGCACCCTCTACCCCTCGTACCTCCGCTTACCTTCCATCTAATGCAAGTCAGAGCCTCACCCCTGAAGCATTCCGTCTACCCCCCTCACAAGCTAACAAGCAAGTCGGCACCAAGCCGCCCACATTTGAGTCCGCCATCTTTTTGCTTCCGCCGTTTGCCTCGTGCATCTTAATTACTTTTGTTTCTCTTGCTGTTGTTGTTGTTGTTGTTGCTTTTTCTTTCCCGACTACTGAAAATTTCCACACAGCGCAGCGCAGCGAACGAAATTCAATGAAAAATACTTATTCAAATAGCCGCAGCCGCAACTACTGAGGCAGCAAAGAAGGCTGTAAACGAGCTAACACAACACGAGCTATAGCAACAACAGCAACAACAGCAACAACAAGAACAACTGAGGCGACGACGGCGGCAATGTTGGGTTTTTGTCGAACGCTTCGCTGCTTTGCACTTGAGATTCTTATCGCCGCTGGCCCAAGTTGATTTTGATCTTTACAATGCATTATGCAAACAGCGAGTGAGAGAGAGAGCGCAATAGAGACGAACAGAGAGCGAGAGAGAGAGAGAGAGAGAGAAAGAGAGAGTGAGCGAGAGCGAGAGGGTATTAGCATTAGTTGAATACGCGCCTCACCCATCATCATCATCGCCATCTCTCTCGTTCTGTCGCCTTGCAAGAACATTTTCCATTTGACTTTTGGGCTGATAGCTAAGCTGCCACGCCCACAACGAGGGGGCGCAGTCGACATAAATCGTCAATGAAGTGACAGAAGAGTCTCTTGCTCTCTCCTCTCTTGGATCTCATTAGAGGTACTTTAGTGGGCGAACCTCCCCCCCCACCCATCTTCCTGCCCCGAGGGCAGTCTGCATTGGAATCCGAGTCGTGGTCTGACCTCACTTTGGCCTGGCTTTACAAAAGACACAGATTAGTGGCAAGTGTGTGTGTGTTTGTGTGTGTGTGTGCCTGAGTGTGCAGTAATGTGTGTGTAAGTAGCAGCACAAAGTGTCAGCTTTGAGGCAGATTTAAGAAAGCTAAAGAAGAAAAGCAAAGCAAAGCGAGAGAAGAGAAGAGAAGAAAACCGAGTGCTAAATTAGTGGCAATTGTGCGCGACAAGAAGCAGCCCCGCCAGGCAGACGCTCAGCTCCAAGTGCCTTCAAGCACACACACACACACACACACACACACACACACACACACACGCTCGCACTTACTGTGAGGTCGTACAAGGTACTTGTAACTATTTATTTAGTTGACTGCGAATGTGTCCCCACTCCGCGCCAAGTGGCCGCTCCAAGTTGCCGTTATACCGGCCAAATGGCCAACGATTTGTGGCCCCGCAAGGAGCAACTTGCGCCATTTGTGCCGAAGCTATCATGGCCAAACTACCTTGCAATCCCTTTAGTCTTCCCACCCCCCTTTTATACACTTTCTCCCTCTCCCTCTCTCTCTCTCTCTCTGTCTTGCTGTCATTCACTTAAGCAACTTTGCCGTAATGTTCTGCAATTAGGAATATTAACGAACCATCAGCTTTATAGAGAGCAGGAAATTACTTGTAGTTCTTGTAGTTCTTGCTGAAACTTTGCCAAAATTTTGCTTTAAGTTCTTAGGATCTACTTCTTAAGCTGTGTTTGCGTGTGGAAAATGTTCATCAGCGCTCTTTATAAGTTTTCACTTGTTAAGAAAGGCTTTTCTTACATTGCCAGTGACAATATGTTAGACATAAGTTAGGGTCTATTTTCTTATTAGAACTCTTTGCAGTGTTTTATGTACTACAAGTTGCAATTATTAATTAGTTTAATAGACTTTAGTAAGGGTCTTGAAAACCCATCAATAGTTGCGTCAAGGTTTACTTTGGTGAAGTTTTTCAAAAGGTTCCATATATTCTTTAGTGGCACTTTCCTTGACTGACTTCGATTAGTCATTCAGTTCTTAGTTGTGATCGGTTTAGACCTTCAATTATTCAGTTATACTCAGAGCTCTCTTGAATAGTTAAGGTATTACTCATTTGCTCTATTTATCTTTGATCATCTAGTTCTAGTAGATTTTAATTAGGATCAAGAAATCTTCACTAGTTGGTTTAGTTTTTTTAATTTCTAAAGGGTATTTCTAGTTGCACTATCTGTCGTTGACTTTCATAGTTCCTCCACTTACAATAGTCTCCAGTTAAGATCTGTATATCACTCCATCTACGCGTGCTGTTCGCCAAGGTCTTGAAAAAAAGAAATTTATGAGCCCCCAAGCCCCAACAGGCCCTTTTTCTTGGTGGTTTCTTGATCTGTCTGCTCGTTGCTATCTAAATTTGGGATTTGTAGCGTAGATTTTGCAGCCGGCCCGAGAATGAGAATTGATAAGTTGCCTTTCGTATGGTTTCTTCCGTTCCGTTCTTCCATCTTATCGCTAGGCAACCTTTCAGATACACAATGCAAATATTGTATCAAAATTCTAGCGCCCCAACTAAGACGGTGGCGCGGCAGAGCCAATGGTCGCAACGTTTATGAGACTGTCTAAAAATGTATTCACAGTAGACACACGCAAACACACACACACACACACACGCACACACATACACTGGTGTGTGTTGTTTGTGGGTCTGTTGAAGAATTTTTGCATGCCGCTGCTCATCTGCTGACCCAAAAAGCCAAAGCAGACAAATTAAACAAACGCGCTCGCGAGTCCAAGCAAGTCAGCAGCATCAACAGCAGCAACAGCAGCCAGTGGTGCCTTGAAGTGGTCCATGCCCTGCCCCGGTCCCGACTCTCTGCTCTGCCCCCTCAACGCTGCCGTCAACTTCTATTTCTGTGGCTAGCCACTGTCGTCATCATCATCATCATCATCTTCGACGGCGTCGTCTGCATAAATACTGTGTAAGGCCTGGCAGCCAGTTGAGTCTTCTGCTGGCTCACTGGGCAGCCCCTCCCCCCACCCCTACAATGCAGAAGCGTGCACAATTTGCGGCACAGTTCTCGCCGTTGCCACTGGCATCAGCTTCTTTGAAGCCGAAACCAGGCCAACTAATAAAGTTGATGCACTTTTCAAATACGCAATTGAATTTGCCCGTTTGTGTGCGTGTGCCTGCCCCACTGTGCAGAGGTTAAATTCCCCAATTGCAACATTTGCATTGTTACGTTCTCTGTTATGATATGTTAAGCACTTGCTAAGAACTTAACATGGGTAATTAAAGTTATGTAATTGGCAAACAGTAACATTACTTTGAATGTTAAGCTATTGTGAATTGCAAGCCTGGCTTCTGCACAATTTCCCCCTGCTCAATATTGGCAATTGGGTACTTTATTAAATGTCAACATTGACAACTCGATCAGAGCTTAACATGGGTACTTAATGTTACGTTATTATTATAAACTTAAATGTTATGCTAATGTGAATTGCAGACCAGTCTCATGCTCAGTTGCTGTTAAGTTATTTGTTAAATGTTAACAGTGGCAATTAAAGACGTTTAAGGACTTGTTTGTAGTTTAAAATGATTAATTTTCGTTCTGTTGAATATTAAATAAAAATATGAATTGAAATTTGCTAGAAGCCTGGCTTCCGTTTAATTTCCCCTTTTGCATAGGAACTTTATTAAAAATTAGCAGTGGCAATTAAAGTTGCATAAGGACTATTGCATAAGTTAAGAAGGGAAATTAACGAAATGTTAAAAAAGATCACCGTAACAGCAAGCTAGAGATGGTCATTTGAAATATAAATGTGCATTGTCATCTAAAGAGTTTTCCTTCACAAATACACTAGCCCTAACTAATTCTCTTTTTAGTTCCCATAGTGAGTTTTGTTGTTGTGCCTTTTTTAGTTTCTATGGCATGGATTCGAAGGCGACACTCAGCACTGTGGAACAATTAGTCTGCGCGCATGCGTCGCTGTCTCATTGTCAGCGCAATGCGAAGAGACGCGACGCGTCCGCAACGCTTTCCCATATTCAAAGCTATCGGGCGTAGTAGTAAAAATTTAATTAAATTCAATTAAAATGCGTCGCGGGTCTTCGACAAAATGTTATTCGAATTTCAAGGTTAATTTGACAGACGCTTTGACGCTTTGTCGAACAAGAAGTGCCAAGACGGACGGCGCCGCGTCGGGTCTCTCTCTCTCTCTCTCTCTCTCTCTCTCGCGCTGCAAAGTTCATTTGTTCCGCAACATTGATGATTTATCTATGCGATATGCCTCCGCCGTCGTCCGTTCGTCTCTAAGTCACAAGGTGAAGTACACGACGAGACCTTTTTACGAGCGCCTCGCACGGAATGCTAATGGGGCAGTGCAAAAGCAAACGCAAAGTAAAACGTAGCCAAACAAAAGCAGCTGTGAGTGCAGTGCGAGAATAGCAAATACTTATTCATAGTACAATATATTCTGATTCCTTCTCTGTATAAATATGAAATTAATTTTTGGTACTTGCTGCAAAATAATAAAGGGCCCAAAAGCAAATGTAATAAAAATTATGTTGCCTGCCACAAATTGTCCAGACAGCTGCGCCACCTCATGCCACAACAAACAAGCAGGCGAGACCAGACCAACCCAGACGAGACCCGACTAGACCAAGCCACATCCCCCCCGCTTCTCTCTCGCTTTCACGCCCCCGCACTGCTTTACCCCATGCGGCGTCAGCTGCGACGGCTGCCATTTAATGAGTGAATGAATGAATGAATGGACGACACGGCACATGGCACCTCGTTGTTGTTGTTGTTGTTGTTGTCGTTGTCGTTCTTGTTCCTGGCGGGGAGCAGCTGCGGTCGAGCCTGCCTGGTCGAGTGAAGCCTTTAGGAAAGCATTTAATGCTTTTATTTGCGGGTGGCAGCCTGAAATGGAACGTGCAACATGCTGTTGTTGTCTTGCTTAAAGGGATTGAAGCGATAATTCCTCACAAAATGGCATAGAGAAGTTCCCTTGCTAACTATTGCATTTAAAGTGACTAAGGGAAATTCTCTTACTTGGCAGTAGGACATTTCCTTTAATCGTACTTTTAGTTAGGGATATTAATTTGCCAGTTTATCTAGAGAAATTCCTTCACTTAAAATTGCATTGTATTTAATAGAAGTTATTTTCGATCGCAGTTTAGATAAGAAAGTTCCTACAGAAACTATCGATGTTTAGAAGATGAAGGAAAATGTTTACTTTACTTAATCACTTAGTAAAGGACGTTCCTGCCAATTAGAAACTGATATTCCCGTATCCTTCAAGCCTAATGGAGCATCTCAACTACACATTTTACTGACTACTTCTTGCTCATCTAGCTATGAAGTCGCTCTATCAAAATTTACTTTAACGACGACAATTTTGCTAATTGCATCCTGCATCGTTTTATAATCCTTCATCCGTTAAACGGACAATTAGTCTAATATTGCCTGGGTCATCTCTTGCCCCCCCCCCCCCATTATCTCTCTTTTTCTCTCTCTCTCTCTCTTGCTATCACTGTCATGCTTCCCCTTGCAAACAGATTGATTTATGATGCAGCCGAAACTGCAGCCGAGTCAATATTTTCATGTTTGTAGAGCAGCCAGGAGGGGGTTAGGTGCATAGTCGTACCTAACCTAACTTGGGTTGGCTCCATGACGGGGTCAGGCAGAGTCAGGCAGCCATGTGAAAGACAAACCCGATCGAAATGAATTAAGTTATGGTTATTGACATTTAATGCACACATTGGCTACGGCTTAGACCCAGCTGTGGTCGCTCCCCTTCGTTCTCTCCCCTTCTTTCCCTCTTCCACTGTTCGTATTGGAAATGAGACTCTGCTGCATGACAGCTGAGAGTTGTCCCCAATGCGACAGAGCCGTCGAAAGGAGTGCAAAATGAAGTAAGCATTAAACATGAGCACTGCGACAGTGGCACCCCGAGAAAGAGAGAGAGAGAGAAAGAGAGTCGGATAGCTACCTTACACCCTGTGTGTGTATTTGTGAGTGTTTTCCAGCTGTTGACTGTGAGTACTCGTATTCACTTTACGAATTGTTTACTCATTCACCTCACTTGCCTTGTCGCCTGTTCCTCCTCCTTCTTCTACTTCTCGCTGAAATTTGAGACTAGCATCATTTTCCATGTTTGCGAGCCACAAATCACAGCAAAGCACACACAGACACACACAGACAACGACAGCAATACATGTGCACATACAGAGGCGAGAAAATGATATGGGAGATATGAGACGTGTTTTTCGATTGTCGAGGAATTTGGGCTTGTTTCTGGTAATCGCATACGAAAGAAATGAGTTGCACTTTTGTTCTTTGTTTGAGGGTGCTCAAGACTTATCGATAGTGTTGCGAATAGTTTTGTGTTTAGAAGAGCTGATTAGGTAGATGTTGTTAAGGTCTCTAAGGCTACATTAGGATAAGTTTTAGCAGAGCAAAGGCAACAGATAGCTGTGCATATGATGGTGTAGAATTGTGGTGGGAGTGTAGTGAGAGAATTGATGCGTATGAATTGGGATAGCAAATAAGAACACAGTTAAATAGAGAAAGTAATCGCAAGGGATACAGAAAGATAGTATGAAGAAGACGGAGATAGAGTAGGATAGGATAAAATGGAGTAGCATGGGAAAGGTGAATGCAAAACATGAAACAAGAGAAGAGAGTGATAAGGATAAAATTGTGTGGTAATTGAGCTATACGAAGGAAATTCGGTTAAATAAAGGTTGCAGTAGGACGATATGACTATTCGGTGCAATTTATATTATACATACATATATGTATCCGATATGATAGAATACGACAGAAAAAGGTATGCTAGGGTGCAATAGAGCGAATTCGAAAGGGCACCTATTAATATAACAGATAATTATGTGAATGTGGTAGACTAGGCTAGAGTAAGATAGAAGAGTATAGTAAGATTATATTAGTTTACGAGTAGCTTGAGTAAAGTTATGTTAAGTGAAGATAGGTTACCAAAGGTTCACAAAGTACCAAATAGTTGATGAATAGAATATGCTTGAAAAGAAGTGTATATTCTCCTTTCTATACTATATATGCAACATACACTACGCTGCAGTTCAATTTGCTGCTATCCCCCGCAGTTCCCTAGACAATGCCCGCAAGCCACTTATCAAATTCGATGAATATGCTTCAACTACTGCCACACACAAGCATGACTGGCTGAAGCATCTCTGGCATCTCGGGCATCTCGGGCGTTAACTAATCTCTGGGGAAATGAAGCCCAAGTTCAAAACTATGCAGCAGGTCGAGCATATGGAGAGCAGGTCGAATCGAGGCCACCGGAGGCCAACGAGGCGCAGCTAACCAATAAAAACGAGACCCATCAGCGAAAATGAAATACCGCAGGTGACTGACGCATGCCACACACACTAAGCACACACTCACAAACACACACACAATACACATACACACACACACACACAGGAAGAGCGACACCCACATACAGGCAGAAACACGTAGTCATAATTTACATATTTTTTGCCGTGCGACCCGAAAAAAGAATTGAGCTGAAAGATAAAAATGAGCAACAAAAAGCAAACAGAACTTTTTGTTTCGTCTCGTTTGTTGCTTCGGGATGCACCTTTTTTGTTCAAGGGGGGGTTCGCTGAAATTGAAAACGGCGTTGATTATAATGTCAATACTCATAAAAACGAACCCGCACAGAGACGAACACACTCACACACACACACACATGCAAATGCCTTATAGAGCTGGGGTATATAGCATTGCTCTTGGGTGCGGTCAAAAACTTGGCTTATTTTGTTTTGATTTCTGGCTGGCAAATTGTTTTCTTATTTCGCTTGGGTTTCTTTCGGTTATTTCTTCTGCTGTTGTTGTTGTTGTTGCTTGGCGACAGATACAGCAGATACAGATACAAATGCAATGCAAATGTATGTTTCATGTTATTCGCTGGCACTTTCATGGACATTACTAATGCCTCCGCTTGGCGCTGCCTCTTTTATTGTTGGGTTCCTTGTGTAGGGTATAGGCGTTAGACTCATCGTATTGGACCCTCACTACTTGTGTGAGTAGGTGAAACATTGACTCAGCAATTGTTTACAGTTTTCTTCATCTAAGATATAATCCAAGATACGCTTTAGACTCATGTTTTCATTTTGCTAAGCTATACATTTTCATTATATTTTATAAAGTTTTTTTTCATTTGTATTTATAATTGCCAACTCATGTTTTGTTCTAATGTAACTCTTATGTTATTCTAATGTTATGTTATGCTATGTTATGTTATGTTATCCTCAAGTTATGTTATCCTTAAGTTATGTTATGTTATGTTATGTTAACTCTTATGTTATCAAGCTGGAAATGCAATAGTTCTTCAGTTTTCTCATTAAACTTGACTTATCTAGATTAAATAAGTTTTTGCTGTTCTCGAGACAATGATATAATATTTTCAAAATACTTTGCTGCTGTTCTAAAGACTCTTTTATCTTTAAAGGTTAGTGTTTTATGGAACGTATGAATTCTTTATAAGTGCATAGCAATTTAAAGATATACTGTCTTGAATACTTTTCTAATCGTTCTTCCTCTGCTTTAACACACCTAAACATCCAATCATTCCAATACTCAGACTATGCTGGCCCGCTAATGATTTGCTCGCTCAGACAACGAGGGTATTTCAGCTTCGTCATGGCAGCACAATCCCCTTGAGGCGACTACCTGTTGTCAATTCGACGGTGTCCTGTCCCGCCCGTGTCCGTGTCTGTTTACCTGCGCAGAAGGAGAAGAACCAATGCCAAAGCCAGAGCCCGAGCCGGAGCTGGAGCTGGAGCCAAAGCAGAGTCAAAAACTTAATGCGCTTTGGCATGCTTTTAGGCAATAATTCATGGATTAACGCCATTTGGCTAAAGCTGATTTCTTTGCTCGCTTTTAGCGCATTTTCGAAACTCAACAGGGGCGGGGGTTGAGGCAGGGGATGTTAGGGGGACCTCACCTCGTCGCCGACGCCATTTCGGGTGTCTTTTTTGACATTCTTGCGACGTGACTAATCAAGTTAGTCCCGGATTGTGGAGCTACCCATCTCAGTCACTCCTCACTCACTCACTCACTCACTCACTCAGTATACCTGTCTCGCTCTCTAATGATCTCGACTGCGACTGCGATTTGTATGGCGATTTGTTGACCACAACAAATTGCATTCTGAGGCGACCATAAATAACTCTCGTAGCAAGTTTTGGGGAAGGCAACGTCGCAGGCATCGTCGGGGTGTCCTTCGTCGTCTCCGTGGGGTCCTACCTGGGGGCAGCAAGTCCTACCTGCTAAGTGCCAAGCTATGTGCAGACTCCTTCAGGCTCATTAATCAATATGACAAGTGCCAGAAAGAGAGAAAGAGGAAGTGGGAGAGGGATAGGAGGAGAGGGGGGGCTACCCTGCTGATTTATGCAGTAAAACTTAATTTTAGAATATGGCATCAAAAGAACTCAGCTGACTTTAATCCTCAATTTGCGCCTGAACAATTCATAAGTAACGGTAAAACTTACAAGCCAACCCCTCGCCCTTTCCGGTTTCTTCTCTGCTGCTTTGTGTTTCTCTCTCTATCCCCCCCACCTCATCTCTGCATTCCTTCGCGAATTTCCTGTGCATTGTTTCGTCCTTGCCTTGTCGCCATTTTCTATTAAGCTAAAAGTTTATTCGCATTCAGCACATTTATTAAGCACTTATTGTGCTTCAGTTCCCATTGTGCGCCTACGCTGCTGCAGTCGCAGTTGACGGCGCTGCTGCTGCTGCTGCTGCTGCGACTTTTTAATTTCTCTACGAAGTTGCTGCTAATTATGAATGCCATCACTTATCAAAAATCTAGTTACATCTGCCCCAAAAACATACGCTTGCACATGCACAAGCACACACAGCCATACGCACACACACACACGCACTGCATATGACCAATGCAAGTGCGCTGCTGCGACGTCTCTGCTGCTGCTGTTAGCAGCTCGTTTAACAGACCCACAAAAAATACGCAGAATACTCGTGCGCTCTGCTTTTGTACATGGGGCTTGGCTTAGCCGCCGTCACAGCCTCTGCCTGTGCCTCTGCCTTCGTCGCTGCCTCTGTTTGGCTCGTGCGCTCAACACTGTTAGCTCTGTGTGTTAGTCACTGCTTAAGTAATCGTGGCGCTCTGTCGGCACTCACTCGTCGAATCGTATTACAGTTTGCCGATGGCGTCGTTTGACTTCGGCTTCGGCTTCGGCTCTTGCTGCTGCTGTTACTCTGCTGCTGCTGCTGCTGCGGCTGCAGGTCGGTTCGGCTGCTTCAGTTCTTCGGTAGCCCAACAACGCAGCAGCACGCGGATGCTACGCTTCGTTTTTTTTTTCTTGTGTCCGCGCGCTCTCTTTGACTTTGGCTCTTAAACTTTGTACGTGCGCTCTCTCGCTCTCACTCTTGCTCTCTTGTTGTGAATTGCTCTCTTGACTTTCGGACACACCAAGCACTGTTGCTGCTGGTGCTGCCTCTGCTGCTGGCGTCGCTGCTGCTGTTGTGTGTTCTTGAGTTGGCTGCGCTGCTGTTATTGTTGTTATTGTTGTTGTGGTGGTCTCGGTCTCGGTCTCCGTTTCGGTTTCGGTTTCGTTTGTCTGCCGTGCTGCTTCTGCTGCTGCTGCTGCTGGTTTGATTTTTGTGCGCTCCGCAGCGCCGTCGTCGTCGTCGCTGCCGTCGTTGTCGCTCTGCAGCTGCGTTCGTGCGCTTTTTGAAAATAGTTACAAGATGTTCATCGGAGTGAGTAGAACGCCGAAGCGGTAAATTGAAGACAAAGACAAAGCACACACACTCACTCACAGACTCACACAGTCACTCGCAATCGCATAGTCACGCAGAAACACGCACGCACGAGACATCGCAAGTTGAGAATTGTAACTGAAATTGAATTGAATCAAAACTGAAACAAGTGATAAAAATAAATAAAACAAAATAAACAGAAAAATACAAACAAAATAAGCAAAAGAAGAATTAAAAAACATAACAAATTGCAAGTGTTAAGCACATGTTCAATCGTGTTCGATCGCGTTCAAGTGCATGTTCCACCCGCATATGAAAATAAAGACGAATCACGCGTGTGCTTCGCATATTCGAGTTATCGAATATTCGAAATTCGAGCTCGAATTCGAATTCGAGTTCCACTTTAATTGGAAAATAGTCAACGCAATCAGCTTTAAAGTTCCATGTCTAAGTTAACCGGAGCTGTTTTTTTTTTTTGTTATTTTTAAATCGCTGACCGCAGAAAATCTAACGCTATAAATAAAACAGACTAAAAACGAAGCAGCAACAACAGCAACAAAAATAAATAAAATAATAACACAACACACGCCGCTCTGCGTTTTCCTTTGGCGCTCTAAAAAAAGCCTCTGCAAATGCAAAGGGCAAAAACTCACAAGTGACAAGCAACAAAAGCAACAACAACAACAACAACAACAACTAGTGCTGCAACTGCAACTGCAACAACATACACAAAAAACGCAACGCGTACAACGGCATTTTCCACATGTGAGTGAAATATTTTTTTTGGTATCATTGGCCGACGCTAAAAATAAAATAAAAAGCTAAATAGGAAATATTTGCCCAGCCTCCTCTTCGCACAGACTCAGCCTCACTCTCTTTTTTTTTCAGTTTTAAACACCTTAAAAAAGAATGAAAAATCTGCAGAAATGATCGGTTTATTCTGCAATTGCAACATGTGTCAAAGTGAAGTGCGAAAAGTTTCATAAATATCGTTGAAAAAAACGATTAAAAATTCTACATTTTCGACAACATCCACAAATACACACTCACACACACATATACAAATATAAAGAAAAAGTAAATAAGAAAAGAAGAAGAAAAAAAGAAATAAGAAATAAGTTGAAATTTGAATTAAAATTTTTTTTGTTTTTGATGGATCCTTAAGTGATTTTGCCAGCCTGCAAGGCAACTCTGGATACACACACACACACACACAGACACACACATACATACACACACCATCGTTAGGGAGTGACCTTTATTTCTGCATCGAGTGCTAACTTCTGTAATTTTTTTATAGCCAAAAGTTTTGCGTGCCTCGCTTGCTTCGTTCTGCTTCTTCTTCCTCTTCTTTTTTTTTTTGTGAAATACTTTGGATACATCGTCGCCTTAAGGGAGCGGAATATACATAACTATATATATTATGCATATAAGCATACATAACTTGTGCAGAAAGGTTCGTAAATCTCTCACGACTCTGCAGTGTTTAAAGTTTTCAAATCAAGCATACGTAACGCGTATACGCAGTGTGAGTGCAATTTGAAGGCAAAAGTTTCCTAAAGGAATGAGCTGAAATATAAAAATAAATAATAATATTTATTTTAATTACTTTCCAATATTTCTTTCCCTTTTCTAAAAAATTCGAATCGTTTAAAATTGCCAAAAATATGTTTCATTTTTTTTCTTAGTTAAAACATTTGTTTTTTGTTTTCTATTCTTGGAAAAGGTTTAACTATTTGGCATGCATTATATAACTCCTAAGAATCTATACAATTTTCGTTAAATTCATTATTTATTCATTAAGTGAATGCATTCAAATTTATTCTAATTGATTCGTAGCTATCAAAATAATTTCCCACAACATTTGTTTTCATTTTGGAGCTGCGCAAAAATATTTGAAATACTTTAAATTGATTTATTTTGAAGGGAACATTTTGCAGAAATATATCTGTATTTAATATTGATATTTACATAAAATATATATATGTCAAAATTCATTCTTTTAAATCGTTCAATTTAAATATTTGATTTAATAAAAATGTGTTCCAAAATGTTTGCACTGCTTGAACTAGAAAGGGAACTACAATAATAAAGAGTATAGACAGACTTGCTGGCCAGACTTTTAATATTAAGCTTTAAAATGGCCAAGACAGCAGTTTGTAGTGGGACCAACTTAAAGCTGACAGGTATTCTAGTTATTGCTAAGCAGAATCTCTTCAATTAGTAAGCTTCCAATTAGTTAGCCGCCCACCCACAACTTTGCTGCTTGAGCGCAATTTCCTTTTTAAAAATAAATATATCATTGCTTGTAACATGAGGAGCAACGTGGCAACAGTGCACACGGATAGTTGGAAATGGCCTTTCCACAGAAAAAAATAGAACAACAACCAGAACAACAACAACAACAACAGCAGCAACAGCAACAACAACAGCGTTGCCAGACACCTGTGTTGGTAACAAAGAAAGCAGTGGCTGCTGTGAGGGCTGTGGGGGCTGTAGCTGCTTAGCCAAGTGCCCCAGCATATCTCATTACAAGCCCAAGGATCATTGTAATCATCATGATGATGATGAAGACTTTTGTCTGCCTGGTGGTACAAAGAAAACAACGCGAAATAATGAGAAAGAGAAGAAGAAACCAAGAACGCAAACACAAAAGAACTTTTCTCATTATCAACGCAAGTGTTTTAAAGGGGCAGAAAAAGGGGAAATGCTCCTGCCAATATGAGACTATAGATATGACCAAGTCTCTCTCTCTCTCTCTCTCTGTCTCTGTCTCTCTCTCCCTCTGGTCAGTCATCGTTCTACAGAAAGACTTCAGTCAAGCGTCAGAGCGAACAGGCTCATAAAAAGCGCTGACAATTTTTACATCTGTCATAAATTTTGCGACAGTCGTAAATCTATTTTCTGCATTTTATTTGTTTATTTTAAATTCCTAAGAGAAGTCGAGAACAGCAACAACAACAGTAACAGCAACAACAACAAAGCGAGGGCAAAGTGGGCGCCTGATTGATGTGACAATTCCTTAATTAATTTCAGAAGAGTAAGAGAGAGCGAGAGAAGAATGCACTGAGGATCGCGCGTGGGGTTTAATTAGCAGATCTACTTGGGGGTAATACATCAAAGTAAATTATGAAAGTGCCGTGAGTTTATTCACATTCGACTTTGCCAGGTTTATTGCACGCTTATCTCGCGTGTATTTCAGTTAATGTTTAGCTTCTCTATCGATTTCGATTACGATTTCAAATCGTTTTTCCCACGCTCGCCAAATTTTTTTGATTTCTAAATTCACATAACTGATAAGCAAATGCCTTTGTGTCTGTGTGAAAGAGAGAGAGAGAGCGCGTGAGAGAGAGAGAGAGATATAGTGACAGTATGTCTGTGGGTTCAATGACTCGTTTTATCATTTCGCCTCTGCTTGGTGTTGAAACATTTGGCCCAACATTCCTCTTGATAAGAACTCAGATCTGAGAGCATTACTCAATGAGTAGCAGCAAGGGGAGTTGAAGTGAAGTGCACAGGGAGGGAGAGCGAGGGCATGGTTTCTTGCTGCAGTGATGCGCCCCAAAAATGAGCAGTTTTCTGTTTGCCTGCCCTCTCTCTAAACGGGGTTAAGTCATCGTAATCATTTGCAAGTGTTTTTGTCTTTCGCTTCTTGTTGTGTAAATACTTTTGTAGCGATATCAAGTCTGGTATTTCCAGAATTACGTATTGCTAGTTGGCTCTCTGAGCTCTTTCGTTACTCTTTGCCATGTTATCTATGAAGTGTTGACCAAACTTATGCAAACTGTATACATTTGCTTAAGCTGCTTTAGGGAAGTGATCTACTAAACTAAATGACTGAAGTCTGGCTTAGGTGCTGCTCTTGAATCATTTATTTATCTTTCACCATCATTTATCATCTATTTTTATTGTAAAGTTTAACTAAATAAAGCTTCGTTTCTTAAATATTGCATGAATCAACCTATTTTCGGAAGAAACAACCTATTTTCTTGCAAAGAAGCAACCTATTTTGAATAAAGTAACCTATTTTAGAATGAAACAATTTATTTTTAAATTATGCAACCTATTTTTAAATTATGCAACCTATTTTGGACTAAAGCAACCTTTTTAAGAATGAAGCAACCTATTTTAGCATGAAGCAACCCATTTTCTAATGAAATAACCTATTTCTTGCAACCTAATCTAACCTGATAAACTGTAATTCAAACATAGTTATAGCTATGTTTCTTATTTCTATTCAAATGGAATCTAATCGTAGTTCTTCAAATTGCTCAACTCTTAAAAGAATAGATTTGTCTTGCCAAAGTACTGACCTCCATCCGAAGATAACTCTGTATCAGTTCTTATTGCAGTTCTCTGAGAAAAACTAAAGCACTAAAGCAGAGCAAACTTTTACAGCTGAGGCCTAATAACACTGCTAGAATTCGCTGTTCTTCAATATACTTTTTATGACTCTCAAGTAAACTGAAAAACTTTTTGCAGCTGATACAAAACATGCCTCCCCTCACTCCCATCTACTCGCTGCTCATCTTTTGATCTCAAGCAGAGTCTTAAGTATGCAAAATATACGATACGATGCCACCCACCCAATTATAGTACACACAGCATGTAGTACACTTGTATGTGTGTGTGTGTGTGTGTGTGTGTGTGTATTGTGGATGCTCTTTTTGTGAACTGCAGTAAATAAGCAAACAGCGAGCGAGGGCAGAAATTTCTGCGCCATATTTTGCAGGCAGCGCACATAAATCTGCTTTAGTCCAAAGCCAACTTGGCCGAGGTTGTTCGAGATGGATATGCCCCCTTGCGTACTGCCCCTACTACACTGACTGCTGCTGCTGCTGCTGCTGCTGCTTGCCACCAAAAGTAGCTGGCAAATGGCCAAAAAGGCATGGCCAAATTTGCCGCCTCTTGTTCTTGTTGTTCTTGTTGTTCTTATTGTTGTTGTTGTTGCCTCCTCTTGTGAATTTGTTTTCATTCTTGGCTACTGTTGAGGCCAATTGCGGCGGCGGCGGCAGCGGCTGCTGTACTTGAAGATGTACCCATCGCCTACACCTCCCCCCCATCCCTCGCCTCTTTCTTCTGCCTCTCCGCTGCTAATAAATAATTTTAATTGTATTCATTCTCAGCCTGCCTGCACTGCCTGCTCCACTTTATTACAGCAGCAAAAGGCGGTCAAAAATGTGCCAACAAAACATTTTCGCGAATATTTTCTGCACTCAAGAAACGTGTTCAACGATCGCAGTTAATGTCTTCTCCACCTTCTCCATGCCCTGCCTTATCAGCTCTCTGCCCTGCACTGTAGACGTTGCCCGCTTTGGTTTCGTTTTTCGGTTTCAGTTTGCTCACTTTGCTTTGCACTGTGTGTGTGCCTTGGCTTGGGCAAACTTTGGCACTGATAACACGCCAGCAACAGCGACTCACCTCCATTTATGCCAACCCCCCCCTCCTCCCCCTATGGCACACCCCACTTCTTCTCTTCCTCCACGTTGGCGCTCTTTGTCAGCCAGTTTGAGTCATCGAACACGTCTTGAGCTCACTCGCCCGCTTTATGCTTTCCATTTAGATATGAAGTGAGCGCACATTGCGCATACGCCTTGTGTGCCTTCTAGTTTTTGGCGTCTTCGTCACGTCTCTGCGTTGTGCACTTTGTGCCTGCCCCTCATTTGGTGCTGCAGTGGAACGTGCAAATTGTCGGAAAGAAAACCACAAAAAAAGTTGAATTTGCTTGCGCAGCAGTAATTAGCAATGTTATCGATAACTTTTATTGATGAACAATCGATTAGAACATTAATGTATGTAATAGAAAACTAAAACAAGTCGAGAAGTACGTATAATCTAGTTATCGACATTTATGATCGGTTTCAGAAGTCGATTTTAGTAATCGATTACAGATTAATTGTAAATTTAGTGCTCATAAAATGTAAATCTATGTTGCAACTCTCGAGATGCCTCTTCCTGTGTAACTGACAATCATGTTGACCGTTATTTTCTAGCTATTTTCTAGATAAAACCAAAATAGCACAGTTATCGATAGCTTATCGTTTGTAATATCACATAATGCTTATGAATTCAGCAACAGACAAAGTTATATATTTCATTAGTAACACTGGTAACGATGCCAGCAGCTTATTTCTAGCTCTTTTGCAGCTAAAAACTTAGAATCAGTTATCGATAGCTTAAAGTAATGCCATAGCAGCAATGAGCATTAAGTTTTGCAATAGGTGAAGTTGTTTTTTCTACGGTCACACTTGCAATAGCGCAGGCAGCTATTTGTCTAGCTATTTTCTAGCTAAATACAAGCAACAAGCCAAATTATCGATATGTTATCGTTAATGAAAATTAAACTAATTGATTTATATTATATTATATCTATGTTCATTTCACACAACTAACCACAAGCAGTCAGTGTGTTTTCTAGCTGTTTTTCAGCTATGTATTTAATAGCCAACAATAATCTGCAAAGTTATCGATACTTTATCGTCTGCCACATTAATTAGTGCGCATACATTCTGCACCAAGCGAAGCGCAGTCTCTTACACTGTGACACTTGCAACGACGCCTGCAGCGAAGCGACGCGTCGACGCCAGCGTCGGCAGCGACGTCGTCATTTATTGTTGCTTGTTATTGCGCCCCCTTTGTGGCTGCACAATGCGCTCAATGCGCTCGATATCTGCTGCCAATACATGAGCAGACACACACACACACACAGACACAGATGGACACACCCACACACACACACACACACATGTACGCACTGGCTATGTGTGTGTGTGTGTGTGTTTATAGGTGCGTTGTATTTATGCGCCTCAATTCTGGGCCAAGGTAGTTTTTATCTTTCTACTCTTTTTGCTCGTTGTCTGGCAGCTTTTGCTTGCTTGCTTGTTGTTGTTGTTGCTGCTGCTGGTTGTTGTAATTGCAATCCTTGAGAATTTGTTGTCACACACACACACAGGCACACACTCGCACATTCAGATACTACACGCAATTACAAATACAAATAAAACACTTGGAACACATTTTTGACCGCCATTCGTGGCCTGTCACGTGTTCATCAACTCACTGAGCCCCATCCTGTGTCACTCCTCTCTCTCCCTCCCCCTCATGCCTGGCCGCCCTTCTTCGCACTTTGCTTCCCGCAACTTGCATATTTTTTATGTATTTATTTAATTTTCGTTTTCATTTTCGTTTTTTATTTGTTGTTTTTATCTCTTTCGCTGCCTGCTTCACGTTTTCTTCACTATTAGTCACAGTCTTTTGCCTCGACGAGTCCGATTTCTGTTTAAACAAACATACGCGCATGTAGGGTATGTGCACAGCGTAAACTGCTGGTAATACCCTGCACAAAGAGTGGCGAGAGTATAGTATATAGTATATGTGCAGGTATAGACAAGGTACTGTGGGGTTTATAGGGTATAGCGTATCACTATGCCTGTCTTGTGTAGATACAGACAAGGTTTTGCAAGGCACTGCAATGTACTGTAAGGTACTGTAAGGTACTCTAAGGTACTATGAGGTACTGTAAGGTACTGTTAGGTACTTTAAGGCACTGTAACGTACTGTAAGGTATTTTAAGGTACTGTACGATACTGCAAGGTACTGCTTAGGATTTACAAGGTACTGTAACGCACTGTTAGGTACTGTAAGGTGCTGTAAGGTACTGTTAGGTACTGGAAGGTATTGCAAGGTTCTGCAAGGTACTTTTTGGTACTGTAAGGTACTGTTGGGTAATGTTAGGTACTGTAAGGTATGTATTGCAGGGTCTTTCAAGGTACAGCAAGGTGCTGTTAGGTACTGTAAGGTACTTTAGGGTATTGTAACGTACTGTAAAGTACTGTAAGATACTGTAAGGCATTGCAAGGTATTGCAAGGTATTGCAAAGTACTGTAATATTCAGTAAGGTTCAGTTAGGTACTGCAAGGTACTGTAAGCTACTGTAAGGTACTGTAAAGTATTGTAGAAATTACTTTGTCTATAGTTTACAGTTATAGACAGGCTACCATAGAGTATACAGGGTATATCATGAATAATGTAGGGATGTATCATGGTGCTTGTCTAGTGGAGATATATGCAGGGTACTCTAGGCTATACAGGGCTAGACAGGCTATACAGGCATTATAGTTCCCTATCAATCTGTTGCTTTCTCAATTCTCAACTCGAGACCTTTAGCAGTCACAACTTTTACTCAGAAACAAACCAATTATGAACCGTCATAACCTTCTTACTGTGCCTGCTTTCTATTCTCAAGGTTTGCACATTGCATACAGAGTATCAGACAGTCGACTACACTAGCTTGCACTTGCACTGCGTAAGTATGAATTTAATTTGGAATTCAGTTGAAAATTTAAAATCCATTTCAAGCTGCTTTTGAAGATTCCCACCATTTCCCATTTCCCTTTTTCAATTTTCGATTTTCATATTTGCAATTGAAATTTTGTCGATGCCGCCTGCTGTGTGTGAATTTGTTCGCCCCCCAGTTACAACAATTGGCACTTGCAACAATTGGTTGCCAAGTCAAATGAACACAATTGCCCTGCCTTCGCTCTCTCTCCCTCTTTCTGTCTCTCTCTCTCTCTTTCTTTCTCCCTTTCTTTTACTCCCTTTTGATTCAGGGACAGACAATGCCCACCAACTGTCATTGCCATCGATGGGAGTGTGCGACTTATGTTTGCCAGCTGAACGCCTTTGCGCTTGAGTCCCTGATGTGCTCTCCCTCCTCCTCCTCCTCTGTCTGCATATCTCTCTCTTCCTCTTTCGCTATATCCCCCTCCTTTCTCTCTTTGATTGTTGCAATCTTCTTTGCAGTGTATCCTTGCTGCATTCGCTTGCTGTGTTTCCCATTTAGCTTGTGCAATCAATGATGGCGCCCCCTCTCTCTCTCTCTCTTTCTCTCTTTCTTCCTCACGCTCTTTGTCTCGCTGGCAACTGTCAAACAAGCTAACACACACACACATACACACATACGTATCCTTGGTGTATTCGCAGCACCAAACTTAGTTGTCAGTTTCAGTTTGCACTTTAAATCGCCTTCGAAACTACTCAATGCCTCTATAAGTCCCCCTCTATATACCCCTTCTATGCCTCTCGCTATAACCAATCTATTCCCACTCTATGCTCAGTCTATCCCCTCTCTCTTCCCTCTCTAAGCCTGTCGCTAAGTCACTTACCCACCACGTTTAAAGTTCTCTCTTCTCCATTCTTTCCTCAACTCAATCTCTTTGTTTTTCACTCTTTTTGGTAGAACTTCTCTCTATAAATCTCTTTAGCATTCGCAATGCAGGCGAGGCCAGACATTTCTCATGCGCTTGTTTATGCAATACAGTTGTGAATACATGTTGTATGCCCCTTCCCCCTGCCTCCTCTCTCTACCTCTCTCGACTCTTTCTGCAGATCTGTCGTATCCCTGGAGGCCTTGTTTAGATTTATTGCTTTTCCTGTTCTCTGTTCCTGGGGGCGCTTTTCACGTGATAATTGATGTGAATCCTGCTTGCAAATATACAGACAGGCTCTCCATCTATGCCTCCCTATCTCTCTCCCTCATATTCTCAACATTCTCTCTTGATTTTCGCCTGCAAATTGTTTTCAGCTTCAGCTATTTGCATGACAATTTCTCAGGGATCAAGCTAAATAGAAATTTCCATCAATGATTCAATTAAGTCAAGTGCATTTCACACACACACAAACACATAGACACCTCTCCTCTCCCCCTCTCTCTCACACACACACACACAGTTGCCTTACAGACCATTGCCTGAAATCAATTGGGCTCTGTATGAAAGCGTTTCCAGGTGTAAAAGCGTCAATAAGACGCACTGCAAAGGCACACGCAGCCAGTTAAGCACGCGGCTTAGCAGCGGAAAGAGAAGACCAAGGGGGGGAAAGGAGGCTAGGAGGAAAGAAGGAAGGAGGCTAGGGGAAACTAAGCTTGAGTAGGATGCGTGCCCAAATGGCTGCAAAGTAGGCAAATGAAAAAACATAAGACGAAACGAAAGAAAAAAGACGGTGAAGCTGCGTGAAGAGAGAGCTCAGCGCGACTGTTAGGATACCCAGGAAGGAGACAGGGCGAAAAAGGGATATATATAGGTATAGAGAAAGAAAACTACATGTTAAGTATATGAATTATAATATATGATATATAGTGAAATAAGGGAAGAACAAGGCAAGAGCTTGAATAAGCTACGAAGTCAGTTAGATGATTAAATTGGTTAGAAAACTGAATGAGAATTTATATAAATACTATAATATTGTTTTAGATGCAAGTCCATTAAGGCAGCTAAATGTAAAGAAACCTTTTAATAAAGTACGTATTCTTTATATATTTTGGATATATTTATATATGAATAAAGAATGTTAAATGGATTTAAATAATATAGAGGAAAAATAATTCAAAGTCAAGATTTTTCATTCAAAGTAAGGAGTATTTATATTATATAACATAATATAATGACAGTAACTAATAGCTGACTTATTTGCTGTAACATATACTCCTTACTTTCAATGTCATATCTTTACTTTAAATTGTTCTTCGTCTCTTCTTTACTGTAAGAAGACTTTGTAATGTACTTTCTTAAATTTCTCAAATTTGTGGTTGCATCTACGTAGAAGCTTCGTATACTATATAGTATTAGCTAAGTCTCAAGAGCTATTAGTCTCCTCCAATAAAGCTGCCACAACTCTCACTGCATTGCTCATTGACTTGCATGTATTGCTGCATGCCCCACATCACTACTTATAGGCTATGCTGAGCAATAGATACCTCATACTGCTCAAAGGGAAGAAGAACTTCTTCTATTGAGGAGCAACAATGTCTCTGCATTGTGCCTTTCTTCACACCATATACAATTTTGTTACTGCTTGCAGCAGCACTGCTTGCTTGCTACTGCCAGCTGTGCATAGCCCACTGCTTGCAGCACTGTTTACAGGGTATAAGCTGAGCAACAGTCACTTTAATGATGGCAGCAACCCCAAAAAGGCAGCGGCCTCCAAGCGACGCCAAGTCGCAAGATGTTTATTGTTTTTGTAGTTGTTGTTTTGCTTGTTGTTGTTGCTGTTCATACTGTTGTAGTTGCTGTTCGTAGTGTTGTTGTTGCTGTTGTTGTTAGGGTTGTTGTTGCTGTTGTTGCTGCTGTTGCTGTGTGAATGATTTGGCGACGCCTGCTGATGACAAGTGTTGCGTGTTTTGAATACGCAGGACTCTACCACTTACACACACACTTGTCTTACATGCAATGCGCACTTGAGGGCACACACACACATGGACACACACAATGCTCATTCGAGCACGCCCTCCTAATGACAGCACAAGGGAATCTCTTCAAGTTGTGGCTTGATTACAGCGTGATACGCATTCGGGCACACTTCAAACGGGTACTCACACAGAGACACACACACATACACAAAGACACACACACACACACACATACACAAACAGACACACACACTTTCACACAGTCACACACACACCTTCACACAGTCACTCACTCACTCACACTTGTATGTGGCGTAATTCGCGGCTTCTTACGCGGCATTTGTCACTGCAAGTGCCTCCTTGAGGCAGACAACGTGGCCACTTTGCCACAGCGCAACAGCTGCGAATCACTCAAGAGCAAAGGCAGGCAAACTTGAGCAGTAGGAGAGAGAGGGAACAAGTGTAGCCGGGGCGGGGTTTAACACCTTCAACTACACGGCCTGCATTGATTGAGCTCGCCAACTTTAACTTTGTGCCGCAGCAGCAGCTGTTCCCTTTGCGCCTGGTCAGCGCTATTTAAACTTTTCCAGCGGCATTTCCAACTGTTTTCAACAGCAATGTTTTACCTCCCTCCCTGCGCCACTTGCTCCTCCCCCTGTTGTTGTTGTTTGCTATTTGCGTCTCGTCTGGCCATGAACAAAGTTCTGCCTTGTTAAGGGTTTTTTTCGCGCTCGCACGCTGCGCAAACAAGGCAAATTTCATTAGTTTCCATCAATCATCTGCCAATTGCTGCCACGCCTACGCAATCAGAAGGGGTGTAGAGCGGAAGAGGGAGAAAGAAAGAAACATGGGGTCAGCTTGTTAAGGTTCAGTTCGGCATGTGCGCAAAGTGCGCCTAAAAGGCTGCAGCAATTCGCCTGCTTGCCTCAGGGGGATCTCTTTAACTCTGTCTACTATGCCTGCTTCCCTATCTTCTTCTTCTCCCTCTCTCTGTCAGTGTCTCTAAGTTTCTGTTTGTCTCTTTCTTTGCTTCTTTGTGTGTCACTGAGTTCCTCTATATCTCTGTATATCATCCTCGTCGTCTGTCTGTCTCTGTCTCCTTGTATGTCTCTGTCTCCTTATCTGTCCGTCTCTGTCTCCTTGTCTGTCTGTCTCTTCGTTTGTCTGTCTGTTCGTCGGTCTGTCTCTTCGTCTGCTGTCCGTCTGTCTCTTTCTCTGTCTGTCTCTTTGTCTCTTCGTCTGTCTGCCTGTCTGTCTCTCTGCCTGTCTGCATGTCTGTCTGTCTGTCTCTCTTTCTCTGTCTGTCTGTCTGTCTGTCTGTCTCTCTATCTGTCTCTCTGTCTGTCTGTCTCTCTTTCTCTGTCTGTCTGTCTGTCTTTTTGTATGTCTCTCTATCTGTCTCTCTGTCTGTCTGTCTTTTTGTCTGTCTGTCTGTCTGTCTGTATATCTGCCTGTCCTTCAGTCTGTCTATCTGCTGTCTGTTTGTTTGTCTCTCATTCTCTGTCTGTCTGTCTGTCTGTCTGTCTGTATATCTGCCTATCCTTCAGTCTGTCTATCTGCTGTCTGTTTGTTTGTCTCTCATTCTCTGTCTGTCTGTCTCCTCGTCTGTCTCTCTGTCTCTCTATCTCCCTCTCTGTCTCTCTGTCTGTCTCTCTATGTCTCTTCCTCTTTCTCTCTCTATCTCTCTTTCCCTTCCCTCCCCTCTTATACTTCCCTCTTATCTTCCCATCAATGTTTACACTGCGCAATAATTCACCAGAACACGCAGAAGCTAATCAAGCTTGCTAGCTTAATTTGCCCTAATATATACCTATACATACCCCTAACATATACATATATATCCCATATAGTATATCTCTTTGGGTTTCCACATTGTTTTGCCTCCGTTAACCTTTGCAAAGTTGGCCATAAAACACACACAGCAAAAAAGGTTCGCCTGCCTTGTCAGCTCTAAATCTTTCTTTCTCTCTGGCTTTCTATTATTCCTGGGCAACAATCTTTAGGCCAATCAATGTGGAATATTTCCACACTAAAGAGTGCAAACCTAAATCAAGCTGGGATTACCTTTTCAATGTATCTGTTTTATCTCAGTGGAGGAGTCCAAAATGGAAAACAGACTGCGTTTTCATTGCTCTGCACTGGGAAACATTTGCGAGGCAGTCGGCCATGACGCTGTGGCTGCCCGTGTTGCCGCACAAGCTGTGCCAAAGGGACTAACTCCCTTCAGCTGCCTCCCTTTCTACTTCCTCTCTGTTAGCTTATGCTAGTGCTGCCTTAGCACAGCTGCCTTTGCTCTAGTTTGTCCTCTTTCTGCATGTCCTGCTGCTGTTAGTGCTCTGACTGCGTTTGTTCTTCTTCTTGCTTCTCTTCTTTTGCATTCTATTACTACTTCTCTTCTTGCCTCGCATTCTTTTTTATGTGCTTCAATTTCTACTGCTTCTATCTGACCTATTCTCCCCCTTCTTCTTACTCGACTTTGTCTCTCCCTTTGTCATATATCTGCTCATAAGACTGCTCTTTTGCCTTCTCTATGTCCATTTCCTTTCTTTCCCTATTTTCTGCCATTACCTACTGTGTCTTCTACTTCTCTGTCTTGTGTTCTTCATCCTTCTTTCTTGTATTATTCGTCTTGTTCTGCCTACTCCTCTTGATACAGCTTTCTACTTTCTTTTCTTCTATATTCTACGCTTCCCTTGTGCTTTCTGTCTTTGCTCTGGCTTCTTCTGGTTTTTCTCCACCTTTCTTTTTCTCTATCCTTTTTTTCTCTTTTCTCTTCTCCATTCTTCTTTCTCTTTTTCTCTGTATCCCTCTCTGCTTCGCACTTTCCCAGCATCTCTCGCACTGCCTTTTTGTTCCTCTACCTCCATCTCATTTTTCTGCTCAGCTCACTCCTCTCTTTCCACTTCTGTTGCTTCTCTGCTTACTCCTCACCCTACTCTTTCCATTCCTGTTCATCCTTCCCCCCCTTCCCTCTCGCATTCACCTTTTGGCAGCAGGTGCAAACTGATATATGGCACAGGGCAAAGTCGTTTTAGGCCCAGGTCGCCTGATATATGCGGCCACGTGGCGGCGGTTGTCCTGGCACGCTTCAACCTCTGCCCACATTGTATGTATGCGGCTTCCTCTGTCTGTGTGTGCCTCTGTTTGTGTGCCTGTGTGTGTGTGTGTGTGTGCTTTGCTGGCATGCTCGGCAATTTGAGTTTCTAATCAGGCTTATTTTATGTCCGCCAAGCGCGCACTTAATGCCCAAATTACATTTTTAGTTATCCTGCCAAGCTGCTTGCTTGCTCCTTGTTGTTGTCCCTGTTGTTGTTGTCCTTGTTGTTGTTGTTGGCCATTTGGCTGGCAGCTGAGTGGGGCGACTGCTGATTCTTTTTTTGGCAAACGATGCGAATACGTGATAAATTTCAAGGCTGGATTTGCCTCGATTTCAGACACATTTAACAGTGCCTCTGCCCTCAGCTAATTAGTACAGTGCAGTCGAGGGGGCACAGGGTGGGCAAGAGGATGGGGGGAGGGGGGCAGGTAGGGAAGGGAGACTGAGGCGGTAGCTGAGGCCTGCTGGCTTCGTTGTGCATCCTGCGGCGACGCTCTAACAAAGCCAAATACCAAAGACAGCAACAACAACAGCAACAACAAGAACAGCAATAACAATGCCAATTGTTCGCACTGACAGCACCATTATCGTTAGCCAGCCAGGCAGTAGGGAGAGAGAGAGAGAGAGAGGCAGATGGGCGTGGCAGGAAGCCTGGGTTAGACAATGGGCAGCACTTGAGGCCGTCATTTGTTGCCTTGACTTGTTGGCTCTGGCCACAGTTGCTGCTGCTGCTGCTGCTGCTGTGCTGGCCAAATTTGCCTGGCTACTCTTGCTCTTCCCCTCTCTAGCTCTTCCCGCTTTCTCCCTCGCTTGCACTCAATCTCCTTCACACTCTTTCCCTGCCCTTTTTTGTCTCGTCTACGCCTCAAAAATCATTATCATTATGTTTATTACGGCTGCTATTGTTGTTCTTGCTCTTGTTGTTGCGGTTGCAATTGTTGTTCTTGTGGCTCCTGTTGTTGTTGTTGTTGTTGCTACTCTTATTGTTGTGCTCCCGCTTGCTGTTGTTGTTGTTGTTATTGCACAGTCGGCTTAGATTGCCTTGTCCTGCCAATTAGTTTGCGGGCTCCATTGCAGTTTGCGCTGAAAAGTATGCTATGAAAAGCAGCTGACTACATTGGTGTCTGTGTGAGGCAGGGTTAGAAAGAGGCAGAGATAGAGGCAGAGCAAGAGAGAGAGAAGGAGAGGGAGCAGACAGAGGGGCCACACAAGTTGCCGCCGCATTCATCAATCAATCAATGCAACGCTGAATGAAAAGAGTTCAACAACAGAAGGAGGCAGAGCAGGCAGATAGAAAGGCAAAGAAGAAGACAGAAGGATAGTGAGAAATAGAGAGAGAGGGTTATAGAAAGAGGCAGACAAGGCGTGTGCAACCCACATGTAACCCACATTGAGGGCTTGTCAAGCTGCTTTTGATTTGACACTCGTCTCATTTGCTTTAACTGTCACACAAGCACTGCATGGGTTGCTGCTGATAGACAGCTAGATATCCTAGGCAGAGACAGTTGTACTAGATAGGTATATACTCTAAACAGGCGGATATTTCAGACAGGCAAATAACTTGTACAAATAGGTATTCTCGACAGGCAGATAGGAAGATACCCCAGACAGACTGAGACTGACTGATGACGGAGTCTAGACTGATGAATTCGTTTTACAAACAGACATAGGTACCAGACATAGGTAGCAGACATGGGTACCAGACATAGGTAACAGACATAGGTACCAGACAAAGGTAGCAGACATAGGTAACAGACATAGGTACCGGACATAGGTACCAGACATAGGTACCAGACATAGGTACCAGACAAAGGTAACAGACATAGGTTGCAGACATAGGTACCAGACATAGGTACCAGACATAGGTATCAGACATAGGTAACAGACATAGGTATCAGACATAGGTACCAGACAAAGGTAGCAGACATAGCTACCAGACATAGGTAACAGACATAGGTACTAGACAGACAAACTGGACAGCTAAATAGACTAGACAGACAATACCCTATACATCTCTGTACTCCAAACAAGCAGACACTCTAGACGCCTAGTTACCCTGGACAGATAGAAACCCTAGACCCCTAGGTACCCTAAAAAGACAGATAACCTGGACACCTATAAACCCTGAACAGATAGACATCCTAGGCAGCGATACATATTGTAGATATGAACCCTAAACAGTCGATTATCCTAGACAGGCAAAGACCCGAAATAGTTAGTAACCTTAGATAGGCAAATACCTTTTAGAAATAGGTATCTCAGACAGATAGGCACTCTAGATACTTCGATAAGCCACATTGCATATGTCTAGAGAACAGGCAGATGCTATAAAGACGTAACTACCCTAGACACAAAGTAATACAAGACACGCAGATACCCTATACACACAGCTATCTAAGACACCTATACCCCTTCCAATGCTATCACTTAAAATTGACAGCGAGTTTCAAACTTGTAATTAACTGAAATGTTTTCTCGTCTTTCTTCATTGCAGCTGATATGTTAAACGGTTCAACGTTGCGCCGACAACCACTGTGCCTAACGGTAAGTTTGGTTTTGCTGTGGCAAAAACTCATTAAACGTGAATGTGGCCAAACAATTTAAACTTTGTGGCAGCCAAAAAGACGCAAAGCGAGCTCATAATTTGAAGCCAGCAAGGCCGCAGAACAGAAAGTGGGAGAGGGTGAGAGAGAGAGAGAGAGAGAGAGAGAGAGAGAGAGAGAGAGAGAGAGAAGGAAGGGTGGCAGGCAGAGTGACAAACAAACAGACAGTCAGAGCGGCAGAGAGCAATGCTTAAATAGCTAATCAAAAATACATATTGACACCACACAGAGCGGGGGAAAAAGAAAGCAGCAGTAGAGCAAATGGAAAGTGTGGAAAGCGAGGGGTAAAGAGTGGGGTAGAGAGAGAGAGAGGTGACAAGTGAGAGGCAAATTCATATGTGAACGGTTAACAGGCTCGAAGGTGCTGTGCCCCGTCTGCCCTGCAGGGCAAATAGAACATATTTCGGGGGTCGCAATTTGTGTGTGCAGTCGTGTGTGTGAGTGTGTGTTAGTGTGTGTTTGTGCCTGTGCAGTCGTGTGTGTGTTTGGGTGAGTGCCACTGCGTATACTTAATAAAGTTAAATAGACACGGAAATGCTTAAATTAATCATACGCCATGTTGTCTGCGTGTTCTCCCACTCCTGCTTAGGCAATGGGCAAAACTTGTGCAGGAAACTTGTCGCCTACATGGAAATTTCATTAAGTTAGAGAGTGTAGGAGGTGGGGGAAGGAAGGGAGAAGGAGATAGAAGAAGGGTGAAGCAGGGAGAAGAAGGGAGAAGGAGGAAGAAGGTTAAAGAGGAGTAGGGAAAGTTATAGTGGTGAAGTTGAAGTGAGAAGGGAGTGAGTGAAGCGGAGTCTAGGCAGAAGACTCTGCTGGGTAGTTAAGATGAGCAATGAAGGAGAGTGTGAGTAGAGAGAAGTGTGAAGAGAGGTGTGTAAAAGAGGAGTGCAGAGAGAGGTGTGTGAAGAGAAGAGTGTCAAGAGAGAGGTGTGAGAAGAGAGTGGAGGAGTGTCAAGTGTGGTGTGGGCGGGGGGGGAATTGAGATACATATCTCGGTCGTCACCCAAAGCTGTCATTAGTTGAAATCACATGTCATTGACAGTGAAAAGTGACCCCAAACACGCACACACAGATGAGATTACATGTGCCTGTGTGTGTGTGTGTGTGTGTTTGTAAAGGGCAAAGCGCTTTGTGCCAAGTGTGAACAATTGTTGTTGTTGTTTTTGTTGGCCTGTTTGCCTACGTGTCAACTGCTGTCAGCGACAGCGAAGGCCTCTGTTAACTCACTCTGGCTGCCCCTGACCCCTCCCTCCCCACCACACGCCTCTCTGTACACCCGTGCTCACTGCCACCCTCTCTCCATCACTTCCCCCCCCCCTCCGTCGTTGAACACATCTGCCTGTTGTTTTATGACAGTTCATTGATATTCATTTGGCTGCATGTGATGTAGGACGCACGCATGGCTTGACCACGTCCAGTTACCCCCTTCTTCGCCCCCTTTCGCCTGCTTCCCCTGCTCTACAAATTGCCCGCAATGGCAGCTAGACAACACACACATAGACAGACAACGAGGCCAGCCAGGAAATTCAATTAAAAACGCAAATGTGCTAAGGGGAAGCAGAGAGAGAGAGAGAGAGAAGAGAGAGGAGAGACCCTGGGCAATGGCATGAATACCTTCTCCATTGGGAGACGTACCACAAATCGACTTACCTCTTACTGACCAGCAACGAACCCCCCCCATTCTTCACTACCACGCCCACATCTGCCGCAAAGTCAATCAAACTCAAGTTTGATATCCTCTCAGCGTTTTGCACTTTTTATTGCATACTTTGCGGCGTCGCCTGCATGAAGATGGCTTCCAGTTTCGTTATAGATTCATGTGCGCCACATTGCCATGAATATGAATGCCAGCACACCCTACCTCCCCCTCCCTCTTGACCTTCTTCTCTGCTGCTCTGCTGCGCTGCTTATGCACTTTTTGTGCGACGCTTCTTTTTTCGCCCCTGACTAGAAAAACTTAAGCCTCGAGGCAGAAGGATGTTGCCCAAGGCGATGCCATGGCTTTTATCCGCTTGTGGTATTTGCTCACCCTGCTTAGCTGAGGTTGCCCCGTCTCCCTCTCCTGCTACACCTTGTCTGCCTTTCGCATTTCCTTCCGCTTTAAAGTTCAAGTGGAAGCTGGGCAAACTTTGCTGTTGATGCCGGAAAACTAAAGCTCAAGCCGAAAATCTCATCAATTTTTCAATGCCCACCTGAGAGGGCACTACAGTGGCATAAGGAGTGGCAACAACAACAACAACAACAAGTGGGGCAACAACAACAAGCAGGCGAAAGCAGAACGAGAACAACAAGTGGCAACAAAATTAGCCAAGTTGCTGGCCAAAGTTCCGTAGCGAAGCGTGAATTTCAGCTGGCTAACCAATTCATTGATAAACATCTCTATACAAGTGTCTGTCCTTCTCCCTCTCTCACTCCTCTCTCTGTCTTTCTAACTGTGCCTTTCTCCCAAACTGACAGCAAGACACTTAATCCGCACGTTTACACCTCAAAGCACACACACAAAATGGGTATCGAAGACGAGCCACAAAAGGCAGTCGGAGAGAGAGAGAGAGAAGCATAGATAGCAGGACAAAAGGAGAGAAAGAGAGAGAGAGAGAGAGAGGGAGAGAGAAGAGAGTGGGAGTAGAGCAGCATTGGCAATAAATTCGTGCATCTACTTAATAATTAACTGCCAAAGTTTTGGCTACCACAACAATATGACCTAAGGCTCTCAGGAGCGGCAAAGGTAGCGACAGGGGAATACCCCGCACAGCTTGTTTGTTCTGCGCTTCAATGGCGAATTACCTTAAGCCATGTATCAATCGGTTAAAGATCAAGTTTAAGATGGAGATGTGTCTAGTCTTGCATGCAGAGAAACTTTTGGCAATTCCCTTTTGACTTTAAGTAGAGCTGACAGGGCCGTACATAGACTATGCTTGTTGCTAGTCTTTCTGCTACTTATGATGCACACTATGCATGATATATACTCGTATGTATATGTTACATACTGTATGATGTATTGTATACTGTATTCCATATTAGAGCACGTGCTACTGCACTCTGTCTTTGCTTCATCAGACTTGTCGCTGCCAAGCAGAACTCGCTTCTACTTCTGCATTCCAACTTCCCTAATCAATGAACAGATACTTTTTATAGGTACTATACTACTTCTATATTATGCTCCTTCTATATATACCTTTATCTATAGTTCTCTTTCTTCTTCTACTTTTCTTTCTTCCTTAAGCTTTGTACGTTTGAGCTCTACCTTTACACTGCAACCTATCGACCTATTCAAGCAACCTATCGACCTATTCACGCAACCTATCAACCTATTCAAGCAACCTATCAACCTATTCTAAAGCTTACATCAGATCTACTTCTGATATTCGCTTATTACTACTTCTTTCTCTACTTCTTCCCCCTCCTCTTCATCTCCTGATCTCCTCTTCTACCCCTTCACCCGGCATACACTCGCTTATAGCACCCTATTAGACCCCAAGCAACTGTGGCGATTACATGCGAAATTCGAAGTTTGCTTTAATTGCACTTGAACTCGCCCCCTGTTGCAGACCCCCTGTTCCCCTGTCGATCTCCCCCTCTCTCCTCACAGACAAATCTCGACAGCATTTCGAGTTAATTTGCTCGGCGCCGACTCGGCGATGTTCCACAGTTGCTCATTAATTACAACTTAGTCGTTCCCGTAATGATTTACCTGCAGATGCCGAGATGTTGTTACCAGTTACCCAAGGTACCCTCAGCTTCTCCCTGTACCCTCCACCTCCACCTCCCCTTGTCTGTCTCCTTCCGCCAGTTATGGTTGTTGTTATTCTTCTTCTTGTTGTTTTATTATCTCGCTGATTTCTTTTAGCGGATTTTGCTGATTTTTGCTGCGACCTTTGCGGACCCTTTGCTGGCCTTGTTATCCTTGGCTTCTTCTTATAAATATCTTGTAATCAAATACGCAAACACAGGGACAAGCACAGGGAAAGAAAGAGAGAGAGAGAGGGAGAGAGAGAAAGGAAGAGTGAGAGAGAGAGGAGAGGCCGTTCATGTTTGCCTTCGTTTTGAGTTTCCCTCGTCTTCCTTTTGCTGTTTGATTATTTTAAGCCATCGCTGACTGCCTTTTTTTGCGCCTTGCCTGCCACGCCCACTCCCACACTTTGCGTATTTAATTAAGCAAATAGCAGCAGCAGCAGCTGAGCTCGGTACATATTTTTTATTTCTCTTTTTTTTTTGGGGTGCTGGGAAGGGGGAGAAGGCCTTTGTTTTTTATTATGTAAAGCACTCGCTGCCTTTTTCGGGGAATGCTTCGCACTTGTTGCCCATTTTGTGGCAACTTTTGTGGCGACTTTTGATGTCTGTTTTGGGGCTCGGAATTAAATATTGAACGTGGCAAAGGGAGGGGAGAAAGGGGGAGAGAAGAGGTGAGACAGGAGAGGCAGAGGAAGGTGGGGCCTGGCAACAATGCGTGCAATTAGTGGGGAACTGACTAAGTGCACGTGAATGACATGATATCAATGATATTCTCGATAGTTAACCCAAATCAAACTTAATAAGGAAATTGAGCAACAGAGGAGGACAACAACAAGTTGTCTGTAAACGTTAACCAACACTGTAATTTACAGCAGATCATCTCTATCATCGCTTAATATTACTCTCTATACAAATTCAAAGTAAGTGAGTAAAAAGCGCAATAATGAAGCGCATTAACTTCTGTGTAGACTGTCTCTAGTGTTGCAAATAACGTTAACCAACACTGTTGTTTACTGTAGATAAAACATCTGTTACATAACGAAGAGTTTCATCTCTATTGCTATTTAAAGTTAATAAGTAAGCAATAATGAAAGAGCATCAACTTTGTTGTAGTCTGTCACTAGTTTTCCAACACTGCATTGAGCTATAGATAAGCTCTGTTTCCAATAGCATTTTTTTTGTTGTTGTCTTGAGTCTTAAAAGTCAGTAAGAAGGGTAATACTGAGAGACAATTACATTTCCAGTATATTCTGCCTTACGTTATCCAACACTACATACTGTAACTTCTTCTGTAACTTCTCTTAAGCATGTTTAGCAAGTAACTTATACTACAGTTGCCGTTCAAGACTGTTATATACCCTACCTTGAATTTAAAAGTGAACCTTACACAACACTGTCTGCAGTGCAGTATGCAACACTGTTTAAACACCTCTATAGCCCATTTTATGACACGCAGGGTATTGCCAAGCGCTTAGCACACTTGCCTCGCTGCTGCTACGTGCCTTGCTCTGTTGCATGTTGCAAGCTGCAAGCTAAGCAAGCTGCCACATGCCGTTGCACATTGATTTCTTTTGCTTGGCTACCTTCAGCAACTTGTCGACTGTCTCTGGTCGCCTTCAACTGCACTCAGTGCCAATTTGCAACTAAATTGCAAAGCTGTCATTCGTGCAACCAGCGGAGGCAGGCAACTACTAGTAGTAGTACAGCAGCGGCCACAACAACAGAAGCAGCTGAAGAAAATAAACTCGACAACTCAGCAATATTTTCATTTCTCATTTTTTTTGATGTTGCACGGCAATGTGACAACCGGGAATTGTGGCAGGCAGGGGGAGAGGAGTGGAGGAGGGGAGGGGGGGGGAGGCAAGAAAGGAGTGCTCTCTTTCTCTGTCTGGCTGTTTGCCTCTGCTTAAGCGAATGCCACGCCCGGCTGCACAGGCAACGAAGCAAGCAAAGCAGGCAGAGGCACAGTGGGAACCTTTTTGCACCGTGCCTCGTGCCTCGTGCCTCATGCGGCATACGGCATACGGAGCACCCGCAACCGTAATTGAATTTTAATAAAATTTTAAAGCAATTAACTTACGAGTTGCGTCGCGCTCGTCTTGTTTGCAACAATTAATAATGCATTAAGCGCCAGAGGGAGCAGCAGCAGGAGAGAGAGCGAGAGAGAGAGAGAGAGCGAGAGCGAGAGTCGACAATAGCTTAAGCCAAAATGTCAAGACTGCAACTGCAACTGCAACGAGTCGAGTCGAGTCGAGGTCAGCACATGTTCGCACACGGCCAAAGACAACTTAATTAACCTCGACCTTCTACAGCAGGCGACAGCAGCGGCGACGCTGACGTCAGCCCGCTGTCCCCAAACAGTCGCTGTCGCTGTTGCTGTCGCTGTCGCAGACCGCCGTTTTGCCAAACAAGCCACGTTCAATGCCGCAGCAGCAGCGCGGCCCGCGTCCAGTTGACCATCGCCGCTGCCACATTAAGACATCAATAATGAAATAGTTAATAATGCGTGTGCGTGCAATGTAAATATGACGTTAACTGCGACGTCGACGCTGACTGCGCTGTGCTAATTGCCAATTCACCAAAGCGCACACTGCACGTGCGAGTGCAAGTGAGAGGGCAACAGTGCAAAGTTGTGTCACTGCACGGGGAGTTTCGCATGCGCAACAGTTCGATCGAGCTCGCTCTCTCCCTCTCTCTCCCACTCTCTCTCTCTCTCGTTCTCTCTGTCTTGCTGTGCCTCTCTTTAGCCGGCAGCGTCAAACCCGTTTGGCAGCCTCTCTTGTGGCAGCTGCTGCAATTTCAAGAACCGGGTCAAGGTTATTGCTGCAGCGCCGCTGTCGCTGTCGCCGTTGCCGTTGCCGATCACAGCCAGCGGCAAAGTCATCGACGACGTCAGCTGCGCTGCCAACGTCGCGGCGGCATCGCTGTCGCCTTGTTCGCTTTACATTGAAAGTCAAGTTCGTGCACATGTTTGATTGGCATTGAACGCAACACGGCACGGGGTGGACACACTGGACGCGCGGCGCATGATGATGATGATGATGATGGATGTGGACGGGGTGTGACATCAAACATGTTTGATGCCAGCCAGAACAACTGCAACATGTGTGTGCGTGTGTGTGTGTGTGCACAGCAGCAGCTGTTCTAATTGGAAAGATCGCGAAAAAAATGTGAGGTTGGAAACGATGGAAATTTATGTGAAATAGAGGGAAGATACTTTATATGCATTATAAATATTATTATGCATATATTAGGTATATATAATGTTATTATTATTATGTTTTATATATTAACTGGCAACTTTTCATTAAGAACTCGATTTATTCTCCTTTAACCTCAAACAATGCATATTTCACTTAAGTGCTCAGTTATTAAAGATATATATATTATATTCATACCTTACACGCTTTTTAAGCAGCCACTCAGCCGCCAAAGTGCACTCGACAGCTTTGAGCTCGGGAAAATCCGCTGTCGCTTTTCCCTTTCCTCTTTACTCTTTGAGTTTTTCCATTATATATACATACATATATATACTCCCTATGGCTGACGTCATGAGCCTTGTCTGTGAGTTGTGCGCACATTTATTTTCATTTACTTATGAAAATTAATAGCATTTTCCCTCGAAGGAATCGAACAAGCGCAAAAAGAAGAAGAAGATGAAGCAGAAGAAAAAAGTAAAAGAAGAATGACTGACAAAGGGGAGACTAAAAATTCCACTTGAACATTAATCAAGCTGAGAAAATTGCGAACTGAGGAACGAAATGAACCTAAAGTGTTGCCTGTGTTGGCCGTCAGGCGGCGCCAGCAGTGCGAAAATTACTCAGAATACAAACAGAGATAAAGATAAATGTAATTTGCATAGTTTGCCGCTTAAAATGAACAATTATTGTGAAGATTGTGGAGAATTTGCACAGCTAAAAGGCCGAAGAATTGCTGGAAAGATTTACAGTTATGTTATGAAAGCTATGAAACGTTATAATGAACTTAAAAAGGGGAGATATGACAGACATAAAAAGGTATAAGGGATGTTATTGCTAGAAATATCATAGAAGAGAGAAAACAGGGAACAGGCAAGAAAGAAAAGAAGAAAGAACAGTGCAGAGGAAGTAGCGAAAGTGAGAAGAGGGAAGGATAGACGAGAAGAATAAAGAGAGGTGAACAAGAACAAAGCAAAAGTGCCATTGAAAGTCGCACGGCAACAGCAGAGACACACACAGAGCATACCCAATGCATGATAAGTGACTCTATGCATGTGTCCATGAGTGTGCTAGTGTGTGTCTGTGTGTGATTGTGTGCGAGTGTCTTGCATTGAGAGTTGATTTAGATGCACAACGTTAGATTTGTTACAGCTGTTGACCCTGAAAAAGCGATGACTTACAATGAAGAAGAATGAGAGGCAGAGTGGGATGGAAAGAGGCAGACAGAGTGAGAAAAAAGGTGAGAGTATGAGAGAAAGAAAAGAGGATATTGAACAAAGATGAACCGAAAGAGATTTGACAGGGATAAGGAGAAAGATGCAGGGTAAAAGAATACAAAAAGAGGAAAGGCAGGGAGAAAGAGGCAAGTAGAGTTAGAGGCAGGGGAAGAAAGAGGCGAGAAGAGAGAAAGAGAGACAAAGACAGAGATGAATAGAAAGAGTCAAGTGAGAAGTGAAAGAGAGTTAAATGAATAACAAAGAAAATAGAAGGATGAAAAGAGACAGGGTGAAATAGAAGAAAGAAAGAAAAAAATACAAAAAGAACTGTAAAAGAGAACAAAGAAAGAAAAGGAACTAAAGAAGAAAAAGGCTCAAAGAATTAGAGAAAACAGATTTAGGAAACGAAGTCAAAGAGAAAGAAGAGCAAAAGAGGTGTGCCACAACCAACGTTTGACTTACTCCATGCGCGAATCTATTTAGGTCGAGTCTAGCCACTTTGCCCCACAGTGTGCACAGGGGGCACAGTCACAGGCAGCGTCAGTCGGCAGTGGATCACGCAATGCTCGCAATGATCTTGAACTAAATCCCGCCACTTGCCCAGGGCCAGCCACAGCAACAGCAGCAGCAGCTGAAGCACTCTCGCTGCACACGCTGCACGGCGTTGCATGCGCCATGCGTAAGCGCAATTTGCACTTGAACTTGCTGTAGAACGGCTAACGTGGCGTATGCGCAATAGCCATATTTGCGCATTGCGCATACGCAACGTTGTTGACCTTAAAAGCAACTGCAGCAACAACAACAGCAACAGCAGCAACAACAACAACAACGTGCCTAATTAGACTTGCGACTTGCGACTCGTTGCTGGTTGTCAAGTGCATTCGCAGTTGTTCTCCGCGCTCGCCTGTTTGATTATCAATTAGTCAACTGGCAAAGCGATTGATGATGATGCGGCCGAAGGCAACGTTAGCTATACCCTCCCCTCCCTCTCTCCCTCCCCTACATCCCCTCACTGTACCCCTGCTCACTTCATACCCATCGGCAAACGAAGCCAATGTCAAATGCGAGTAGAGCAAACTATTTTGCAGTCTGTTTGCCATTTGCATAGTGCACACAGCATTCTCTCCCTCTCCCACTCTCTCTCTCTCTCTCTGCTCTGCTCTGCTCTGTCGCCCTCTCTCTGTCTGTCTCCCTCCCTTACTCACTGCTCGTTCTCATTGCATTTATCGCTGCGTGGTTCGCTGCGATCGCATATGTTCTTCATACATATATTATAGCATTTGCTCATGCTATACTTGCTCTATATATAGACCCGCTTTATGGGGCCTGATCGGCCTCTGCTTGTGCTTGTGCTTGTGCTTACTCACGCGATGCTCCGCGCACAGTGGTCGTCGATAAGCACTGCTGCAGCACATACGTGTATGTATATAGTATATATAGCATATACATTCGTGTATCATTTATGTGCATAGAAAGAGCAGACTGAATCAATAGCAAATTCAATCTAACCAAGTTACTCACTTTGTTGGACTCATATAATGTCAATGAGTCTGTTAAATACTGCTATAAGTGCAGCATAATATGTATTCTTAAGGCATATACGATATGCTGTTATACTGTTCTGAGAACTATTTCTGAGTTCCGTTTAATTTTCAAGTTATTTCCATCAAACTCAAACATACCATGGAGCATTTCGCAAACAATTGCTCTTCTTATTTTTAAAGCTATTCCCAGCAAATATAGCATAGTTAACCTTCCAGATGTTGTCTAAGATCTGTAATTTTCATCAAAGTTGCATAAGTTTATACTATTTCATACATGGACAACTAGGTCAACTTCAACCCCATTGGAAACACTCGAGTTCTTTAAAGGCAACCACAAACGATGTCTGTTATGCATATTTCTTTATAGTATAACTACATAGTAGTATAACTTTAGTTTAAGAGTAGTATAACAGTAATCAATCAGTAGTATTACAGTAGTATAGTAGTAGTATATCAGTAGTCAAAGATTAGTATAAAAGTAATTTAGCAAAAGTATGAAAGTAGTATAGCAGAAGTATAAATGTAGTATAACAGTAGTATAACAGTATAACAGTAATATGATAGTAGTACAACAAATGTAAAACAATAGTATAACAATAGTATACCAGTAGTATAACAATAATAAATGGTAGTATAACAGTTTAATAATATTGTAGTACAAAAAAGTAGTATAGTAGTATAATAGCAGATAACAGTAGATAACAGTAGTATATCTGTAGTATAACAGTAATATAACAGTAGTATAACAGTAGTATAACAGTGATATAACAATTGTATAACAATAGTATAATAGTAGTACAATAAGAGTATGTCATGACTTTAAAGTATTCAAGAAATCCACTGAAAGTTAGGTTAACTAACTAGGTTAGGTTAGGTTAACCAAGAGAGTAAAGAAACCTGAAGTTTTTTAAACAATATTTAGCAATCCCCATCAAACTCAACACAGCGTAGCTTTAACATCTCTTCTATATACACTTCAAATTCCAACAGAATCCCATGACTATATGCACTAGAAATGATCCCCATAAAATTGCTCCAGTTTATTCATATCGCGAGTTCTTTATGCAAAACCACATGCGATTCCTCTCAACGCCTATTTGCGTTTTCAACACAAGGACCCGCTGTTGGGCCCCCTCTCTATTCCCTCCCCCACCCATCCCCTCCTGACTATGTGCCCCTGCTGCCTGAACGAGTCGCGTCGCGTTGTCGGAGCACGTTCGCAATTGGCGCACGTTTTTGGTGTTTGCAGCCTTTGGCATTGGTCGGCGTTGGCGTCGGCTGCCAAAGTTGTCGGCACATTAATCATAATTTAATGATTAGCGCAAGTTTTGTTTATTAAATATGCCAGACGAGTTGTTGTTGCTGCTGCTGCTGCTGCTGCTGTTGTTGTTCTGCTTATTTACGATCGTCGATTGCCACGCGTCGATTGTGGTGGCATCGGCATCGCCATAAATCGCAATTACTTTGCCATGGTGCAACACCGCAGCCAAACAATTTGCAACCATTTTTGGGTACTGCTGCCGCTGGCGTCACTGCCATAACGCAGTACTCCACGTCAGGTGGGTCAGTCTGCCTGCCACGTGCCCAAACCGCACAAAGAGAGGGAACCCAAAATCATAAATAAGAAATGAAGATGCCAAATGCGAATTGCGAATGGAGAAGTGAGGCAGCTGCTCCGCATGTGACACAGTTTTGCAGCTTGGCAAGATTGGGGATAAGGGGTTGGGGGAAGAGGAAGAGAAGGGGAAATGGAAGGGAAGTCTCTTTTGTCCTGTGAGAGGCATCTGTGACTCGTCGCGTTGTCTGTCACGTAGTCGAGAGGCAAAGCCGCAACCAGTGAGTGCTTCCTGCCTCGGGATTTTGCTATTTGGGTCTGTTGTGAGTCATAAAGAGGTGCACAGAGAGCGAGAGAGATGGAGAGGGAAGAAAGGGAGGCCAGACAGAGACAAGCTCAGCTGCGGATTGGAATCTGGGCCGAGCATTGGTTTTGCGCCTAATAGCTTAAGCCGAAAAGCTATTTGTCGGCAGTTCTTTAAAAGAAGCAGGTTTCAATTAGCAGTTAAATATTTTGTATAAATTTGATGCATTCTTATGCATAACTGCAGATGAACTGTAGATTTGAAATATCCGTTGAGACTTCCAGAATTTTTGTGAATGAAAACCTATTTGAAGTAAGATTACATTAAGAACTTGTAGATTATAAATATATATTTTATGGTTTCTTAAATGGAACTGAAAACACACTGTAGATTTGACATATTTTCTATCTTTCACAGATTGTTATATGTAAATTTGAAATGTCTACTAAGATCTTGACAATTTGGGCTTGAGAGAATCTCTTTAAAGTAAGTTCTTAGCTCGAACAAATTATTGGTTTCTTTTTTATATTTAAAAGTTCTCTTGGTGATAATCTTTAAAACATCTCGCTTAGAAGATTTATATATCAAATATAAATTTGATTTCTCGCTTAGAACACTTATATTTCAAATATAAATTTGATTTCTTTTTTTTTTTCTTCTTCAAACTGTAGATTTGAAATATGCCTTGGAATGATTTTTTTTTTTTTTTTTTTGGTGACATATTTGAACTTTATTTATAGCTTACTGTTACTATATTCAATAACTTGTACTATACTATGTACATATTTACATAAATAAACCTAAATTGGGTGATGAAATGTTTTGAATTTAGATTCATGAAAACTTTAATCAATATTTCAAAGAGAAACTCGACTTTCTATCAATAAAAACTTAAGATTAACTACAGAGTCTTAACAATGGATGACTCTTCTCATGTTAAGACAAACATATACTGTAAATTTAAGTATTTTTTAGGGATATTGACAGCTTTGCTTTAAACTCAACTGACGTCTCTCGAGATATTGAAACATGAAAGTTGATTGAAAACCTTATAAACGCTCAACGTACATGTGTTAGTTTTCTTTTCAAAGCGGGTTTCTCTATGATTTCTCTACCTTTTCGCTGTCAATGTTAGCGCAGAACTAGACAAAGTCAGCTTATAAAATATGAACGAGGTTCCTTGTGCCTTGTGCCATGTGTGACTAGGGGCCGCTTAATCCTGCGGCTGCTGTCGAGGAACGTAAAGAGAGAGAGAGAGAGAGAGAGAACTCAACTTAAAAGCTTGTCACACATACTGTCAAGCCACGCCCCCTTCGCAAGCTCTGCTCCCTCTTTCTCCTTCTCTCTCTTCCCAGCTACGCCTTCGTCCTGCAAGTGAATTCAATTTCTGAACGTGTCCTTCGCCTTCTCTTGCCTTGCCGCGTCTTGCTTTATGCCAAAGAAAAGTTGCCAAGTTAGTTGCAGCCTGAAGCAGAAAGCAGCAGACAGAGAGAAAGGAAAAGGGAGAGGGGGGAGGGGGAGGGAAGGGAGGTGAGAAAGGGAAGGGAAGGGGGTGCAGAATCAACTACTAAAAGTATTATTATTGTTGCTTGCACCTGCAGGTGGTTTTGCTTTACTTTGTCACGGATCTGTTTTCTTTGCAACTTGCCACGTCAGCAAGGCATGTCGAGAGCAAGTGTGTATGTGTGTGCGTGCAGGTGTGTGTTTATGTGTGTGTGTGTGTGTGTGTGCAGGAAGTTAAATAGGAAATTTTATATGCTTTTATAACTGTGAACGTGAACGTGTTTACAAGGACGCAGCGCCCACTTGCAGCCGCAGCCAAATCTCAAGCGTGTTTCCTGCTGTTTGAGTGCGTGTGTTTGTGTGTGTGAAGGTGTGTGTGCGTGTGTGCTGGTTACCTAGCAGCAACTTGTTCGCTCGTTTGATCAAGTACCGTTAGTGGCTTTGCGGCTTTGATGGGCACGCGCTCTTTCAAGTGCCCCACCAAAATATTGCCCCAAATAACTGAGACGAAAAATTAATCAAATTTGTCGACGGCAACAGAGAGGTGAAATTTGCAGAGAAGATGTATTGAATAGGAGTGGAAGAGGGACTGAAAAGAGTGTAGAAAATAGACTTAAAGAGCATAGACTGAAGAGCGAACCGAAATGGACTAGAACAAGAACTTAAAAAGGAACTGAAGAAACACTTGGAAGGTATTGAAACTAAACTAGAATTGGATTTGAATAGGTTTAAAATAGGTTAAAAATAGGTTTAGAATAGGTCTAGAATAGGTCTACAATAGGTCTACAATAGGTTTAAAATAGATCGATAATGAGTCTGCAATACATTTAGAATAGGTCTAGAATATGTTTAAATGAGGTCTGGAATAGGTCTAGAATAGGTCTTGAATAGGTCTAGAATAGGTCTGGAATTGGTCTAGTATAGGTCTAATAAGGGTCTGTAATAGGTCTAGAATAGGTTAAGAATAGGTCTAGAATAGTTCTGTGATAACTCTAGAATAGGTTTAGAATAGGTCTTAGATGTTAACAAGAGACTACAAAGGAACTAGAGAAAGCTAAGCAACACTTGAACACTTGCTCTCTCTAATTTGTAGTTCAAATAATATACTGATTTCAAATAGATTTCAAGTGTTTTCTATGAGTCAAATAGGCAATCAGTCTCTTTTTCTACCTCTCTCTATGTCTCTCCCTTTTTCCCTCCTTCTCTCTCTCTCCCTTTCCCTCCCTCACTTTCTCAAATACCACTCAAAATGATATACAAATCTGCTGCAACTTTATTTACCTTAAGAGCAACAATTGAGCCTGCTCCTGCCCAAGCCAAGTAACCAGTTTGGTGTGAATTTGTGCAGCTTCATTAAGCCATATCCTGTGGCCAACTGCACTTACAGTCACTGGCACATCCACTCACACACAGACACTCACACACACAATTCCTACACACACTTCAGCAATTGCCCAGATCCTGTGCTTCCACTCACATGTTGCTTGCTGCACTCACAAAACTTTGCTGTGGCCAAATCGAGCGGCTTCATTCAACAAGACAAGCACAAGCAGAAGGGAAGGTAGAACAGTGGTGCAGAGAGGGGCAGAGGAAAGTGAGGAGGACAGGCAACAAGCAAACAAACAAGTTGAGCTTTGGCAGTGGCTGCTTGTACAAACGAACACACAGCATAACCAGCCCAGTCCAGCAAAATGAACTCAGCATAAATATACAAGCAGACACAAACAAACACACAAGCATACACTCACACACACACACAAGCACAGCAACATGACAGAGTATATCATAGTTTTTTTTTGGCGCCCTTAACTAGGAAAGTGTTGTGTGTGATTAGAAAACTTCTTTGCCGCATTGCGCATCAAAAGTTGCTGGAAAGATTTGGCCAGAAACTTAACTGGTTAAGCCAGTGTGGTCAACAGGGACAGAGACTTGTGCAAGGCACTGTTTCCAACTAGAAGAACTCAACTGAGTAAGAACACAGTCTCGACTACTATCTCTGCTTGGAACAGTCTGTATAGTCTTCTTGCAGAAAGAAGCTAAAACCAGCTACAACTTAACTGATCACAGCGGTTAACAAATTTATCTAGAGGGTCGCTGTAAGGTACCTAACTTTGTAACAAAGAAGGCAACTATTCTGATTTATAGATTTTTTCCACAAGCAGGCATTACTTCGCTAGGGCAATACTTATCATAGAGATAAGGATTATGAAGAAGGCATCACATGCAGTTAGTCTTCTTCCATGAAGTCTCATATTACTGATAGTTGTCTTACAATATGCCTGCCACTTTTTAGAATAGATTAGACTAACTATATTAGAGCTTAGGTGCATTTTTATACATGTCTCTTTACGTTTAATAAAGTAAGTCTTATTGCAGTAATAGTCGTTGCTTCGCCTTTCTGCTTTCATCTAAGGCACTATAGAAAGTCACTCTGTGCGCTGTCTGTGCAAGAAGAGGAGGAGGAGGATATGAAGTAGGCTTCTCATTCCGTTAGACTAGCAGCTTAAGGAGGCATTCATTTTCTGCTCGCCTTATGTCTAGTGAATCTCTCATTTCTTTCAGTCAGCTCTCTTCACACATTCCACCTCATCTACAATACTTCCACTTCTTGCTGTGCCTTCTTTTTTTCGTTTTTTAAACAGTTTGCTGTATTTAATTTCGATTTATATTTATTTGACTTGGCGAGGCGAGTCAATATATCATATAACTGTGCACATAAGCATCAACTTTCCGCCTGTCTGTCTCGCTTGCCTATCGCCCCGTCCTCCCTCCCTTCCTCTCCCCTGCTCCATCTGCATGTGTGTCCTTTCCTTTTGACAGTCAGAGAATGTCAAGTGTTTGTGGCTGCCCTTCTCTGTCTGTGTGTGTGTGTGTGCCTGCTTATAGCGTGGCTTGTTGTGCGCCTTCTATCTGTCCGTCTCTCTCTCCCTGCGCCTCCCCTCGTGTCCTTGCCGGCACGTTAAGCACGCAGACTAAAACGTATAAAAATGCATGACCACAACACATTTTTCAGGCGGCCATTCAACAAACCTTTCTCCCTCTCCCTCCCCCTTCTCTCTCTTTCTCACACTTCTTGGCTTCGCCTCTAAAGTGTTAAAATGTTGATTGTCCTTTTTTGTCTCTGTCTGTGTATGTGTGTGTATGTGTGCTGGTGAAGCTCTGCAGGCATCTCCACCTCCCCCCTGCTGCCCTGTGCTGTTCTACCTCCCCTTTTAAGTTAGTCTCGTGCGTGTCGCAAATAAATTTTTAAGTAGCATTTGTGTTGATTGCGTTGAAAGAGGACACGCATTCAACTCGACCCCCCTTTTGCCCCGCCCCTGAAAGCCCTTTTGAGCCACGGCTAGCGGCATGTTGAGTGGGCGCTTCAGTTTGACATTTATCAAGTGGGATCACTTTTTGCCGCTTGGTTAGCGCGTTAAGCAGAGCAAAAGGCTGCGAGGATTGTGAAAAAAAACCTCAACGTCATTTAATAACTCAATTAATTAATTGCAAAGGCATTAAAATGTTAAACGAGTGTCAGTTTACAGCGCTAAATGTTATTGCACTGTAAATGTTAAGTTAGTGCTGAGTAGTTTTTTACATTGAATGGCAAATCAACGTGCACTTTATTTGCCTTTCACGCGTGCCTGCATTTAACTTAACAGCGCATGTTAACTTAACAGCGCGCATTAACTTAACAGCACAAGTTAACTTAACAGCGCCAAAGCTGCTGCAACAGTTACGTTTTGGTATTTAACAGTGGGCATTTAAGAGAGTTTACAGTGCTTAACATTACAAGAGGATAACGCTAACAGCGACGTCGACGTTAGCAGCAGCAGCAGCATCAAAGCAGCGAATCACCACGGCGGCTTCACTTCTTTTGGGCTGCTGCTCTCAGTTGTTGTTGGACCGCAAGAGTGTTTCGTTGTGTGGCGTCGGCAAGGCAACGACAGCAGCAAAGTAAAGAGAGAGAGAGTGTGTGAACACGAGTGAACAGGCAAACGCGAGTCTGTTAAACGAAACAAAGCGAACGAATCTTGTGCATGTTAAACGGGTGAGTGTGCGTGTGTGTGTGAGTGTGAGGAAGTGAGAGAGTGTGAGTGAGTGACTGAACTGCCAAAGGCATTGTAAGCCGCCATATGCACTTTATGCTTATGCGACTGTCTCCCTGTGTGTGTGTGTGTGTGTGTGTAAGCACAGACAATGCGACAGCAGCAGCAGCGCATTAGTTGACGTTGACGACGGCGCTGACTGATTCTGCTGCGACTGCTTTTTACATGATACCTTTGGGTCTCTGTTAATTTGCATGCGGTCGCAGATGGTTGTGTTGTTGTCGGAATATAGTTGTTGTTGTTGTTGTGGGTTGTTGTTGTCTGTATGTTGTAGTTGTAGTTGTAGGTTGTTGTTGTTGTCTTTTGTTGTTGTTGTGTGCAAGAACAATTGCCACTTTGTTGTTGTTGTCTGTAGAGAAGGTTGTCAGTAAAAGTTGTTGTTGCTCACAGTTGTTGTTGTTTGTAGTTGTTGTCTGTTTTCTATCAGTGAGTCCCAGCGCTTTATAGCAGCCTTTTAGGCTGACTAACACTGACAACATATGCCGCCGCTGAGTCCTGCCACCTTGTGGCTGTCTCTGTCTCTGTCTCTATCTCTCTCTCTCTCTGTGTGTGTGTGTGTGTGAGAGCTAATTAAGTGGCTGTGTGTGTGCTTCTATATGTGCCTCAGTGTATGTCTCACGTGTGTGCCTGTGTGTGTGTCCATGTATGTCTGCCTATGCCTGCGTACCTCTCTGCATGTATTCCTGCGTAGGCTTCATTCCTTTGCCCACATGGCGTATGAGTAATGAGACATCGTCGACAACATTGACAGCCTCAGCTGCTCAGCAGCTCTAGCCGCACTTGTTACATGTTCATCTGTTTAGCTGTTTACGAAGGTCGTCAGGTCGTGCCACCGGAATTGATATTCATGGGCATCGCACAGCAGGTGGGCCCCTCCCTCCTTCACCCACTCCCTTTTCGAGCATATGCTAGCATATGTTAGAGCGTAGCAGCAGCAGCATTGCCTTTGCCTTTGCACGTTTTGCAACACTTGTTTCCACTAATTGCACTATCAACTAGCAGGAGAATAATGTTGAACAAACTCCCAGAAAACTTTCGCCTCTTCTGTTTGCCATTTTGTCCATTAAAGTTTAATCAAAAACGGAAGTTCGTAGGGGGCGCAATAACAACAACAACAACAGCAAGAGCAACAACATCCGCTGCTGCCAACTTTGTTGACCTCACCAGAGTCAGAGGCAAATAAGCTGCAACAACAACTGTAGAGGGTTGGGAGGGGGGGACGACCTCGGCAAGCATAGCTAGCGTAGCTTTTTAAGCAAGGACGTGATGACGATGCCATCAGTAGGCGAGATGGAGATGGTGACAGAAGGGAGTAGCAGCGGAGGAAGGGGGGAGGAGGGCAGGGAGCTAAAGCTGGAGGTGAAGCCAAATGCCAAAGTGTCCAAGCGCGGCGTAAAAATTTCAATTGCTAAGCAGGAGGAGAAGAGGGAGGAGGGGGGGAAGAGGGAGGAGGAGGGGAAAACGTACGAGAAGAGGAAGGGGGAGTGAGTGAAGAAGAGGGAGCAGGAGATGGGGAGAAAGTTAGAGAAAAAGAGATAGCATGAGTGGAGTGAAGGGGGAGCAGAAGGAGAAGAGGGAGCAGAAGAAGAAGTGGAAGCAGGGAAGGAAGTTGAAGAAGAAGCAGGAGGGACAGAGGAATAAGGAGCAGGAGGGGAAGCAGGAGAAGCGATTGAGGAAGCGGCAGGGAAGGAAGGAGGGATGACAGGAGGGGAACCCACAGTGAAGGCAGTCTAGAACGTAGGAGAGGGAACAGTCTAGGAAGCAATAGAAGGAACTGAAGAAGAGGCACAAGCAGAGGAGGCATTCAAGGGGGAGAGCAGCATAGAGAGAGAGAGGAGGCAGCCTAGAAAAGTAGCAGGAGAGTGTGAAGAGGGCAGAGCAAATGCCATTCAAAAAACCCAAAATCAGTGCTAGCTAAACATTTTGAAAATTTTAAAATACCAACGGAAGAAAGGAAGGAAGAGAGAGGATGAAGAGGAGGGAAGCCGCTGCAGTCACAGCAAAGGAAATACAGATGGAGGGGAAGTAGAAAGAAGGAGAAGAGGAGGAAGAGAGTGAAGTGGAGGAAGAGGGAGAAAAAGAGGAGGAGACAGAGGAGAAGCAAGAAGAGGAGATGGAAGAGGAGGTAGAATGGGAGGTAGAAGTGGAGGTACAGGAGAAGATGCAGGAGGATGAAGTAGAAGATAAGCTAGGGGAGCAGGTTAAGGAGGAGATAGGGGGGAAAGTTGAGAGGAAGAGGGAGAGTAAGACAGAAGAGAAGGGGGTACAGAAGAATAAGGAGGAGGAAGGACAGTGGTTGGAAGATGCGGAGAAAGAGGAGGAGGTAAAAGAAAAGATAGAGAGGCAGGTAGCGTAGGAGTTACAAGAGGAGTTAAAATAGAAGGTACAAGAGGAGGTACAGAAGGAGCTACAGGAGGAGGAAGAGCAGGAGATACAAAGGGAATTGCATGAGAAGGTATCAGAGGAGGTAGTGGAGGAGGGAGGGAGTAGCAGTAGCAGTGGCAGAGGAAAGTGGAAATTGAAAAGTGGCAGAACTTAGAACAAGGAATCAGTGACATTTCCACTTTCCCCCCACTCAATATGCCTCTGCTAGTGTGTGTCTGTGTGTGCTCGTCTATGTATGTGTGGGACGTGTGTGCATGTGCTTATGTGTGTGTGTGCGTCTTTGCTGGTGTAACTGACAGTCTACGTGACAAATCTTTATTTAATTTCGCAAAGAAGCGCGTCGAGCAAAGAAAAACTTTCGACTTTTGTTGCGATTTATTTTAAAGAGGCAAAGACAAAGTTTTGCTGGTGCCACTCCTCCTACTTCCACTACCCCCTCCCTCCCCCGCCTGGCAGTAGCTACTTTGCACTGTGATTGCGGGCGGCAAAAAAGTTTTGTGAGTGAAGGAAATCTTTGCGAATAAATAGAGAACAATAAAGTGGAAATTACCAGAAACTGCAATTGGCACGAATGAGATTCGTTATTATCATCATCAGCCAGAGGCAGGGGGTGTGTGGGGGGCATTTACATCAACACACTGGCGATTAAAGTTCTCTTAGCCCGAAGCTGAAGACAAATGCAGCAAGTTTGTCTAGGGAAAAGTTTAACAAAAAGAAAAGTAAAATTAAAGAAACATATTTTAGCCATTTTATTTGGACATATTTGAACAGTTTTAGTCATTTCATTTGGCAATTTGTTTGCCATTTTATTTGGTTATTTTAAAACATTTTATTTGCACATTTTTAGCCTGTTTATTTGGCCATTTTTCAATTACTTTAGCTGGCAACAAAGGCAACAAATTGATGCTAAATAAACAGGGCGAGGAGCTCCGTTCTCTCTCCTACTCTAGCATACTTTTGCTCTCCCTTAGCCTCACTCATTTCCCCTCTCATTCCCTCTTCCTTTTACTACCATCCTTCTGCGCCTGACTCCCTCTCGCTCTCTGCCTGCCCCTTTGCCTGTTCATCTTCAGCTTTTCGTATTTATTCAGCAAAATACGCCACGCTGCTGCCGCGTTGCAGTTGCAGTTAGCTACAGTGGGCACTGCAGCCTAATTTGTAGCAACACATTTTTAATTTCGTGCCCGTTGGGCAGGAAGTAGCCCCTTCCCTTCTTCCCCCCTCCACTTCCTTCCGTGCACAATCATGAAATTGGCCTGGCCAGCAACGCATTTCCCTCTTTGAAGCAGGAAATGGCGCCGGATGCGCGCTGTCACAGTTTGGCTGCATGCCCCATGGTGCAACGTTTGGTAATTGCGCTTAAAGACTTTGCCAAAATGTGCAAATGAACGCAAGAATTAGAGAGAGAGAGAGAGAGAGAGAGAAAGCAAACAACGCAACAGTTTGTTGAATTTTGTTGAATAGAAAATTTTCCATTTAAATTTAAATGAAAAGCAAAAGTCAAAAAAGCACAAAAAAAGCCGTGCCACGCCCATCAATCAAAATGGGAGATGCCTCATTATCAGCGTGTTACAGTCAAAAAAGGATGCACGAAAAAAGAGGAAGAGAGGAAGGAGAAAAAGGAAAGTAAAACGAAACGAAACGAAAGCGGACGCAAGCGCGCTCGCTCAGGACGTGCTAAGCCCACGGCAAGATTAATTAAGTCCGCGCGCGGGCGACAGCAGCAACAACAACTACAGCAAACAAACAGAGCCAAGCAGCAACAACAACAACAACAACAAGGAGTAACAGCGACGGCAACTTGAGTTGACGCGACGTCGCCCAAGTGCGTGTTAATGTTTCATTCTCACACTTTTTCGTAGCATACTTTCCAGCGCCGTGCGAAAAATTAAAATTTCAAAGCGCCGCAAAAAGTGCGCGAGCCTGCTTAAATGCCTCTCGGTGTGCGTGTGTGTGCGTACGTGTTTGTGTGTGTATGTGTGTGTGTACTGTATATTTACACAGCAACAACAACAAACAAACAGACGTTAAGAAAAGCAAATAAGCAGCTAGCGACAGTGCCTTCTTTGCCTTATACCACGCGTAATAAGCATATTTTAAATGAGTCTCTGCCTCGGCTCGGCAGCAACAATGCCACAGGATATGTCTGCCAAAGTCTACGACCCCGTCGTTTCCTTAAGCCAACCCCCCGCCCCCCTCCGCCATTCTCTTTTCTGTTTTCTACCCCCTCGTGGAGGTGTTAAACAATGACTGTCATCACGATAACAGATTAAGCACATTTCTGTCTGTTGCACGTTATGAAATAAAAGCTACACATATGCCGTATTATTCAACTGTTATTGTTATGTGCACGTGCCACGAGACGGTATATCCCAAAAGTAATATTATTTAATATGCTAGCTAAATAGAATATTTCATTACAGTAGAGTGACATTTGATTTTTGTGTGTTATCCTCGTGACATGACTGCTAAGACTGATCGTGTACGGCAACAAACGATTGCAGTTGCAAGCTTCACAGCTTAGTTTGAATTGTTAACAGTATCGATAGCCTGTCAGTTGGCTGTGTGTTGCAAAGGAATTAATGCAGGAACTTATAACAGGCTGTTAATTGGTTTGTGGGATCAATTCAAATTGTTAACAGACACTGCAATGTTAATGTTTACACTTTGCAGTGGTACTTTAACCCCTCACTCACTCTCATCTCCTGCCTAATAATTTACTTGGGCAAACTGTTAACAGCATCGATAGCTTGCCAGTTGCGTTTACAGCTCAATGCAAACTGTTATCACTATCGGTAACTTACAAGAAGATCGGTTTGGAAGCTCAATGCGCACTGTTAATAGTATCGATTGTTGCACTTGAAGCGGCATTTAAATTGTTTAAATTATCGATAGCATTGTGAGTTGCGTTTAATTGGCTTAAACTTTGTGCTGCGTTATTAATTACGATTTATCATGCCATGGCATTTATTATTTAATTTGCATGCACAATTCTATTAACGTTCTGTTTTCTGCAAATTGCCCCATTTCGATGCAGTAATTTAAATCACTTTTACGCGTATTATTTTGCCATTGCTAACAGACAAACACACACACACAAACACAGACAAACATTAGAGATTCAGCTCGTCATGGCGTTGATAAGGACATTGAGAGTGGTCCTAACAGCCTGGGCTGCCATTGAGGGTGCGAAATACATAAACATATGTATGTATGTATTACGTATGTACATGCACACATGTGTACACGTAAGTGCTAGATGAGCTTTTTGCTGACAATGTCAAGTGTACAGCGAGTGCTGTCGTTGTCTAATGTTCGAATGTATATGTGTGAGTACTTTACTTTTTTTGTTTAATTCGCACACACGCACACTCTGCCCTTGCTGCTTCCTGCTCTTTCTTCCTGCTTCCGTCCGTTTCCGTAAGCCCGAAACATAATTGCGGCTTTGTCGAGCGCTTAAGACTGTGTTCGTTCTGCTGCTTCTTCTTCTTCTCCATCGTCGTATTATGCGCCCATTTAATTCAATTTTAGGGCACGCTCTCTTCCTTTCTCTCTATCTCTCACTCGCCTCCTCTGTCTCTGTCATATGTGGCAGCAAATTTTGTGATTTCGTTATAAAAAACCCCCCCACACTCAAAGGATTAGACACACTTCACATACGAGTCACTCCAGCACCACTTCCACATCCTGCTGCCCCTTCCGGTACCCCCTTTTTTCCCCCTACCGTTGCCTGCTTGCCCAGTTTATCTTCTCAAGCGCAATGTCCATTGCTGACCTTCAAAAATTCCCGTTTCGGTTGAGGCCTTTTCCGTTATTTATGTGTAAGCATCGGCATTTTGGTATTTCCTGCCCAAGCAGCTCCAATTAGCCCTAAAATGGATTTGTGTAACACATTTGGGACACACACACACACACATAGGCACACACCACTACACAATGCATGAAAGATTTGTGGCCCTCTGCGTGCTGCTTCGCTGACTCGCAAATTTACATTGCCGACTGAATTTATCTCTCTCTTCTAGTCCCCAGTCACAGTGGCACTGTCAGTTCCTGTCCCTGTCCCAGCTGTATGCCATGCTTCGGTTTCACTTTTATGCCCAGCCCAAGCATTGTCAACTATGTTGACTATGTCGCATTGTCGCCCTGTCTCCGTCCCCTCCTCCTCCTTCCTCCTGCCTCGTCCTTTCTCGGACAGCGACATTAAAAACGACACAAACATTTCATTTTAATATCCTTTTTGGTGGCGGCAAGCGGAAGGCGCGAATGTGACATACAGCAGAAGCAGCACAACAAGAGAGGGTTCCCCTCCGTCCCCTCCTTCTCCTCCTCCATCTCCACTTCCCTCTTATATCCCCTGCTCACCTCAGCTGTGCCTTGCTGCGCTGTTGTTCTCGACGCCGGAACTTAAAGCGCTGAAATATTTATGAGCTGCACCCGAGTGTCGAGTGGAGACTGTAGACTGGAGAGAGCGCAAAGTGCAGGGTATACGCACATCCGTAATGAGTCTCCATTGTGTCGAAATCTGCATTTAAGGCAACTTCAAGAGCACAGGGGGGAGCTATAATAGAAAGAAATCTTTCTGTAATGTCATTACAGGTGCATGAAGGAGCAATGAAGAGGGGGGAACAAGTAAAGCGAAAAAGAATTTACTTTATATAATTATAAATATGTTATTTATTTATTGTATTTTAAATTCACCATGCATAAATAAATGTTTATAGAATATGTAAACATACCTTTAGAGTTTTTTAAACCAAACTGCATTATAAAACTACTATATAAATTAACTTGGAATCTGTTAACAGTATCGTCACCTTTTGAGTTGCGTTTACAGCTCAATGGAAACTATTAACAGTATCGATAACTTACAGGAAGATCAAGCCCTTGAATCGGTTTAGAAGCTCAATGCAAAATGTTAGCAGTATCGATTTTTTATCCGTTATATCTTCTCGTATTTGTAATTCAAATTTCGATTTTAATTTCTACTTTATCTAAGTTCCTTTTCCTTTGAGATTTCTAGTTTTACTAAGAACAATATGCAATAAAGTTCCCAACTCAATATCCAATTATAATTGAGGCGAAATCCTGTGAATACTTTACTTTCCTTATCTGTAAGATTCTTATTTGGACTTATCTTTACTGCTGTTCGTCACACATCACTCTAACCCTCCTTCTTCCCCTCTTCTCTTGCAGCCACACACTATTTAAGTGACCAAGTCAACACACAGCAATACAGCAACTTAATACACAGACAGAGTCGCCATCATGGACTTGCCGTCGATGGTGCAACGCTCTGGCGACACACTGATAGTGCGCAGTGTCGTCAGTGGCAATCAGCTTTACATGGATCAGAGTCACAACAATGCTGGCAACATGCCCGGCAGCAACAAATCTTCCACTTTGGGCTCTGGTTCGCCACCAGTTGCCAGCGCTATGGATCAGCAGCTGGAGCATTTCCGACTGCAGCAACTGTTGCAGCAACAACAGCAACAGGCAGCCGTGGCAGCTGCTGTCGTTAACAGCGTGCAGCAGCAACAGCAGCAGCAACAACAGCAGCAACAGCAACAGGCCTCGCTGGACGCCAAGGAGGAGGGTCTGCCACAGTGCAAGATCAAGCGCAACTACAGCTGCAACCACTGCGCCTACTTCACCCAGAACCCGCGCTACCATTTGACGCATCTGCGGGATGTGCACGGCGAGAAGATTGTGATCAACAAGTGCAAGTTGTGCCTGTATGCGTCAAGGCACTTTCAGAAGCTGGTGCGGCACATGAAGATGGTGCACGGCTGCACTGATGGCATACCCAGTGGCCATGGCCAGGCGCGCGGCAAACGTGGCATGAGTCGCGAGGCACGCAAGCGTCGACTGGAGGAGAGTGTCGGTGTCATTGGCGGACAATCCCCAGTGATATCGGTGCCAGATATGCCCACACTGGAGCAGGTGAAGCGCGAGTTGCAGTTGCAGGAACAGAAGCTGCAACGCGACATTGAAGCCTACAATCAGAGGCAGCGCGAGGAGTTGCAGCAACGTGAACAGCAACTGGAACTGGTGTCCAACTACGAACGTCAGTTGCAGGTGACAATGAGGGATTTGGATGCACGTGAGAGCTACGAGCGCCAATCCTCACCAGCAGATCCACCAACACCTTCGCCCAGTGGCTCAGCATCGCCACCAATGGCTGCGCTCTCTTCGGGCGGCGAAGAGCCACAGAATCGTCTGCTCAAGTGCAGCGCCTGCGAGTTCACCACACTCTATCGCACCCAGCTGCGAAGCCATGAGCTGGACGAGCACGGCAAGACGAAGTTCTTCCGCTGCGACAAGTGCAGCTATGTGACGCACATCAAGGCGCGGTTCAGCAAGCACGTCAAGTATCATTCGATGCCCATGATCAAGTGTGTCACTTGCGACTTCCGCACCCCATACAAATGGAATCTGGACCGGCACATGAAGAACCACGGCGGAGCAGGTGCCTTCAAGTGCGCCGCCTGTGACTTCACGGCGGATATCAAACAGTCGCTGACAGTGCACGAGATGAATCACCATGTGCCGCCGGTGGGCAATGCTGGTTCAATTTGGCCACGACGACAGAACAAAGTCGGAGCCAGCGAGATGTGCGATGATTTCCTCAGTGACTCAGCAGAGCTTGAGGATCAGTACAACAACAATAACCTGGACGATGATCTGGAAGAGGCGGAGGGAGGAAGTGGGACGGAGGAGCAGTACGGCAAGCGGAGCAAATATGATGAGGATGAGGAGCCCACAGATCTGTCGCAGAAGGGCGGTTGCTCCTCGGATACGTCCAGCGTGGGCACCGCCACGCCACGTGCCAAACGACCCGTGCCCAATCTGATACCCATTACCAAGAGCCCCAAAGAGTAAGTAGTGCAGTCCAACTAGACAGGGATAACTTACTAACTCTCTCTCTCTCTCTCTTTCTCTATAGGGTGCTCAATCTCTCCAAGGACATTAATGCTTCACGCAGCTCGTTGACTGAGATTGCCTCCATGTTCTTCAACGAGAAACAAATCTCCGAGATGCTAGACAAGTCGGACATACCACAGCTGTCCCCCGCCACCACCATCACCTCGCAAGCCTCCTCACGCAGCCTGTTGCAGGCCAAGAAGGGAGGCGGTTCGTTCTTTGATAAGCTAAAGACAGGTGCACAGCTAGACAACCTGATCTGCCAATGCGGTCATGTGGCCAAATATCTATCGGAGTCGATTATTCACGCCAAGAGCTGTCAGTCTTCGGCTGTGGTGATCGAAGATGATGATGCTGCACTGCATGAGGACGATGCCGATGACCGTCTGGAAATCGATGAAGATGACGAGGATCGTCAGTCCCACTCGGCACTCAACCTGAGCGTATCGGGATCGACACGTTGCCAGCACTGTCGCCATCGTTGCAAATCCTCCACAGATCTGTTGCTTCATCTGACACAGTGTGCCGAGGCAATTCGCTGTGCCAACGAGATGTACGACTCGAACTCCGGCGAGAGCAGCGAGCGACGTGCCGAGGCCCATGCAATGCAGCAGCAGCAGCAAGCGGCGGTGCAGCAGCAACGTGTCTGCATCTGGAACAAGGCAGCCAAGGAGATTGCAGCTGCCGTGGTGCAACAAGACAAGGGCAGTCTACTGAATAAGTCAACGGTCTCAGGAACGTCGGCAGGTAGTGGCAGTCAAGTGGTTAGCAACGAGGAGAACAGCTACTACGGCGTAGAGACAGCTCCTGGTTATGGAGAGGTGAGTACAGCAATAGTTTCCACAAGGAAAACACACATACACTCACCCTTGGTAACCTCTCCAGGGGTTAATCTTAAAAAGAACTTACCTGTTTTGGGGCTTACCTATCCTGGGGCTAAGATCTCCACGGGCTAACTTCACAAGGGCCTAAGCTTTCCATTGGCTAACCCCTCAAGGGGTTAATACCTCCAGGGATTAGCCTCTCCAGAGACTAACCGCTTCAGGGGTTAACCTCTCCTGGGGTTAATCTCTCCTGGGGTTAACCTCTCCTGGTGTTAACCTTTCCTAGGCTAACATCTCCAAGGAGCAATCTTTCAAGGGAGTAATCACTCCAGGAGTTAACCAATCTAAGGAGTAACCTTTCCAAAGAGAAACTTCTACACGGGTCAATTTCTCAAAAGAGCCATACCCACCCACGCACCCATACACACCCACACACACACATCCAGCCACAACAGCACGACAAATGCGTCAAAATGAAATTTGACTCTTTCATGCACTGCAGGTAACCAAAAAGATGACGCCCGAGGAGGAGGCAGCTAACTCATCACTGAAGAAGGTCTACAAGTGTCCGCATTGCAGCTTCTGGGCCTCGACAGCATCACGTTTCCACGTACACATCGTGGGACACCTGAATAAGAAGCCGTTCGAGTGTTCGCTCTGCTCGTACCGTTCCAACTGGCGTTGGGATATTACCAAGCACATTCGGCTAAAGACCATACGCGATCCCTCGCACAAGACCGCCAAGGTGCTGATGAACGACGAGACCGGGCGACGTAACTATACCAAGTATAACAAATACATTACCCTGATGAAGGTCACCGAAGAGGATGGTGATCCCAAGCTGATGAAGTCTGGCGAGATGACACCCAATCAGGTAGCCTCGTTGGCCTTCCTCAAGGACTATCAGAAGGTCGCTGGTGCTGGGGGTCCATGTCATGACATAACCCTAGAGCCGGTCACAGCTAACAAGAGCAATCAACCAACCCTGGAAGATGCACAACTGGCAGATAACCTAATACGTTTACCACTGCTCGCGACCATGATGAATGCCGCGATGGCCAAGCAGCAGCACCAGCAACAACAGCAATTGGTAGAACAGCAGCAAGAACAGCAGCATCACTCTACCATGATCACACCCTCGGTGACCATATCGCCGGTGAAGCGCCTACATCAGTCGCCGCCGGCCAAACCCAGCGATGACCTCATCACTGAGGTGCATCAGGAGGGTAGCGAGAAGAAGACCTTCTACAGGTGCCGCAAGTGCAACTTCAGGTGGGTAGCAGCAAGCAAAGATCACAGGATAAGATCAGTAAGTCAACTTCCTCGCTCTCTCTCTCTCTCTCTCACACACTTTCTAGACATCACAATCGTGACGCTGTGTTAGCTCACGTCAAGATCCACTACCAGGAGACTAGCTTCCCCAAGTCAACGTCCACGGGCAGCAGCACCTCGCCACTGCAGGTGTCTGTTGGCTCGAACCAGCAGCAGCTCTATATGAACAAAGTATTTGCCGCCATGTGCCTATCCCAGCCATCGCCGACAGGAGGCTCCTCTGCAACGGTGGGCGGCAACCAACAACAACAACATTCCCTTATCTCAGCCGGTCTGCTGCAACGTGCCATACAGGAGGCACAACACTCGCCCACACCCAATTCCAGTGCGCTGAGTGGTCTGGCCCTGGCCCTGGCCGGTGGCAAGTGTCCAACGACGACGACATCCACGCCCAAAGCCAATGCCGCCTCCATTTTAGAGCACGGTGAGCAGAAAGCGAGTCAAAACGAGGCAAGTGCCGACAGTCTGACGTCGCCCACAATCACCAGCAGCAGTACAGCAGCTAGATCGCTGCAAGATCTGCTCACCTCACCACGTACTCGACATGGTCATCACTTTGGTGCCGGTGCTTCACCATCAACAGCAACTGCAGCAGGCAGTGCGCAAACTAATCAAAATAATGCTAATTGTTATAACTCGGTTGTGGTTATGGGTGGTTCGGCTGGAAGCAGCAATAGCAACGGTACCGGATACCGCCTGGAGAGCAGGAAATCGTTGAACGCATCATCAACCAATACAGCACCCAATAGCATCAACAATACACCATCGCCTATGCCAGTAACTACCACTCCTACTCCTATTTCTACTTTTCCAACTGGTGCTAAGTCTTTGGTTCATTCTCTGGGTACTGGTCTCAGTAGCAGTAACAGTAACAGCAACAATAATAATAACAGCACATCCAACCTCACCGACACCCATCCACATAATCCACTCATCACCGGTGATGGTATCTATCTGGCAACGGGCTTAACCCACGCCTTGCATTCTACTAATCTCAAATCGACGCCAGCCTCTTCCATGCTATCGTCCACGTCGTCGTCGTTACTATCGGCATCGGCATCGGCATCGTCCTCATCAGCATCCCAGGCATCTGCCGCGTCCTCGCCGCACTCGTCGCCGCCATCGTCTTCCTCGTACATGCCACAGGCCATGACTGGCCCGACGACACGTCTGCATAGTCCAGGTAGTCCTGGCCTCTTAACGATGAACGACGCCGATCGACGCGATCCGTCGCCATATCGTTGTGGCCACTGCCATCAGCTCTCGAATTGGAAGCATGTGATTCAGGTATTTGTTTAAATGCATTTTACTGTTTGTGTTTTGTCCCAAATCAAAACGAAACCGAGTCCCCCAAGAAAAACCCACCCGACAAAATGTGAACAGTAATCCGTCCGTCAAGAGGTACTTTCCGTGCAAACCTTTACCCATTTCCAACGTCCGTTCTTCGAGGGGTAACCCATCAAGAGGTAGATCCTTAGAGATCATCTCTTTTGGGGATAACCTCTCGAGGGGTTTACCTTTCCAGGGGGTAAACTCTCAAGGGGTTACCCTCTCTCCAGAAGCTAACTTCACCAAGGTATAGCCTCTTTAGGGGTAACCTCTCCATGAGGTACCCCATGCAAAGAGCAACCCTGTCGAAGTGTTTACTCCTTCAGAGCTTAACCTCTCACAAAAGTTAGTAAACCTCTCTAGATGCTACCTCCCCAGGGGTACCCCCTCCAGATTTTACCTCCCCAGGAGTAACCTCTCCAGAGTAACCCCCAATATGAAGGGTTAACCTATCCTGAGACCATCCCCTTCTTCAGTCGATGTGTACTGTTTGATCATTCACACACCTTCTCAGCTCGATATACCATCTTGTCTGTAGTCCCTAAGTAACGCTGGTAAATATGCAACAATAAATTTTGTTATGTTTTTTTTTCTATATACGACTCCCTAACTATGCCTATCTATGTTCCATGTGTGGTGTCTGGTCTTGCTTTTTTTTGTGTACGATTACGTTAACGATAACGATAACGATTACAATTAAAATACGTCTATTTATAAGAAATCATTGGTGAAAGTTTTGCTTGCCCTCGAAACTAATTCAAAAACACATTTACCGTTACAACCTCGACTCATTCTCGAAGCTAAGGAAAGATCATACGGTGCGGGTGTTTCGATTGGGTTTCCTCCACACACACACACACACACACACACACACACACACATTATACACCCACATATACACATGCAGTAAATGTACATTCAGCGACAGCATGCTAATCTAAGCACCCCTCTCTCCCTCTCTCTCTCTCTCATCTACAGCGGCACTGTCGCTTAAAGCATTCCGGGGATATTCGGATCGAGACCCTTGAGCGCAACAGCAACAGCAGCAGCGGCGCTGGCCCCAATGCACCGCCCATTTACCGTCCACAGGGCGTTGGAGCCAGCAACGAATCCCAATCCCATCTTGGCAACAACAGCAACAACAACAACAACTACAACAAACCTGGCAACAACAACAACAACAGCAGCAGCACCTCCTTGCTGAGCAAGCAACTGTTGCACTCGCCCCTCTCGGCCAGTGCCGCCGCCGTAGTGAATGCGGCCAACACGCAGCAGGATCTGCAAGCAGCTGCCGCCTACTGGGCTGCTGCCTGCAAGGCGGTAAGTGCTGTCGCCAGTGCTGGCAGTGCCGAGGAGCTGTTGCAGTTGCAGCAGAACGATCAAATCGAGATCACGCGCCTGCCGGCCAACAACAACAGCAGCAGCAGCAATGCCATGCAAGATGTGCCCAGCAACAACAACAACAACACGAAGAGCAAGCAACAAAAGTGTCCCGTCTGTCCGTACATATCGGAGAGTAAATCTCAGATGAACTACCATGTCTCGCTGCACAAACCAACGCAATACGAGTGCCGACTGTGCACCTTTGTGTGCGCCAAGAAGCAACACCTGAGCAGCCACATGCGCAGCGTGCACCAGCAGCAATTAGGCACAGCTCCGCCCACCAGTGTGACCACAGCTGGTGGCTTGGACTTCAGTGTGGCACTGCAATTGGCCGCAGCCAAGCAGATACAACAGTTGCCGCCGAGTGTACCACTGGCCAACATTGATCTGCAGCAACTGACGCAGACACTGGACGAGGCCACTGAGGCACTGCAGCAGCAACAGCAACAGCAGCAACAGTTGCCGCCGGAGTACCAGTACAAGCTGATCAGCTACTGTCCACGCTGTCCGGCACGCTTTGCGCAGAAGCACAACGATGAGCGCAATGCTAAGCAGGAGCTGGAGCAGCATTTGGCGGCGCATGCGCCGAGTGACGATAACGAGGCGGAGCAGGAGGAGGCGCATGTCTGCACCTACTGCGAGTATCGAGCGGGTGCGGAGACACTGTTGCAGCTGCATCGGGCTGTGCACATGTCACACTACCAGGAGAAGTGCCAGGAGCTGTACAGGAACTGCAAGGAGGATGTGCTGTATCCGGCGCCCAAGTTGCTACAAATCTCTGGCCCAGAAACTATTTGGGTGGTGGACAATGAACTGGGGGCGCAGCTGCTGCGCCAGAATGCTGTCAGCTCCACCACAACGGGCACGGGCTACGATGGCACCAACTCCTTGCTGAAAAAACAGCTGGAGTCGGGCACTAGCGGAGCTATGGTGCGAGAGCAAACACCAGCACCCAAGGCACAAGTCGAGGCTGAGGCGGAAGTAGAGGAGGATGAGCAGGAGGAGGAGGAGGAGCGTCAAAGTAGCTCGACTCCCTCGACAAGTGCCTCGGTGGCGACCAGTGATCTGGCCGCGGATGCCAGTAGTGATGCTGGCTCCATGGACTTGCTGCCTCCAGTGCCACCAGCCGTACAACGTTGCCAGCACTGTCCATACGAGACATTGCAGCCGGAGGAACTGCAGCAGCATGCGCAGAAGCACAGCGAATCCCCTGGTGAGCTGCAGCAATGTGCCCACTGTACCTACAGCTGCGCTGACGAGGCTGAACTGGAGGAGCACACAACGGTGCATTTCAATGCCAGCGAGAAGCTCAAGTCGGTGGAGTTCTTCACTTGCTACGACAAGTTGGAGATCAGTGTGGAGCAGGAAGCAGATGCAGTAGGAACAGAGGAGAACAAGCAGCTGGAACACAACAACAACCAGGACAATGTGCTCAATGCCAATGTGCAGCAGCAGGAGCAGCAGGAACAGGACGAAAAGCAGCTGGAGGAGCCGAGCAAGAAACCCTCAACCAAGCTGATACTCTACAAAAACGATGGGGCACTCAGTGTAAAGACATCGGAGGAGGCAGAGAGTGCTGCCGACAAGGGGCGTGGCGAGAATATTAGCGATCGCTTGCGACGCCGCAGTTTGCGCGGCACGGCTTCCGCCTCGGCTGCCACGCCCACAAACGAAGCTGAGCAGCCGGACAAAATGATACTGGTCAATGCCAAGACGGGCAAAGTCATCTTCAGAAAGTAGGCGTTAAAACGCCCACCTTTCTACAACTATCTTTCGGATGGGAGCGTGCATAAGAATTAGAGGTGGAGAATCATCGATTTTATATCGATAGGCATCGATGTTTCATATTAAAAGCCTCAGCAAACATCGATGTTTCTCCAGCTTTAAAATGATTTGCATAATTAATATTATCATAATTATTATTATTATTATTATTATTACTACAATTATTTTTATTATTACTATTTTTTTTCTGGATATTTTTTTATGTTTTGTTGTTGCTTTTCATTTTGGGTTTGTAGTAGTTAATCAAGATTTGTTTTAAGCACCGATTTTTATTTAATTGTTACTAACACACACACACACACACACTACAAATGACAGTTGGAACATGTTCCTGCACGTTTATTTCTAACTATATAAGTTCTTGTTCTTGCAACAGATATACCCGCTATACTGAGGGGTATCTGCAAGCACATCACCTGTTACAACTTGTATTCTACCATTTTGTAAAGTATCGTTGACAAAATGATGCTATCGATAGTTCGAGAGCAAGAGTAATCGGCTGGTCAACTATTTTACCACGAAGCGTTTCAAAGCATCAACAAAAAATTAACTTTAAAAAACAAAAACAACAAAAACAAATTCAAAATTTTGTCTTGTTTTTAACTGGGAACTGTGATTATTGATTATTGTAAATGCAAAACAAAAAAAAACTAAATTTAAACAAAAAACAAAAAGAAAACAAACAAGAAAACAAGAATATCATTTAATGAATATGATGAGCAGCATTGGAGTTGAACTAAGAAATCAAATATAATGATAAATAATATATGAAATATGAAAAGAATATACTGTATGATAATTTGCAATATTTGCAATTTATATATATCTATAAATATATATGAAGTTTCTGTAATTCGTTGAATAAGTAATTAAGTGAATTATTTGTAGTTAAAGTTAGCAGGTTTTTTTTTTCTATTACACACTCTGGTTTTGTAGCACAGTGTTGCATACACTGCACCACGGAACGAACGTTATCATAAACTCTAAGTAAAAAAACCAACAAGAAACAAGAAACACATGTGGAATAGCGGGGCCATATTTAAATAGTTTAAAGAGACCGAAAAACAAAAACAAAAAGAAAACATAAGCATAACAAGTGAAGCAGAGTATACAGTAATTTACTTGGATCTAAAGAGAGACACAACAACAACAACAACCGCCTTTGATATACATATACGATACGATACATGAGCAAAATATGTTTGTGTATCGACCCAGATATCTACCATATACATATATCTAAATATATATATATACATAAATATATATATTTAAATAGTCCTTAGCGATGAGATGTACTTCTAATTCAGATTAGTGTAAATAACCAAGTTTTCTTTACTACGCACATGGTATGCCCTATATGGATGCATACATACTATATATACGCATATACATACACGGCCAACACATAAACACACACACACGTTTACGGCATAAAATTAAAACAATGAAAATGTACAAAACAAACTGTTAATAAAAGGAATCAAATAAAAGAATACACAACAATATGCATTTACATACCGTTTGTTTTCCTTTCTTTGTTAAGGTTCCCAATATAATACAAAAAAAGATTATATCTTTCTTTATAATAATCAAAAGCTGCAGTTAGCACGAAATTTGCACGAAAGAAGCTGGCCAAAAGGATAGATATTTGAAATATATTATCGTATTATATTATTGATCTTTCTATAGAGTTCTCGGGATTTACAAAATATTGTCTTCAGTTCCTGTGAACCAGAAATTACTAAAAAAATGAATAAACATTGATGGGATGCGATTCCTGTTTGTTGAAAAGATACAATATTATTAAAAAATATATTTATTTATATACCATACCTTATTTGTGAATATGATTTTCTCCTGCTATAGCAAGCCATGAAGTTGAAAAACCAAATGTGGGCTCAACAGATCTACAGTTTTCTCATTCCAATTTTGTTATTCGTAGTGTGCACTACTAAAATCTGTTGCCCAAAATCTAAAATCAATTGGTTCTCTATTTCAAACTAGTTTACGGTAAATATAATACAAAAAAAAAATATTTTACAAAAGGAATATTTACAGCAATCTTACAATAAATATCTATTTTTAGGACAAGTTTAGATAGGCTCCTGGCACAAGTGCAACACACTCGAAGCAATAAAGTTGGACATAGCCTCATCTGGTTTCTCATATTTTTCCTGCTTGATCCAAGTGCCTATTTCCGTAAGTTCTTATCCAAAATGTGCTGGAATCCTGGCGGCTGCTGTGGTCAACCCGCTGGCATCCAAGTAACGAATTTTTGCTATAATTACTGGACGGGGTGTTCTACCGGGGTGGTGTGTAGGCAGAGCTGTTCGCCAGCATGTCCACGTTATCGGGGCTGCTGCGGCGGCCCTCGCTGTGGTTGGTGCTAGATAAAGAACTTAGAAGGGAATGAGGATTCTTGTGGCAGCATAGTTAATTTTTATAATCTTGTCTCTTACACCGCTGGTATTATGTGAATTCCGACTGCTATAAAAATAAATTTATATTAAATTATTTTTGCAAAATTAAATTTTTTTATTTTTTGAATGTGCCATGAATTCGATATATCGAAAATTTAAATAAATTTGATTACTCTGAAAAGAGTTAGCAGCGCCAACCACTGCATACTGTAAACAATCGACGTTGACTATCGGAATGGCAATTGTAAGATAGCTCCTCACTTAACTGATTTGTTATTTTGCAGCAAAAATTTTGTTTGAACGCGTTGCACCTGCCACACATGGATACCAAGTCCAATGATGACTCGGGTGGCAGTGATTCTCTGGACAAATCCATGCAGAGAAAGTGCGTAATGGTCGAGGCGAGCAGCACAATGTCGGAGGAGCCCGCAGCAGAGCCCGATAATTGCAGCAGGGATTCCGCTGCATTGCACGAAGAGCCACCGCCGCCAGGTGAACCGATGACTGATGCGTCCAGTGGAGCAGGTGAAAGTTCATCAACGTTCAAAACCAACAGTAACAACAACACCACAACAGCAGCAGCAGCAGCGAGCGCCGCATTTGAAACGAAAGTGAAGCTGATTTCTCAGAACCTGAAGGAGACAACGCTGGCCGAAACGGATGCATCGGAGGCCAACGTGGAGACCTCGGACAACAACAATACCACAGGCGAACAGGATTGCGATAATCGTGTGAAGAGAGTTCGTTTCCATCCGGACGTCAAGCCAAATGACGGAGGTAATCGGGTGAAGAAGAAAAAACGCTGTCCTCATAAAACTGGAGGCGATGCAACAACAAACCAGAGCTGTGATGGTATGGAAATGGATGACGATGACGATGATGGGGATGTGGATGTCGAAGACGACGAGGACGAAGAGGAGCAGGAAGAGGAATTTAATTTGGCAAAGACAATTGCCGAGGCGGAGGACTACTTAAAGCAGCATCCGTTGACGTTTGTCAGGCGTACACAACAGCAAAATGGCGATGAAACTGGGGGAGGTGGACTGAAAAATAAACAGAATATGCGGATGGCAAATGCAATGGACAACGAAATGATTGAGAAGCACGACAGTGACAAGGATTTCTACAAAAAGTGTAAGCCAGAGAACGGTATAGAACGTATTCTAGGCAAGGAAACCAAGGCGGGCAAGGCATGTATCCCTTCACACACATTGCACCAGCAGATCGCAATAATTCAACTCCTTTTGCAGGTGGAATTTTTATTGCGTTACGAAAATCAAGGTGGACTCTTCTGGGAGTCCGCTGACTACATACAACGCATGTGTCCAACGCTTTTAAAGGCCTACGAGAGGAACCGTGCTCGCCGTCAACAACGTTTAGTAAGTTTAGTAAGTTAATTGGCAAAAACTTGGGAAATCTTAAGAATCGCATCTTTCTATTCGCAGATGCATCACGTCGCCAAACGCCAGAGCATGCGCCAGCGATACACAGATTTCTAGTAATAATACAAATAGCTTTTAGGTCTTTAATTAAGATCCGCACGTAATTGTAACAATTTTGTAATATGAAGTAAATAATTTTCCTTTGTTGAACAAATCTGATTGGGTATTCGCGGTCTATCGATATATGGCATGTGGCAATCGATTGCTTTTGTGAGTTGTTTAAAATAAATGTTTGAGCATTTTGTAACATATTTCTGGATCACATTCATTTATTATGTTATTTAGTATCATCTAGTAGAATTATTAAGCTAATTCATTTACTGTTGTCAGTCTTTGCCATTCAGCTGTTAACGTTGAGCTAGTCATCTTGCGCATATCGATAGCAACAGTGTCCCATCATTAAATCGTCGCACATCGATACAACATCAACAATCCTAGTTCTAGTTTGACGGACGGACGCAGTGTGTCTAAAAATTGAAAGTAGAATTTAATAACTGTGTCCAAACTTATGCAGAAAATACGGCAGACGCGCATAAATATTTAAGTTGTTTATTTTGAGAAACGCCGATAGGAAGCAAACAACAAAAGGCAACTTAGGCCAACAAAAAAAAGAGTTGCATCAGAACAAAAGAGAAATTTTGTGCGTGTCACCGTCGTCCGTCACCCTCTGTGATCAGATCAAAACGGCACATCAGTAAGTTCAAACGGTGAACGTTGTCAAATGCCAAACAAAATGCAATAGACTTTCGAGTAGATTTAACAAATTTAACTGAACTCTTCTCATTGTAACGGCAGGTGAAAGTCCCCATTTAAGGTAAGCATCACAACAGCATTGCGCATTTTCACCCTCCTATTTCTCTAAACACACTTTATATACATGCATATGTACATATGTTCATATATATGTATGTATGTATACGTTGCAGTTGTTTGTGTCTGTTGGTTGCCTTAAGAAATGCGTAGAAAGCATTTATTTTATAAATATTGTTGAACGTGATTGAAAATATATTAGGGATATTACTCAGTGCTTAATCGAAAACAGTCGGATAAGTCTGCAAATAAAACTAACAAAATAAAATAAAAGTAAATAAAACAAATCAAAATTTACATAGAATGCAACTTTTGCATTAATTGGAGTTAATATAAAGTTTGTTGCATTGTGTATCGGTGTGTTATCGATGTATATTAATCACTTGTTATGATATCGTTATTGCACTTTACCTGCTGTCAGTCAGATAAATACGCACGTACATGAATATATGTAAGCTTGTATTAGTGTGTGTATGTGCATTTGCTGCACTCTAAATATAGTTAAGGCGCTGCTGCTGCTGCCCGTCAAGAATAGTCTTTGTCATAGGTCAGAAATCAGAAATCGTTATAGTGCGTAGTTTATATCGGAAGATCACAAAGGAAAAACTTTACAGTGACTACAATCAGATGCTGCGCATCGGGCGCAGTCGAGTAAGAATCATTGTCTTCTTGTGAACTTGACGTTGACCGCTGGACTTTTGTTTATTTGTTAAATGCGCGTGGCAGTTCACTCAGTTGGCAATCGCAATCGTCTCTCTCTCTCTCCCTCTCTCTGGTCTCTCTCATTTTGTGGTTCGTATCTTTTTAGCTTTTGGCATTGTTTGGTTCGTTAACCCGGAGAGAGCGGAAGAACTACGCAACAAACACAAGCAGAACAGACAGACATACGTCAACTAGAGGAGAATTATAGCAACGCAGTTGAGGAGGAACCATTATGCCAAAAGAGGAGCCGTCAGAGAAAGCAATGGACGAACAAGACCAGACCGAAGAGCAGCAGCCGCCAAGTGCTAACGATGTGAGCATTGAGCCGTCAGATGGGGAGGCAGAGCAGCAACAGCTGCCGATGCACACGTCGCCGTCAACAGATGCCGCCTTTATACCGACCGAACTGTCCGCCGAGGAGGTAAGTAGTATACCCAATATAACCCATAGCCTTGTCTAACTCATCTTGTCACATCTTCGCAGATGCGCGCGCGTCGTCTTCGCACTTTGGCGGCACGTAGCAGCATCATTAATCCCGTGGCTGCACCATTGGTCGAGGATAAGAAGCAACGCTTGCAGAGCGAGTCAAGACTTGTGAGAGAATCCTTGACAGTCACCAGCAGTGTAGACACTAATCTTGGCGACAAAGCCTCCTTAAATAGTTCTCCACTTGTGAACAAAACAGATACAGATGTAGAAATGAAATCTGTGGCATCAACACCTGTACAAGATGTTGAAATGGCAACCACACCTGCTCTCCACACCACACCACCAACACCACTACCAGCAAGTCTATCTGCCAAGCCCGTACAGCCACAGCAGCCTTTGATCAATATAAAGACATCACAATTGTCTGTAGATCAACAAAACGAACAGATGTTGTCGCGCTTGTTGAATGCCACATGGAATGAGTACGGAAGTGGCGTCATCATTTGTGCACAGACTGCCAGCTTTCTGGAACAATATCCTGCACTGCGCTTTGAATTCGAAGCAATCATATGCAATGTGCTGCTAGAGACTGTGGTGAAGTTCTATCACGACGAGATTGATGATTCTCTTAAGTTGGATGGCGACACCTCACTGACTACCACTGCCACAGGCATAAGCGATACCAATGGGGATGATAAGGAATTCTCATCAGCCAAAAAAATCAAATCAGATGATACTGAAGTGCAGGAAATCTTGGCAAATGCCGTGGAGGCTAGTGCTGGTGGTGGTAGTGCTGGTTCAGAGGGAGATCAGCGTGCCAGTGCTAGTGCCACGCCCAGTCAGAGTGAAATCACCCCAAGCGGAGGTGATGCATGTGTTGCCTGCGTAGCTCCGTCTCTGCCCAATATTGTAACCACGTCCAAGCACAATGCACTGCTACATTTAATACGTTGCTATCAAAACTATCACACCGAATGTGGACGCGTCAAAGCCAATGATCCGTCTGGCGATCAGTTCAGACAGCAACGCACACAGGAAGTGCTCAGGTTGGCGTTCCAGTGCATTATGCGTTGCGTGGTGCTGGAGCTGACTGATCGAATACAACAGAACCGCAATTATCTGTCCGATCAGTCAACGTTGCTTGAACTGATGTATATGGATCGTGTGAGCGATGAGTTTCTTATCGATCTGGTGGCAGAAACCTATCAGAAACGTGAGGTTTTCGACAACATATTTGGTCAAGTGCTGCGTGGTCTCTTCAGCGGAATGCAGCGTAATATTTGCAGCTATAAAATAAATACACAACAGATCGAATGGCTGTCCAGGCTGGTGGTCATCAAGGTGGGCAATTCACGTCCCATAGCCGATCTGATTGCACGTCAGCCCAACTATATACCGCCAACATGCACCAAAATACCCGGTAGGGAGATTGTCAAGTGCAGCTATCTGGGTCCCTTTCTCTCCGTCTCGCTCTTTGCCGAGGAGAATGTCAAGTTCGCCGAGTTTAGTACCAAGAATAAGCTCGAGGAGACGGCCATATCGCGTCTGCGTTGGGTAAGCGAAACAATATTAGGTTGCTCAAGTTCTCTTCTAATAGATCTATCTTTCAGGAACTTCACTCGATGCGAACCCACATGCACACCGTATTCCATTCGCTGTGCGTCAATAGCAGCAGTCGCCCCAAAACACTGGAATATGTTTCCCAGATCCTGCGACACAACGATCGTCGTGTGCAGTTTGCCAGCGATGAGAAACTGCTGGCACGCGATGGTTTTGTCATCAATCTAATGAGTGTGCTGCAGCAGTTGTCGGTTAAGATCAAACTGGATCGCATTGAACCCCACTTCCATTATTATAATAATTCATTGGTGCACATAGAACAGGATACAAAAATTCGCTTTAGCGAGGAGGAATACAAAAGCTTTTTGGCTCGTGAATTTGCCAAGCCCGTGCAGAATGTTAATTTCCAGACACAGTGCTGGTTTCTTACCCTCCAGGCCCATCATCTTGGGTATCTGCCAGCGATACAACGCTATCGCCAAAAGGTGCGCGCAATCAAGGAGCTGCAGAAGCTCATCGATGAACTGGATCGCACCAAGCCCCAATGGGTTAACTCACGCTATGCCAATCGCAACAATCAGTTTAAGGAGCGTTGGGAGAAGCAGCTGCGCAAGCTGAATCGGTAAGAATTAGGGCAACAATAATAGAACTATTTATACAATACATGTACATATATTTGTATTTCTCTGTTTCAGTTCAAAGACCTGCAGTGAGATAACCCTACTGGATCCGGCATTACTTCAGCGCTGTACCGAATTCTATTCGACAGTGTGCGAATTTATGCTTTACCAATTCGAGGGACGCCCCATCGAGGGACCCTTCATCTCGAAGCTGCCGGTGCAGCAGCTGAAACCGACTGATGCATTTTCCGCACTGCCCGAGTGGTACATCGATGATATTGCCGAGTTCATATTGTTTGCCATGCAACATGCCAACGTTGATATACGGCAGGGCATCGATCATTCAATCATCACGTGGCTGTTGACCTGCGTCTGCGCCTCGCATCTCATTAAGAATCCCTATGTAACTGCCAAGCTAGTGGAGGTCATGTTTGTCTTCTCCCTCAAGCCAGCCAACTTGGTCAATACAGCGGTAAGTTCACGGCATACCCAAAGAAGGGAACTTCAATTAATTTAATTTTGTATCATTTCTTTGCAATAGATGTGGAACCATGAGCTGGCACAGAATGCACTGGTCAGTGCGCTTATGCGTTTCTACGTGGACGTGGAGACCACAGGCCAAAGCACTGAGTTCTATGATAAGTTTACCATAAGGTAAGAACAGAATATTCCATACTGATTGCAGACTTTGAAGGGTAGAAAACATAATCAACAAGCAGATTCTCTGTGCATGTTCAATCTTAGTGTGGAGTAGGAGGAAACATCTGTTCAACTGTATGACACAGATTGACACAACCTCCTCCTGTTAGGCTTGACTAGGGAAGCTGAAAAGCTCTTGTAGACCAGAAACTGCACAAGAGTTCAGGCCAGTTCTTTTTTATAATAAATCACACAGTGCAGGCTCTCGAATTAAAGGAGCAACTTCTTTGCGAATATCTAGTCATGATATAGAGTGAAACGAAACATATGCATACCGATACATATTTGATTTCTTCTTTTTCTAGACAACATTAGAGTATCCTAAAGGCTTTTCTCCATCTCCACTGGGAGACATGATTAAAAAGTCTATATAAACTTCACAGTTCAATTAAATATCATCAATTTCTTTTACAGATACCACATTAGCCATCTGTTCAAATCCATGTGGGAGAATCCCATACATCGCCAGGCTGTTATCTGTGAGTCGAGGCAGGGCAATCAGTTTGTTAAGTTCGTCAACATGTTGATGAACGACACAACATTTTTGCTGGACGAATGCCTTGAGAATCTAAAGCGTATACATCTGACACAGCAGCTCATGTCGGATATACAGAACTGGAGCGGCATGAGTGCCGAGCAGCAGCAGAGTCGTCTCACACAGCTGGCTACGGATGAGCGGCAGTGCCGCTCATATTTAACACTTGCTCGCGAGACTGTTGATCTATTTCATTATCTAACTGTAAGTAAACCAATAAGATTGTCCACTTTAATTTATAATCATTTATATATATTCCCCTATAGAGCGACATCAAAGAGCCCTTCATGCGGGCTGAGCTGGTGGATCGTTTAAGTTCAATGCTGAACTTTAATCTAAAACAATTAGCTGGACCCAAGTGCAACGATCTGAAAGTGAAGAATCCCACAAAATACGGCTGGGAGCCGCGTAGCTTGCTGGCTCAAATCTTCGATATATATCTCCACTTGGACTGTGATAGATTCGCGCAGGCATTGGCCGCAGATGAGCGCTCCTTTGATGTGCACATATGCGATGAGGCGGCGTCGCGTATTAAGCGACTCGCTCTTCGTTCCGGTGTGGAGGTTGAGCGCTTCAAGGCGCTTACACAACGTGCTCACGAGATTTACGGTGCGTCAAGGAACCCCTCATCTTATAAATAGAGATTAATATTCTTCTTTTTTTTCTTGCAGTTTCAAATCAACAGACTGAAGACGAGTGCGCCGATGCTCCGGACGAATTCAAGGATCCACTTATGGACACCTTAATGTCCGATCCCGTTGTGCTACCATCGGGCACGGTAATGGATCGTGCCATCATCACGCGCCATCTGTTAAATAGTTGTACGGATCCGTTTAATCGGCAACATCTTACCGAGGATATGCTTGTTCCAAACATTGAACTGAAGGAACGAATCGAAGCCTGGCGCAAGGAGCAACGTGGCAAGCGGCAATCAAGCCAAAACAATAGCTAAATGTTGTGGCCAAGCTAAATCGCTCTAAGATCCCCGTTATTCATAAATACTACAACCATACAACATAGTTTAATGTGCAGTTTTAGTGTCTACCTATATCTCTATACAAATATACATTATTATCATTATACATACATGCGATTTAACGGTAATTGGTGATGTCTACTTATTGACCATAGGGTGGAAGGGCATCTACAAACTCAATGTATCTATATCTTTAATAAGGCTCGTTCCTCGAGCTTATGCAGTCATCTTTGTCTGTATGAACTCCTAGATCTCAGAGACTATAAAACCTAGTACTAGCAAACTTGCTGAAAATATGTTTTTTTACTACACACAATTAAAATGTGTCTTACAATTGGGCCACGCCCTCTTCCGCCACCCTAAATTGATACAAATCTAATTGCCAGCGTAATTTTAAAGGTAGAACATTCATATTTGGTGTATACTTTAATTGTCGTCAACCATATGATTATGTGGCTTACGAATTTGGCCACGCCCTTTTCCTCCTATATAGGTCGATAAAAAGCGAATTGCAAGCGTAGTACCAAAGCTAGAGGGTTACGTTTAGTGTGACTAATAATCGCCACCATATATATACCCCAGCCAAATCTGGTGGTGATCTGATAATTAACATGGAAGTTATTTAAGAAGTTTACTTAGTAGACCGATTGCCAAGGCGCACCCTGTATGCAATACAAAATAATATAAACATTAGAGTAGAGTCCACTATCTTAATTTCTTTTTCTTCGCGTTAGATTAGTTTACCACACTTGCTTCAAGGTGGCTTCCCTTAAACTGCTCCCATTTATAGAAAATTTGGAATTTAATTGCAATTGGAATTTACAATAAGGTTTAATGAAGCGTATTTCTAATATAAATATAAATTATACATATACTTATACGTGTGTGTGTGTGTGTGTATTTATGTGTATGTTAAGCTTGTGTAGTAGTTTTTTTGTATCTCGTTCAGTCTGATGGAGATTAGGTATGGTAAGGTTAGGTGAGGAGGAGGCAGGAAGGGAGTGAGGGTGCTGGGATGTTGGTTTACCAGAATGGACACCAACCAATGTAGCACTGACACAAGTTCTCATTATTAGTGGCTTGCTGGATGAGAAGCTCCACTTGCTGCTGTTCGGTTACACCATCCTTGGTCTGGAAATCGGTGCCAGTAAGCTTGCGATTGACCCGCTGTATGACCATGCTCGCCTTGCTGTTGGTCACATCCGCGACATTGGTATAGCCCACATGCAGTTGCTGTGTCTCGTAAGTCTTTGACTTGGCCACCGGATTACCCGCCAGCAGTGATTCCTGTTCCATTGAATTGCTCGGACTGGCACCGCTGGCGCCGCCAGCCGTCGTCGTCGATGCGGCATCGTTGCCCTTCTTGTCCACATCGAGTAGACGCCAATTGAGTAGCGGATCATAGACAAATGCCTCCAGCACAGCCATCAGGGAATCCTTGTTGCGACGCAGCACCAGCATGACACTCTCACAGGTGCGTCGATAGGTGCCCTCTATACCGGTGACCTCCATGGCCTTAATCAACATTCTCGTCAGACGGAACGGTATCTTCTCGGGGAATTTCTCGCGAGTCATTGCGACCTCAAAGCAATCACCGAAATCAATATGCAGTATCTTTCCACTCATGCGATCCAGCATAAGATTCGAGGGATGACGATCACCCAGACCCAGTATGTAGCCCACCATAGACATGACCGCCAGCGAACGTGTATAGTTGTTGCGTCGCTCGAACCACAACTCCGAGGAGGGGGACTTGAGCCACAACAACTTGGCCAGATCATCGCCCTGTGTCTGACCCAAGGCATATTCAAAGACCTCCACCTTTTGCATCAGCGTTAGATGATCATAATCCGGCGCATAGTTCAACATGGTGCGATGCTCCTGATTCAGGGGTACCTTCTTCTTGTCACGATAATCCCTGATCAAAGTGTGCAACGTATCACAGTGTGGCACCCAACCGATTAGACCCGAATTGGTGCTCAACGGTATCACGGCATAACGCTGTATGGCCAAGTTACGACGGAACGTGTCGGGATCGTCCAGGAGCAGTGTATTCACCAGCGAGAATAGTTGCATGACACGTTCATCCTGTCGCAAATCCTCATGACCCTTCAGCAGATACATATAATCCTTTCCGTTCGAGCCACGTATGCAAAGCTTGCGTGGCCTCTGCTTGGACGTAATCACTTGAAGATTGGTCTTAATGTGACTGATGCGTATCAGTTCCTGGCCAGGATTATATGAGCCAGGGACAGCTAACTCGAGATCCTTGCAGGTCATCAACTTAGGCGATACATATGGCAGCTCCAGCGATGTCAGCTGTGGCAACTGTCGTGATATTTTCTGAAAGACATGATAGTAAATGTCCCATGCACGATCCAAATCCATTAGCACATTGGATGTCTTGTAGCGCTGTGTCCACTCATAGGCCTCGGTCAGCTCCCGGCCATAGGCCTGTGAGAATGAGGTCTCCTTCAGTGTTTGCGGTCCACGTTCCAACATGGCATGCAATGGTTCCAGGATCTCAAACATGCCCTTCACATTGCGATCACCAAAGTAAAGACGTGATGCCTCCTCCAATCCTTCGTGCCACTGTTCATGCCACAGAATGGCAACCCTAATCAATTCCTCGCTGCACATCACTGCCTGCTCCACCAAGGTGGGTGAATGTTTCCTCATCGAATCGAGTATTTTAAAGGCGGCGTTCTTACGCGCCAACGATGCCGACTTGGAGGCCACAGTGAGTGGATAAACCAATGCCTGTGGATGATTCTTGCCAATGTCCATCAGCAGTTGATGTATCAATTGCCCCACCAGTTTGCGATGCGTATCGATGCGTGCTATCAGCTGTGGTATCACTTGCAACCATGTGTTAATCTCAATCAGTTTCATGCCAGACAACAGTGCCTCATAGACTTCTGCATGGTGGCCATAGTCGAACCAGAGAGTCAACAGTCGCAGTGTATCCTGCAGTGAATTACCCCTTATCAGGCTGATGGAACGGAAGAATCCTTGCACCGCAGGCACTGCATATGTCTGGATGATCAGTCGCTCATTGTCCAATCCCAGTGCTGGCGGCTGCTTGTCCAGTTCCTGTTTCTGTGCCTGCACCACCTTAAAGTTCATGTACGCCCACAAATGCCACGCCTTGTACCAGTTGGGATCATAGGTGGTGGCCTTCTCGAAACTCTCCAGCGCATTCTGCACTGCATCCACATCGGGTTTGTTCTCATGCAGCTTATTCTGCCAGGTGGCAAGACGAAGATGACAACGTGCCATCAAACGTTGATCCTGTTGCTTCAGTGCCTCAGGGGCCAGGCAACTCAACTGGGTGCTGTACGTGTTCACGAAGTGCTGCAACTGATCATAGGCCAACTGCAGCTGATTGGAGGCAGCCAGGTATTTGGTATAGGCATAGGTAACTTGGGGTTGATTGCAGGGCAGAGGTTCCAATGGTGCCAGCTTTGGATCTGTGCCCAGCAACATGACCAGCGTCTTGTGCGACAAATACAGTGAGCCGCTCTTGCGGCACAAGCTCGCATACTTCAGCCACGTGTGTATATCCTCATGTGGCTTCACTACCAACGAATGCACTTGGATGATGCGTCGCCAATCCTCCACGAGTCGTTGACCACCTTGCAAGCGCTTCCACCACATGGCTTTGAGTGGTTCCCTGCGCTCGGGTATCAGTTTATATTGTATCACCTCCTCCAGTTCTGCGAGCATCTGTACACACACCATGGCACCGTAGGCACGTTCATAGGATTCACCTGCCATCGAAGTGAGTTCCGTGTCCAGCAGATCCCTTGTCTCATCGATCAAACGCTGCGCCGTCTCAAAGTCATCGTGATGCACTGCCAGCACAGCCCTATAGTAGCTGCCATCCTGTGTGTCCACTGGTATGCAATGCACATATTCCTGCATGCCTTCCCAATCCTGCAGACCCCAGGCAGCTACTGCAGCCAATGGACTTGCTCGGGACTTGGCCTCCATGCTAAAGTTCGGCCATTCCTGTTTGCACTCTGCACTCAGCTCCGACCAATCGCCGAGTGCCTCCAGACAGCGCATGTGTCCCAGACGTGCCTCCAAATCACCAGAATCCACACGCAGATTGTACTGATAGTGACGCACTGCCTGATCCCAGTTGTGTAGCTTCTCGTACCAACGTCCCTGCACGTTCAGCTCGTTGGCGGCATTGCGGTATGTGGTGAGGAGACCCTCGGCTGCCTCGCGTTGCTGCAGCTTGTTGTTGATGAGAATGAGGGACTCAAACACATGTGCATCCTGTCGCAATACAAATTCCTCCTCCTTGTAGCGCAGTGCCTTGGCATAGGCACGACAAGCCATGGCTCGTGTGCCGAGCAATTGCGTCTCAATGGGTATCGGATCACGATCACAATGCTCCATGAACTCGGCCAGATTAAGTATGGTCTGAGTGATCTCAGGCATATCTGTGATCTGCAATGCCTGTATGAGGGACTGCGTCAACTCGTGCTTGTGCTCTGCCGACAATTCAGTCCAGCACGAGATGAAGGCGGCATTGAAGAGATCCCTCAACAAGGTGTCATAGTCCTGAGCCAGCACACAACAGGCGCGCAGTGCATGCGATGGTGATTCCTTGAGCAGACCAATGGACAGCCGCTTAAGCCACTCGACCCAGTCATCCTTGGACACCAGACGCGTCACTTGCCAGGCAGTACGCAGTGCTGTCGTTGACACCTTCAGATTGTTGCTGTTGTTGCTGTCGATCACAAAGGGTTCATTATATTGACGATGTTGTTGCCCCAAATCACCATTGCTAATGCCACAGGCATCTGGCAAGGTGCTATTGGATTGGATGTGCGTCAGCAGGTTCTCATATTCCGGATCCAGTATACGATGCTTCTGTATGGTACGCTGCACCATGGGCACAAACACCAGGTACTTCTTGCCCAGCTGTTTGACCAGCGAACGTAGCGTAGTCATTGCCTGATCCCGCAGCTCTGGTTCCGCCTCCAGGACACGCACCAGAGGATGTATGATGCGCGACGAGAAGTCCGTAAAGTCCAATTGACAGGCCAGATTGTTGATTGTCTCCAGTGCCACCAAGGACACCTGCTGAGGCACATATGGCGAATCGAAGAGCTTCACAATGGGCGGCACAATGAGGGGCAAATAATAGCCCAAGGTGCTGCCGAATTTCTGCAGTGCCTGCAACAAACGCCGCGTGACGATGCGATCCTTGGAGTTATCATGCTGCAACACACGCAATATTTGTGGTATCAACTGGGCCAGATAATCCCTGAACTCGCAACCCAGAGCGACAGCAATCTGTTCAATCAGGTTAATCAACGTGGAATGCAGTGGCGTATTGATGGTCCAGAATTCCTGTATAAGCTTGAAGATGTCATCCATGTAGCTAATGATGTGCAGCTTGACAAAGGCCACCAGAATGGCCAATTGCTGGAAGAGGAACTCCCTCAAATTGTTGTCCGCCGTACGCACATTGTCCAGCAAATTGGGCAACACCTGCGCCAGGTAGGGAACACATTTGATGCCGAGTGTGTGAAAGATAAAGGTGACAGCCTGCACCACACTGGTGTGTCTTCTGCTCAGTGTGGGATCACGCAAGATGCGCATCAGAGCGGCAATTGCCACCGCGGGATAATACTCATCGAGGGCATTGCCCATGTTCACCAGCAGCTCTGCTGTGGATATATCCTGACTCTCGTCGGCTTTGCCATCGGAGTAGGCAATCAACACATTGTCCTTCTGGCTATCGATCAATCCTTTGTTCATCTTATGCTTGTACGGATCCATTGCTCCGAGCAGACCCAGCACACGTATCGTTTCACGGCGTATCGAGCGACGTTGTTCGGTTTTTAGAAAGTTAATCAGTATGTCGATGAGCACAGGATACTTATGATACGGACTGACCACACGTCCAGTGGCACTAATCAGCTGCCCGAGGGTCCACAGCGCCACACCACGCTTGTCCGGACTGCCAGCATCGCCAAGCATCTCCAGTAGTATGGAGAGCAAGTCATCGGCCCAGAGCTCCATCTCATTGGACCCACCATTCACCTCAGCCAGATCTCCTATGGTGCGCAGCACATTGAGCACAACGCCAGGATTCGATTCTGGTTCATGCAGCTTGGGCACCAGCGCCTTTAGTATCGGATTCATGTAGGAGGAGATCAGACGTGGTGTGCTAATCACCAAATGGTCCAACATACGTGCACTCTGCTCCTTGTTGCGACTCATGCCCGAGTACTTGAGATCCGTGAGGAGTTCAATCATTGTCGTCCGCAGTTTGGGCATCACATAAGCGGGATTCATTGAGGACAATCGTCCGATGGTTACCATTGCCAGTTCACGTATCTCAAAGATCTCATCGTGCAGTGTAATGAACAATGCATTCAGTGATTCTGGTTGTGCCAGTTTCGCATCAAATGTCTCATCCAGTGAACGTAAGATGCGTATTCGGACATTGCAATCCATGTCGGTGATGGCCACTGTCAATAGTCGCTCAATCACATGCGACACTGTGTCGCTGAGGGTCTTCGAGTTCTCCATACTCTCCGCCGACTGCACTGCCAGCTTCAGCAGTCGCGTGCATGTCTGCACTGCCTCCAAACGTATCTCGGGCTGTTCATGCACAATAAAAAAGTCCGCGCAGCTGTGAAAGAGAAGCAGAATAAGTAATGCAGTAATAAATACTACAGTCGAGGGTGTTCGACTGTTTTATACGACTCTTCCATGCTTCAACTAGTTTTTATTCCACACTCAAGAGGTGACGAATGTAAAATCTGTTCACCCACTAAAATGAATTCTTAAATAATTTCCATTTTAACTGTCAGATAATTAGTTATAGTGACAGTTATGGTGCTCAATAGAAACTTAAGTTCTAGCTTTAATCTAAAGTTTTTAATTCGATTCTTATCAGAATTTGCAGGTGAAAAGGGGCGTGGCTACATTCCAAACAAATGCAACCATTTATATGATTGTTCACAGCAAAATGTAACATTCTTGCTTTAAAAGCATGCCTGCAATTCGAATATTATCGATTTGTGGAAGCGTTAGTGGGCGTGGCCGAATTCCAAAACAAACAATATCTGCGTGACATAATAAGACGTGTTGTCACCAAATTTTGTAGTCGTAACTCTTATAGTTTTTCAGATATAGGTGTTCATACAGACAAATAAATACACTTTGTGGGGCGGAAAGAGATACCTTCTTTTCTCTAATAAGAACTTCATAGCTTCAAACTCACCGCTGCACAAATTCCAACATATTTTGTTCCTCGAAATTGAAGGTGCCCAGTGTCTTGAGGGCCAGTACAATGGTGGCACTATCGGAAGACTGCAGCAGCGATGCGTCGATGCTAATGGACGGCATGTTGGCATAGGGTATGACCGCATGCTTGTTCATCAGCACCTGGAAGAGCACTGCAATCAGACCCTCCGTAATGACTTGCTTCAGCTCGGGCACATTCTCGGCAAGCTCACGCAGGCACACAGTCAGTGCTGGCGACAGTCCTGTCTGAAACATTTGCTCCAATATGTCGCGTACATCGACTGCGATCTGTGACTTAACCGCATGTGCCAGCAGCGTGATGCAGGCAAAGACAGCTGCATCCACAGGCGGTTTTCGTTTGCTGGTCACCTCTTTGGCCGGCAGCGCCTGTTTAATGATGAGCATAATGTCCTTTAAATATTCCTCGATGTCATTGCCCACGGCGACGGCAATGCAACCAATGGTTATATATGCCACATTACGATCCTTCTCCCTGCCACGCAGTATTGTCAACAAATGAGTGACGCATGTCCTCAGAAACTTGGAGACAAACTCTTCCTTATTAAAGGCCGCCAGACGTGGCATAATCTGCAACAGCGACTGCTGCACATAGGGTGACTTGGTGATGCTCTGTACCACCATCAATTTTTTGCAGGTGTCGATGTAGTACTCCTTCAGTATGTCATGCGCATACGCCGACTCAAGCACAGTTTGCTGAGAGAGAGAGAGAGAGAGAAGTCAAATTAATATCGTATATAGACAAAGCATATTCATTCACTCTTACGTTTGTTAACTTATTGGACATGCCGTAGTGCTGCTCCGCCTCCATGTGCATCTGTGTGCTGCCCAGCTTGTCCACGAAGGGCACCTTTAGACGCGGCACAATCGTCGTCAATTGATTGCCCATCGATGAGGAGGTGTTCACCTCTAGATATTTGTTGTTCTGTGGCTTTGGGAATAGCTGCTTCAGTGTCGTATAGCGTCGCTCCCACTGTGCATTTGCACAGCGAAAGAGTTCGTTGAACACAATGAGACCGCCATGGATGCGATCATCCCGTGACATGCCTTTCTGCTCCTTGCTGATGGACAAATCAGGTTGGAAACTGCTGTTGGCCTCGTCATAGCAGATCTTATACCATTGTGGCTCACTTGATTGCTTTGTATTCTCACGCTGTGCGGTCACAATAAGAGCAGCACGCAGCGCTTCACCCGCTGATTCCCGTATTGCTGGCTTCGGATCAAAGATAGCATTGAATATGTGCTCAAAGAAGGTCACTATCTGCTGATAGAAGTACGTGGGCAATGCGATTGCCAGCTCTCGTAGTATAAAAACCGCTGCATGACGGCGATACTGCAAAGTAAAATGATATAGTCTCCATTGATAGATTTCCAATTGATATTCACCTCTTGTCTGTCGCCGCTGAGCATTTCGAAGGCCTTCTTAATATCGAAATCAAAGGACTCGGCGCCCTTTGACCCCGGCATGTTGGCCAACTTGACCAGGGAACGAGCTGCAATTTCCATAACGGACACATCGTTGATGAGCAGCAGATCACGCAGTCGATTGAGGTACGGAGAGATGCCTTTGCGTGTTATGGGACCGTCGCCACTAATCAGACACTCTAAAAACAAACACACAGCAATAAATCAGTTATTTTGTATATATAGCGAAGATCTAAGCAACTGATACGCACTCATGGCTAAGGCACCGCCTTTCTTCTCATTTATGTCCGCTGCATTGACCATATTAAAGATGTGGTGGTCGAAATCTTCGAAGAATTGCACCAGCTCCTCCTGCGACATTTCGCGCAATTCTGTTTTAACGTACAGGAAAAGATCCTGCGCTGCCTTGTTTTGGACATTTCGATTACGTGACTTAAGTCCGGTGACGAACTGCTGCACAATTGAGGAGGTCGACATTCTCAAGTTTACACACTAAAGATCACGGGCGAAGGGGCGACTCCAGTCTCCCCCAAAATGCTTCGAATTGCAAGCAGGTGCACCCGCGTCTAGTTCAGACTTTGAGGTTATATATCGCTTGCCCGGGTTATGGTTCTATCCTGGGCACGTAACGCAATATTCCACAACTCGTTGGTGGCACTCTCACATGTTTACAATGCGTCGTATCTATAGAATGCCTATGAACGTCACTTTTCAATCGATTATATGTTTTTAAATATGTTTCTTGTCTCCCTGTTTTGCTAAGAGTTTGTTTTGCAGCGGAGTAGGTAGTAGAGATGTGAGAAATGCACTTACCAAAGAGCGATAAAGACTATAATGAGTATATCGATAGTTGACTGCAGCGTTCGATATTTTCATAACATTCAAATTTGGGCATTGTGCACTAGGCAACATTTAACAGCTGTATGCTCTAAAAGTTAAAAAATCGGTGGCTAAATTTTAAGCAAATAAATAAAATAAAGAAAACAAAAATATAAAGATGTATATTTATGTTATTTAAATTTATGTGCAGTATAAAAAAAGCAAAATTGAATTCATGTTCATATTGTTTTAAATTGTTTTTAATTTAAATTTAACAAAAACGACGTTATATTTAAAATAACGAAGATTCGTATCGATATTTAAATTATTAATAATTGAAATTTCTGTTATTTTTAGTACTCCCAAGTTATGTGACTGTTAAAAGACCTCCGATAGGTTAGTTTTGGAAAAATCGATAAATTTTCCTTGAAGATATTGGAAAATTTGGGGTGCTGCCAATCTGATTAAATGAAAACTCAGTCTGCTGAGAATTTTCATAAGAGCTAAAACAAATGTGAGTAAAAGCGTTTTTTCCAATTGGGAAAACTCTTGTAATTGCATTAAAAAACACATCGTTTTTTATATTAAATAGCCTTAAAGTAATTGAAATTGGTGCAAATTGTGTTAATACCATTGAAATTTAAAAGAAAACGTTTCAAACTGTCAATTGCTAGTGTACAAAAAAATTCTTGTGGGGAAAAATCGATCATCGTCTGAGGGGCTTGAAGCTTTTCACTGGGACTGCTGCTGGTGCTGCTTGGCAGCTGCTGCTCACAGAACACAGCAGCGCCCTCTAGTTTTTCTATTCATTTTCCTCTTGCCACAAAACAAGCGTGCAAAAAAATGATATGTGTTTGTTTATAACAAAAATCTAATTTTTTTTTTTTTTGTTTCAATCTTAGCGACCGAACTATTGACCGTTGCAGTTTAACCGAATTTACCTCAACTCAAAATGTCAAATCTGAGGAAAATGAAAGACGAGGAGCGCGAATCGGAATACGGTCGAGTGTACGCCGTCTCTGGTCCGGGTAAGTAGACGGCAACGTCATTAGTGTCCTTCACATGGCTGACCTTATACCTAATCTGATTACTCATATTCCAATCACTATCATCATCATCATCACTATAATTATCATTATCATCACCTGCCCCCGTTGCGCAGTCGTTACGGCCGAATGCATGTCCGGCTCGGCTATGTACGAGCTGGTGCGTGTGGGCTACTACGAGCTGGTGGGCGAGATCATTCGCCTGGAGGGCGACATGGCCACCATTCAGGTGTACGAGGAAACCTCCGGCGTAACAGTGGGTGATCCTGTGCTGCGCACAGGCAAACCCCTGTCCGTGGAACTGGGACCCGGCATTATGGGCAGCATTTTCGACGGCATCCAGCGTCCGTTGCGCGACATTGGCATTATGACCAGCTCTATATATATACCAAAGGGCGTGAACACTCCCGCTCTCTCCCGTTCCGAGATGTGGGAGTTTAATCCGTTGAATGTGCGCGTTGGTTCCCACATCACTGGCGGAGATCTTTACGGCGTTGTGCATGAGAACACGCTGGTCAAACAGCGCATGATTGTGGCACCACGTGCCAAGGGCACAGTGCGATACATTGCACCTGCTGGCAACTATAATCTGGAGGATGTTGTGCTCGAAACAGAATTCGATGGAGAGATAACAAAACATACAATGCTGCAGGTGTGGCCAGTGCGTCAACCACGTCCATGTACAGAGAAGTTGCCAGCCAATCATCCACTCTTCACCGGACAGCGTGTCCTGGACTCGCTGTTCCCTTGCGTACAGGGCGGCACCACTGCCATTCCCGGTGCCTTTGGTTGTGGCAAGACAGTCATATCGCAGGCAAGTAGATCCCCCCTTCTCCGTCTGCCTGCATCCAGTGCTAACTCTTGACTATCCTCTTTCCTACACAGGCACTGTCCAAGTACTCCAACTCCGATGTCATCATCTACGTCGGTTGCGGCGAGCGCGGCAATGAAATGTCTGAGGTATTGCGGGATTTCCCAGAACTGACATGTGAAATCGATGGCGTCACGGAGTCCATCATGAAGCGTACGGCGTTGGTGGCCAACACCTCTAACATGCCTGTCGCAGCTCGTGAGGCTTCCATCTACACTGGCATCACGCTCTCTGAGTACTTCCGTGACATGGGCTACAATGTGGCCATGATGGCTGACTCCACCTCGCGTTGGGCTGAGGCCTTGCGTGAGATCTCTGGTCGTCTGGCCGAGATGCCTGCTGACTCGGGCTATCCAGCCTATTTGGGTGCACGTCTGGCCACTTTCTATGAGCGTGCAGGACGCGTCAAATGCTTGGGTAATCCCGAACGTGAGGGATCTGTCTCCATTGTCGGTGCTGTCTCGCCACCTGGTGGTGATTTCTCTGATCCCGTGACCTCTGCCACGCTGGGCATTGTGCAAGTGTTCTGGGGTCTGGACAAGAAATTGGCGCAGCGCAAACATTTCCCTTCCATCAACTGGCTTATCTCCTATTCCAAGTATATGCGTGCCCTGGATGAATACTATGACAAGAACTTCCCCGAGTTTGTGCCATTGCGTACCAAGGTGAAGGAGATCCTTCAGGAGGAGGAAGATCTGTCCGAAATTGTGCAGCTGGTCGGTAAGGCATCGCTGGCCGAGACCGATAAGGTGACGCTGGAGGTGGCCAAGCTGCTCAAGGATGACTTTCTGCAACAGAACTCGTACTCACCATACGATCGTGTGTGTCCCTTCTACAAGACAGTCGGCATGCTGAGAAACATCCTGGCATTCTATGAGACGGCACGTCATGCTGTCGAGTCCACAGCCCAGTCGGACAACAAGATCACCTGGAACACCATCAGGGAGTCGATGGGCGGCATTATGTATCAGTTGTCTTCAATGAAATTTAAGGTGAGAAGGAACTAAGGGAACCCCGATCTAGCTAAGGACTAAGGAGTCCCTTATTCAACTAAGGAGACCTTAATTTATCTAGGGAATCCCAAACTTAACTAAGAATCGAACTAAGGAGTCCCTAATCTAATTTTTCTTCACACCATTTATTTTCTCTTTGTTTAGGATCCTGTTAAGGATGGCGAACAAAAGATCAAGGCAGACTACGATCAACTGTATGAGGATCTACAGCAGGCCTTCCGAAATTTGGAGGACTAAGCGCACACACACAAACACACACACACATATATACAGTGCATAGCAAGGAACTAAAAGAATACCAAAATACCAAATGCAAAAATACCAAAACCAAATACCAAACGAAATAAGCAACCAAAGTTAGGTTATATTATTCGAATTCCCCCAATCAAGCTAGTCATATTATACATAATGCGTAATAAGATATATATTTGAAATCAATTTTATTTTTAAGTTAAACAGTTTTAGAACGTTTGCACTCGAGGAACACTGAATAATAATTGTACACACAATGTAACAGAGAAACAGAAAATATGTACGAAAATCGAACCGAAGATGATGACAAAAAGTTAGGAAAGACGAACAATAATTAGCCGATAGCGCAGAAAAAGGAAGAGGAAAGTTGTCCACTAAACCAGCCATATAAATAACATACACATACATATATTACTATCTATCCATGTTGATATATATGTATACACTTACATAATTATAATTGAAACGCTATTTATTGTTAGTAATCGAAAAAAAAGAGTAAAAAATTCGTAAATTCGTAAAGTTATCTAATTGTGTTCTCTACGTAACTGTAACTACAAAATACTACTAACACTTATTTAATTTTTTTTGCAATTGCGTCGTGTTACTACAACAATGTTAAATACAATATTAAACATTATAATATATACATACTATATTATATAGACCTTTACAAACGCAATAATTACGTAGCCCAAATGTATCAACCCTTAAAACACAAATAACTTGTATGCGTGTTGCCCATTTGGTGCTATACGAATAAAAATGTATTATGAATGTTAACATTAGCAAACTTCTATTCATACATTGTTTTATTTATTTCGAAATACGCTTTGATTTGGGATTGAAATTTTAAATAAAGAATGTTTTAAATTTTAACTAATTCAAATTCCGCGCAAAACGCGTTTGCCAACACTGGGAATAGTTTAACAGCGAGCTAACAGCACGTGTTATCGGTTTAACATGTTTGCGTTCGCTGTGAATGGCAATCAGCCGTTGTCAGTGACGTGTTGCACTTTATTTCTTTAAATTCTACTTAAAATATTGTGTTGAATATTTGAAACATGTCTCAATTCGGTGGCCCCAACGATTTCTACGCTTCCGGGCCGTCGGCAGATGCCAGTTATAATTTTGATATGCCCGAATTCGGGCAGGAACTGTAAGCTTTGCAATTGGAAAGTTCATTGGCAGTTCAATTTGTTTACCATTTACATACATATGTTTGCAGCAATTTCCAGAATTTCGACAACACACAGCCATCAGTGCCGCCAAACTATGATGCCGGCTATAGTAATCCGAATCAAAATCAGGGCCTAGGCGGCTTTTACGATCCAACGGCATACACAGACAGTAGCTTTGCGCCGGACAAATCAAAGCCGGGTGTCGGTGGTTCCACTGGGAACGAGTTTGAAGATGAGCCTCCACTGCTGGAAGGTAGGCAAGATCACAGGATCAACTAAATATATTGTCTAATTGTTGTTTGTTTTTGTAGAACTGGGCATCAATCCAAATCACATATTCCAGAAGGTAAGTTTGCCCCAGTTCTGTCACTTCATCAGCTTTTCTAGCCAGACATTTTGAAGACCAGCAAATTGCATGTTTCTCTGTAAATTTATCCCCCGCCCCCTCTCTTTCTCTCTCGCTCTCTCTATCTCTCTCGTTCTCTATCTCTCTCTCTCTCTCCGCTCTGTCATAGACTTCATAAACTAGAGCGAGATTGCCTCACTTTGTTTGCATGTACAATTACTCCCTGCTACTCTATTCTTCTCCTTCTCCTTTTTGCTTTTACGCATTTCGCCATTGTTTTCAGTTTTCTAATTTGCAGCAGCTTGCAAGAAAGACACTAAGCGGAGGAACAAGAGTCAGAGCAGGAGTGAGTGAGGAGAGCAAGAGAAATGTGTCCACTTTAGGCCGAGCACTTTTTGCTTTGCTGCTGGCAGTGCTGCCTCTCTGCGCTTCGTTTTTAATTGAAATTTAAATGTTTTTGCATTTTGCTTTTGTATTTATTTATTGCACGCCGCTTTTGCGTGTTGCTCTTCTCGCTTTTTTCGTGTTTTGTTTCTGCTTGTTGTTGTGCGCTTTGCTGGTTTTGCATTGTTGCACTTGTTGTTTTGTCGTTAATGAAGACATATTTTTTCATTGCTGCGTTTTAAATAAATAAAACAACTTTTGTGTTTTTAATTAAACTTTTTCCTCCGTATTGCTTGCGCACTATGAAACTTTCCCCTCCTGTCTCTTCGTCCTTTTTTTCTTTCTCCGTCTTTCTCTCTGACATTTTTGTACATTTTGTAAAAATTTGCGTAACGTTGTTTTCATTTTTATTTTGTTGTGGAATTTATTGCGTTTGTGTTAATTGAAAAATGAAAATGTTAATGAGTTTTTGCTCGCCATCATAAAATTTAAATGAAATACTAATTAAATTGTACGTGTTATGCGGGCGGAATAAGTGGGGAAAGAGAGACAAAGCTAATGTACCTGACTCGCAAATAATGTGGCAAAGAGAGCAGGTCCTGCGAACGACTGGCTCCAAATAAAGTGTTGAAAAACGTCAATTAGAGTTGAGGGGAATTATCAGTAATTATAAATGAATACAGTGGGAAGACTTGCACAGAAAATGAATATTAGTGGTTAGTTTGATGAGAACAACTTCCAGTAGTTTTGAGGTGAGTTATCATTTGTAAATTGATTATAAAACAGAGAAGAGTTTTGCACAGCGAGGTGAATCTTATTGGGTAGTTAACGTTTATTAGCGTTAGGATGAATTGAGTTAGTTAAGCTGGGCAAAGAAAAGTAAATAACGTTATGCTGTGTTCTTCGTTTTGCAGTGTTAAAAACCTTGCTTAAAATTGAGGTGAATTACCAATTTTGGCTTGGGAAACGAAAACTAAACTGTTTGTTTACCCATTATTAAACGAAATTGTCTATAGCTAAGCCAGTGTTAATAATGGAAAAAGGATTTCATGTTGATCAATTTAGTTGCTCACACACATGTTCCCCAGGGGGTTATGGAGAGGGGGAATTGTTTTGTTTCTGTTGTTTCATTTATTTCGGTTGCGCTGTGCCGTCAAACAAACGTTGACAGCTTCGTGTTCGCTGCTATGCTCGCCGCTCTTCACTGGTCAGCAATATCATTTATCATCAATTTCCATTTTTCAAATTTTACTGCGAATGCACAAACACACACACACACCAACACACACAGTGGGAGGGAGTAAAACAACGCCGAATTCTGGTTGAACTGTTCAAAAACCGTATTCGGCCGGCCGTGGGTTTTCGGTTTTATTGCCGTTGTGCCGGGAACAAATAAATTGTGTCGTATCCTGCCGCAGGTTGTGTTGCTTGTGAATGATGACGATGGGTTGTCGCAGCTGTAGATCCCATGCCAGAGCAGACCACACCATGGCATAACCCATAGCCCACTTGTTTCCCAGCTATAATTTCAATCCAATAAGCTTACATTGTTTTCATCTTCCCCCTCTCTTTCATTCTCTCTTTCTCTGTCTTTCTCTTTTTGCAGACTTTGGCCGTGCTTAATCCGCTTCGCGGCACAGACCAGCAAATACTCCAGGACACGGACATGGCTGGACCGTTGGTGTTTTGCCTGGCACTGGGAGGCATCCTGCTGCTGGTGGGTACAACAATCTAATTACATAATGTTTTCTCTCCCAACTACGGATTACTCATCCACTACATTTATGCTCTCTCTCTCTCTCTCTCTCTCTCTTTCTCTTTGTTTTAACTCTAGAGTGGAAAAGTGACCTTCTCTTACATCTATGGCATCGGCGTCATGGGTTGCATATTCTTCTACTGTCTGCTCTCGCTGATGGTCACCCGCTCGCAAGTGACCTTTGGTGCAGTGGCCTCCGTCCTCGGCTATTGTCTGCTGCCCATGGTTGTGCTCTCTGGCATCAACATTTTAATCACCATTCAGTAAGTAATTGTTGACACAACTCGCTAGCTTTTGCACCCAGCCCTGACCCCGCATTCGCCCCCCTCTTCCCTCACCATCATCATCATCATCATCAGCAGCTCCATCGACGCCTGCCTCGATTTGTATTTATGTTTTTAATTGAAAAGTTGCCAATGCATTGTGTGGAGCTGTAATTACAAACTTTCTCTAAGTCACTACAGCTGCGACTGCAGCACGTTCAACTACTTAGCTCTGTTTGACGACTGGATCCGAATATTTCCAGTTGGTTGTTGCTAGCGGGGGTGCAATGTGCTCTATGCCAGTTTCAATTGTTTACAATTTAAATCCAATTTGGCGTAGAATCGAAGTGATTTCAATCACTTCAAAATAGTTGGTAACTCGAATAGGACCTTCAGGGAGTGATATCTAAAGGAAAGAACATTTGAAATAGTATGTAGATTATAAGGAAAGTATCTTCTATGCAACCTTCATAAGTAAGGCTCTCTCACTTATACCAAGTTACCCTAACTAGCAAATTTACCCATGTTGGTTAGGTTAACTGCATTTTTTCAATACACCCTTCGGTAAATTGTTCTCATTTGGTATCTACAGATGCTAAAGTATCTTCTGTGCTACCTTCAGCACTATAGCTCCATTACTTACAGCAAGTAACCCTGATTAGCAAAGTTAACCAACCTTTAGCAAATATTTGGGATTTAAAAGGCTAAGAAGGTACCTTCTATGAGTTTATCTGTCATCTTCTTTACAGTTGCCCTTCGTTTAGCTAGTAACTCTAATTAGCTAAGCAACCAGATTGTTAATGTTATCTGCAAAGTTAGTTATGTCTTTATCTTTATCCCTGTTTGGTTGTCTGCACTACACACTACACCTATAGACATTACACAACACTCATATGCAGGCAAACTCACCTTCAATCATCCCACTCCACTGAGCAGCCGAAAGTGCTTCCAGACTGACACGTCTGTAGTAGTTCTACAGCTTATGCTCAACATACGCAGAGAGGACTAGCCAGTACCGAGTACCCAGTACGTTCTCTACCTCCTATCGAGCCCTCACACTACGTTCATGTGCAATATTGGGTTTTAATTTTGTTGCAGCGGTGCATAAAAAATAGGCAACTTAATTTGCGCTTTTAGTGTACTCTGGGGCTACAATTTCCAGCTACACTCTCGGACAGGGGCGTAGGCGGGCGGGCGTGAGACGAGCAGCAATACAAAAAAAAAAAAATCAGCCAAGCGCCCAACTATGCGCAGTTTAATTTCGCGCGCCACTCCGCAAGTGGAGAAGGTTACAGCGAAAGACGGGCAGAGAAGGAAACAGGAAGGTAGAAAAAAAAAGAGAGGGGAGGAAACAAAGTTAGCGGGTGGCGTACCGTGTCCGGGTATAGCCACAGTTGGCCACGTATTTTCCTTTTCAAATATGTGTTCAGCACTTGGTTGGGTATGTGTAGCCGACGCTACTGGTCGACGCTTTTTGTTGCCTTTCTTCGTTCTCTGCTCGCATCACGCAAATGTTGCGTGCACCATTCCACAAAAAAACAGTACGTTGAACGACCCACTTCAGAGCACGTTCCCCCCACCCCTTCTCGCAGCCAACTTTATCGAGCCTTTGGCCAGAACTCCGGCACGTCATAATTTCAACTGGTGCCGGCACGAAAAACAACTATTGCACAAACTTACTCGACACCAGCTCTACGTATACTGCTGCTACCTCTTCCCCACTCCGTATACTCCAGCTACCTCTTTCCCTTGCCTTCCCGCAGCATCAGCAGCTCCACCCTGTGCTGTTTTTTGCCAACTGAAGCTGCCCAATTGCCATTTGGTTGCCAGTTTGCTTGCATTTTTTATTTGTTGGTTTTAAACGCCTGCACTTTGTGCTTGCCGGCATGTATGTGCCAGTGTGTGTGTTTGTGTGCGTGATGTTTATGGGTGTGTGGGTGTGTGAGTGTGCTGATGTTCATATACTCGGACTCGGAGTAACCGTGCTGCCCGGGCAAGTTTACAGTAAATATTTTTGCGATTTTTTTAGACAGACTTTTTAATTGAGTTTGTTTGGTGATGCAAAAGTGCACAAAAATTACACAGACAGCGCATGACCGTGTACTTGTGTGTGTGTGGGTGTGTACAAGTGGGAGTGGGTGTAAATGTCCCAATGAATCTAGTGGAATAGCCATGCGACCTTCTCACTGACCCTCCCTCCCCTGATGGCACGCAGCATTGGTTTGATTGGTTTTAGGCCAGGCAATACCATCGTTGTCGTCCAGCTGCATGTTGCGTTGTGGGGCACCGCATGGGGCAGTCTGTTTAAGCTACGCCAGAAATCACTTGACACAATCAACGACGTCGGTGGCTGTGCCACTACATGAATTGTATCGCTTACTGTACCCAGTAGAAGCAGTGTAGCAGCGTAAAAAGCGAAATTTAAGCAGAGTCTAACCGCCTACGGTCTAGGGGTTTAGGACAGTGTGTAGGTTAGGCTTGTACATAGGTTAGATGAAAGCGAATTGCGACAGTTTTGGGACCAGGTGACAGGTGGTGGACTTTCTCTTCTCTCTCCTTCTTTCTCTCTCTCACTTTCTGTGACCGCACGGGAAAAAAGGCAATCCATTAAACTTAGCAACCTTGGGTTGGTAGTCGAGGAGGGGTCTAGACCCCTGACCGGCTGGAAGAGAGTTCCCTGCACATTCACAATTTCGGTGATTTTCTTGTCGTGATTGTTGTTAGGAGAATGTATTGAAATTATTTTTAGATTGTGCACATTATGTAGATTGTCGCTTGAGTCTGTGGGCTTTAATATCACAAATCAATTCTATTTACAGAACTTTGTTAGTTCCCAAATCAAAGAAAATACATCAATCTCTGTTGTAAGTTACAGGCTCCTCATCAAATTAAGTTGTAGCAAGCAAAAACGTTGTTGGGGACTTTAAAAAAACTTTTGTGTATGGTTTATTTCGAAAATAACATAATATTGCAATAAAAAGCAAATACTTTCAAAGGAAACTAAGTATTTATGTTGTAGTAGGCATATTTTGTTGGGTAGCACGTACTTTTTTATATAATATGGATATTATTTTTAAAGTAACATGCAGTAGTAGATACTTTTACTTTAGATTTGCTGTAGACTAGAGTTGTGGAGTGCAAGCTATGCTTAGTTATAGGTCATTGGGTCCTCTTAGGTCCTTAGGTCTTAGGGCTCTGTAGGGAATTAATAGTCAGTTCAATCGAGCAAAGTGCTTAGGAGTGCTTACACAATTTGAAGCTTTCATTAAGCTCGTTCTGCGATTTGCCTTCATATTTCAATTTTCATTCTTTTTTTCCCACGGCTTCTTCTTCTTTTTCTCATCTTTTTTCAACGCCACATGCTTTGTAGTTGGGCCATGTTTGCACATCCTTTGCACATTGCCTTCTCCTGTCTTTGTTTGTACTGCTCATTCATTCACAAAATACACACACTCACACGCATGCACACACACACACACACATATGTGCATATGCATACACTAACAATTTTTTTTATGGCAAACACTCACTCATTTGCTCGACTACCCATATACCCTTTCCTAGCCTTTGCCTTTCCCTTTGCATTCCGGCCTCATGCATATGCATTGTTTATTGATTTTGCCTTACGTTGGCTCGCTTCGCTTCGCTTGCTTTGCTCTTCTCTCCTCTTCTCTTTTCTGCTTTAATTCTTCATTTATCCTATGCACACTCTTTCTAAATCTCTTTGCGCTTTGCAGGGGCACACTCGGCCTAATTGTGAGCGGCATCGCCATCCTCTGGTGCGCCATATCGGCATCGAAACTATTCGCCACGGCATTCTCCATGGACCATCAACAGCTGCTGATTGCCTATCCGTGTGCGGTGCTCTATGGAGGATTTGCGTTGATTACCATTTACTAGGGCGAACCACTCTGCACCGCCCTGCAACGCCCCGCTCCCATCTCAGCATCCCCTCTTCCAGGCAACCTCTGGCAATATGCTGTCTGCTGTCTATGTATGTATATCTCCGGTTGGATCTGTGTGTGTGTGCGGGTTCGTGTTGTGCAATATTGTTGCATGGTTTTAATTGTCCTGCACACACAAACACACACACAACCCACAATATACACATGACAATATTTTAAGAAAATAAGCGCCGATTGCAAATTTGTTTTTCATATGCTTTCTCGATCCTGTAATAAATTCGATTGGAAAAAAAAGAAGTAAACAAAATGAAATTGCGTGTTTTTTTTGCAATACATCAACACCAACATGTTTTTTCTCTCAGTGTAAGGCAGCGTATTAAAATTTCACTATGTACATAAGCGAACATGAATATATAGTGTGTGAGTGTGTGTGTGTGTGTGTATGTATGTGTGTGTGCTTACCGTATGCATATGGCGGGAAATTGTTTCAGGGTTGCTCAGAGCGGATATTATTCGACATTGTTCGACAGTTGATTTAATGGGGGGGTTAAGGGGTTCTTAAATCAGTCGAAATAAGTACGATTATTTATTATGGTAAGTAAAATGCTGCAGTCTCAGTCATTTCATTGTGTATCTCTCTCTCTTCTTTTGTGTTATCTTTACTTTGACTTCCCTTTAGTTAAAGGGTTTCAATAGATGAGCCTGAGTGGATTGAAAATGCAGCGTTAATTGAATCTGTTAAGCCAGAAAGTAGGCAAGGAAAAAGCTGAAGAGCAAGCCTTATTGGGTATACTCGACTAGGGGATATCTTAAGCGGAAGTGTAACTGATAAAGCTGTTGAGTAAAGGCTGTAAGCTGGTATGAAGGTGTACTGACTAGGTGATACCCTGTATAGGCAATGTAGGCTGTATCAAATTAGCGGGTAGTTAGAGTATGTCCGGTAGGAGCACGTACAGGAAGTGCTTCCATGGGTAAACACCTTATCAGTGTGAATGTGTTAAGGACGAACGGTCCTGGTTGTGGTTTTCATAAAAAATTGTAAACCCTCTGCTGAACGACCTATTTACATATGTCATAAGAGCATTTTTTGGCTTTTTTTTAGCAATGCGAATTTGACCGACTTTTTGACCTCGCATAAGCAAAAAATACTAACATAAATATTTATTATTGTTATTATCTCAAACCCCCCCATTTCCTTACACTCAACAGGGTATGCAAAAAGAAAAGGGTCCAAGCAGCTCCAGCCCAGCTCCGTCTGCTTTGCCTGCTTACCATATGCAAATACTCCCCGACTTAGTCGCTTTCCTTGTCCTTGTCCTTGCCAGTCGCCGTCATCGTCGTCACATTTTCATATTACATAATTAGCGACGTTTTGGGTCGCCTTCGTCGTCGTCGTCTGCATGAATAAATTGCAAAATGCGTAGCATACTTTGTGCTTTGCGCTTTTTGATTTCCGTTTGCCGTCCTTCTACCGCCTCCCCCGCTCACTCTCTCTGCCTCTTTTCGCTTATGCAAATCGTTGTAATTACTACAATTCGGTTGAGCATTTTTATGGTCGAGAAATAAAAAATACGTGCGGAAATATTTGTGTGCTAATTGCAAGAGAGAGAGAGAGCGGAGCAGTAGCGGAGGCGGAAGGGATCTGTGTGCTCAGTTGGTGCTCATCAAAGGCTCCACTCGCCATTAGCTCCGCCTGCCATTAATAAATACTCGTTAGCGGGTGCTGCTGCTTTTGTTGTTGTTGTTGCACTCTACCTCTCCCATTCACTCTCTCGAATGTGTAGCTGATAATTAGAATTAGCTCACAATTAGCAAAGAAAAGAAGCGAGAGAGTGAGAGAGAGAGTGATGTTAGCTGTGTTATCATGCCAGCTTTTTTTCCAGTTAAATCTGGCTTTTTTTAAGTACAACTTGAAAACAGCGGGTAACGAGAAATCTATCTTTTTTTATCGTACGAAACTTATGTTTAAATTCTGAAAATTACAACTGTGTACATAATTACCGCAATTAGTATATATCGAATTCTGGTTAACACAAACTAATTATCGATTGCGTTTACTAATAATTGAATTCTGATTGGTACAGACTAGAACTAAATAAAAACTAAAACTAATAATTAAATTAGAATTTTTTCGAATTTTATTTTATAAATTTCAGCTTTTTTCAGCTTTATTTCGTATCTAATTTATTTTTTTCGTTCAATAATTTTGGCAACACTGGAGGTTAGATGCAGTGCTGGTTTGAATTTTTGGGAGTATGGTGGGGGAGGGAAATGTGGTGTAGCGTGGTGAATTTCTTTACTGTAAGCTTATTAGCTGCGCTCAATTTTGAATTAATAAGCAGCTTGGACAGCTTGGCGCAAATCCTTGGGTAAAAAATGAGCGTCATTATGGCTGCCAGATCCCGCTCTAAAGCAGCAGCAGCGGAGGCAGTAGCAGCAGAAGCGTTCATACTGAAGCGTTAAACCAACAACAGCAACACCTGCGGACAAAAGCAGCTTAACAAATGCGCACCTACCAAAGGCAGAAAAGGAGAGGGAGGAGACGGAAGCAACAGCAGCATCCGCGCGTAGCAGCAGGAGCAACAAAAGCAGCATAAAGAGCGGATTGGGCGTGGCCACAACAAGAGTTATTACATTTTAGCTCTTTCCGCAAAGCTCCCTTTCCCCTCCCTCTTCCCCGTCCCTCTCTTTCACTTGCTTCTCCCTGTTCTCTTGGTTGCATTTTAATAAATTTGCAATATAAGTAAAAACGCTGCAGCACACACAAAGACAGAGAGAGAGAGAGAGAGAGAGAGGAAGAGGGGCGAGCGTGCGGGGGCAGCAGCTGCGTCTGAGATGCAGCCAATGCCAAAAGTGAAGGCGTTAATTGCTCCAGCTCTCTCACTCTCTCTCTCTCCCTCTGTACGCAATAGAAAACGTGATGGCAACGCCATTATGCATAAATGACATGAGGGTGTTGCCAGTGCGGCGGTGGGGGCAGCGGGTGCAGTTGCCACATTTTTAATTAGCGCGCTTAAAAGCCCATTGAGCGCTGAAAGGCAAAACCATCGAGGCCCGTCAGACATCAGACAGGGGATCATGCGGTGAGTGTAAGTGTGTGTACAGGTGTGTCTGTGTGTTTAATATATTTGTATAACAGTGCAGTACAGTGTGTGTGTGTGTGTTCGAGTAAGTGTGGGCGCTCAAGGTGCGCTATGACTACAAAATAACCGCAGCAGCAGCCGTGGCAGAGGCAGAGGCAGCTACCGTAAGCAGCCACCGGGATTTGGGTAAAAATTGGAGCCTGCAAAAGATCAAAGAAACTTGCAAACGAGCTGCAGATTACAGCACACATGTTTGCAGTCAGTTGCAGTCGTTTAGTTTACATGATTGAACAGGAGGTAATTAAGGTTAAGGCTGGAGGTGAGTAAGTTTATGTTCATTATGTTATTTACTATGTTAACTTCGATCTATTGGAAAAAAAAACAAAAGACTATCAATGTTAACATGTTTTATGAATTCTCAACAGCTAATTTTGCACAAATTCTTTAGTTACCTATTGCATATTCACTCGCACACTCACATTCAGGCGCGCGAAAACATAAGCAACGCGTGATAACGTCAACGGTTGAAAGCAGCGCGCAGGCAGCGCACAGTGGGCCGCAACGCCGATCTAGCTGTATTTGCAGCGCTTCTCGGAACTATTTATAAACAATGTTAACTTTAATATGTCTTGTCTTAATTGGCCCAATCGATTTTAATTTGGAAGCTAGGCACAAACAGTAATTTTGTAAGTGTCCGCTGCATAGAAACATCGCGCAATAATTACACATCATCGATATTCATCGGGCGTAGTCGTTTAATCTAAAATTCGCAATAAACCTTATCTAAGTATCGTATACAGAAAGCTTTTTGCCAATGTTTGGTACCCTTATCAAATCCACTCTAGAAATGGTGCTACAAATATTTGTTTTCTATAAATACAACTCTGGACTTTATCATCCGTTAATGAAGTGCCCACTACACTCCATATTCATATGGAAAACCGCCTCGGAATCCAAAAAACGAAATAAAGAAAAAAAAAAAACGAAAACGTTATGATGAGCAGAGAATTTTGCCTGACCACATTTGCGGTTGTTGAATGAGCTGTGCGCGGCTGGCTGGAATGAGCTGGCGCTATATCGGGGCAATTGCTGGCGGGAAGGCAACTCCCACTTCCACCTGTGCTGGCTGAAAAGCCAAGCTAAATTGCTGGCTAGCCTCATCTGCATTCAGGGTGCCAGGGTGCCGCCAGCCAACCACGACATGTGCCTCCACATGAGTGCTGCATGTAACATTTATGATGCCCGAGGGGAGGGGCAGGATGCAGTGCAGCAGCAGCAGCAGCAGCAGCAGCAGAAGGAGGAGGAATCAGTTCGACTGAGTGCGTTGATTGCTGCCGACGCCGCTGGTTGCCTACTTCCGGTGCATGCCACAGGAAAGCAGAGGAGCAGATCACGCTGAGGCAGAGGCAGGTGGCTGGCACAGGGGTCAAGGGGTCAGTGTGTGGGGTCACTATGCAAAGACTAACAAAACAAAGCACTCAGCACAGGCAAGTAGAGAATGTGCTAAGCATGTTTATTGTTTTTCACTCACTTCATGCGCTTCAATGAGCTGCGACTTGGACCTGAAGCAAGCTGCCTCCGAGTGTGGCACGCTGATAGCGTCGGCATCGCCTGGCTGCCTCCGCCTCCGTCTAGATTTGAACTGAACTGTAGATAATCCCCTGACAACAGCAGTTAACAGGCAACGATTACTTGGCAACAAGTCAATTACGAGTCCAGTGCAGACTCGGACTTCAGTCCACGCCTGGCGCTGGCTGCAGCGATAAGCGTCTAATACAGCACAATAAATTCCCTTCCTTCCCCTCCCCGCCACTCCCCTGCTGAACGGGCTGCAGATCCCGTTTAATGCGCCAACTAATTGAGCGGGCCACTGCGGATGCGAATACTGAAGCGGATGTGAATGCGAATGCGGGTTACGTCTGAATCGCTGGTGACCTGAGCTTCCCTTATCGTCCGCTGGCAATCGCTTGTAATCTGCTGCCTCTCTAGCCACACCTCTCTCTTCACCACTCGACTAACTCACGAGTAAAGTTTGCCACACTACTGATACCCTACCCGAATGTGGAGTATGTCTAGTTTGTCAATGGGTTTGCTAGGTTAGTGCGAGGTGGGTTAATGTAAAGGTTATTTGGTTTTGTGGCTTGGAGAAATAAAACAAAAAAGAATTTTAATTTAAATTTAAATATAAAAATATAAATTTGCCTTAATCTAATTTTAAATTTTCAATGTTAAGGTTTATATTCAACAAAATAATAAATAAATAAAAAAATGATTTACAGTGCTTAAGCTGAACTACAATATATCGATCTGTAAGTTATATTTTAGAACCATTTCAGTTTATTATAATGAAAAAAAATAAAAATTATATTTATTGTGTATAAGAATATATCGTATATATATTAAATAATATTGTATGTATTATTATATCAAATCGAATCATATAATATTGCATTATATATTGCATCTAACCTCATTTCTCTACAGAATACCATCATGTCATATAAATTTATTTTTTATTACATCACATCAGTATAGACTACCACCATAGCTACATATTGCATAAAATTTTATTTTTTTTTACTGTAATAGCAACAAAAAGTGATTAAAAAAAATAAGTAAATATATACATATATAAAGTAACATTACATATTTTTTTTTAACTAACATTTTTGTAATAATTTATTTTTTTTTGTACTTTTGATTGAAATTTATTTATACCATTACTTTAAGTTGACATTAAATAAATAAATAAATTAAGAAAACAACATAATTCCATATAATAGTACTATATAATGTCGTTACATATAATATTGTACAATACAATAACACATCATAATCTAACATATATAATCACTAACACACTATTTCCCACTGCACGTTCCACTTGCTGTAGGGTATCTACAGAGTCGCTGCAAAGTCGGGGCAGCAATTCTACTCCATTCAGCTTGTTCAAATTACTTTGGCAATTTTTACAACATTTTTATTGCCTGTCGAATGGTAAATTGCGAACTGCGTCTGACTCGGACTCTGGCTCCGGCTCTGGATCTGGATCTGGCTCTGAAGTGTGGTCAAGATTTGGGCGGCTTAGCGATTTCAGTTATGCGGTCCATCTGTCTGGGTCTAACGGTCTTTGGGTCTTTCGAATTCAATTAAAAAGACAACACACACATTTTTCACAAAAGGCTTGGCTTGCTGCTAGTTTGGCCAAGTTGCAGCTGGAATCGTGTGCGATAAGGCCAAGTAAATTGAGGGGGGAGGGGGGCTGGGCAGAATTGGGGCATAGAAAACTTTGCAGCACGTGCTGCAAATTTGGCTTGGAAATGCCTCGCTACGAATCATTCAGGCGGCAAGAGACAAACAGACAGAAAAACAATGCGGCAAATGTCGGAAGGGAAAGAGAGAGATAAAGCCAAAGAGAGGTGAGGTGGGGGGTGGGGAGGTGTGTGCTAACGAGGGGAAGAGGCGGATGGAGAAGTGGCATCTCACACGCTCGGCTGCATTTGCATATTTTGTTGCGAATTGTTGCTCGACTGGCTGCTAATAGGAAAATGCGACATAGACAGACAAACCGGAGACGCAACACAGACAGATAGAGAGATGAACAGAGAGAGAGAGAGAGAGAGTAAGAGATTCGTATTAGGCAGTGTTGTGAAATTTCAGAACTTTTAGGCTGATGCAAAAATAAAATAATATAAATAATAAAAAGGCTAAAAATTTTATAAAAATAAAGCTACAAAAATATTTAAAACATTGAATGATGTACCCTAAAATGGACAATTTAAAAATGTTTTAAATTATTGATGAGATGAATTTTAGAATTTTTTTTTTAGATAAATTTTATAAAAAAATTTGCTTCATTTACTTAGTGTGCATGAAGTTCCCTCAGCTTTCAAGTGTTGTATGCAAAACAAGCCAGATTTGACGGGAAAAAAGCTTAACGTGCAGCGCTGATACGTGTTGGCACGTGTTGTTTTTGCATGTCTAAAATAAGCTTTGAATTCGCTCGGGCGCTGCAAGGAAATATGTATGTCAAATGCTTAATCAGCCGCACACACTCGCACACACACACTCGACACACACACAAGCACAGGGTGAGTGAGGCATGCAAACAAAGCAAACGAGTGAACGAGCGTTGCATAAATATTTCATAGCATACTTTTCGGCTACGTGCACATCGAACTCTCCGCAACACACCGTACTCCCCTCGCCAAGGCAACCGGGCAGCCTGTGCTGTTAGGCTTCTCTTTACGCTGCTTCTCTGCTGCTTTGTGGAACTTTGCTGCATTTGATTTAACATAAATAATTGAAAATCTGCTGCAGACACTCGCCGACAAATCGCATCGAATCGGATCGCATTTCCAGACGTATCGTCGAGTCGGGGGAGTCCGTCCTTGTCGCATGCCGGCAATCATTTGCACGCCTCGCCAGGCACTCTCGAAACTGCACTTGGAAAACTGCATTTTCAATCGAAGAAGTAGCATAATGTAATTATACCCTGCACTGAATGCACTCTCTGATTTTAGTTGCATTTAGAGCTAAATTAAGGTTGCTAAATGTTCCTATGTATGTAAGTAGCATATGTAGATTTATATATATATATGTAGATTTATAAATGTAAATTTATATATGTGTAGATTTGTATATATATGTAGATTTATCTATATATGTAAATTTATATGTTAATGTAGATTTATATATACGAGTATATGTAAATATGTAAATACATATTGTCGATTAATATATGTATGGTGATATTGTTTGATGCAGGCTGGCAACCCCAGCAATTGCGCAAAGTTGGCAATCTCGGAAACTGAAGAGTGTTGCCAGAAGAAGGAAGAAAAAGGGAATAAAGTTGACAGTTGAACTCGCGTAGATCGATCGTAGCTATTTAGTTGTAAAAGTTGCCCGATATTATGTTTTCTAAAACACAGAACAACTTCTGTTCGCCATATTTTTTTTGTATTTAATTAACTTACTGAATTGATTTGAATCATTTTATAAACTCTTTTTAATAATAACCTTACATATGTATATATATGTCGATTTATATATATATATTTAGATTTATATTTATATATATAGATTTATATTTATATATGTACATTAATATGTAGATTTATATTTATTAATTTATATTTCCGATTCTGGCTGCCAACTCAATCTTTCAGTCTCTTCTGCACTTCAATATTCGGTTATAGTCATTAAAATATTGCACATTTTTTGACCTATACGATATTACACATCCAGTCTCTGTGCATATATGTACACTATAATAATAACTTTAGTTAGTTCAGCAAATACCCTAACTTATTGCGGAGTTCTCAGCGAAAACGATTCAATTATTTAGTAAGTTCAATGCGAAGGCGTCGCGGCGCTTAAAGCGGCCAAAGTGGGATTTAAATTTTGGCTCTATTTGACTATGTGCGCTTGTGGGTGTCTGTGTGTGTCTTTGTGCGTGTGTGTGTGTGTGTGTGTGTGTGTGTGTATTAGATGTGTGTTTGTTGTGCGTGCGCGTTGTCGAAACAACTTTGCGATGTCTCAAAGTATTTCAAACTCATTTAGCCGCGTCGCGTTGCGTGGGCTGCTCTAGCTGCTACTGCTGTTCTTGCCTGCGTTGTTGTTGTTGCTACTGCTATTGTTGCTGCTGTGGTTGCTGCTGTTGCTGTTGATGTTGCTGCCTCGACTCTCGCTGTAATTTCGTTGTCATTAAGTTGGCATTATAACAAAATGCCTTTTCAATCACTTTTGACTAACTGCAGCAGCAGAGACTGCTCTGCTTCTCTATCCCTCCCTCCTCTCCCTCTCTCTGTACCCCTCGCCCTCCCTCTATCTGTCCGCCTCTTTCTCCACACGCCGCTGGCATCTCCCTCTGCTGTCCGACCGCATCAAGGACGCGCTTCAATGAGTCTCGGCAATTTTTCGACAGGGATAAGTAAACACAACAATGCGAAGAGCGGAGGACGACGAAAATAGCAGCAGAAGCAACCGCAGAGAGAAGAGAAACAAAAAGCGAAAAACATGCGCCACGAGTGGTTACTGCAGGGGGCAGGCAGGCAGGCGGGGGGATGAGGGGGAACAGTCAGTAAATTTGGAGCGTTTCGTCAATGTCAATGTGGCTGGGCGTAGACCAAGGATCGAGCCCTCCGTACAGGGCCGACAGAGACTGCCCCCTCCCTCCCACTCACTCCCCCTACTGTTGCCCTGCTGCCGCCTTCTTTTTGCCCGCCCACGCATTTCCCTTTTGTGTTTAAAATGTTTGCCTCGCCTGATGAACAACGCGCGAAACTTTTTCTCTGCTTTCGGCTTTCTACTTTCTTTTCGGTTTGCTTTCTTTTCTTTTTTCTTTCTTCTTTTTTTTTTTTTGGTTTTGCACAGCGCAACAATTTCATTATCTGCATGGCAGGCACTCAAGAGGGGGGGTAGGTGAGGGGCAGGAAGAGGAGTGGGAATGCGAAGACACACTTCCTTCTTTGCAAAGTCTATGAAGAAGCCGCTCTGGCATAACAGACACACGCAGGCAGTGAAGGCGGAGGGGTGTGAGAAGAGCAGTGGGGGGGATGGAGAGATAGACAGAGATTCCTACTGCTTTGGCGGAGTCTATGAAGAGACCGCTACGGCGTGACAAGGCGACAAGGCGAACATTTTTATGCCCAAAACTTTGGCATATGATAGAAGACTGTGCAGGGCGGTGTGCGAGTGCCGGCGAGTGGGCGTGGCACGAGCTAAGCCAGTGCAGTGATAATGCGGCAATCCTCCCTGGGGCAAGCGGCAGTGGAAGGGGGTGCACCTCGAACAGGATACACGCGCTGCAAGGACAACAACGAATAAAGCAACCAAACAGCAGCTTCAGGCGCATTTGCATAGGCTTCATTTAAATTGCCTTAATCAGAAGCATATCAAGCAACAAAAACAACAACAACAACAACAACAGCAACAACAAGAACAACAACAAGCAGAACGACCTAAAAAGGACAATGAGTGAAAGAGGGAAGGACCTTTGGAGGACCCTTTTTGGCATGCAAGCACTAAGAAAGCCGAAGAAAGGTTCGCTTAACTTTGCCAAATAACTGCAGGCGTTATAAATCTGAGCAAAAGGACATATCCACTCATCAGCAAGCAGAAGAACAATAACAAGGAGGGGGGGACACTGAAGGCAGAAGCAGTGGAACAACAGTAGGAACCTCTGAAGGGGACCTTGTGCCTTCAAAAAATAACAAAATCAAAAGGCTTTTTACGTATAAGTTGCAAATTAAGTTGCCCTCCCCCCCTCCCTCTCGTCACAGAAGTCGCTAACGTCCTTGACGTCTGCTTATGATATGCCGTTATCCATTTATAACGTTATCCAGTTATCCATTTATCCGCTTTGGCCTTGAGGCACTCCAAACATAACCAAAGAAAACGAATGCGAGAGTCAAAGAGAGAGAGAGAGAGAGAGAGTTAGTTAACTTTGACAGACAACTATTATATAGTTTTAAATATACTGTCTTTATTTATGATTTATGTATGTACATAGCCTATATATAAACTACATGCTACATGCATACTCGAAATCGAAACTTCTCTATACTCTATACTCCTCTGGAATTAGAACTAACTTAATAATGAGAATACTCTGACTTGGAGCATCATTCTGTATCGATATATTAGGAATAACACACTTGGAAACAAGTTTTTCAGGACTTGACCTATTGAATAGGTCGATTCTATCGATTGTTCTCATTTTGTATCAGTACAATATCTTTTTCACTTTATGATGACTTGGCTGTACGGCATATTAATATTAGTGTGTATTTCAAATTAAAATTATATATTTGGATTCAGAAAGTATTTTGTTTTGTTATCGATTGTTGAAGACTCCAAGTGCTGAGTATTGCAGATAATTAAAGGTATTTAATATGGTATATACATTGTTATAGTATACTATATAAAAACTATACTATTTGAAATATAATTTTTCTAATTAATCAAATAATCGATAACACACTTATCGATAGTCAGTTTAAAGCTCTCAGTCTTTTCTTATAGTGCTTGTTTGATATAATTAAACTGTTTGAGTAGAAAAATCATACGTATAAATAAATATCAGCTAACAGTGCTTTAAAATAGTCGATAACTTGGTTATCGATAGCCTGAATATGATTTAACTTAACTGCTTTATCGTTTTAAGCTCTCTACAAATGAGATTGCAAACTCAGCAATTACAATATCAATAACACACACACATACACCCCTACTCACACATATATACCTCCCACACACACACACACATACATATATATATATATATACTTATACACACTCATGCAACTGTCTATATCTACACATGTCTGTGCCTTAGCCCTTAGGTCCGCTTGCCTTATTTGTTTGTTGATTTTGATATTATGCTGATATCCCTATTTATTTGCTTTATTTGCTTAACCCGTCGCCCGGCCAAAGCGGCTTACTCCCTGGGGATGTGTCTGTGTGGCAACTTGGGGAAGTGAAGCGACAGAGAGAGAGAGAGAAAGAGAGGGAGGTGAGTGGGTTGCCTTATCTAACAGGCCAACATCAATGGCCTTTTTAGCCTGAGACCCCCGGAAAAATCCTTTAATTGAGTGCACACTTATGCCAAGCAACGTCCGACACACACACACACACACCCAGCGAATACTACTGCAAGTGAGCTGGGGGGTAGCTGCCTCCTGCCTGTGCTGCCTTTTTATGCGCTTTTAGCGCCATTATCCTTTTACGATTATCGCCGCTAAAGCGAATTGACTGTTTGACGTTCAATTGAAATTTTGCATTAAAGCTCAATGGCTTAACCCCTTCAAATTATGCAATAACGCGAGAGAGAGAAAGGCAGCAACTCCGCCACCACCTCTCTCCTTCCCGCCAGCCTGGCTGCTCTGCTTCCTTCACTGCTGCCTGCGACTTGAGCGCAGCAAAGTGAAAACTCGCATTGGCAGCTGATGCAGGAGGCAGCAATGGAGCCAGTAATGTAGGGAGAGGGAGGGGCAGGCAGTGGGGCAGGGTTCGGAGGTCGCACTGCCACTGACAGTGGCGGAGCAACGGCAAACGGCAGCGGCGGTGGTGGCGGGGAATGGCGGCCAATTAGTGCGCATTGCTCATACGCCACGTTTGTCATGGCAGCGGCAGCAGTGGGCACAGTTCACCCACACACACACACACAAATACACGCAGAGAGAGAGAGACGTACACCAAATCCTTGCGCCATCTCTGTCTCTGCCCTGTCCCTCTCTCCCTCACTTGGCTAGCGGAAACGGAAGTTGTAAGGGGATTTTCAATTTGCAATTGAACTGATTTTTGGCTTTCGTTTCGTTTCGTTTTCGTTTTGGCTTTTTTTCTGGCTTTTTTTCTCTGCTCTGCCCGCTCATTTTATGGCTGACTTGGTTACTTGGCTGCGGCAGCAGCAGCAGCAGCAGCGACTGCGGAAATGTAATCATCGCAATGCCCCGCCACGGAGTCCTTTCCCCTCCCCTCTATCGCCAGCATCTCCTGCTCTGCCTGCACAGCTTATCGGCAAGTCAAACGTACAAACACAAACGCATTTCGACAGGCACACACACACACACACACAGACACAGTGCTGTGCATATGTATACTTACATTTAATTTCCACTAATTGAATCGAAATCGATCTCTGCATTTTTGTGCGCTCGAGGGTTGACGTTGGTTTTGCGAATTTGTGTGCCCGCTGTGGAGCCGGGAGAGGGAGAGGTGTGAGTAGGAGGTAGGCGTGGCAGCTGCCAACGCCTGCTCTTTGAGCGCATTAATAAACTTTTCGTATAAATCAACGAATTTTGTCGACATTTGGCAGGAAAATCCAGCGAAATTTGCAACGGAACCAGGAAAAAGGATTAACGCAGAGAGAGAGGAAAGGAAGTACAACAGCGGAGAGGAGAGAGACAAGAGTAATGGCTTAAGTAATTGGCAATACGATATTACTGAAAATAGGAACAAGATTTTGGAGATATCTTTGAGAAACAAGCAACAAATGAGCAGAAGGAGGAACATTATGGGGGACTAAGACTGCTAGGCCTGTAGAGAAAGATTTTCTCCCCTAAGTTTTGCAGGTTCTTTTCAGTAGGAGTACTGCAGTAAATGGCTTAAGTAATTGGTAACTCGATATGTTGCTGATATCTTCGAGAAACAATGGAAATTGAACAGAAGGAGGAACATCAAAGGGGCTAAGACTTCTAGAACTGTAGAGAAAGACTATTAGATATCTGGAGACCTTCTCTCCTAAGTTTAGCAGGTTCTTTTCAGTAGGAGTACTGCAATACTGCTAATATCTTCAAGAAATAATAGGAAAATGAGCAGAAGGAGGAACATTATAGATGACTAAGACTTCTAGACCTGAAGACTAACACTACCAGATATCTGGCGACTTTCTTCACCAAGTTGTGAAGGCTCAGTTAGAGTACTGCAGTTAGAGTACTGCAGCAAGTGTCGTAATTAATTGATAATTCGATATGTTCCTGATACCTTCGAGAAGCATTAAACAAATGAACAGAAGGAGCTAAGACTGCTACTCCTGTAGACGAAGACTATCAGAAATCTGGTGACCTTCTTTAGCAAGAGTTCTGCGGTTAACGGCTTAGGTCATTGTACAAATTAATGATAGTTTCCACAAAAACTAGACAATTTATCAAAGAAAAGAACATAATAAGAAACATATATTTCCTAGGCTAATTTGTCGACATTTTCCTCGAGGTTTTGCAGTTCCTTTTCCACATTTTCGTGTAAAATTTCCAGAGCCTTCTCGACATATTCCTGACCCTCGTGGGGATCAATAAACTTCATTTGGCCCAGCTCGTAGATAAGTTCTGTGCAACGCTCGCGTATGAGACCCCATGTGACATGAGCCTCCTTTGTCGCCGTGTTCTCTACAGCCTGATTGGCGCATTTGAAGAAGGTCATCATGTTCCTCAGCATGCCCACAGTCTTGTAGAAAGGGCAAAACGAATCGTACGCACTGTACGAGTTCTGCTGCAGAAAGTCATCCTTGAGCATTCTGGCCACCTCGAGCGTAATCTTGTCGGACTCGTTGAGGGATGTCTTGCCGACCAGCTGCACAATCTCCGCCAGATCCTCATCTTCCTGGAGAACCTGCTTGGCCAGGGCACGCATTTCAACAAACTCGGGATTAGCCTCTTCATAGTAATGATCCAGTGCGTGCAGGTACTTCGAATACGATTGCAGCCAATTGACGGATGGAAAGTGCTTGCGCTGTGCCAGTTTCTTGTCCAGCCCCCAGAACACTTGCACAATACTCAGTGTGGCAGAGGTAACGGGATCAGAGAAATCACCACCAGGTGGCGAGACAGCACCGACAATGGAGACGGAACCTTCACGCTCGGGACTACCCAAGCACTGGGCACGACCGGCACGCTCGTAGAACGATGCAAGACGAGCACCCAAATAGGCAGGGTATCCCGCATCGGCAGGCATCTCGGCCAGGCGTCCAGAGATCTCACGCAAGGCTTCAGCCCAACGGGAGGTGGAGTCAGCCATCATGGCCACATTGTAGCCCATGTCACGGAAGTACTCCGAGAGCGTGATGCCAGTGTAGATGGAAGCTTCACGAGCAGCGACAGGCATGTTGGAGGTGTTGGCCACCAGGGCCGTACGCTTCATAATGGACTCTTCTATTCCATTGATTTCAACCTTCAATGCGGGAAAGTCCCGCAGTACCTCAGACATTTCATTGCCGCGCTCACCGCAACCGACGTAGATGATGACATCGGAGTTGGAGTACTTGGACAGGGCCTGTATAGGAAGTGGGGATATTCAAATAGATAAGACGTGACTACTCTCTGTACTTACTTGGGAGATGACAGTCTTGCCGCAACCAAAGGCACCCGGTATGGCTGTAGTGCCACCCTGTACACAGGGAAAGAACGCATCGAGCACACGTTGTCCGGTCAGCAGTGGATTTATGCCGGGCAGCTTGTCGCTCACCGGGCGAGGCTTACGCACCGGCCATATCTGCAGCATGGTATGCTGGGTTACCTGATTGTTCAGTTCGGTCTCGAGAATACGTTCGTCTACCGTATAGTCGCCGGCGGGTGCAATGTAAGTTATGCGACCCTGATGTTTGGGATGGACCATTATGCGATGCTGCAACAAGCTGTTCTCCTGCACATCGCCAAAGATATCGCCGCCAGTGACAAGATCACCGACCTTAAGTTTTCTAGGCTGAAAGGGCCATAGATGGTCCCGTGAGAGACTCTTCAAGTCAACACCCTTGGGCACATAAATGGAACCGGTCATTTCATTAATTACACGCAGTGGACGCTGAATGCCATCGAATATGCTGCCCATAATGCCGGGTCCAAGCTCCACGGAGAGCGGTGTGCCGGTCTGATAGACTGGATCGCCAACACTCACACCGGAGGTGTCTTCGTACACCTGTACAGTGGCCATGTCACCCTCGAGTCTGATAATCTCGCCCACCAAGAGAAAGTGACCCACTCGCACCAGTTCGAACATGGCAGAGCCAGACATGTGTTCGGCATTCACAACCGGTCCTGAGACGCCGTAGACGCGACCAACGTTCACAAATCTATGCTCCGTTCCAAAACCCTTTATGTGATCATCTGTGGTTCTCGGCTCTTCTACGGTTACTGCTGATAGAGATGATTCTGTTGAAAAAGCTAAGACTGATGGAGCTGTTTCACTTGATGGTCTATCGATAACCGTTACACTTTTGATTATTCTTGGGGCAGGACACGTTTCTTTTGGGGTTCTTATTGATGGTATAAGCTTGCTCGCCATTTTCATTTCCATGTTTTCTAGCTCGACTATCTCCTTATCGATTACTTTTTCAATCTGCTTTATCTCTTTGACCTCCGCGCTGATTTTCTTTTCTATCTTTTTAATTTCTTCTTCCTCTTTCTCTAATTCTTCTAACGCTTTTTTCGCTTTCTCCACTTTCTTTTTCATATCTTTCTCGTCAACCGATTCTTGCGCTTTTTTCACTACTTTCTCTTTCGGAATATTAATTTTTTCTTCTCTCTCTCTCTCTTCATCCTTTTCTTGCGCTTTTTTTGCTTGTCCATCTTTACGCTCATTGTTCTCCTTCTTCTCGATCTCCTCTTTATCTGTATCCTTAAATTGCTCTACTTTTTGTAGTATCTCATCGCTCTCTTCTATATCCTCACTTATGAATGAAGTATTCGTACCAAAGTCGTGTTTAGGCGGTTTTACTATTCTTTTGAATTCTCTCATGAAGGCCTGCTGAGCAAGTTGGCACTTTGTTAATTGGGAACAGCATTGTCCGCAATCCCTTTTTTCAGCTTTCTTCTTCTTGTCTTCTCCTTCCTTTTTGCTATTCTGCTCCATGGTTTGATAGATGAAAACTTTGAAATTTAGCTTATAAATTAAACCAGCAATAATTTTGATGTTAATCTATCTATAATAATTATAAAGATATAATATAAAATATAGTATATGTTTGGAATTTGTACGGCGAGAGAAACTTATTATTTGAAAACTTTAAAACGAGACTTGTCAAAAAAGAGAGAGTATTAAGTCAAAAGATCATAAGGCTTCCACAGATAAAAGATGGTCACCCTCGACTGTAAGGTGTCCCTATGAAACTAAAAGACATGTGTAGATCTCGAGTACATAAGATTCGTCATCAAAGTATATCAGCAAAGTTATATTTCTTATATTAATTTAGATTATTATATATAGATATTAAAGATTAAAGGTAATAAGACGAACGCTTTGTTTATTATCAGATATTTGGGACATAAGTTAATACAGTATTAATCTATAAGTGTGTCAACGCCGAAGATTATTACTAGTCATCCAAAATTTAAAATAAACTTGAGTCGTGCACAGTTTATAGAAACCTTTATGTTAAATTTGGAGTCTTTAGGTCTTATAATAGCGGAGATTTTCACGTTCAAACAGTCGGACAGACAGTCAGACGGACAAACAAACAGTCGGACAGACGGACATACGAGTACATACATAAAGATAAGCATACAGATGGACATACCTTAATCGAGTCAGCCATTATCATTGCTCGAAAGGTATCAAAATGTAGATGTTTAACTACATTTATCATGAGTTTCAGCGAAGCCAGCACAAGCATTGAACATAACGATAAAACTGACAACATCCGTATTTATACTAATTATTATCAAAACATGCAGCTACTTTTCGGGAAAGTGGAGTCTTTCCCAACCAGTTTTCAAAACTTCAGTGTCACTCGATTACCCTCTGGTGCGTATCACATGTTTATTGTGTAATGATACCCACTTTATATGGTAGGAATGCGTTGCTGATGAGTTTCACATGCTAAAATGATCAATTGAGTGAATGTACAACGCGAGCTTTCAATTACATTAAATGTATTTGTTGTTTGCACTTTATTCGTACATTTAATATTTCATACTTTAAATATTTACATAAGTTTAACAAACAAACAAAGAGAAAACATGACTTTTTCACAAATAAACAAAAAAAAATTTCCATTCATTAAACAATAATACTATGCATGCAATTGTATTTGCGTGTGTGTGTGTGCGTGTGGGCAATTATGTGTATGTGTTTGTCTCTATGTGTAATGGAAGTACATAGAAGGACGTTAGTTAGTAAAGCCAGAAGGCGTGGCGGAGGCGGGACGTCAGAGGGGCTGGTAAAGAAGTACCAACCGCAGGCCGGAATGTTTTCATCTTTATCTCTCTCTTTCTCTCTCTCTGTATCAGGTTACACATAAAGCAGGAATGTTCACAATAGTTTTGGGATGTTCGGAATCTTTTGTTGTTGTGGGTGTTTTTTTGTTATTTTTTTTTTTTTCATTGCTTGTGCACGGAATTATTTGACGGAACTGTACGCACGGAACGGTCTTGTTTCCATTTTTAAAAGTTAACTACATAACAATATAAGATAAGGGTGTAAAAGTACGCCAATGCTCTCTCTCTCTAATCTTCCAGATTTCTGAAGGCCTGCTGCAAGTCCTCGTGCAACTGCTCGAAGTCAGCCTTGATCTTGGCCTCACCATCCTTGACGGGGTCCTACAACAGCAAAGAAATCAATAGATCAATAAGTATTATCTTCCAATGGGGAAGTACAGGGTTTACCCACCTTGAACTTCATGGACGACAATTGGTACATGATGTTGCCCATGGCCTCACGAATAACGTTCCAGGTGATCTTGTTCTCGGACTGGGCGGTCGATTCGACCGAGTGACGAGCCATATCGTAGAAATCGATAATGTTCTTCAGCATGCCGACGGTCTTGTAGAAGGGGCAGAAACGATCGTACGATGAGTACGAGTTCTGCTGCAGGAAATCATCCTTCAACAGCTTGGCCACCTCCAGTGTGATCTTGTCGGTTTCGGCCAGCGATGCCTTACCGACCAGCTGCACAATTTCGGACAGATCTTCTTCCTCCTGAAGGATCTCCTTGACCTTGGTTCGCAGTGGCACAAACTCGGGGAAGTTCTTGTCATAGAAATCATCCAGAGCACGCATGTACTTCGAGTACGAGATGAGCCAGTTGATGGAGGGGAAATGTTTGCGCTGGGCCAATTTCTTGTCCAAACCCCAGAACACCTGGACGATACCGAGGGTAGCAGAGGTAACGGGATCGGAGAAATCACCACCAGGTGGCGAGACAGCACCGACAATGGAGACGGAACCCTCACGCTCGGGGTTACCCAAACACTTGACACGACCGGCACGCTCGTAGAATGAGGCAAGACGAGCACCCAAATAGGCTGGGTAACCGGAATCGGCAGGCATCTCAGCCAGACGACCAGAGATTTCACGCAAGGCCTCAGCCCAACGGGAGGTGGAATCAGCCATCATGGAGACGTTGTAACCCATATCACGGAAGTACTCGGACAGAGTGATACCAGTGTAGATGGAAGCCTCACGAGCAGCGACAGGCATGTTGGAGGTGTTGGCCACAAGGGCGGTACGCTTCATGATAGACTCAGTGACACCGTCGATTTCGACAGACAGCTCGGGGAAATCACGCAATACTTCAGACATCTCGTTACCACGCTCACCGCAACCGACGTAGATGATGACATCGGAGTTGGAGTACTTGGACAGGGCCTGTGTTGGAATTGAGTCAAGCGTAAGCGAAGGTTCTAATGATTTTTTTGGTCTTATCTTACCTGGGAGATGACAGTCTTGCCACAACCGAAGGCACCGGGAATGGCGGTGGTACCGCCCTGGACACAGGGGAAGAGCGAGTCGAGCACACGCTGGCCGGTCAACAGAGGATGGTTGGCGGGCAGCTTCTCAGTGACGGGACGGGGCTGACGCACAGGCCACACTTGCAACATAGTGTGCTTGGTGATCTCACCATCGAATTCGGTCTCTAGCACAACATCATCGACTTTGTAGTTTCCGGAGGGGGCAATGTAGCGGACTGTACCCTTGGCACGTGGGTTGACAATCATCTTGTGCTTCACGAGGGTGTTCTCATGGACCAGACCGTACAGATCACCACCGGTGATGTGGGAGCCGACCTTAACGTTCAGGGGGTTGAACTCCCAGCTGGCCACACGCGACAAGCTAGGAGTGTTGACACCCTTGGGGATGTAGATGGACTCGGTGAGCTCGTTAATGTCCTTCAATGGACGCTGGATACCATCAAAAATGCTGCCCATAATACCGGGACCCAGTTCCACGGACAGAGGCTTGCCGGTACGCAACACGGGATCGCCGACAGTGACGCCAGAGGTTTCCTCGTACACCTGAATGGTGGCCATGTCACCTTCCAGACGAATGATCTCACCGACCAGCTCGTAGTAACCGACACGCACCAGCTCGTACATAGCGGATCCGGACATACATTCGGCCGTCACGACTAGAAGAAGGTTGTTGAGTTGGTTGGGGTTAGGTTAGTGGGGGGTTCGCTGATCCTGCTGCTGGTTGTTTTAGACTTACCAGGTCCTGAGACAGCGAAGACACGTCCATATTTGGACTCACGCTCCTCGTCATCGAAACGCTTCAAGTTGGACATTTTCTTTTATTTTTTCCTTTCAACTGCAAAGGGAATATCGAATACCGGTAGATTAGTAACTTCTACGTAGTTCTCAGCGTGTTCAGTGGGGAGTTTTAGCACATATACAAGATACACGAATGACTGAAAAATTTCTTATCGCTGTCAGCTGACAAATACGAGCGCACGTTGGTTACAGGTATCAGAGCTAACTATGTATCGGTGTCTGTTTGTCTGTGCGTGTAGTCCGAGGTTAGGAGAGACTTATGCAAAGTCAACAGCCAGTATTATTCGGTTTTAGTCACCTTATATCGGTCTTACGTATTATTCGGTTTTAGTCGCCTTATATCGGTCTTACGTATATTATTTGGAACTGTTTTATGCACTTAACTGTTCGTCAAAAAAAAAAAAAGGTTACGCTCAATGAATAAATAAGCAGAGCTTTTATTTCACGTGACAGAGCTTTGGGCAAGTTCGAAAGAAACTTCCACGACGTTGGTAACTTTTTGAGAGAGAGAGCGAGGGAGACCGCGGGAAGGAGAGACAAGTGTCAACTTGAGTATAGAAACATAAAAAAAATAAAAAAAAATATGCTTGTGTTTTTTTCTTTAGTTCACTACATTTAAGACAGTCACAATTTATTACTAAATGCGGGTGCTTCCAGTTTCGTTATCTAGAGAGTCTGAGTGAGTAAAAGTCGCTTTGATGTCGCTCTCTGGAACTCTACACTCTCTCTCTCTCTCTTTCGCATTCGAGTTCGAATATTTGACAATTGGTTTTTGACGTTGATCACAAGACTACTGTCAGCTGACAAATGGAAAAATGCAGACTTTACGAAATGACTGGAAAAAGAGGCCCAACGCGAGGGCCTCCATATTGAATTTCGGGGGAGTTAGAACGCCCCCTTGCCATTGCATGTCACCCAATGGGGACTTGTGTTTTCTTTGGGCGATCACAAGACCCGCGCGAGGCCAGCAAGCCGTGCGGTCGGAAGGTCAGCTGACTGTGCAAGTCAGTATTTTAATATTTCTTGTCTCCCTCTTTTTTTCACATTAAAAAAAAATCGCGTTTTTTTCTTGCGTTTTTGCACTTCTGCTGCCCACTGTGCGCACGCAGTACAGTTGCAACGGGTGCCGCCTCTGCTGCTGCAGTTGCAGTCTGCTGCGTGCAGCATTATCTAATAGAGCGATATCTATTTTTTTATATATATTTTTTTCTCTAATTTTATCACTTTCTGGCTAATTACGCCGCAAACCTCAGTTTGATGTGGAAAGATCGAATTAATTACATTTCTTTTTTTTTTTGCTTTTTCTTGTTTGCCCTGCCTTTTCTTCTGCTTCTCTTTTCACTTGCGCTTACGTTTCTATCTTGACGTTCCACTGGCGAACGTGTGTTGCTGCTTTACTGCGACAGAACTAAAACCGACTGAGCAGTTGAGGTAGCAAAGTTGACGCTCGAACTTCGAAAAGTTCCAATGCGACGTCGACGTTTTGGAAGTCGATCAAATTGAAGATCTTAAGCTTGCCAGAGCTTGAGCTTTCACATGCACGCACGAAGAGCTTTCGGCGGTTCTCTGTGTGTGAGTTGTGAGCAAACACTCGTGACCACGCAAAGCGCAGCTGGCTTCAAGCGCTCAGTGTTGCCAGATCGAGGGAGTAAGAGTGTGTGAGCTAAAGTGAGCGAGCCACAGTAATGAACAGTTAGCTTTTTTCTCGACAAATTTGGTTGTTCTTGTATAAAAACTGCTAGGAGCATGTTTTAATAAGTTGTTCTTGAAACTTATCTACTTATATATATATATGTTTTATATATTATGCGTTCTTTATTTTTAATTGCTATTTATGACAAATAAAGTTTTGAATATTTATCATAATTATTTCAATATAATTTTTGCAAAATGTAGTTCAATTACTACGCATTCAAATTATAGCTTTTTCTTCTGGCTTTTTTATCTTCGCTCTCCATTAAAAATTAAATTAGTTGTCAGCACTGTCAGGGCAACAGTTAATGAGTAATGAGTGTGTGTGTGTGTGTGATTGTAATGTGTACTCAGCTCAGTGGCGCAATGGGCGTACAGAAGTCCGATAAGAAGTTGAAGTAGTTGGGTTGAATAGTTGAATAGTTGAGCATTTTATTGATTAGTTTTTTGTATACCCTATAGAAAAACGAAGTTGCATTGTTTGTGCACTACAAAGAAACTGCTGCTTGCGGCATTTCGTTTACTTTGCTTCGCTTCGCTTCTAAATAAAATAAATTTTTCTTTTCGCTGCGACGATGCGGTGAGAGAGCCAGCAGAAAAAAACTTGATTAAAAATCACATTGTAAAAAGATATGCACAGCATATTGTTGTTGTTCAGGTTGTTGTTGTTGTTATTCTGGTTGTTGTTGTTATTATTCTGTTTCTTTATGTTTTTGTTATGCGCGCTTTTGTTGCGATTTTTGGTTTTTGTTTGTGCGCAACCAATCAGCAGCGCCAGCTGCAATGGGCAAAAACCTGAACTCTAATTGGAAACTTGCACACTGTGAGAGAGGGTAAGAGAGATAGAGAGTAAAGGGAGAAAGAGAGAGAGAGCGGGAAGAGAGGGAGTGGGAACAGAGAATGAAGGGGAGAGGGAGATTGATTTTGTTGAGAATTCTGATTGCAGTCAGCCAATGCAGAAGTGGCAAGTACAACAGTAAACCGTTGCTTACAAAGTAGTCAGCACGAAAGGGGTGATGGGGTGGCGGGGAGAGCGGTAAGACGCAGGGCAACAGAGGCGAGTGTTGATTCCTGCATAACTTATAAATCGATGACGTTCGCATGCAGCTTATGGGAGCCAGCAACGTCGACGGTTGAGGACATTTGCATAATAAGGCAAGCTGCAAACTTGGTTGCACTTGGCTGCCATGAGAAGCCGAGAGAGAGAGAGATCTTCAGCCAAGACCAGCCACTTGTCCGTCCAAGCACATTCTTATCCCGTTAGACCCTGCCTCCCCTATACCCTTCGCCGCCTCGTCTATTGGTCGAGTGTCGGATTGTGTGTCAAAACGGCGCAGCAGAAAAATCCTCGAGTGGCAACTGTAGAGACGGGTTCACTGAAAAGTTCACCAGATGAGCGCCTGCAACTGACAGTTGGACAGTGGGCTAGCGGGGATTGTGGGATTGTGGAACAGTGGGACAGATAGACAAAGTGACATCCGAGATATCGGGCTGACATATCAGGTATCTGCGCATCTGCGGCATCAAGGGTTGTGAACCTGTCTGCCGCATGCCGCATTTAAGTTGGAATTATTGTGCCAAGAACACAAGAGCGAGGGGAAAAGATAGTGTCGCAATGTCAGTGAGGTTAGGTTGAACAAGAAAAATAATATAGTAGTTCTAAGAATTATTCAACATTATTTGATTATGCATCGAAATAAGAAAATGAATATATTATGAATAGTTCTGTAAAAAGTTCTAAGAGAAAGATTAAAGACAAATACAGTTCATTGAGGTAAGTTTGAGGTTAATTTAAAAAATTTCTGCTCGATGTAAAATAGGATTTAAGAAAAATAGATGGAATAAATTGAAAAGCCCAGACACTGATAGCGATAAAGTATTTTAACATAAAATTTCTTTGTGAAGCTTATTCATGAAACTGATTAGATCGTTATATGAGGGCGTAATTGCTGGGTCTTATAATTGTAATTTCCCAACAGTCTGTTTACCCTTGCAGACGGTATGTTGTATACCCTATTCCTATACACTTGCAGAGGCTATATTGAATTTCTTCGTATAATAGATAATAGAACATTCCGTTTAATCGAATTGAAATCAACCTTTCTTGGCAAAACATATATTTAAATTTGTGATCAACTTTTAATATTTAGATATTTAATTTATACAAAATAATAAAAAAATCGGATTCATAAAGAAATATTAATCAAAACCTTTGGGCCGAATACATACTTAAATATAATATATATAAGGAAATGTTTATATAATGAATATAAATATTTTTGCTTAACTCGATGTGACTATTTCATAATAAATAGGTCGTTTAGTCATTTACATAATAGGTATAATGAATATATTTATGGCTCGATTGGGTAACTCATATACAATTTAGTTTCGGGAATGAGCTTGACTTCCTCTAGAAACATTGTGTTTACTATAAATACTTCCTCATCGATGCTTAGCTGTAAGTTTTTATATCAGTGTTTCAGCAGAAAACGGCAGACGCTCTGCTATGAAAAAAAGCAAGTCCTTTATTGACATGCATGCAACCACATGTCTTCGCACCATCTGCATGCCACAAATATGCTTATCAACTACTATAGATTCAGAAAACATTTCCCTAGGTAAGTAATAATTGTTTATTGTACTCATATAAATTCGATTATATTTAGACCTAAGCAAATTTCTAGTTATTCAGAAAGTTGGTATACGAGTATAAACCCTTGCCTTAATATGAATAAACCAGTACGAAAGAAAACTCTGACGTATTTACTTCTCCGCAGTCCAATTTAATATTACAGAAGCATTTAATATTACGAAGTAAATGATGTGCTGCTGCAGATGTAACTGTACGTGAATATTACTAATTGTGAACTAAACTTAATAAATATATACATATATACTAGAATAAGTTATACAACAAAATTGGTTTTTTAATACAAAATTTGGTTATACTGTACTTGAACCTCTACTTAAAGTGAATTTTCGATTGACTTCTCTGTTTATATCCTTGCAGAGGGTATATCAATTTTGGTCTGACGTTTGCAGCGTACCCATTAAAGTATATATACATATTCTGAATCAGCATCAACAGAAGAAACGAACTTACACTGTCCGTCTGTCCGTTTATTCTTGTGTCCGTGTGTCCGTCTGTTCATGTGTCCGTCTGTTGCAACGCAAACTAGTCTCTCAGTTTTGGAGCTATTTTAATGAAACTGACATATATGTACATACACGTGTATATATGCTTATTGCCGTACGTTGTTAGTAAGTCAAAACATGCCAGATCGGACTGATATATCGTTTAGCTGGCATACAAACTATCCGCCGATTTTTGTTGTTTGTTAAGCCATTGCAAACAGATACTAGGAAGGGTTGTCCAATCTCACGTTCTCTCGCAGTAAGTTCTCCAGTTCAGTACGAGATTCGGCGAGATTTTGTGGCAGATCTGAATACATTAAGTCATAACTTCATTTGCAGCACGTTCATATTGTTTAGCCAGCTTCGCTTGACCAATAAATTCATTTGCACACACCGTACACACACACACACACACAAGCGCAGATACTGAGATACACGAGCTCACAGACACAAAGATACGAAGCGCATGGCGGATGCAACCATGACGGAGCTAATCTTGTTGCGCATTGCCATAATTTTCAATTTACATGCGCCCAGGGGAGCAGCAGAGCAGGCAGGAGGGAGGAGAAGTAGCAAGAGAGGGGTTGCTGGGGCGTGGCAAGCAGTGGCATTGTCTCCATGCTGCTCCTTATCGTGGTGCTACAACGTGATATTGGTCACAATAAATTAACTGCAATGGCTGAGCGCTGTTCATGTGTGTGTGTGTGTGTGTGTGTGTGTGTGTGGTGTCCATTGGCATCCATACTCTTGATTATAGCCGACTACCTCCTGCCCTACTCCCTCCGCACACTGCAGTTGCATTAGCCTGTTATTGTTGGGGGTCCGCTGGGTGCGTTGTTGGGGCAACCTAAGTGCAACATTTACATTTGCGCCATCATTTGCCATTGTCCCATGGCCCGCATCCGTCGGCTCATCCTGCTTGCTCCCTGCTTGTCTCTTCCTGCTCCTGCTGCCTTATCGCCTGACCAATCATTGACACATTCATTGATGCATCGGGCTGCCATGTGGCATATTTACGAGCCTGGCTAATTGGTTAAAGTCGTCGCTGCCCCATGGCAATGTGCAGCTTGCGCCGCAAATTAAATAATTTAGTCTGCAAATGTGCTTGGCAATTTGCAAAAAAGGCACAAACACGCACAAGGAGAGAGAGAGAGGGAGGAAGAGAGAGAGGGAGACTCGACCTTTGACCATGCCTGTTGCCTTCCGCACTCTGCGCCTGCTTAGCACTTAGACATGAAACCATGCGGCGGCTTAAGCTGGGCAAAGTGCATTCAGGCACCGCAAACAACAAACAGCAGACAACAAACAGCAGCAGCAGTAGCAGCAGCAACAACAACAATTGCAACAACAAGTAGAATAACAACAACAACAACAAGTGAAACAATGAGAAAGAGTAGCAGCATCATCAGAAGCTGCAGCAGCAGATGCAGAAGCAGCTTCTAGCCCCGAAAACAATAAACTTTTTCACACACACACACACATACCAAGCAGACACACTAATACACACACACACACAAGAACAACACACACACACAAACACACACCAATACACAGAGACTAGCACACACAGAGGATTAAACTAATTTGCAAGAACATTGAAAATCCTTTAAAACTGCTGCAGTGGCAAAGGCAGAGAGAAGGAGGGAGACAGAGAGACAGAGAGACAGAGAGACAGAGAGAGAGAGAGAGAGAGAGAGAGAGAGAGAGAGAGAGAGAGGGAAGTCGAAGCAGAGGTAGGGAGGCAGGGAGGAGAGCTAGCTGATAAAGCAACTTGCAGCCATAAGCCGGGACAAAGAGTGCCCCGAAAATGAAGTGAATTCTATGCGCAAGTTGAGCAAGTTGCGTGCAGAATGTTTCCCCCGAGTTCTTCCTCGGTTTATCCCCGAGTTACGCCCCTTCCCCCCCAATTTACTCTTCGAGCTAACCCGATTTCCTCCCGCAATACCATCAAGTTGCTTTCCGAATAAACCCTATGTACCTCCTCATGTTCCTCTTCGGGTTACTCCCGTGGTCCTTCTCGGGTTAGTCCCGTTCCACGTCGATTTACCCCCGAGTTCCTGCACTGGTTATCCCCGAGTATCTCCCTAGTTTACCCGGTTTTTCTCCAAGTTCCTTCTCGGCTAACCCCCGTTTCCTTCCCGGGTTACCCGTGAGCTCTGCCACGGCTTACCCGCTAGCCCCGAGCACCTCTTCGGGTTGCCTCCAAGTTACTCTCTGTGTTCCCCTCGAGTTCATCCACGACTTACCCCGATTTCCCGTCCGGGTTACCACCCAATTCTCTCCCTGAGTTCCTCCCCGGTTTATCCCCGAGTTTCTCGTTGAGCAACCCCCTTAAAGTTTTCATTTAACTAATTGAAAAATGCGCAAGTATTGAATAATGATGTTGCCCCTCCTCATGTAGAAGTAAATACCATGTATGGTTTATAGCACTACTCTGCTTGAGCTTTAGTTTCGCCAACTTAATGAAAGCACAGCAGTTGTTGGAGAGGGAAAACTAAGAGGGAGACAGAGAGAGAGAGAGAGAGAGAGAGTGAGGAGGAGAGTGAGGAGATTGATGACAGCGTTCGATAGTTGGACCAGCATCTGCAATAAGTTGTGTTCCAATTCATGTATCAATTATCAGTTCTATTCACAGCAATCAGCGAGGAGCTCATCGAGTCCAAAGCATTCCACACGGAGGTGTCTGTGTTGAAGGGGAGAGAGAGTCTCAATTATAGTGCCACTACCTCGCTTGCTGCTATGCTTGTTGGTCTACCTGCTGATACTGATACGATTCTCCCTCCACCAGCACATCCCACTGATGGTGCTGCCCCCCCTCTTCAACTAGTCCCGCCGTGACTCCTCTCCCCTCCCTTCTACTCATTCTGCACCATCGTCTGCTGCTGTTCTCCCTGCTGCTACTGCTGCTGTTACCTCGTTCACGTTCCTCTCCCTTCTCACTCCCTTTCTCCCTCTCTCTCTCTCTCTCTCTCTCTCTTGGTGTATTGCACATTTCAACTTAACTGAATTATTAGCCGAGTTATGTGAATTATGATCTCTTAGTGCTGATACCAGGCCACACACTGCCTGCTGCTGTTGCTACTACTAATCCGGCTTCTCCTTGCCCCTTGCCCCCGCTCTCTCTCTCTCTCTCTCTCTGGTGCACCTGCTCTTGCTCTTGCTGCACTTAGCTAGCACCTTCGCTTGTGTGCGGACCCTCTCCCCTCTGCCGTTGCAAGCACTTTCCTTAATGCACTTGCCCACTGGCCACGTGGGATTGTACCCAGTTGTTGTTGTTGCCATTGTTGCTGTTGTTGTTGGCCAGGCAATTTGAAAACAATAACAAAAACAAGCTGAGGCAAGCCGAGGCGAATCAAGCAAGCGCTGCAATGGGGCACGAACTGTTGACTGTTCACCTGTTCAGCTGGCCAGGTTGCAGCCGCAGCACAGACACAGATAAAGCACACACACATCACACACACACAAACATAGGTAATGTGTCGGCCTAACTCCCTTACAACCTTCCACCCTCTTTCCTTTCATTCTCCTTCTCTCTCTCCAAGGAGAAGTTTTCCGTCGCATATTAAACAAAAACACTTTTCAATGCTGCTGCAGCTGCAGACGATGCTGAAGCTGATGTAGCAGCCTGAGCCTGAGTCTGAGCCGGAGCTGGAGCTGGAGCCGGAGCTGGTGCTGTAGCTGTGGCCGGAGCTGGTACTGGAGATGAAGTTGAAGCTGCTGGCCTTTGTTATATTCATGACGTTGTTATTGCTTTTGTTTTGACATTGCAGCCACCACAAATCCCAGCAGATTGCAACGTTGCTGGCCCGGCAATAATACAAAAGCGAAGCTTTTAGGCTGCTTTTGCTTCAGCTCCTCCTTTTCCTGCTCCTACCATGTCTGATACCCGATTGAGAAACTGTTCGGTGCTGTCCATGCTGTCTCTGTCTCTGTCGCATGAACCGAGGCGGATGATTTATGACGCAGCTCGAAAGGATTAGCATATGAAACCAAACAAAGATGTTTGCCCGACGACGACGACGGACGACCAAGCGAGTCATGGGTAAAATCGAACCGGAAATGGCTTAAGCAAACACACACACACGTACACTGAGCTGGGGCAAGGCCAAAGTATACAAATCTGTGTGTGCGTCTCGCTGCGTGTGTGTGCGTTAAGCGATTTACGGACCTGCCAAGGACGCAGCGAGCCACAAAGAAAACCAGAGCCGAGTCGTGGCGAAACGTAGCCGTGCGGGAGGGAGAAGGATGAGCTGCAGCATGCGTAATTAACCTTTGACACGGCCCAACGTGTGCGTGTGTGTGTGTGTGTGCGTGAGTGTGCGTGAGTGTGTGTACCAAGCACACATTCATATTTCATTTGTCTGTCCAGCCCTTTGGCAATTAGGACAATGCAGGTGGCAGCGGGTAGCCAATTGAGCTTTGAACCTGGTAGGGATTCTGCGCTGGAATATGAGGAATATGCTTAGGACTGGCAAAAGGTTTAGTGGAGAAAAAAGCCTGACAGGTTTGGGCGGGGGTAACCAGAGTTCTAGCTAGGACTTTTGAAGATGTTGAGAGTTCTTTAAGGTATTTGCCTTCAAGCTCTTGAATATGTTTGAGATACATTCAACTTTTTACGGATTATGATTAAGTGTACTTCAATCCTCCTTGTTACTGGGTTAGCTACAGTTCTAGTCAAGTCTGCATTGGCTAACTTCAGATATCAATGAACTCCCTTTATAGTGATGGCCGGGTTGGATGTATATGGATATGAGGAATATGCTTAGGACTAGCAAAAGGTTTAATGCTGAGAAAAGCTGGCAAGTTTAGACGGGGTTGCCCGAGTCCTAGCTAGGACTTTTGAAGTGGGAGAGTTATCTTAGGCATTTGCCTTCAACCTCTTCAATATGCTTGGGTATTTGTGAGGTACATGCAACCCCTTACGGATTATGAGTAAGTGTTCCTCAATCTCTATACTGGGTTGGCTTAACTACTGATATTAATAAACTTCCTTTACAACGAAGTCTGAGCTGGAGTATGAGGAATATGCTTGGGACTTGCAAATGGAGGCAGCTTGAATACTAGCTAGGACTTTTTATGAACTTGAGAGTTGTCTTAGATAAAAACTTGAGGTATCTACCTTCAAGCTCTTCAATATGCTTGAGTATTTGTGAGGTACATGCAAACCCTTACGAATTATGAGTAAGTGTTCCTCAAACTCTATACTGTGTCTTAGTTAGCACCTCTTTGCCTTACCACATATAGTAGTGAACCCCTTCAATCACTTCTTTTACTGGGTGTGTTTGTTTGTTTTATTTTTGACAAAAAAAAATTTACTAAACTATTTGGATAAGTACTTAATACTCGTCTGTGTCCCTTTAATGATGTCCGTGATCGTGTTCACTGCTCTTCTTTTGCGACTTGTGCCACTTCTTTTTGTGCTCCTCGCCGCCCTTCTTGCCGTGCTCCTTCTTGTGGCCCCACTTCTTTTCCTCCTCGTGCTTCTTCTTGTGTCCCTTGTGGCCCTTTTTCTTGTGGCCCTTCTTGCTGTGGCCCTTCTTGCCATAGTGTTCCTCGTGGCCGCCCTTTTTGTGCTCGCCCTTTTTGTAGCTGCTGCCCTTTTTATGCTTTTTGCCCTCCTCAAAGGCGCCGTGCTTCTCCTCGCCACCCTCGTCGTGATCCTCATCGTAGTACTTCTTCTCCTTCTTGTCCTCATTCAGTTTGTGTACATTGTGTTTGCCTTTGATGGAGTGTCCCTTCTTGTACGAGCCGTGATCTTCGAATTCGCTACCCTTTTCACCCTTCTCGCCCTTCTTCTTCTTCTTGTGATGCCCCTCGGAGTGCTTGTGCTTCTTCTCGTGTCCAGACTCCTCGCCATGTTCGCCCTTTTTGCCCTCTTTGTCATGGTGGCCCTTCTCGCCCTTTTCGTGCTTCTCGCCATGCTTGTGGCCCTTTTTGCTCTTCTCGCCATGTTTCTTGTAGTGCTCGCTGTGCTTTTTCTCACCGGACTCCTCTTCACCCTCCTCCTCGTGCTCCTCGTGCTTCTTCGAGGCGGCCGTCTGCAGGTCATCCAGCACATCCAAATGGGCGTGGAAGTCGACCAGGTCCGTGTTGCCCAGCGGCAACCCGATTACCATGGCCTTGTCCTGAGCAGCGTAAGGCAGGGTTGCCATTGCCGCCGCCACTGCTGCCAGTGCCGCAAGCGTGGCCAGGCATGCCAGTTGCCAAGGTATCCTGCTTGGCCTGCTGCTGGCTGCCATTTCGCCTAGTCGTTATCCTTTGAGGCTGAAGCTGCTGTGGCTGCTGCTGTTGCTGCTGCTGCTACTGCCACGCCTTGTTGTCGTTGTCTGGTAAACTGTTTTGCAGCTACCTTCGCCTTTTATGTGCCCGCCTCGAGGCCACGCCTCACTGGAGGCCAGTTATTGCTGCTCTGCGGCTGATTTGGCAACATTTCTTTGTGGCCCTTGTCGCCCAGTCGCCCAGTCACCCGGGCCAGGCCAACTCAGCTCGGTCTAAGTGCATAACGCTGTTCCAAACTAAAAAACCCTTCCAACAAATGGCCAACTTCTTGCGGTTTTTCGCCGGTTTCTCGGGCTGCCACTTCTTGCCACTTTTTGTTGCCCTCTCCTTCCTCGCACACTCCCTTTGCCGAAATAAACAAGTCGCTTGTATTACGTACGACGACGCATTGCGACAGCATTTCCAGCAAATGACCAAAAGACCAAAAGACCAACTCGATGATCGGGTAACCAGAGCGTGCACAGTGGAGCAACAACATTCAGTTGGTGAGGTAAGGTAATTAATAACAGTTTCTGACATGCGGTTAGATTAAAATGCCCGAGAGATTGCCAATTTTGTATTTTAAATAATTACACAAATTTGCTTAAAGCTGTTGCCCAAAACTTAAGTGACTTTGCTAAGGAATTGATGATAAATATTTAAATTTAGCTTTCTACAGCATAATGTTATGAATGTTATTTAAAAAATTTATAGGCTACTTCTTTTAATTAAAGAGATGAGGTTTATCAGCCTGCGAATAATCTTTGAACTCCTAAGAAACACTGGAGCTGTAAGCAGAGGTACAATAGATCTAATAGGTCCGCAGTAACATGTAATGTAACATTAACTTAACATCATAACCTAACATGTCTTTGCTTAACATCAATACTTTTATATTAATTGACTGACTCCTTAGCTGGCTTCTCTTATTTAAAGAGTCAAGTATTTAAATTTATGAAGAAATAATTTTCTACATTTCAATAGCTTTCGATCTATGTAGTGTTAATACGAACTATCTATAAATAAACTAACTATTACTAATCTAATTTCCTATAACACTTACATAACATAAACTTAACATTAATTAGCAGTTACTTAACATAGATAGCTTTAAGCAATGCCTTTGGCTCATTGCGCATCACTGCAACAGTTTACAGCAAGCGCACAGTGAAACCATCGATACATCGCTGTTTATGCTCCAAAAGGCAACGTACTATCGATATGCATGCACCAAAGGAATATCAAAAGAGCAGAAGAAGAAGAAGCAACAGAAGGACGAGGCGCTCCTCCTCCGCACTTTCTTTTCACGTCGTTTTGCACTGCAGCTGCCTTTTGATTATGAGAAAACCGACGTCGACGGCGGCTCAATAAGGCTAAAAGCCAACAGAGCACGGCCTTGGTATTAGGCTAATTGCTGGCCATCAGCCGCGGGCCAGAGCCGGGCAGGTACACGGCAGCAGGCGGCAGGCAGCTTAGATGTCCTCGCCACGAAGCTGGATTTGAATTGGTGGGGAGGAGCGAGAGTGGAGGAGTGGAGGAGGAGGAGCTGGTCTTGTCCTGCGAGACTGTGGGCTGCCTGTCAATGCCAAGCGTAGTTTAATCAACGTTCTGTTCTCTTTCTTTTTTTTTTTTTTGTTTGCCATTTTCCCATTTGCTTCTTGTTTTTCCTGCTCTTCATCTGATGATGCTGCCGCTGCTACTGCTGCCAAATTAATTCAGCAAATTCAATAAAAACAAGCAGCAAAACATGGCAAACAACTCGCAGCCGACGATGCTCTCGATGCCTCGATGCTCCGGCTATGCAATCAAAGAGCGCACAAATAAATCACCATGCTAAAAACTAAGCCAAAAGTGCTGGCCATGAAGCAGGGCAAAGGGGAGGAGTGAAAAAGGGGTGCAGGGCAATCCGCTGCACGGCCAAAATGTCAATGCAAATTTAATGGCTGACAATTTATATGCATGCCAAGTGACTTTTGCCCAACTACTGAACTTTCCACTCAGCCCAGTCTCTCCCTGTATATATGTGTGTGTGTGTGTGTGTGTGTGTGTGAGTGTGTGGCGCTTTGTGCATGCAAAGGTTACCGGCTGCGTCCTGCTGGGGGTTGACAAAGGCAAAAGTTCCAAGGTGCCAAGTGGCTGTCAAACTTTTGCTCCGAGCGCGCACCCAAAATCGAATCGAGCCGAATGGAATGGAACGAAACGGAACGCTAAACCAAATAGTCATCATTAGGGATGGCACTTGCAATAGTTCGATATTGCTAAGCAAGAAACTATCGCATTGAAGTGAAAGCTGCTATGTGTAGCTAAATAATCACCGATATCGATGTAACATGTACACAAGTAAGTATTCATTTATACATTAATTAATTAAAGGATAAACCGATATTATTCATATCTGAAACTATCGAAAACTATCGCTGATTTGCACCATCGACGTTTTTACAGCTCTGCTGCTCTGTTCTTATCTGTTGAGTTGCGCCTGGAATGATTTTCTTTGCCACAAGTAAAACTATTTTCGTTCTTAATGCAACCGGTGACACAATGAGAGTTGTAGTTTTGGCTGGGAAAGTTGTTTATCGAACTGAGAACTATCGAAGGTTGTATCTTCATTATTAATTAAGATATTCATTAACTTTTTTAAACCTTTTAATTTTAATTCATTGACTTCTATATAAATGAGTTGATAACAGAAACATTACAGAAATCGATGAGTTTCGCTTAGTTATCGCTTTGATTTTAATATCGATAAAGTACAAAGAAGTCGCACAATTACAAAAGCAAGAAAAGCATAAATTGGTCGATATATCGCCACGAAATATCTATGTAGAAAATAACTTACCGCCTTCAATGCATTTCCTCTTCGATAGACACATGAAAGATCGATAGCACCGTATCGATACCCATCTCTATAGTCTCTCAAGCCTCTGTATCGATATACAAATCGGAAGACTGCTTGGATAATAGTGATACCCATCTCTAAAACCGCTCAAGCTGTTGAGCGTGCCTCTTGCCCCTTCGTCTACCACATGCCACGTCCTTATTGTCGCCAGGACACATAAATAAACCCAACGCATTGCCAAGCTGCTCCTTGCTGCGCCGAGCTGCTTCTCACTGGGCCCCGCCAGCGTTTGCATGTTAACATTAACGGGTTATTTACGCCGCGTGCGACATTTAAAATGCATTTCCTGTGCCACAACCCGGCGAAGCTGCCACCAGCTGTGCCTTCTTCTTCATACCCAGCTCCTTCTTGGCCAAGCGGGCCCGTGAGAGAGCTTTATGAACGTGTAACGACGCCGAGCCGAGCATAAATACCAAAAGCCACCGACGACAGCCGGGCAAAATGTGAGATTAACTGTTGTTCCTGCAAACTTTGGGCACTGCAGAAGGAGGAGGAGTAGGAGGGAACTACACGGTCTTGTTGCTTGCCCCGCTGATGGATCACAGGGAAGTGGACAAGTCTCTGCTCTGTCCCTGCTTCGATTTTTGGCATATCAATCAATGCTTTATGGACAGCTTCAAGTGAACGCTTAAGCTGCTAATGAAGCCACAACTAATAGAACATGTTCGTGCATGCAACAAATTGAAGAGGAGTTGAAAGAACTAAGCAGTAAAGGGAATGAATGAATGTCACAGCTGACTTTCAATTTACATGAAGGTTTTATTGCACTGACAAAACTGACACCCTCTCTAGAGAGTGACAGAAGTTTCGCTTTTCGCCCCTCCCTCTCCCCGTTCCCCTACCCCATTTGCCATTTAAATATTTAACTTGTGCTACCTCACTGTAAATGGGAATTTTAAGCTGCTCTCCCCATGCGAAAGGTATTCAAAGTAGACTGTTTAGTGCCCATTCCGACGGAGAGAGAGAGTTGAAAGACATTTGCAGTTGAATGCAGCTTGCAGCTTAAATTGCGAGCTGAAATTACCGTTAAGTGTTATTTACCTGTTGGCAGCAGCATCGCTGTGGCACCTTGGCAACCAGCTTGGCTTCAGAGCGACAGTGGCAAACCTAACCTAACCTAAGACAACCTTAGCCAGGGGACACCTCACTTACTACATCACTCAAACCCTTACTACCTTCCTTATGCCTTGTGTTTCCCTCTTTCTTGCACTTCCTCTCTCTGCCTGTCTCTCTCCCCCTTTTCTTCACCTACCTATTCTTAGCCACGTTTATTTATGGCAACATTTTGACAAGCTTTAAAATAAACGCAGCAAAATCCGCTGAACTTTGATCGCAGCTGTCTGGCAAAATCTCCAAGGCATAAGGATGCCAGGCAGTGGCGTAGTAGGAGTAGATGGTGAGGGGCAGCACGTGCAGCTGACGAAATCAAATGGCTGCGCACCTGCTGAACCAAAGGGATGCGGGGCCTTAGCAAATGCAGCGTGACAGTCGCGGCTAAAATGTGTGCCACATGTGGTGGTTTGTAGCGGGCCAAAAAGCAAGGAAGGTAGCTGGAGCAGGGGAGCGTAGGGTGCAGAGTGGAGGTACCTGCTACATTTCTCAACTCACAACGGTCGCATCAAGTCGCTGCGTTCCAGAATTCAATAAAAATCTTTTGTTTTCCCACATTGAAAACTTTGAGCCAAGGTTTTTTGGCTGACGGGGCGCATGACTTGCGGGCATGACTTACCCGGCTACCCTGTACGCAGCTACCCGACTACCCTCTTCTTTCTATCCTCTTCCATCTACCCTTTACCAGCTACAGTCTACCCGCTACCCCTTTGTCTCTCTTTAACTCTGCAACCTGTTCGTCAACTACTACCCTCTACCCGGCTACCCTCTACGCAACTACCCTCTACCCTCTATCCAGCTACCCTCTACCCACCTACCCCAGCTATCTCTCTTTGCTTCACTCCACAACCTCTTCGTCAACTACTTGTGGTAAATTTACACGTACGCTGCATTTTTACGCTGCGCATTCAAGCAACATTTTCTTTTGGATTTTCCCACTTTTCACAGGGGATAAGGGTAGACGGGGGCTGGGTGCTGTCACACGTGTGCGTTGTCTATACAATTTTAAATGATTCGCTGTGTGTGCGCGTCTTTTCATTAAGCCCGAATACGAATCTGAAACCTGAGCGAGATCAACGAAGGCTTTAAAGTTTCAGCGCCATGGCAGCCCGTGACAAAGGGGGAGGGAGGGTAAAATCGATTACCGAAGTTGAGTTGAGTTGAGTTTCAGCAAAACGAGGCAAAAGTGAAGCAGAGAACAGAGCGGATATTTTAAGAACAAAGCTAATTAATTCCCCACGCGCCGAACGAGGTGAGCTTGAGACTTGCAAGAGACCTTTATGGGCAGTGCAAGAGCAAGGACTTGTACTTGCGACTGTGATTGAAAGCAGTGAATGGCATAGTTCAACTTATATATATATCATATATAGCCACTATACATAAGGTAGTAGGGTATTACAAACTTATGCAATCCAGAATTGTAATACAAAGCAGGCTCACATTTTACAATGTATGTTTGTTCTTCAACAGCCGTTTTCATAGCCAAATTTAGCTGTTTGTCTGTATGAACACTTATAACTCAGGAACTACAAGAGATAGAACTGCCAAATTTGGTGACTACATATCTTAATAATACACGCAGCTAAAGTTGGTTTTATAATTTTGCCACGCCCCTTTTAAACACACACATAAATCGAGAAAAACCTTTGCAAGCGTCATTTTAAATTGTTTATTGTACTCCCATCGATGACAGCTGTATATGCAGTTTGAGCACTCATAGTAAGTAGTTTTATCTCCGTTTATGTCTATAAAGAACGACAGTACAAGTTTTACCTCATTTGTTATCGATATCAGCTTTTGTTTTTCTCTGCTTCATAAATCGACAGCATATAGAAGAGCACATAAACATCTCAGCGAACAAGCGCAGCTGCAGCAGTTACCTTTACCTTGCTGGCTAATCCCTGCTGTATCTAATTTGTGAGCTTACCCCTCCCCTCCCTCTCTCTCTCTCTCTCTCTCTCTCTTTCTTCTGCTGCTGATGTGTCGGATAATATTTAACATGATTGGATCGGGGGAAATAAAGCAATCTTCTTGGGTCTTACTGACTAGCGAGCGCAGGCTCAGCTGCAGCTGGGTCTTCAGCGCGGTTGTCCATCTCCCACACACACACACACACACACCATACACACTACCCTCTACACATCTCCGCACACCCTCCTCTATACACACTCTCCCACACTCCCCTCACACATCCTCTCCCGCGTGACACGCTCAGCGGATGCTATCGCATTGTGTTTGTTCATTGGTTTTGCTACCTTTATTCTTTATGTGTATTGATTCGAAATGAATCTCCCTGTAAGCTGTCCAGGCGGAGCATTCTCTACCCATGCTACTCCTCCTTCACCTCCTCTTATTTGCCACGCCCCCTGCAGCCCTTGGTTTATCACGCCACTACAAATTGCAATGTTTGTTTTCCTTTTCCCGATTCCATTTCCTAGTCGGGTTTAGCATATAACTTACTGTCATATTTTCATCTTACAGCAAGGGAAGGGACAGGGAGTTGTGCGCTGTTACGCTACTGTGACTCCTGCCTCCTCTCCACCCCCCCACTCTCTCTTCTCGGCTTTTGTTATTATTGTGCATTCGATGCTTCTTTCGTATTACTTGCAAAAGTTCTTTTCTTTTTCGTTCTTGGATATGTTTGGCCCGCTCCTCTTTGAGGCTCTTTCGGGTACTTTTGCTTCTGGATTTCGTTAACTTTGTTATTTCTGCTTTACAGCTACGTCCTCTCTCCCTCTCTGTTTCTCACTGTCTGTCTGTCTCGCTCTGCGTCGCTATTCAATTTTCAATAAAATATGCAAATTTATACCGCATCTCGTTGTGCTGGCGCTGCTGGAAGAGAACTGCCTCTTATCTCGGCCGTTTCTCATCGACAACATTTGATAGCTACAAGTTATGGCCAGGCAGAGATGTTCTTTTCCCTCTCCCTCCCTCCCCATCTCTCTCTCTCTCTAAGCAGCAAAGTATGTTATTAATTTGTAATTTGTTTACGGTTATTTGTGCACAAATCAAAGGGCAAAGATTGAAACTTTGACTGCCCCAGAGAGAGAGAGAGAGAGAGAGACAGAGAGAGAGAGGCAGGGAGAGTGGGAGAGTGAGAGGCACACAAGGCTAGCGAGCAATCATTGCCGTGGAACAAACTTTATGCTGATGGCTCTCGCTCTCTATCTCCATCTCTCTCTCTTAGGGCTTTTGGCTAGTTTAGTGGGTTGCCAAACACTTCAATTCCCCAATGACAACTTGACCGGGTTGCCGCCTGCTTTTCCTGTTTTTTTTTTTTTTTTTTTTTTGGGTAGGGGGGGGTTAACAGAAAAACAGATTTGTTTGAAGATAGTTGAAACACTTTTGGGGTACTTTCGCCCCAGCATTGGGTAGCTCTGGTTTCCCAGATACTTTCGAGTTGAAAATAAAGTTTAAGCAGGAGACTCCGATGTGATTATGTGGGTAAATAGAGTACGGTTTCAATGTTCAAGTTATTGGTCTTTGTGGGGTTAAGAGGACACAAACAAAGATCAAATCTCTGGACACAAGTTGCAGTCATTATTATCATAGAACAAAGAGCAATGAACATATAAAATGAAACATGGAACACAGAATGAGGAATATGGAGTGGAAAACAGAACTAAAGAATGAGGAATATGAAGTGGAAAACGGAGGGAAACCTGTATTGCTGTGTGGCGAATATAGTATATAGTAGTAGTATAGAATATATAGCGAATATATATTCATATGAGATATAGACAGCAAAACATAGAATAGTAGAAAGAACTAATGGATGTATACAAATCATAGTAAAATGAAAATGTTAAGAAAGAACTTTAAAAATGTAGCATGATGGAAACATAGAAAGATTAAAGCATAAAAAAGACACATCGAAAGCTATAAACATCGAAACATACAAACATTGAAACAATTAAACATAGCATCAAAACATCATAGAAATAAAGAAACATAGAAACTTATACAGATAGAACTATAGAAAAATAAAAGATATAAACATAGAAACAAGAGAAAACAAATGAAATAGACATAGAAACATAGTATTCTATTATATGTTACATAAGAAACACAGGTGCCTAGAAACATAGACACATAAAAGTATAGAAACAGATACCCTTGGAAATATATAGAAACAGAGAAGTTTTAAAACGTAGAAACATAGAATATAAACATGGAAACATAGAAAGACAAAAAGAAGGAAACATAGAAAAATGTAAACATAGGAACATAAATATAGGTACATAAAACATAGAATAGATCGAGATATTATGAGAAGACATGGAAATTGGAAACATAGAACATAAAAAATAGAAACATGAAACATAGAAAAAGGAAACATAAACACGTTTAAACATAGAAATATTATAACATAGAAACATTAAAACATAGAATAGATCAAAATGTTATAAAAAGATATAGAAAATAGAAACGCAGAACTTAAAAAATAGAAATATAAAACATAGAAAAAGTAAAAAGAAACTAAATAATATTGATTCATTGATAATGAATTCGAATACAGCAATTTCAGGTCGTTGAACCACTGTGCCAATGCCCCTTGCCCACTACTCCCTCATCACAGTGCCCCACAATCAATCATTTAAGTTCAATAGTCCTGCCCAGAGTCCGGCGCACAGTCAAGTCACCCAATGAACTATAGTAAAATGGATGGCAATCGCAATGGGATTGTCAGGCCTGTTTCGGCTCTCATCATTTGCCTGTTTGTCCGTCTCTCCTTCTGTCCGTCTGGCTGTCCCTTTTGTTGGTTATGTACTTGTATTTTGTATTTGACTTTTGCATTTTTCAAACAACGCATTCACCCATCGCCTTCGGCCCTTGGCTGCCATTCATTCACTCACCCACTCACTCACTCACTCACTCACACACTCATTCATTCATTGTCATTCGCTCAGTGTGTATTTATTCATGCATTTGTTTGCTTTCTGACGCATGTTTCCGAAAAATTATGTGCAAACAAACTTGAATTAAAACAAAAAAGAAGAAGCGTAATAAAAGTAAAATAAAAATAAAAAATATAAAACGCAAAACAAAAAAACAAAAATGTCAAATAAGCGCAAAGTCAAACAAAAGCGATAGGGAGGGAGACAACGGAAGCAGAGAGAGAGTGGGTGAGAGAGAGGGGCAACGAAAAAAACATGCAAAAGCAATTTAATTGCGTGGCCAACAACAAAGGGAAACTCTCATTGTTTGCTATTCGCATTGTTGTTGTCAATGTTAATTTTGCTGACGGAGAACAAGTTCATAAATAAGTATGCATATAATTTCTTCTTTTATTTCTCCTGCTGTTGCTTTGTAGCTGTAGCTGTAGCTGTATCTGTATCTGTATCTGTGTATCTGCTAGACCCACTCGAAATGGAGCAGTCAGTGCTGGGCATGCAAAAGGCAGGCAGGCTGGCAGGCAGGCAAGCTCTCAAGTTCTCTTCCACTTACTAAAACAAAAGTTAATTAGAATGCCTCATCATAATGCGAGGCCAACGCAGAGCAGAGCCGTGGCACAGCGCACAAAAGTTGCAGGCAGTAAATTAGATTAGCAACAACAGCAGCTACACGAGTAGCAGCAGCAATAACAACAATAACAACAACAACGTTGACAAACAACAACAGACAACAGACAGAAAGAGAGAGGGAGATAGGCAATTAAAAATGTAAAATTTTTGTCGGTGCCCGAAAATATTTGCGCCATTTTTAGCGAGTCGAATGTTAAATTGAGCATTGCATGCTTTTAGGTGCTGCGCTTTTGTTGCCAACACTTCTCAACACTTTGCTCTGCATCTGTTAAGTATAACAGAACCAATCGATTGACTTGCACAGCTTATAGCAAACAAAGGTGGCAGTTGATTATTGTCTGTTTAATGTAAACAAAAGCTGTTATCGTTTTAAATATTTTGCATTTTATTTTATGAAGAGAGCTATCGATTTGCTGGGCATTTAAATTAAAATGAATTTTCAAATAAAATTAGTCTCCAGTACACCCTAGGTTAATTAAATAGTATAGCCAGTGTAGTGTTAAGCTAATTGTAGCTTTCTTTTACATACACTCCGGGGCAATTAAACTCTCATAATTTCCTTAATAATAAACCGATTTTGGTCGTCATTTTATTTATGGTTTATCTGCTAGATTCATTCTGCAAAATTTCAAAATTTCAAATTTCAGAAATTTTGAAAAAGTGACTTTTTTGAAAAAAATCCATACTACCCCCTTACACAATTTTCAAAATTTTTTCATAAATTTAAAACTTAATTTTTTGACTTTAATTCATAAAACTAGTCATGACTTATATAAAATATCATTCTAAAAGTGTTTCCGATACAAATTTCGAAAAATATCAATAATATACCCTAATTCCAGATGTTCTAACTCTCATAAAATCCTCAATAATCATCCGATTTTGGTCGTCGAGGTCATTTTATTTATGGTTTATCCGCTAGATTCATTCTGCATTCAAATTTCAGAAATTTTGAAAAAGTGACTTTTTTGAAAAAAATCCATACTACCCCCTTACACAATTTTCAAAATTTTTTCATAAATTTAAAACTTAATATTTTGACTTTAATTCATAGAACTAGTCATGACTTATATAAAATATCGATCTAAAAGTGTTTCCGATAGAAATTTCGAAAAATATCAATAATATACCCTAATTCCAGATGTTCTAACTCTCATAAAATCCTCAATAATCATCAGATTTTGGTCGTCTAGGTCATTTTATTTATGGTTTATCTGCTAGATTCATTCTGCATTCAAATTTCAGAAATTTTGAATAAGTGACTTTTTTGAAAAAAATCCATACTACCCCCTTACACAATTTTTCAAAATTTTTTCATAAATTTAAAACTTAATTTTTTGACTTTAATTCATAAAACTAGTCATGACTTATATAAAATATCATTCTAAAAGTGTTTCCGATACAAATTTCGAAAAATATCAATAATATACCCTAATTCCAGATGTTCTAACTCTCATAAAATCCTCAATAATCATCAGATTTTGGTCGTCTAGGTCATTTTATTTATGGTTTATCTGCTAGATTCATTCTGCATTCAAATTTCAGAAATTTTGAAAAAGTGACTTTTTTGAAAAAAATCCATGCTAACCCCTTACACAATTTTCAAAATTTTTTCATAAATTTAAAACTTAATTTTTTGACTTTAATTCATAAAAATAGTCATGACTTATATAAAATATCATTCTAAAAGTGTTTCCGATACAAATTTCGAAAAATATCAATAATATACCCTAATTCCAGATGTTCTAACTCTCATAAAATCCTCAATAATCATCCGATTTTGGTCGTCTAGGTCATTTTATTTATGGTTTATCTGCTAGATTCATTCTGCATTCAAATTTCAGAAATTTTGAAAAAGTGACTTTTTTGAAAAAAATCCATACTACCCCCTTACACAATTTTCAAAATTTTTTCATAAATTTAAAACTTAATATTTTGACTTTAATTCATAGAACTAGTCATGACTTATATAAAATATCGATCTAAAAGTGTTTCCGATAGAAATTTCGAAAAATATCAATAATATACCCTAATTCCAGATGTTCTAACTCTCATAAAATCCTCAATAATCATCAGATTTTGGTCGTCTAGGTCATTTTATTTATGGTTTATCTGCTAGATTCATTCTGCATTCAAATTTCAGAAATTTTGAATAAGTGACTTTTTTGAAAAAAATCCATACTACCCCCTTACACAATTTTTCAAAATTTTTTCATAAATTTAAAACTTAATTTTTTGACTTTAATTCATAAAACTAGTCATGACTTATATAAAATATCATTCTAAAAGTGTTTCCGATACAAATTTCGAAAAATATCAATAATATACCCTAATTCCAGATGTTCTAACTCTCATAAAATCCTCAATAATCATCAGATTTTGGTCGTCTAGGTCATTTTATTTATGGTTTATCTGCTAGATTCATTCTGCATTCAAATTTCAGAAATTTTGAAAAAGTGACTTTTTAAAAAAATCCATGCTAACCCCTTACACAATTTTCAAAATTTTTTCATAAATTTAAAACTTAATTTTTTGACTTTAATTCATAAAAATAGTCATGACTTATATAAAATATCATTCTAAAAGTGTTTCCGATACAAATTTCGAAAAATATCAATAATATACCCTAATTCCAGATGTTCTAACTCTCATAAAATCCTCAATAATCATCCGATTTTGGTCGTCTAGGTCATTTTATTTATGGTTTATCTGCTAGATTCATTCTGCATTCAAATTTCAGAAATTTTGAAAAAGTGACTTTTTTGAAAAAAATCCATACTACCCCCTTACACAATTTTCAAAATTTTTTCATAAATTTAAAACTTAATATTTTGACTTTAATTCATAGAACTAGTCATGACTTATATAAAATATCGATCTAAAAGTGTTTCCGATAGAAATTTCGAAAAATATCAATAATATACCCTAATTCCAGATGTTCTAACTCTCATAAAATCCTCAATAATCATCAGATTTTGGTCGTCTAGGTCATTTTATTTATGGTTTATCTGCTAGATTCATTCTGCATTCAAATTTCAGAAATTTTGAAAAAGTGACTTTTTTGAAAAAAATCCATGCTAACCCCTTACACAATTTTCAAAATTTTTTCATAAATTTAAAACTTAATTTTTTGACTTTAATTCATAGAACTAGTCATGATTAATATAAAATATCGATCTAAAAGTGTTTCCGATAGAAATTTCGAAAAATATCAATAATATACCCTAATTCCAGATGTTGTAACTCTCATAAATTCCTCAATAATCATCCGATTTTGGTCGGCTGGGTCATTTTATTTATGGTTTATCTGCTAGATTCATTCTGCATTCAAATTTTAGAAATATTGAAAAAAATCCATGCTACCTCTTAACTTTTCAACATTAACATTAAGATTAACATTTCAACAACTCTGCAGATCGATTTGATTCTTTTCTATAAAGGTATATAGGTTGTAGTACACTCCGGGGCATGCAAATACTGCAGAAAAACTGTAGATCGATTTTTAATTTTCTCACATGAACAAGTTAAGCTCATTGTACACTTCTGTAGCATACACTACGGGGTAATTAAATGCTGCAGCAACTGTTTATCGATTTTATGTTGTGTTTTTGGAGATATATCAACTTTTAACTAACCATAATTTATGATACTCCTCCACGGCCAGTTTGTACAACTTTTTGCGGTTGTCCCCAAACACTTTGAGGACGCACATTTGTGCCTGTTTTTCTAGTTCTAGTTCCAGTTGTTGTTGTTCTTATTGTTGTTGCTGTTGTCTCTGTGGCTGCGTGTTCATGTCTTAAGCTATTTTTAAATGTGCCTCAGCGCAAAGTTTCTAGCGGCATTTCTGGCATTTTGACAAATTTGTACCCAGCCCTGGCCAAACAGAGAGTAAACTGTTGTTGCCCACTGTCCGCAATGATAGTCGAGAAGTTGTTGCAACTAACAGTGGCAATGAGTTTTTAATGAAGCTGCAAACAGATTTACGGTACGCGACTTAAAGTCAACAGAGACGCAGCAGAGTCAGCTTTAAAGCTAGAAACACTTTAGCCATATTTTCGACACGGTTGCAAAATAAATAACAGGACAAACTTTTCAATAAATAAAATTAAAAACTTTTTCTGTTGCTCGCTACGGTCAAAAGTTGCAGGCAAAGAGGGCGGGGCAGGCTAGGGAGGCGTCGCCTGTTTCGAGTTGAGCTGTGCAAACAAACCGAAGCCGGATGAACTAGAAAGCAGGCCAAAGGAAGAAAGAGTAGAGAGGGAAGAGAAAGAGTGGGGGGTATATAGGCGCTCAAACAAACGCCAATTGACCGTAAAAATGTATATCTAGCAGTTAAGCAGAATGCCTACGGACACAGGCCAAAGTCAGACTGGAGTAAGAAACTAGAGGGAAGGAGAATGGGAGAGTAGAGAGTAGGAGTAGCTGCTTGAGCCGATGCCGTGGCTATAGTTGAGCAATTGAAGCGCTTGAGGTTCGAAAACAATCACCTTGACAGGGCAGTTTGGCGCGGCGTTTGGTCAGGAGTACATGGAATTCCATTTACGTTTGCGGGCCACGAAAAAAGTTTTCTACACCCGCTTCCCCTCCCCCCTTTCACTGCTGTACCGCCTTGGCCAATCAGTTGGGCAACTGAGTCAACTGCGGGTCGCGTCGCGTCGCAGAGGGGGCGACTAAATCAACTGAAACTTGGTGCGAAGAAAAACAAAATCAGATTCGTGAATGGGAAAGAGAGTGTAGAGAGAGAGAGGAGAAAGAGTGTAGAGAGAGGGGGCACGGATGGCGGATGCTGTGTGAAGTGCGCAAAATGAATTGGTCAAGTGGAAAAAATTGGCAGCGCGAGCAAAGCGTTAGGGGTAAATGAGGAGGGGGAGAGGGGGTGCAAAAAGTATTGAAATACATTTAATGAAAAAGTTAGACGCGGGTCTCGTGGGGGGAGGGGGTAGTCAATCGAAGGACGCTAGAACGCAGCAATTGAGCAAACACAGCAAAGTTGATGTGATTTTGTTGTAAGCAACACACACACACAGCAGTGAAAACAAGACAGCAACAAGAGCGACAAGAACAACAACAACAAAGTGAACACTGCTAAACACTGATTGCGTTTTAATGCCAGTTATGGATGAATAGACGACGAGGGCCGCACAAAGAGAGAGAGCGCTGTGTGTGTGTGTGAGGGAGAGTGCCTTAAAGAGAACAGCATTTAATATCGCCAGTTGAGTGGGAAGGACAAATAATCTGTTTACAACAGAGCTATGTTAAATGCTACTATCGATCTGTTCATGCTGAGGTCCTGCTCTGTTAATAGCAAACTAACAACAACAAGAAAATGAGAAAAGAAACGATGTGTGTGTGTGTTTGTGTGAGTGTAGATTTGTATGAGAGAACATTATTAAACATGGGAGAAGGAGAGGCAGAGTGTAGAGAGTAGTGAGAGTACTGTGCTCTCTTAACAACAAAGCAATGTTAAAGGTTACTAATGATCTGCCGATGCTCTTGTCCTTCTCTGTTAACAGCAGATTAAATGTAAACTACCACCAACAACAGGAGAAGCAGCAGCAACAAAGTGAACATACATGAGAACAGAGCGTTGTGTGTGTGTATTAAAGAGAACACTATTAAATATGGCGACCGCTGGATTAGGAGAGGCTGGCTCAGCTAAACAGTGTTATCTAAATCTGTTACAACGAAATGAGTCGGAAAGGCAGAGTTAATTTATACTCTTAACAGCACTGCCATGTTAAACGCTGCTATTGATCTGCTAATGTTGTTTTCCTTCAGCAGAGCGCACTAAACCGCCAACGCATCGGTGCCATCGATCTGGCACCGCTGCCAGTGCAATTGTCAACTGTCATGTTGCTCAGCTCTGATAAGCGCAAGTGTTTGCTGTCTCCCTCTCTTTCTCCCTTCTTCTGTCATTCCCCTCCTCCTCTCTCTCTCTCTCTCTCTCTCTCTCTGTCACTGTCACTGTCTCTGCTTTAACTTTACAGAGTATCATCGTTTCGCACTTGCTTTTCAACTTCTTCTCTCCCCCCCTCCCCTCTGCTGACCTCTATCCGCACTTTGCTTAAGCTTTGCTGTGCTGATAACAAATGGGGCAGCAGCTTCTCTTGCTGCTGCGGCGCCAGCCATACAGATATTCCCATTTTTAACTGCTTGGCATTTGCAAACTGCAGCGTCATTTAAACTTTTCTCATTTGCTGGCAGCGCAGCAGCAGAGGCAAGAGCAAAGGCTGCAGCAGAGGAAACAGCCAAGGCAGAGGCAGAGCAGAGAGAAGGCTGCGAAGTTTGTCCTACATTGTCAGCGGTCGGCGACGGCGGAAGTGAGTTTAAGATGTTGTGGAAGGCTGAGAAAGAGGAAAGGAGACAATGGGGAAAGGGGAGGGGGTTGCAGCTACTCGATGCAGCTCCTTGATGCAGCTCGTCATTGTTTGGCTAAACATTTTTAATATGCGACTAATTTGCTGGCAGAAGTCGACGCACTGCGACAAGGATGACGCAGCTGTGCTTGTACTTGTTGTTGCTGTAGTTGTACTTGTACCTTTACCTGTACCTGTACTTATAGCTGTTGTTGTACCTGTAGTTGTTGCTGTACCTGTGCAGGACTTGCTGCATTGCATTTGAGTTGGGTCCCGTGACAGGGGCTATTGTTTAAATTCAATTCCCGTCTTTGTCGTCTCAACTACTTTGGAAAGTTTCACCGGTTTTCCAATGAGTTTCCACTGAGTACAGTGCTAGCAGCAGAGGCAGCAGCAGCGGCGCCTCTGTTTGAGTTGAAGTCTCGAATGATTTACCTTACAAGATAAACAGTCAACGAAGGCGATGCAGCAGTAGCAGCAGAGAGCAGCGGCAGAGCAGCGGCAACAAGGCTTTGAGCTTTTGTCTGAGCAGCGCAAGTTTGACTTTTGTCTTTTGTGTGTTGCTCTCTTCCTCTTCCTTTCTATGCCTCTCTTTGTGCACCTCTCTTGTCTTTATATGTGTGCGTGTGAGAGAGTGCGTCTGTGTGTGTATGTGTGTGTGTGTGTGTGAGCTCTGGGGTAATGCGCTTGAAAGTGTTGCTAGCAATTGCGCCTCTGCCCAGCCTTGCTCAGCCTCTGCCTTCCTCTCTCCCTTTGCCGCTCTGCCGCTGTCGCTGCCTCTCTGCCGCTGCCTCTGCGCATTTTGCCTGGCAATGCAATTTAAACTCTTTGATAACTCCGAAAAGTGCATTTGGCTGACGAAGGCTCCCTCTCTCCTCTGCCTCTCTTTCTCTCTATTTGTCTGTCTGTGCGCGTTATCAGTGGCAAGCGCGGGCAACGGGTGCGAGAGGGAGAAGGCTAGAGAGTGAGCACAGAAGACACATGAAAACACAATAGCCAAAGTTTGATATGAAACTGCAGCAGAGCAGAGCAGCGCAGCCCGCGCTCGCGTCGCGTATTGCAAAACTTTTCAATTGTAATCTTTTCTTCCTTCCTTCCTATTCTTTTTTTTTATTTTGTGCTCTCGCGTTTTGTTTTTCCGAGCAAGCTGCCTGCTCGTTTTATTATATCTAACCAGACCTCCTATCTCCCCTACCCTCTCCCCCCTTTATACTCCACAACTTGTGTTGAATTTTGAACGATGCCTGGTCGATAAATAGCCCAGGATTTGCATTCTCTGCAAAACTCCACACGCGCTTTGGGCTAAAAACTTTTCATAAAAGATTCGGATTGTAGAAAGCCGAAATGAATTTCCATTTCTATATAGAACAAGCATGAAAACTACAGTCGAGTGTGCTCTCTGTGATATACCCAGGTGAATAACCTGACCAAAACGTTTTCGTGCCGAAGATTCTTTATCCTTGGAGATACTCTGATCGTTCCTATACTAAGCATATATAATAGTACAGAAAATTATTTCTAACTTTGCTTTCTAAAATCAGAACAGGAAGCATCTTTGATAATGTTTGTACACCACATCTAAGGTATGGAAAGAAGAAGAAATACTGGAGCTTGAAATCTCTTTATTTATTGATCTATATAATATTTGTTTCAAATTGGGTCTATTGAACTTATAATACCGTTAAAAAATATATTATTAAAAAAATATTTTTCTAATTTTTATTAAAATTAAATTTGATTGAATTTCGACGACTGTGCGGTTGGAGAATTGTGTCGACAGGTTCCACAGGCATCACCGGCTAAATAGGTGCGGGCTCCGAAGGATCAACAAGCGAAGCAGGATCCACACGCACCACAGCTTCCACTTGTTCAACAGACATCACAGGTTCAACGGGATCCGCAGGATCCATAAAACCCACAGGCACCACAGGATCCTCAGGTACTTTATGTTTCACTTGATCCACATGATCCACAGGATCTACAGGCACAACGAGTTCCTCAGACACTATAGGCTCCACTGGTTCAACAGGATCCACAGGCACAACAGGATACACAGGTACCACATGATCCACAGGAATTACAGGATCCACAGGAATTACAGGATCCACAGGAATTACAGGATCCACAGGCACAACAGGATCCACAGGCACTTTAGGCACCACAGCTTCGCCAGGCAACACACGTTCCACAGGTTCCACAGGTTCAACAGGCCCCACAGGATCCACAGGCACTGCTGGTTGCACATGTTCCACAGGATCGACAGGCACCACAGGTTCCACAGGATCGACAGGCAACACACGTTCCACAGGTTCAACAGGCCCCACAGGATCCACAGGCACTGCTGGCTGCACATGTTCCACAGGATCGACAGGCACCACAGGTTCCACAGGTTCCACAGGATCGACAGGCACCACAGGTTCCTCAGCTTCGCCAGGCACCACACGTAGCACAGGTGGAAGAGCCTCCAGTTCTATTAAATATTTGCCCTCAGACACAACTCTCAAAGGATACAAAAGTCCCCTATATTCAGGTTCCACAGGCATCACAGGTAACGCAGGCTTCACACGCTTTGGCCCCGGCAGGCGATCAAAGAATCTCATTGGAATGCCGGCCATGAGTAGTGCACTGCGATCGTGCGAGTCGAGCTTATTATTGTAGTAGGTGATGGCATCCCAGCAGATCTCACTTAACTTCGGTATTGTCAGCCACATCTTGTAGACATTGGTTCTACATAGATTGGATCTTGTGCTCTCCGGGAGGGCAGTGGCAAGATATATGCACCCGTTCTTGGCATAGCCCGTTGGATGATAACGCATAGGATGTGGCAGGCTCGTCGTTTCTATCTTAGTCCATTGCTTAGTATTCCAATTCACCTTCCACATATCTGAGAGCAGGGGTCGATCCCTTATCAGCCTCTCACCACCCGAGATAATAACCTCAATGTCGCCATCGGAGTTCTTATACTGAACAGCAGAACAACGCATTCGACGTAATGGATAACCATGTATCCCATCTGGTATTGTTTCGAATGTTTCCCAAAGGTTTGTATCCAAATTATATGCCGGAATACGATCATAATTGATGCCTTCTTCACCCGGTCCGCAGCCCAAGATAAAGATGTACTTTCCATCATAGCAAACCCCGTCGTAACTGCGCAACCATGGACCTTCGAATACATCGGGTATGGTGTCATAAATCTTCTCACAAATCCCCTTCTTCAGATCAAAGCGATGCATATCGCAAGCATTCCATGACGTTTCTCCTGCCATCGCATACAGATAGTCCTTATGTCTCATAATCGGAACTGCACCTTCTGGGATAGGTGAGTCTGCACTAATTCTGATTCGATTATCTTCTGTAGCACTGATGTTGTTTAGGCTCATTCGATAGATATTGAACTCGTATATATACGGTGTAAACATTATATCCTTATATTTTTGATAGATGCCGACCATCTGCAAGTAGAAGATGAAACATTTTGTTTTGCTTACTCTTACAAGTCTCAATTCTCGCATTAAAGCCTTTCTCTCTCGCTCTCTCGTTTTGCTCTCCCTGAATACTTACTATAAGTTCATGATTGTTAAAAGCGAGTGAATAGGGTTCCATTTTAGTGATCGTATCATCGTTATGTAATTCGCATTGCCAACGATTAGTGGCATAGTTGTAGCTCCAGAGCTCTATGTTATAATTAGTTAAGAATTGTCCTAATATGTAAAGATTCGATTCCGTTGCAACGACACTATATTTACAGCCAGGTTTTGGGGATAGAAAGCAATCGGTGGAATCCTGCGCACACTTTACCAATACGCCTGGTTGAAAGGTGTAGACTTGTTCTGCCATAATATGATCAAATCAACTTTATCTGCAATGAGTTCCTCTATTTCTCAATTCAAATCGTCAGCCTTCTTTAAAAATTAGAAATTAAACACGACGACCTACGCAGGAGAGTTACGTCGATCACTCACTATAGTTTCCGATTACTAATTAGTCACTAATCGCACTAGTCAGTTGATTAACTTGATTATTTCGTATTCAATTTCAAAACTCTTGCAGCGTTTTTCAACTACAACTTCAGAAAATGTGTTTTTCTCATCCCCTGCGTGGATACGTGCACGATAAATTCGATAAATTAGGAGTTGTAAAAGAATCGTTGATAGTATCGATAGTGAGACTGCAGTTTTGCTGGTTATATGATTAATCCTTGGAGAACGTGATGATATAAAATTAAAATTTAAAATATTTTTCCTTTTATTCCATTTTTGTCAAAATTTAGCAAATAGCACATCCTATAAGTGCCGTTTTTACACATAATTTACCAGTTAAAAGACCAGTGTGACCAGCTGGAACTGTTTCTCATACTTCGCAGACAACTTCATTAATGGAGTTTCTCAAAAAATGCACGTGGAAATATAATTAATTATAAATTGTATCAAATAATAATAATTTCACTAAAGAAAATTGGAGTCTTGTTGCTAACAAATTATTGTCAGTGATTATTTACAGTGTATGTGTCAAATTACAACAATCATATACTACATGTAAAAAAACCCATACATAAAATACTAAGTATACCAAAAAATACTAAACTACCCAAGCATCGAATATGTTTAACACTCAATCGCACTCAATACTCGCTATAGATAAATGGCTATTCACAAGGCAACAGAAAACTCAACTGAATTTTACCCACCCTCATTGTGAGTACAACAAAGAGTGTACCTCCATTTTGAATGATTGATTCATTTGCTGTTTTAAATGCCATGATGCAGTATAACATATAGGTTAATGCGTTAAAAACCTTAATAAGTATTTATTTTAATAAATATATACATACATATTATATTATCGTCAAAAATTACTGAAAAGAGAGTCCAAGACGATTTACATTTAGAGATTTTGTATGGGAACTGTCACTGTACATTATATCTGACCTTAAATCGCTCGTCACAAAGAGAATTTAGCTAATTTAAGGCTAACTCTAGTTGCTCGTATGGAGAAATAAACAACAAATAACAATCGCAAAGAATTTTCCAATTTCCCATTTTATTAAAATGCAATAATTATATATTATGCCCTCTGGTCACACTAATTTGTGCATGTGCGCGCTTCATCAATAAAATGAACTGCTGGCATTAAACAAGGAACTCCGTACATTCGCATTAAATATTCAATGGCTGTTGATATATTTAAAGTGTATTTAATCAAGTTTTCTAAGTCAATGCTTGTTATGACAGAAAGGTACTGTCGCATAAGATACGCCCTGGAGCGCCTTGATTGATTAGTATGGGGTATATTAAAGGTCCTTTGAGGTAAGTAAGTTAATTTACTAGATAGGTGAGACGGAATAAAGACTTTCATAGTGGCTATAAAGTATGTACTAGGAGCAACAGAGAGGTCGTTATAGTATGAACAAAAACCCCTTAAAGCGCTCGTACAGTCCAGAGTTGGAACTACAATTTAGAAGAGGGACTAGGAAGTGCAAGTGACAAACCAGTTCAACGCTGTCAATATCCCCTTGGATTAGGTTATTCACAAAAACTATACCAAGCATGGTTCTACAATTGTCTTAGGATTAAAAGCTACAATAGATTATGCAAGTCTAGCAGGATGTCTGATATATACATACTCGTACATCCCAGTTAGGGCTCGCAAAGTAAGTTCTTTTGAGCAGAATTGATTACTGAGGATACCAAACGATTAAGCCGTACTCAAAAATTGAATAAACCTTAAAATAGGAACAAAGGAACAATAAGTAAAGACTTAAATGCAAATTGCCCAAGCTACAGCCGTCAGTCTTTACCGATTCTTCTGTCTTCTTGTCTTTCACTTTGCAGCTTAAGCGTAATTGAGGTTAGATTAGGTTAGACTATTTTCATCTACTCGTATATGAATTACTGATAACATACTGTTACTTTGCTGTTACTTTACATACCAATTTGCTTCTAGCATGTTTTATTTACATTTGCAGCCTCATCAAGTCTGTCAAATGTAAACCACATCGCTGTCAGCACATCAGTTAACCTCTCTCTTTTTCTCCCTCTCTGTCTCTCTCTCAGTCTTTCTTCCACTTCTGCACGCTCTGCAATTTCGCTGACTCATTCCGGTTGTCGTTGGCATCAAGTTAAAGCTGAGCAGAAGCAAACGATTGCTCTGCCAGAATGTGTCACGTTCTTCGATGTCCGTCGCCGAGTTGCCAATAACTGCAGGGACACATGCTCCAGTTCCAGTTCCATTTGTTGATGTTCTTGTTGCTTTTGTGGCTGCCATCCTGTCGTCACCTTTCACGCCATGACACACACCCCCCCCTCTCCTACCTCTCTTCTCTGCTCCTTCTACGTCCGTTGTCCAATCCAAAACTTGTCACTTTTTACGCGCAGCTGCAGTTTATTTTAAGATTGGCCGCGCACTTTGTCGCCTTGTTTTGGCGTCGTTGATGCTTGGCTTACTTTCCGCTTCTCTCGAGCAGTTGTCGCTGTTGTTGTAGTAGTTGTTGTTGTTGCTGTTGTTGGTGTTGTTGTTGGTGCTGTTGTTGTCCCCGCTGTGTCCTTTGGCTGGCCGAAAAGTTTCCGTAGCGGGGTCACCTCCTGCTGCCCCGTTTGGTCTTAACACTTGTCGCTACTTTTTAGCTATTTTGATTTTTAAGAAACAAAAACTGAAAACTTTTGTTGCTGATTTCTTTTGCAATTTTCCACAGCAGGCTGAGGGGGTAAAAGGGGAGGAGGGGGGTGGGGTAGCAACGTCTGCGTCATGTGCGAAATAAGTTTCACACTTAACGACATAACAAGTTTTCGAGAGCGCGCTCAGGCAACATGCTCGTCGTCCAGGGTTGTCAACACATTTGCCGAAGCGCAGCAAATATCGATTGCCAGCATTTCGTTTAATCAGACAGTATAGAAGAAATATATATAAGTATGGGTTGTATCAACAGAGATTGCACCGATGGAATATAGCAGAACATTTTACATTTGTAATTAGCGTTTACAGCAGCCCTGGTTAGCTTGTTTGATTGTCAATGAAATTTAAGAAACGTACAGAGGAAGTTCTGTGTATTTTATAGAATTTAAGTTAGAATATTTTCTTTTATTCTGGTATTGCTCATGTTTTTTTCTAATTCTATTAAAAACTACCATATTTGAGTGATAATTGTTAATGGAACTAAGAAGAGCGCCTGAAGGAATTCGAAAAATATAAATATAATATAATATGAATATTAATATAAGTAATATCAATAAAAATATAACAAAGTATAAATATAAATATAATAAAGTATAAATAGTTGCACCCACAACTCAGAATAGGGACTAAGAAGTGCAAGTTCAAACCTGTCAATTTCCCCTTGGATGAGTTGATTTACAAAAACTATATCAAGCTTAATTCAACGATTGATTAAGGAAGGTAAGGTTAGATTATTCAAGTCTAGGAGGACGTCTTATATTTAAATCTCCAGTAAAGACCTTCGAAGGCAAGTTCTTTTATATTATATAATACAATTAGACCTGGATGTCTTAAGTAAGACTCTCAAAAAGTATTATTTTTAAATAAAAGGATACATAAATTGACTTGAATTAAAATTGTATTGTAATTATAAACATATCGATTTTTATATATTCTAAAAATATTCTATAAAATAAAGTTTTGTCATTTACTTGTGTTGTTTCTCTTCGAGAACAGCTCTCTATCAGCAGAGTCCCATGAGATTGAATGATAGTTTCGATAGACAGCATAATTCCCTTAGCTGTCTCGATAGTTTGTTTACAGACTCATCATACTATCGAACCATAGATTAATCGCACTAGCTGGCACTTAAATCAAAGACACTTCCTTCATTGCCTTGCTGTGCAGCCCTGGTTTGCCTTGAAGTCATTGCCGAAAGTGTTATGGTCATCAGATTGTGGTGCCCTGCTGCAGCTAATGAATACGACAAGTGCAGCTGCTTGCATATTTCGCAACTGTTGCGTCGCAGTTGACGTTGACGTCGACGTCGCTGTTGCCGTCGCTGTCGGCCATCGGCAGCGGTACAATATGTAATTTAATTTCATGCATTGCGTGGCTAATGCGCTGGGGCGCTGCAAAGTATGCTATAAGTAAGGAAAGTGCGCGAATGTGCTTAACAAAAAATAAAAGTTTTCGTTGCCAACAGTGTGAGGCGAGAGGGGGCTGGAGGTGGAGTGGCAGAGGGAGGGCACGCCTCGTTTGGGCCGCTGCCCCACTGCCCCTGATTGCTGCTAGTGTCGCAAGGCAGCGGCCTGGAAACAATGCGCGACATTCAGGCGACATTGTTGCCAAAGCTTTTTACAACTCACATGAGTCCCCTCACAGTTGCCTTGCCCCCTCTCTACTACCTCCTGCTCTTGCTGCCCTTCTCTACAGCCTGCCCTGCCCTGCGTCGCCTGCCTCGCCTGCTCTCGTCTACTTACTCCCATTGTCATTTGTTTGTGCCGCAGCAGTTGTAGCATATTATCTAAATGTGTTGCATGCGTGTTAGTGTGCGTGTGTATGTGAATGAGTGTGTGTGTGTGTGTGTGTGTACGCTTCAGCATTCTATGATTTGTTGTTGTAATGTGCTTTAATGTGAAAACTTTTTAATGCTTAAGCTGCGCGTCGCCGCTGACGTCGCTGCTTTACTCGCGCTTAAACCAAAGAGCAACTCGTGGGGCGCCTGAAGACGCCACTCATAGAGCCACTCACACACACACAGTCACACACACACACAGGCAAACACACACACACATGCAGTTATTTTCTTTGCTCAGTTCTTCTTGCTGCTGCTGCGTTAGTTGGCAACTTTTATTTGTGGTTTTTTTATGTAAATGCGCCCAAGTGATAAGGCAACTTTTTGGCTACTGCAGAGTTGACTAACGGGGGGGAGGGGGGAGAGTTCAGCAAGGAGAGAGAGAGAGAGGGGGAGAGGGAGGCAGGGAGCAACTGACAACTGGCAGAGTGAACAGTGGGGGGGGGAGGGGCTGCGACTGTTGCTGTCATGTTTCTAAGAGCAGCAACATGAACATGTTGCCAAATGCCATTCTAGTTGATGTTGTTGTTACTGTTGTTGTTGCTCCTGTTGTTGTTGTTGTTGTTGCTGCTGCTGAGCCACTTGTTATTGCTGTTGTCGTTGCCTGGAAATTAAATTTCAGTGACTTTGTTGTTTATTTGCAGCCTCGTCAAGGGACTCGGCAATGGGAGGCAATGAGATTGCAAACGAAAGGGTATTATGACTTTCAAATTGGCCTAGTACAGCAAGGCAGGCAGCCAGGCAGGCAGGTACGCAGTCAGTGGGCGTGGCATAGAGGCGTGCCATAGGATATGCCTCTTTATCGAAATAGTGGCGCTAATGCTGACCAGGCGACTATTTTTGGAAACAAACAACTCATTTCGCCTTCTACTTATACTTGACTTTTCATTTGTTCGGGGAAAGTTCTTGTTGTTGCAATTCATTATGGCAAAAGTATTTATAAATATTATAATTACAAAAGGTTGCCTCAATATACATAATATATATATGCAGCAAATCTAATGTTCATATATATTAGAAGTTGGGTTAAGAGAAATATAACCATTAAGAGAGGAATAAAATATTATAATTTACGACTATAATTATAAATTAAGAGAGAACTTTATTTAGCGATATTCTGCATTTACTATACTTAGTATAAGAATGTAAATTACTATTATGGTAATATAAAATATATAAATATATTAATATTAGCAATATTCCAAACTATTTTATGTTCTTTTGTCGAAGCTCTTAGATGTCATAAATGTGTAGAATAGGTTAGTATTTTTAAACCTAACACTAATAATAATATTATGATAATTATCTGCAGTTAATTGTAAAATAATAAACCTCACAAAGAGCTGCTCTTCACTAATTATAAAAAAATAAAATAAATGTACTCTAACAAATTGTGTAATAATAATACAATAAAATGAGACAATCAAATATATTCCATATTTGAATATATTTACAGCTGCCTCGATGTCATATTTTACTATAAATTAAGTTGAAACTCCATAAAAATACATATGCTACATATGCTGGTTCAATGAATTCATGATAATTCAAATATCATAATGAATGATATATTAATGAATGTATGATTTATGATATATAAACAATAAATATTTTAGGTATTATAATTTAATTTGATTTATTTTATATATCTTTATGTATATGGTCAATAGAAACAAATATTGTTACCTATCATATTGATTAGTATTATATCATTTATATGAATGAATTTATGATTTATGATATATAAACAATAAATATTTTATATATATCATAATTTAATTTAATTTATTTTATATATCTTTATTTATGTGCTCAATATACATAATTATTATTTTACATATCATATTGATTAGTATTATATCATACTTATTAGTGTTACTATTAATATTATTAATGGTTGAACAATTCTGAATGATATTTCAATTGAATTATAGAAAAATAGGTGAAAACTTCACAGTAAATGAATGAATACAAATGAATTATAATGAATCTTAAATGCCTTTCAATCATTTCTACACCAAAGAGAATCCTAAGTTCGTTGTTAACCTGCTCAGTGCTCTATGTGATTCTCCCTCCATCTCTCTATCTCCCTGTCTCTCTCTCTTTCGCTCTCTCTGTCTGCCAGTGTCTGCCTGTCATGTGTGTGTGTAAATTAAAGAAATTTACGTTTATTATTATTTTTAGTGCGACTCGCTCGTCATAGCTAGCTACGTACCACGCCCCTCCCCTCCCCTCCCTCTTTCTATCTCTCACTGCCCCCTCGCCTTACTCCTTCCACTTGCCTCGCCTGTCTGTGTGTTTCAGCCATTGTGTCGAGGGCTCATCCCGACTCATCTGCCTGGCCATCTGTGTTATATTTATGTTTTCAACTACAGCTCTATCTCTTGTTCCCCCACTTCCCCTCTCCCTCTCACTGTCTCTCTCTGCTCTTGGCGTTGAGCACTCGTCGCCTTTTGTGTTTGCCGCTCATGTGTGGCCAGAGATAACGGGACAAGCGATGCAATGTGCTGGGACTGTGACTCCAGCTGTGGAACTCCCACTGGCAGGAGGCACTGAAGTGGGCGGTGGGCGTGGACAGAGACAGCTTTGAATATGAGATGCGAGTGCAAGTTTGGATGCTGCGTGATAATTATGGGCGCTGCAGGCGATAATTGCCCACTAAACGCGCCGTTATATGGCGAGAGAGAGAGAGAGAGGGAGAGGAAGAGGGAGAGCGAGAGAGAGGGAGTGTGTGTGTTTGTGTGTGTGTGCCACACAACCTAAACTGTTACCAAAGCTGGAAAATTTGCTGGCAAAACTTTTCGTTGGAGGCCTATGAAAAAGCTGTTTAAACTGCGGATGCGAATGCGGACGCGGATGCGGATACGGATGTGGAGGATGAGGTTGCCAGCCTGGTCAGAAATTATTCATGGAGTCAACTTTAGCTCCATGTTTAATTGCCCAGTGCTGTCATTAAGAGAGAGAGAGACAGACAAAGAGAGCGCCGCCCATGACAATATAAAAGATATTACAACATTTTGCGAGGCAACAGTTGAGCAAGGACTAAGTATCCCTGCGATTCTGTAGAGCGGGTTTTGTGGTAGGTAGTGCCTGAAGAGCCTTGCTCATTTTTACTTAAGCCTCAAGTTGGCGGTTTTTATGTCTGCCTGGGCAACAAAATGCTTCATCCTCCACACGCCATGCCGTAAACTATTTTTCCCGCATTTACGTGACGAGGTACGGCCCAAGAAGAGAGAGAGAGGGAGAGATGGGGGGAGAGAGAGGGTGCTACAGAGGTACCACAAATGCGAAAAATATTATGCCTTATCCTTTTTAATAGTCAATCGTTTTGCCATTTTGCAAAGATGAGCAACAAAATAAAAACCAGTAAGAAAGACTACCTTCGTTATGCCGAAGGTTCTATACCCTTGCAGGTTCTTATACACGTGTATACTCTGATAGTTCCTATACTAGTTAAATATAATGGTGCAGAATTTAATGGTATTGTGTAAATTCAATATTATGTCAATTTGAACTGATAAGTTCAGTTATACGTGAAATCAGAATAGATCCTCATACAAAAACCTGCATTCCAACCTATTGTTCCTATGACAGCTATATGTTATAGTGGTCTGATTGTTATGAAATTTTATATGCATATGTTATCTATAAAAAAAGTCCGATGTAGTAAATTTGATTACAATATCTTAACAAATAACTAAAATCGACCGATAGTTTGTATAGCAGTTATACGATATATCGGTCCATTCCGACTTATTTGCAGCGTGCAGATATAAGAAGCATGTGTGCCAAGTTTCATTAAGATAGCTTCATAACTGAGAGACCAGTTTGCATTGCAACAGACGGACACACGGACAGACGGACACTCGCATAGACAGACAGTGAGAGTTCAATTCCTCTATTGACGCTGATTCAGAATATTTATATATATACTTCATTCAAAATCAAAATACCCTCCGTTAGGGTATAAAAAAGGGAATTAATTTTATTTTAATGCTCGCCGCGTTTTGTTTGGGATTTGCGAAGGGTTGCCAGATCTGCCGCCAATCTGCTTCTGCCTTATCAGTGATGCAGAGGGTAGTAGGGGGTAAGGGGGTAATCGGACGGGTTTCGTAGGTGTTGTCAGGTGTGTCTCGGCTGTCTCGCCTGTCTTGCCACCTTTCTGCGTTATTTATTGCAGTTTAAGTGAGTTGTCAGCCCTACTGGCCGTACACAAGGAGTGGCTACCCTGCAGGAGGAGTGGTGGAGAGGGGGGAGAGGGGGATAACCCACTGCCAGGCACATCGTACACTTGACATGAGGACAGCTTTGCCAACGTTGCTCACACGCAGCTCGGCAGATAATGCGTTTTTAATTGAAAGTTAAGGCAATTTGGAACCGCAGCAAGGACAAAGCGAGTGGGCGGAGAGAGTCGCTGGCAGCGCAGGATAAACCATCACGGAAGGACTTTAAGAGGGACTAACGTTGAACTGTGTTTAAAATTTTCTGGGAAATCCACAAAAGGCTAGTAAGAACTATGTATAGTTACAGAGTTGATGATTTAGATGAAGGTTAAAGATGGAACGAAAGAAGAGATTAAAGAGAAGTTGACTCAAGTTAGAATGGATTAAGAATGAAGAGGCGCTAGTTGATGTGATATTATGATGTATAGAGTGAAAGGGAAGAAGAGGAGTAGGAGCGAAGACAGTTAGATGTAGAGCAAGAAAGAGGTAGACGAAAGAGTAAGAGGAGTTGATTGGGATAAAGTGAACCAGAAAGCGAATGAGTAAGAGAGGGAGTGAGGAGGAAGGAGGAGAGAACAGTCCATTAGTGAGTGAAGGGGATAGACAGAAGAGGCAGAGAAAGGAGAAGAAGAGGGGAAGAGGAGGAAGAAGAGGAAGAAGAAGAGGAAGAAGAGGAAGGGAAAGAGAAAGGCAAAGAGATAGAGGAAAAGAAAGGGGAAGAAGAAGAGGTAGAGGAAGAGGAAGGGATAGAGAATGAGTGTGACTTATCCAATATCAAATGTCAGAAATCAAAGAAGAATGGAATGAGATACAGAAACCTCTAGGAATAGAAAGAAATAAAGCGAGTATAATCCTAAGAAAGTCAGAAGAAAGACAAAGAACTGGCTAAGGATACCGGAATAATGGAATACAAGAAAAGAAATCAGAAAAGAAATAGGAAAAGAGTGAAGAGTGTAAACCAGTAGAGTCAGAACGGAACGGAAAGGAATGGAACGGAAAGGAATGAGTAAGACAAGGCAACCTTTACTCATATGATATGTATCCCAGAATACAAGTACAATATATATAAGGATAGGATTGTGGTTTTCTATAGTAAGAATCACAATACATAAATCCATTAATGTTTTACTTTAGGAAAATGTGAATAACAAAGCTTGGCTTAGTTTTTTTTTTTTTTTTTTTTTTGATTATTATTATGTGAAGAATCCGTACATCATAATATTGTATCTTAACATCACAGTACAAATATAAACTGAGAAAGATACGCAAACATCAGTTGCAACTATAGTTATTCCTTTGGGATAGAGGATTGCAGATCTATATATTATATGTCTTATCTGTATATCATCTTACTAACCTATTCTGACTGACTACCTGTAACTCTTTCCCCTTACGCTCTTCTCATTCCCTTACTTTATACAATGCATGCTTATGCCAATCGATATTTATATAATCTGCATAGATTAAACAGTTCACTGCATACCCCCTTAAGCAGAAACCTTTTAAATACTTACAGCATACTTTATACAGTGTATACACTCAAAGAACTCTTTCTCTCTTGCTACACTACACAACCCGTTCGCTTGCCCCGCCCCCTTCAGGCCTCGTAAATCATAAGCTGAGCGAATTCAAATTCGCAAGAGAAGCCTGTCGCGCCTCAAACCCCTTGCCACCACTTACCACTTACCCCACTCTGTCTACCTACTGTCTGCCTATCCATCCATCTCTGCATCTCAGCGTGTCTTCTTCTCCCTCTGCTTGTGCTTCTTCTTGTTTCAGGCTCAAGTGCCGCTGTTAAGCTGTTGCTGCTACTGTCTTGGCCAGGCAGGCGGGCAAAGAGAGTGCTGGGAGGGGGAGGGGTAGACTGGTGCCTTGTTTCGGTTCTGCTTTTGGCCGCGCGAGGCCTTTGTGTGTGTCAGGTACTACTTGGCTCAGTCTGGGGCCGCTCCATGGCCAACACTTTTCACGTTGCGCGAAATTTATCATGATTCCATTACATAATTAAATCCGTTTTAATAGAAACTTTGCGCATCTTTGTTGCCTCCCCTCGCTGTTGCTGCTGCTGCTGTTGCTGTTGTTGTTGTTGCTGCTGTTGTCTCTGCTGCTTTTGAGATGTATTTGGTAAAGTTTTCGCCCCAGCGAAATTGAAAAACAAAACAGCGACAGCGCAGGCGAAGTTGGCGTCGCAGTTGGCGTCGCTGTCGCAGCGCAAATGAAATTAAGAAAGTAACCAAAGAAGAGAAGAGCTCGCCAAAGTTGCCAACACCAGCCACGCCCCCCCTGCTTGCCTCCTCTCCTCTCTGCTGCTTGATGTCCGCCCTCTCTACCTAAGCGAGTGGCTGCTGAAATGCTTTGCTTTATCTGCTGCTGCCATCTCTATCTCTCAATCCTCTATCTCTCTCTCTCTCTCTTACCCTTCTCTCTCTGTCTCTCTCTCTCTTCCCTCTTCGCCTGTCGCAGCTTTTTGTCTTGATAAATTACCCCGTCCTTGGCTGCGACGCCGGCGACACAGTAAAGTGATATTTTTATTTGCCCGCCGCGCCACCCTGTGCAGCCAGCTACACCCTGTACCCCTTTATCCCCGTACACCCTTTACCCATGTATACCCTGCACCCCTGTACACCCTGTACTCTGCCACCCTGTGCCCCTTTTGTCGACATTTTTAAATCTTGCCAAATTGTTAACGATGTGAAAGTTGCCACCGTAGCAAGTAGGCAAGCAACGTTGAGGGGGGTGTGTGGAAGGGGCGGGGGGTTGCTCGAAAGTGAAAAGTTTAGTAAATGAAAATAATTTGCAGTTGGAAAATTATTTAAAGTAGTTCATTAAGTGGCAGCATTTTTAGACAAGTCAAAACTATGCGCCAAACTATTTTCCATTCTGCTTTTTTGCGGTTAACATTGCAATCCCAACATGAAGGACATGCGAGCAGATGGAGGAGCAGGAATAAGGGAAGGGGGGGAGGGAGGCACATTGACAATGCAGTAGACGAATGAATGCTCTGTCTCTGCTCTGCTTGTGGCAGATATGATGGAGACTAAGGCACTGTTGACCATTTAGGTCAGTAGTTAGGGTGCTTGGGGTTTGGGGTTAGGTTTAGTTAGGGTGCTTGGGGTTTGGGGTTAGGTTTAGTTAGGGTGCTTGGGGTTTGAGGTTAGGTTTAGTTAGGGTAGTTAGGCATAGGTAACTATGAACATTACTGATGAACAAGTCAAGTTGTTGTACGTGTCTAACCTCTAAAGAGGTAAGCACATACAGTAAAGGGTATATTACTTTGATTTTGCTGCACATTTGCATGTATCTTTCGATTTAGTTCCAGGCCACAAATGGAATCTCTTTTTGCACAACTGCAATCTGTCATGCGTTAATGAACACTGCATTTTAATGAAGCCTCCTGAAATAGCTAGTGCAGCAGTTGAGATGAAAAGCTGTTCGTGTGCTGTGACTAAGGGTAACCTTAGGGGAAGAGTACTTGGGGTACCTCAATGGAAGTTATGCCATGGAGGAACTTCAATCAGTAGTCAGGTTTATATTTAAACAACTTAAGATGGCTAGCAACCTCTGTCTTGTTGCATTTTAAAGATTCCCCATCAGGTTGAGCGTATCTATAATCGGTATTTATATACCGCAACCTTCTCTCTTTATAACTTGCTCTAATTACCTTTCTCGTTTGTTTCTCATCTGCACTTTTTTGCACTTAGCACCTGCAGCTCTGCGTGGGCTTAGACTTCAAACTCCCCTCTCTGACTACCTCTTTAACCCTTGCTCTATCTCCTGGCGTTCATGTGAAGAGGGTCCTCACAGCAAGCTGCAATACTTGTGCAGTTTTTATCACAGTTCAGTTTCGGTTTTTGCTGTTGTCATTAAACGCTGTCCAACAGACCAGACAGCCACCTCTCCTAGCCTCCCACTATGCTGCATCTACTCTACTGTCTACATTCCTTCTACTCTACCCTCTACACTTGCTGTACCCTCTCCCTCTCCTTCACTTTGTCATTGTAGTCGAAAGAGTCGGTCAGCTCAGCTGCTTTCGCACATTGCATAAATTTGGTCGCTTAATAACATTTTAATTGTTGTTGTGTGACCAGAGAAAGAGACAGACAGACAGAGAGAAAGAGAGGGAATGAGAGAGAAGGGATGGGGCAGGGACAGTTAAAGGGCTGCTGGCTTACCGAAATATTTTGTGTAGAGCTTCGCCCCCACCTGCATTGCATTATTATTATCATAATGAGCGTGCGGTCGAGTTGGCGATCTCCAAGGGGAGCAGAGAGGGTGCCCAGAAGGTACTCCCACTCTCTCTCTCTCTCTCTCTCTGTATGTATGTGTGTGTGTGTTGGAAGGCATGTTGCATAATGTTGCTGCCCCGCCGCAAAGCATTCGAAATTATGCATGCTGCGGTATTTTTTTCCGTCATTGCTTTTTTTGCCGTACGTTGTTGATTCTCATCCCATTGTTGTTGTTGTACTCCTCCAGCTGTTGTTGTTGTACCCCTTGGTCTGCTGTTGTTGTTGTTGCCTTTCCCTGAGTTTTTTGTTCATCGTAAACATAAAATAAATTCCAAGTTGGCTGTGGAGTCTATTTAGATTTAAAATAGCGCCACGCCTCGCTGACTTTATTACCGTTAGGCGAGTTTAAAGCGCTTCCAAGAAGTGCGCCACCGCTTATCAACTTGCTATTAAATCTCCTCAAGAAGCCGGCAAAAACTTTGCCTACCTACTCTCAACTGGGGTCTCAGTCTCCTCCTCAGTCTCCGTCTCTCTGCGTCTTACCCCGCCACGCCTCGCTGATAAGCAAATTTCACTGTTTCTCTCCAAATTTATTTGATGTCTTTTATTGTGCTGTTAAATTTCGCGTGGCGCCCCATGCAAAATGCCACAACTCACCGTACCCCTACCCCTTGTTGCTGTACTCCACCTCCGTCCCCCCCTCCGTATACATTGTCATGCTCTTCAGCTTGCTTGGCTCGCATCACGCTGGCCCGTTTATCATTTGCAGCGGCAACTCTCGACTCGCATTTCTCACTCGCCATTCGCCTTCTTCACCTGCCTAGTCTGTCTCCCTCTCTCTCTTACTGTCTCTGTCTGTCCAACTGTCAAGCAAGTTCATTAAGCACAAGCTGGCATTGGTAACTGTTCTTGTGTGGCTTCCAAATTCTCTTGCAGCTTGTAAACAGCTTGTTAGCTTGCTTTCTATGTTTTTCTGCGGCTATATCTAGCCATTTTATGCCTCATTTCCGTGGGTAAATTTTGGGAATAGCTGAAAATGAAATATTTCAGAGATTTGAAGATAAAGATACGAGATGAAGATACATTAAGATGATATCTTTGCAATGTAAATGAAAATTATTATATATTGGACTTTCGTAATGAAGTTTAATTGTAATTTATTATGAACTGGCTTTAATGATATCTATCATATGATATACTATATATCACATAAGTTATTTCACTTTCGTTATATATAATAGTAGAGACATGCTAGGTAGATAATCTGTTAGTATGCAACACAATATACAAGTTGAGGAAGCTAAAGAGAACGTAAAGTTGCAACAGGACATGATTGACCTATGCCATCCAAGTGTGGGGAACTGTCTCTCAAAGTCAGCTCAATAGGTTTAGAGTAATGGGCTACCCTGGTATGTTAGCAACCAAATCAGTAAAAGGGACTTTAAAGTTCTCCCATTGGGAGACCAAATTGACTTCCACAGCAGGCGATACGCCGATAGGCTTATCGCCCAGCCAGAACACGTTGGCGAATGATCTCGTCGACCCCATTTCCCTCCGACGTCTGAAGAGAATACATCCCCATGAAGTCCTTACCCGTAAGATAGCCTAATCCCTCAACTGTACATCTGTATATATTATTATTATTATTATTATTTTTAAGCTACACATTAGGTTAAGTTCAGAAAGAACTGAACGATTCCTAGTGACTATAATATTTTTTTTTTTTTTTTTTTTTTTAGTGAAGAATTTGTACATTATAATATTGTATCTTCACATCAGAGGGTCGACTATAATAATACAAAATAATAAATCTCTCTAAAAAAAAAAAAAAAAAAAAAAAAATTATATTTCAACTGGACATGATTGGATAATATACTATAAAGTTACAGTCTATAGTATAAATATAATAATAATCAAAGGAGAACTTGATTTATAGAATGAATATGTTAATTAAATAAAGAAATGATTTAATATTAAATTTTAAGCAATATATTGCTTTAAAATCTGCGCTTAGCTTGGCTCTCACTGCCTTAGGCTTAAAGCCAGCCTCAGGCTGCATTTGTTCTGCACACACACACACACGTTGTATAGGTGGCATTATCAACAGGCAGAGCAGAAAAGCCAAAAATGCAGCTGCCCGTTGGCGGGATTATCGTTTATTGCGTTTATTTTTATGCGATGAACGCGCGTCGATTAGAAACTAAAAATGTATTTCTTATTTCCCATTTCGCATTCCGAATTTACCAGCTTGTTGTGTCTGAGTGTGTGCCTGTGTGTGTGTGTGTGTGTTGAGTGGCACAACGAGCGAGGCGAAATGCAATAAAAGTGGCAGAGGTAGAGGAAAGGGGGGAGCGCGTAACGAGCAGTAGAGCAAATGGCAATCGCATTTGGCGCATTGCATTGCCAAGCAGCAGCAGCAACAGCAACAGCAACAGCAATAGCAACAACAACAGCAACAACAACGGCAGCAACAGCAAAAGCAACAGCAACAGCAGCAGCAGCAGCAGTGGCAGCAATCGGCAGCAACCATCAGCAGTTAACAACAATATTGGCACCTTAGCTTGGCTTGCTGCCGTGCTGCTCTCTTCCCTCTTTGCCCCCTCTCTCTTCACTCCTCCCTCTCTCTCTGCTCTGTCCTTCTCCTGTCTCTCTGCCTGGCTAACTGTGAAATTGTGGCCATAAAACGTGGCGCATTACAAGTGCAAAAGGCGCCACAAAGTAGCTGCAGCAAGCAACAACTCTAGACACGGCAATGGCAACTCTGGCCACTGTGCAGCAACTGCAACTGTTACGGCGCATTCCTGTGGCAATTGCTCAGCAGACACACAAAAATCTTGTGCGGCCACACGCGGCGTATACGTGTTAATTTGGGCTCAGCGATTAGACAGGTCAGCCGGCCAGGCAGGCAGGCAGGCCACTCGTTCGGGCAGTTCCTCAGGCAGTCACGCTTCGTCTGTCCGTCTGTCCGTCTGCCTGTCTGTCCGTCAGTCAGTTAGCCAGTTCAGTCACTGTGCTGCGCTCACTTAGCCTGGCTAAATTGGCGCCTCGCTTGCCTCGTCCCCTCTCTCTCGCTCTCTCCCTATAAATTCTGCGGCTGTCAGGCAGCAAACCTGCTTCTCCATGCCTCCCTCTCCCCTTGAGCGATACGTTAAGTGCATTCTCTGAGCCATTTTCAATTTAGCCGTTTGTCCGCCTGTCCGTTTTTAGGCTAGCCGGCAAAACACTATATTTTGCCGGCGTATAAGTAATGATGTGACGATTTGGCAGCAAACGAGCCAGCGACAAGCGAAACAGCCCGCAAAGCAGTCCAATGAAGAGTAGTTAGCTTCCCCCTTCCCCTGCTTACCCTCTTCCCCTCCCTATTGCAACCTGCAAAGTTTGCTTCTTTGCTGGCGAATTTCGGCTTAGCTTGCGGGGGCGCGTTCGCTCAGCGTGCAGAGTTCATTGCACTGCGTCTGCACTGTGTGTGGATTGTGTTGCATAGTTCAAGGCGCTTTTTGTTTATTTCCAAGTGCTGACGAATACTCCATGTGTGTGTGTGTGTGTGTGAGTGTGTTTGCGTATGGGGTAGATTAGCTAAGGCAGGCAGTTGTCATTATAGTGGAGAGTAAGTGGAATATACTGTAGAATGAGCAAAGTATTCTTGAGGAATGAAGAAAAAAAGAAAGCTTAAAACACACGGTTATGAATTCGTGCTATATCTAGTTATATATACAATCTTTGGACTTATAAAGCTAATGATAAATTATTTATCTAGTTATTTATCTGCATATTTCCTAATCAATGCTTCGGGTCTGCTCTCCCATCAATGGAATCATGTCAAAATCAATACATTCAGTACAAAAGTACATATTTAAATACCAAATATATACATACTTAAAAAAAATCACACAGAATTACTGATCTTATTTATAACAGTAAAACATTGAAATAAATGGGTAAAGTAGCTGTTAAAATAGGCTAAACTAGAACATTCACTGATATTCAGCCTAAATTTAAAAATACATATTTTTAATTAATTTTAAAAATTTTATAAAAAAATATATTTTTTTAATTAATTTTAAAAATATATTTTTTTTAACAAATTTCATTTTAAAATCTAAGTTTTAAAATTTTATTTTTCTTTTTTTTAATTTCAATTATTTCTAATTTTAATTTGAAAAATATAAAGTAATTTTGATTTCAAGTCGATTGTCTTAGTTGAAGTTAAATAAATAAATAAAAATACTGCAAAAATGGAATTATTTTTTTAATGAATTATAATTAAAATAATTAATAAATAATTAATAAATAAAAATGGAATTATTTGTTTAATGAATTATAATTAAAATAATTAATAAATAATTAATAAATAAAAATGGAATTATTTGTTTAATGAATTATAATTAAAATAATTAATAAGTAATTAAAAAATTATTTATTTGTCCTTTTGAATGCATTCAGGCAGATCTCTAATACTGTATACTATATGTGTAGTTTATTTATAATTAAACTAATTTATCGGCATATATATATCTTATCTTTTTTATTGTCTTTTAAATCTATCTGCGATTTGCATTTATTTTGTCTGTCTTTTGCGTTACTAATCTTGCTGTAAACCTTAACTAATCCAATGTATCTTATTAACCTCACTTTGATTTGCCTATATAATCTTGTTAAATAATTCATATTTGCTCTCTCAGACATCAGAACTATCACGCTTAGGTTATATGTCAAATCTCTCTGATTTATCTTGCCTTTCATCACCTGTAACCAAATTATCTATCTTGTACAACTCCATTGCCTTAGCATACTATCAATTCTAACCTTCTTTATTACCTCATATCTAGCTTAATGTATTTCCAGCTTAACTAACCTATTCCCCTTGCTTATTATATTCTCTTTCAGTTGCTCAACTAGAGGGTATCGCAAGTGCAAGTACCTCAAACATTCTTCTCTCAACTTTTGCTTGTTTGTTGCTGCTGCTAAGAAAATTTGCTTTGGCATGCACTTTGGGCATACATTCTGATGAGGGAGGACTGAGACATGGAAGGAGGGAGGAGGGGGGAGGTGGAGGGAGCACGCTTCGGGTTTCGCTAGTTGGTTGTTTGGGTAGATAGTTTAGTCTTGTTGGCCAGCCTGATAAATTGTTTCCGCCGCGCAAGGAGGCGCCGAGCGATGCACGTAATTGCTGGCGGATCGATGAAAAGTGGCTTAAAGCCTTTAGCCAAGTTAAGATGCCGACGAGTTGCCGTCGCTGCAGTTGATGTTGCCGTTGTTGCTGTTGCTGATGTTGCTGTTGCTGACTGTGACAAGGCCAACTAATTTGTACACTTCATTTTGGGGGAGAAAAAGCAAACGACAGTTGCCAAAATAAGACAATCCCACAGCATGCGGGGATGTTGCTGTTGTGGTTGCTCTGCAGGAGTTGCTGTTGTTGTTGTTGCTGCTGCTGCTGCTGCTGCTGCTGCTGCTGCTGCTGCTGCTGCTGCTGCTGCTGCTGCTGCTGCTGCTGCTGCTACTGCCTTTGGCTGTGTGAAATGTAATGCAATTTCATGTCAAAAACTAACAGAGCGACAGGCAGCAGAACGAAACTTTAAAGTGATATTTTTGTGTCGGTTAGTGCGGCGCACCTGTCGAGTAGCTGCACTAGCTGTTGTTGTTGTTGTTGTTGTTGTTGTTGTTGCTGGAGTTGCTGCTGTCTTGGTTTTTGCTGTCACTGCAGCAGAGACAGTGGCAGCGGCTGCGGCAGAGGCAGTGGCAAATGCCAGTCATGCGCCGCAAGAAAACAAACTTTTCCTGCTGCTGTTGTCCTTTCCGTCGCCGTCGGCTTCGCGTCCGCCTGCTGCTTGCTGCATGCTCTGCTCTTGCAACCGCAGCAACACGACGCTTACTTCCGCTTTTGAGTGTTAAGCAACACACACACCAGCGCACACACACCAGCACACACACACACACACAGACAGACACACAGTCAGTCGTTGTCGCTGTCCTTTGACATGCATGTCTCGGTCTTTAGTCGTTTAAGCCCCCGTCTTACACCTCCCCCCCCTCTGCCGCACTACCAGTTGTCTCTTTGCCTCAGTGCGCGCGTCTCTCAGCTGTCTGTGCTGTTTTGTCAATGCCTGCCCCACAGCCTGTTCCTGCCCCTCAGCCTGCCTGTCTTGGCAGAAGCAGCCACTGAAGTTATGACAAGACTGCATAGACCTGCCACGCCCCCGTCCCTCGACACCGCCCCTGACGCCTTCGTCTGCTGCACTTGGCACTTGCTTACGCTTTGCCACTTGCCACACGGCTGCGAGAGGCAGCTGAAAGTGCAAAAGGAAGCGTTAAAGGTGATTCACTTGTTTGTTGCTTGTTTGTTTGCAATTTGTTGTCATAATTTGTTGTTGTTGCTGCTCATGTTGCTGCTGTTGTTGCTGGTGTTGTTGTTGTTGCTCATGTTTCTACTGTTGTCTTGCATTTGGGTGTCGGATCGGACTTACTGTGCAAATTGTTATGGCAACAATGAATCGCACTGTGTGCTGCAATGTGTGTGCGATGGTAAAGAAGGATAAGGGGGGAAGGCAAGGGGAGTGAGTGGGGAGAGGAGGAGAAAGGTGGAGGCGAGTAAAGGGGCATATATTGAGGGAGAGGAGTGTGGGTGGGGTAGGGGAGGAGGGAGAGGGGAGGTACTGAATCAAAGTATGAGCAAGGAGTTGCGAAGTTAGGGCTCTCGGTAGTTAGGGTCATTTGAAAAGGAGAAGTTACCTCTACTATATACATATATAATACACATATACATATACAAATATATATATACATACATATACATATACAAATATATATTTTATTTTACATAGTACTACTACCTATGTATATATCTGTATTATTATACTACTATATTAATGTTAGTTTACACAACTTCACTCAGGTTTAATATGCAAAAATTCGTAAAAAGATCTAAAATTTAAAATCTATATAAATATAAAATTCAAATGCATTAGGTTTATTAATATTAAACAACGTTTTGAGTACTGGAATTAGTTGGCATAAAAACTATATTTTAAATTAAATAATGCTTTATGTTCTTCACAATTTTATAAAGAAAAGGTTTCGTAGTGGAGTAGTATAAGAATTTATAGTTGACTTGTCTACTAAAAGAAAGAACTACAAATGAATATCAAGTAAAAATGCATCAGGAAGTTTGAAAATGATTAATTCTATTAAGCTGTCAAACAAAATTACTCTACGTTTTAAACCATAAACAAAATTATAAGCTAATATTTATATTATAAACATATTCATCATGAGTGCTAGACTGTGTAAAGTTGTTCGGAACTTTAGTAGGAAAATCTTTAAAGTAAAGTAAAACTTCCTTATTTTTCTATAATTTAAACTTAAAACTGTGTCAGAATTAACATTTATTTCCATTTTAAACTTAACAAAAGGCAAAGTTTACCCATTTTAATTTGTAAAACATGTTTAAAATGATCTATACGATATAAGAGATGATGTATATGCGATCTAGAGATATACGATTTGGTTAGTTGATAAACTTGAATGCGATTTCAAACCGAAATTACGAACTTGAGTTAACTGATTAATCTTTGATAAAATACATAATGTACAGAAAAAGAGTTCATTTACTATTTATTTATTATTTAACTGAAAACACTCGTATAAGATCGATCCTTAATAAAATAATGTACAGAAAAAGAATTAAATACAAAATTGCTTGATTTTCTGGCAAAATTAAAAAGCTAAGGTTGTTAGCTGTTTCATATCTGATTCTTGGTTATAGTTCTAAACAAAAAGAGAAAGTTTGGTTAGTTACACTCCTCGCAAGCTGAAGCTTCTCACATTAAAACCGAAACTGATTGCAGTCGCTAAGAGAGAAAGAGACAGCGAAAGAGAGATAGAGAGAGCAGGACAGCTGCAGATATTGTGGCAGTAAACTCGTGTGTCGTGTTTACTACTTCGTACTAGTGTCGTATAATATCCCGTTCTGATGGCCATATCAATTTTGTTTCTGGCTCGCATTATCGTTAAAATTGTATTGGGTCAAAGGGGGTGGGCAGTGAGGGGGGGGAGGAGCGATTCAAACATACTGCCAGGCTACCGACTGTGCCGAGTCCATTGTGACTCTCCAGGTCCAGCTTCAGTTCCAGTTCCATCTTGCTGTGCTTATTGTAGTTCTTCCTCTGTGTGTGTGTGTGTGTTTGTGTGTGTGTGTGCATGTTTATAGATTTTCTGTTATGGCCACACGAAACTCTTCTTAAAATGCGATTTTCAAGATTTCTTTTGCTTTGCTTCACAGCCAGAGAGGGTCGGTGCAAGGGGGGCACAAGGGGTATTGCCTCGTTTTGGCTATCGTCATTTCAGGCTGGCACGTTGTAGTTGCCTTTGACGCTGATTTTAAGCTGCCACTAGCATGGCTCTCTCTCCCCCTTCCCCTCTCTCCCCGTCTCACTCTCTCGCTCCCTCTTTACTTGCTTTCCTTTTGCTGCTGGCTCGCTCCTTTACCCCTTTACTGCCCTCCTGCCGCCCTTGCTTGCATGTGTCAAAAGGTATTTTTATGTTCAGTTTCGTGTTTTCCAACATTTTCCAGCGTTTTATTTTGCTTTCTTTGGCCCCTCGCATGGTTTCCTGCTGCTCCGCAGGGCAACCAGGCAGGGGCAGCCAGGAGAGGGGGGCTGACGGCAAGTCGGGGCGAGTCGGTCGAGTCGAGTTGAGTCCCGTCTTGTGTGCAGGTAATGTGGCACTTGGCTAAAATGGTGTGTGAAATTTTATGCGAAATGGCTTAAGATGTTGTTGTACTTGCTGCTGCTGTTGTTGTTGTTGTTGTCGAGTTTGTTGTTGGTGTTGTTGTTGTTGCAGTTGTTGTTATAGTTCTTGCCGTGCTTGTTGTGCTGATATTTCTGGAACGGAACACAATCATTCTGCTATGTTGCACATAAAAAGTTACGTTGAGTGGCACTATACGACTCTCTCCCTGCCTCTCTCTCCCCCTCCCTCTGGAGTGTGTGTGTGTGGCCAGATTCGAAGAGGATGCAATGGATCGGATTGTTAGTGCTTGTGTAGGGATTGAGGTTGAGTCGGGAGTCTGAGTCTGGGCAGCTGCTGCCTCTGCCTCTGCCTCTGTCGATGCCGTTGGCTTTTCGGGCCAAGCTGCTGATGATGACATTTTCGTTTCGGTCTCCTTCGATTTGGCATTGGCCAGAAAAAAGAGCGAAATGTGCAAAAAAGGATTAGTTAGTTTTCGTTAGCTTGGCCACCCATCCTCCCCCCATACCCCTCATAGACCCCTTCTGATTGTTGTTAGGTTAGGTTTTGTGTGGGAGGGTCCTGAATTCGATTCGATTTTCAACTGCTTTTTGCACATGCATTTCCATTGTCCGTCTGCTTTTTGTTGTTGTTTTGTTCGGACAGGGTTTTAAGTTACCAGTTAATGGGCTCTATCTACCTCTCTCTCTTGCTCTCCCTCTCACTCTCTCTCTCTTTAATATAAAATTGATATTTTCTTCTATATACGGACTTAGCTTGGGTTTACTATGCAAACATAATAAGCATTGTCGAATTTAAGTTGAATAAGCTGATTAGTTGTTGCATATTCGTGTATTGGCTTGAATTTCACTAAACATAACCTCAATTTTGAGCTGCTGATGAGAAACAGCTTGCTTTAAATTGCTATAGCTTGCTACGGATTGTAGCTTGTAATTAAATAAGATTGGTAGTTTTTAATTGCTCAACAAACAGTTTCCAATTGTTTCGTTATTAATCAAATTGTAAATTTGTAAGGTTAGGTTGAGTCAGCTTTAATATTTTGAGTATTTCGATTACAGTTCTCATTTTTCTTTATTAAAAATAAAGATTTAAATGTGTTACATTTTGTTTTGGCACTTGAAATTACTTTGCAGTCATGTTTGATTGAATTGAACTGTATGAAATAGGTCATGTTGAGGTTATATTGAATTTCCTTTAGAATTTAACTATGCTTTGAAGTTTTTGATGTATAATAATATGTTAAATGTGTGTGTGACATTTTGGAAAGTTTTATTTGTAGAGGATATTAGTTAGACCACTGTAATCAATAGTGAAAAATAGTAACATAACCTCAAACTCACTTTGCTTTTATTATTTAAGGTAATCTAATCTAACTTCCAAGTGACTGCCACTAATTGAGGCCTTGATTAGGATACAGGAACTACATTATATTCTTAACAAGTATTGTATTTCAAAAAGTGTTCATGGTATATCAAATATTTCCAATTGGTCGGAACAGTTAATGGACTTCATGAAACCTCGTTTGAAATAAAACACTTGAATTGTAATTAAATTAACCCAGATTTTGTATACTTTTTACCTGGTTATTGAACTCGTGGCATATATACTATATATACAATACAATAGAGCAGTCATTGTCCCATTATCACCTTGGGGAGGACTCTTCTGTGGCTGCTGTACAGCCAATGGATATTACAGGCATACAAAGAGTACCCCCTATACCCTCTAATTCAGCGTGTGCGCTACTTAATCACTTAGCCAAATTACATGAAGCTGCCGTAGTCTACTGCAGATAGTCCACATATATATGTATATGTTACACACTATGCCGTTTTATACTATACTATATATGTATATATATGGAAACTGAATGTGTCCCTTGCAAATATTCAATTAGCAGTGACAGAGAGAGACAGAGAGAGAGAGAGAGAAGGAGAGAGTCAGGATTGACAAAGAAAACAAAAGCATCAACTCTCTGTCACATCACGCTGCGCTGCCTGCGCATTTGATACGCGCTACGATATACTATACTATATATATAATATATAGAGAGTTGGGGAACACAGCAACAGAAATACACAAAATGATTTTTATTTAATTTTCGCACCTGTTTTCAGGGCAAATAAGTTTCGTATTTTGCGTCTCATTTGAATTTTACATGCATTTCAATTTGTTTTGGCATTTTTTGCTGTCACGCCCGGCGAGTGTCGAGTGTTTCTAGTAGAATTTCGGCTTTAAGAGAGGGTTATTTTGTTGTTTTTGGTTCTTTTTCGATTGTTTTTTACTGTCCCTCTCTCTCTCTCTCTCTCTCTTTATCTGACTCTCTGTCTCTCTTTTTTTCGATATGCATTCCACGGCGTGTGTTTTACATGTCAAAGGAATTTCGCGCCAGCAACTCGTGCATTCAAGTTGAAAGTGTTCCGTTACAGTCAGCACCAGTGCCATGGGGAGGGCGTTGGAGGAGGCGTGGCTGTTTGTCTAAAGGGCTCGTAATATTTTTTGATGTTTCAATTGTAAATGCTGTGCGGAGGTTAACAATTAAAGCAGCAGCAAAAAATTGAAATACAATGATGTTCAGCATGATGATGATGATGATCATCATCATCATCCCTTTGATGCTATTGTTCTTCATTATTAACGTGATTATTATCGTGCACAGACATGCTGTTGCCTGTCTGTCATCGTCATCGTCATCGTCGTCATCATATTTTGCAAATTGCTCGTAAAAATGACTTTTAATTGCACGTGTAAAAAGGGTTCGCTTTAAATGTGCCCCGCTACCATCCCCACTGTGCCCCACTCTGTCTATCCCTGTCGCTCTCGCTCCCCTTCTTTCTCTTTTCTGCTTGAAATTTAAATGCTGCCGAGATTAATTCAATTAACCTGCGCCAAAGCGACGAAATCTGAGTGAGAATTACATGGGTGAAAAGCATTTTAGAGTTCGCCGCCCCTGACACCGCGTCCGCCTTCTGTTGTGCCCCTCGCTACGGCCCTGAGGCAGAGCTGCTGCTGCTGCTACTACTGATGCTGCTTTTGACACTTTTAATTGGTAGGCGTAGCAAATCATTAATTATATTTCGAGACCAAAATGCATGTCACTCAGCCTCGAAAGCGGATCAGCACTCAGGGAGACCAGGCAGAGCCGGCAGTGCTGTAGGCGGAGCAGGTTAGAAAGAGATGGCTGTCAAAGTTCACACAGTTCACAGTTCACTTTGCTGGTAAAAAATGAAAATAAAATCTAAGCTGATAATTAATTTAAGCCAAGCTAATTTGGCCAACGCTAAAAAACGCTAAACAAATTTGTCACTTCCGCTTTTCCGGCTAACAAAATATGCGAACTGCGGGTTTTAGTCTCTTTTTTAGCCGGAAGCACTTGGCTTTTATACAACTCAGATCGATGGGAATAAGTGCCTTTATATAAGTGAGAATTTCTGTATACATAATGTACTGTATGTATTTCATGGTTATATAAATAAATTTGAAGAGGTTCTTGAAATGAGTTTCTTTAGATGCACTTAAGTATTTTCTTGCTATATTTTTAACAGACGCACTCTAATGAAATATAAACTATAAAGTATATATAGTATTTATAGTATTTATAGTATTTATAGTATTTATAGTTTTTATAGTATTTATAGTATTTATAGTATTTATAGTATTTATAGTATTTATAGTATTTATAGTATTTATAGTATTTATAGTATTTATAGTATTTATAGTATTTATAGTATTTATAGTATTTATAGTATTTATAGTATTTATAGTATTTATAGTATTTATAGTATTTATAGTATTTATAGTATTTATAGTATTTATAGTATTTATAGTATTTATAGTATTTATAGTATTTATAGTATTTATAGTATTTATAGTATTTATAGTATTTATAGTATTTATAGTATTTATAGTATTTATAGTATTTATAGTATTTATAGTATTTATAGTATTTATAGTATTTATAGTATTTATAGTATTTATAGTATTTATAGTATTTATAGTATTTATAGTATTTATAGTATTTATAGTATTTATAGTATTTATAGTATTTATAGTATTTATAGTATTTATAGTATTTATAGTATTTATAGTATTTATAGTATTTATAGTATTTATAGTATTTATAGTATTTATAGTATTTATAGTATTTATAGTATTTATAGTATTTATAGTATTCCACACCTGGACTAACCTCATCTGTAGTATAGCATACTTTGAGTGTATTTTGGTTATTCTACTCATCAGTCTTTTCTCCTGCTGCTTCCTCCAGATACTTCTTCTGCCCACTTTCCATCTTCTTTCTTCTTCTGCTAACAATGTAGAGTATAATTTTCAGCTGACTGCACCAAAAACAACCCCCCCCCCTAACAACTTCCCCCGTGCCCTCCCTCACTGTCAACTAGACAGAGATTCAGATTGGAATACAAGCAGCGTATGACCTGAAGCCAAAGCCACGACAAGTTTGGCCGAAGAATCACTTGAACCATGCCGCATGCAGATTGCAGACCAGTTCATGGCAGAGCTGCTCCTGTTCTCGCTCTCCTCTCCCCCTGCTGCTCTTGTTCCCGGCAAAGTCTGCAGTCCTCTCTGCCATTTGCTGTGTTGTGTTCTGCGGTTTTATTGGTTGTGCATTTGCACATTCCATTTGCAAAATGATTGGAATTTATGCTTACAGATTAGATGCAGCTACCCTTCAGCCCCTTCCCCGCATATACCCCTCTCTACACTCTTCTGCTCTGTTCTCTCCTGCTGTGACTGCATTCCCTGCTGACTTTCGCCCACTTTCACTGGCTGCAGGGCACTGCGGTTGTTGCCCTGTGTTTCTCTTCCTCTCACTCTCTCTCTTCCCCTCTCTCTCAATGTGCAGGTCCTCGCACATGCATATTCACATGCACCGCAGCGACAACCCCAACCCCAACCCCACCCACCTGTCTCTCCCGCCTTGTTACCAGATTCCTGTTTTGCGTCTGTTATTGTTTCGTGTCCCTGGACATTTGCTTTGTGCGGTGTGCGCTGGCATGTGTCTTTTCTCTGCTCTCAGTTCTTCTCTCCCATGTATACCTACCTCCTGCCCTGCAACCTTGTATCCGTTTCGGCACCCTCTCCCCTTCTCTCAAATGTTGCATTTTTGATTCGACATTCGGTCAGTTTTTGCGTGACGAGCAACCGCTTTGAGCTCGGCCAGCTACGACTACAATAACCACATGCCAGATATATATGCCATATACCGTATACCATATGCCAGCTGCCAGTTGCCCGATGACGTCCGCCTTATGTCGCCCCAAATCGGACGAGGATGGAAGCCTTCGTGCTGCCACGTCAAAGTCGTCACGTGGTGCTCTGCGCAAATTAAATAATACCCGACCTAGCGGTACTGCCACTATGCACCTTATTCCAGCTTTAAGTCGGTCCACAGTTGCAACAGCAAAAAACAAGGGGCGGTTGGGAAAGTCTCGGCAGGTTTATGCGGTGCGAAAGTTCATGGAAAGTAGACTGGATGAAAGGTAATCTGAGAGTGATAATCATAAAAGAGAAAGTAAAGAGGTGTATGTTGGATGGAACAAGAATATATATTATAAACAAATAAAACGAAAATATAATGGAGCAGAATATTATGTCTTACTTTGATTGACTTGTTGCCTGTTCAGTTATTTCTAAAATCAGAAAAGTTATTTATACAAAAATCCTCATTCCGACCGATTGTTCCTATGGCAGCTTTATGTTACAGTGGTCAGATTCTTATGAAATTTTATATCCATATCTTATATATACAAAAAGTGTGATGTAGTAAATTTGGTTACAGTATCTTAAATAAATAACAAAAATCAGCCGATAGTTTGTATGACAGCTATACGATATATAGGGGTGATCCAGCTCGTGCCGACTTATTTACAGTGTGCAGATATAAGAAGCATGTATGCCAAGTTTCATTAAGATAGCTCCAAAAATGAGAGACTAATTTGCCTTGCAACAGACGGACACACGAATTAACGGACAGACGGACAGATGGACAGGTTCGATTCCTCTGTTGATGCTTATTCAGAATATATACTTTATGGGGTTAAAGATGTCTCCTGAGGTTCGTTGCAAACTTCTGTCAAAAATTAATATACTTTCTGTAAGGCTGAACGGTCCATCCAGAGTCAACATACGTAGATAGTCAGCTAGTTAAAGTTGTTGCTCATTGCGAACAAGAATATATATTTTATAAGCAGAGGCGCAACCTATTCTCTTTGTTAACTGAAGTATATATTGTATAATTATTTATCTATTTTTACAGCATTTCTACACATATTCACACAGCTGATTGGGATTTTCTGCATTTTCGGCAGTCCTCGGCAATAAAAGTTGAATATATGATTTGATATTACTATAGAGTACCTATATAAAATATAAAATATATATGCATTGCTTAAAATTTTGATAAGGAATAGAGATAGCAGGATACTCTTATTAAGAAGGTATCTAGTGCGTGTACCTAACTCTCTCCATTCAATACTAAAGTCATATAATACACTCTATAACACAGTTAATTAATGTCAGTATCACCAAGAGCAGGTTGCGCATGAACTCGCAGCGCAGCAATGCACTCAAATACAGGTGCACACACACACACACACACACACCTTCTTTCTCTGTCTCTCCCTCTCTCTCCTTCACGTACGCACAACAACGTCGCTGGCTACATAGCTGGCTGCTCGCATAAGGTTACACACACATTTTTTAAGCCAATTTTACAGGCCACTGCCTAACAAGGACATTAATTGGTAGCTGCAGCAGCAGAGGAAGCACAGGCAGAGGCAGCAACAGCGACAGCGGGCAGAGGCAGCGGGCAGCGGCAACTCGCTGGCAAAGCCTGCTGCCAGTTGCTGCTTTGGCTGGCTGTTCTGCCTGCCACGCCCACCTGCAGTACGCCCACTTGGCGCGACATGACCAAAAGCTGCGTTAGCTACGTGTGTGTGTGTATGTGTGTAAGAGTAAGAGTATTACACGTGTGTATGTGTGTGTGTGTTTCTCTTGCTCTGCTTGCTGTGTTTTTTGCCAACTGGCTCCGTTTTTCATGCTTTTTATTCACTTCAATATTTACTTAACCCTTTTTTAGCAGAAAAGTTGCCATTGCCGCTGCCCGTTGCCAAAGGCAGCAGCAACAACACAAGCAACAGCAACACAGCAGCAACAACACGAGCAACAGCAACAATTTTTAGTGTTGTTTTTGCTCTTATGATTAAACATGCCTTTCGCTTTTGTTTAAGCTCGTCCAACTTGCTTTAAATATTGTATGCTAGCAGAGGGACATGGCAGGGCAGGGCAGGGCAGGGGCTTAGGGAAATAGGTAAACGGCAAGCAGGGGGTAGAGGGGGTCACTTTGTACCTGCGGCCTGTTAATTAGTTGGGGCTGCTGACTTTTGACGCTGCTCGACATATTTCGTTTTAGGGTTCAAGTGTTTCTCGGCCAGCACATGGGTTGGACACACTTCGAGAGGGAGCCGAGAGAGAAAAGAAAGGAGAAGAGGGAGGAGAAGAGAAAGCAGGACACAAGAGCTGTAGAGTGAGAAAGAGAGGCAGCAGGAGCAGGTGCTCAAGTCGCAGACTTCGTTGAGGTTCTGCGACTGTTGCTGGCATGTAAAAGTGCGATTATAGTCGCATAATTATCACGCTGACATGCCCACACACAAGCAGAGAGAGAGAGAGAGAGCGAGAGAGAGAGGTGGAAAGAAAGAGAGGGCAATAGAAAGAAGAAAAGTGAGGAAAGGAGAGTGGCAGGCAACTAGTGACGGGGGCAGCTGGTGCTCAGAGCAAATGCCAAAATGTAATTACCCAGCAAACAAACCGCAATTTCTCGGTACACACACACAGCCAGCAGCAGTCATACACACACCTGCACACACACACTTACACTCACACACACACACACACACACAAGTGCAGAGTGAAAATGGAAGTGAAAGTGGACACGCAACAAGCGCAAAACTGGGAACGAAGCCAAATGCCAGCGCACCTGGCCCAGCAAACCCTCGAGCAGGCAACCCTCCTCCTCCTCCTGCTACCCCATGGCAACTGCAAAGCACTTCCTCCTCTTTGGCCTGCCCCCTCGCAGCACCCTCTGGCAGCCTTGCCACCTGGCTGCGGGGTTTGTCATTGAAGGGTTTGCGTGTTTGACATGCGGCTTGCTTAAAGTTGCCTCCTTGTCGTTAGGTCGGCAGTTTGAAGGCGATATCGTTAATGTTGCCGTTGATTGTGCCCAACACTCACACTGCCACACTAACACATGCACACACACTCACACTCACACTCACTCACACTCACACTCACACTCACATACACACTCTGCTTGGGGCAAGAAAGGTTGCATAACTGCGATGAGTTTAGTTTTTTTCAGGCTGTAAAATTCGTAATTTATTTGGCAATTGGCAGCCGTTTGGCGCTTCACCTACCCCCCCGCAGCTTACCACACCTCCCTGCACCTCGTGGCACCTCTTTGCTGGCCCTCGCACCACAGCAGACCACATTACAGCCCAGCTCACCACACAAATGCAATTTTAACTCGCCTGCTAAGCGTATTTTAGGCTCTACAACATCAACAGCACTAACAACATAATTCCAGCATAAACAAAAACAACAACAGGCCCGTAACCAACAATAACAACAACAGCAGGCAACAGCAACAGCAGGCAACAGCAACAACAGGCGACAGTGGCACCAGCAGCAGCAGCTGTTGACCAACACTGACAGCAGACAGGGCAGTCTGCTGCGGATGAGCAGGCAAAGCAGGAAGGCAGGCAGGCAGGCAGGAGGGGTTGTCATATTGGGGGGGAGGTATGGGTTATCCCTTGCAACTGACTGTGCATAAAGCGAGGTGGAAATCTGTACTAATTGATGGGCAAATTGGAACTTCGATAATGCCTATTAAGAACGGGGGATCCTTAAAACGAAGCTTTTCATATTTTAAATTGGTCGAAGGGAACCTTCTAGTCTACAATCTATTGGAAATGGTTAAAAAGTGTAAAGTAACTTTGTGGAAAAGGACTGTTACAGGCAGAAAGAGGCGTGGCAGTACCCATGAGGTATATATTCTTGATCAGAATCAATAATCGAGTCAATTGAGCCATGTGCCTCTGTTCGTCGAATTGTTTCCTCCTTTGTCCGTCTGTCTGTATGAACACAGAGATCTGTGTTAGAAAGAAAGAAGACAGAAGGAAGAGTTGCTCATAGCTAAGCTATATCAAGTCTTTCAAAATTGGGCAAAATGTGCTTTATTTTCGGGCGTAGCTTTGGTGTCTGCTTTGCAAGTTGATCTTATAGAAAAGGCTACTTTAAAATAAGGTTATTCTTGATTAGAATTGGTATATAAGTAGATGCACTCATCTCTTTCCTATGTTATATCCATGTTTATATATAGGTTTAATATTTATTATATACAAATTTACTCATTCATGAACATAAGTGGTAGTACAATAATAAATGTGAGGTTTGGTACTATTATTTATTTGTATAATTGTATAATAATTGTTATGCTACTACTATTGTATTGTATGGATTCAACTCTTCTAAGCTCTACAAAAAAAAAAAAAAAAAAATAACTGAACTGAATTAAATATGTTATGTGCCATACTAAAAAAAAAAAAAAAAAAAAAAAACAATAATAACTTATTTGAACTGAAGTTAAATGACAATCAATCTCAGATTATTGTATGAATTAAACGCTTCTAAAATCTAAAAAAAAAAAAAAATAAAAATAACTGAACTGAATTAAATATGTTATGTGCCATTCTCAAAAAAAAAAAAAATAGATAAAATAATAATAATAACTTATTTGAACTGAAGTTAAATAACAATCAATCTTAGATTCTCGCAAAAGAACGCCTTTTATGTAAACCACTTTTTCGGCGACTTTCTTTGCGAAAACTTTACCATCCACAAATATTAATATCATTTCTAAATTTCGACTGAAAACTACAAGGAAACTACATTCATTGACTTGAACTTAACAACTGCCTTTAATACTCGATTATTCTTGTCAACTGCAACCTTAATTATTATTATTATTATAAAGAGGGAGTCTCCCAGCGAAGAAGGCGCGAGGCACTGTGACCATGATGCGACTGCAATTTTGATACTATCGCTAATTGCCTGCAGCGTTGCCACCCTTACTATCGAACTGCCACTATCATCATTGTTTACTAACATGTTCTATATACAGATATATAGATAATTCAATACTTATTGTGTTATATGCCCAATTATGAATTAATTTTCGACTATTTGAAATGTTACAGTATTTGCAATGTTAAGTCAAACATACATACATATATATAAATGTCATCGATGGCATGAAGAGTTCTCTCCGCCTTCCAAGCCACAGCTTAGTCCTTGCCAGTGTTGCCAACTGTCTGTTCGATCATTTCCAGTTACTGGCAATGGAACGCAACGCGTCAACTGCTCGTTACGCGCAACTTTTTGCATCGCTCTTCTGCTTTGCAACGCGAAACTTGCCACGCAGTTTATTTTCGGCTTTGCCCCGTTGGCTTTATTGGCCGCATCAGCCCGGCCGGGCTGGACGACTGTTTATGTAGTCAGCGATGGTGATGGCGATGGCGATGGCGATGGCGATGGCATCGGCGTCAGCGTTGCCCATAACCGGACCTCGATGGCGCCTGCAGCGTTGTCATTACCAGCAAAATTGGCGCTGCATTGCACGCTCTGTGCGCCACATGCAGCAGCTGCAGGAGCAAGGGAGAGGGTGCGGGGTAGAGGGTGTCGAGTGGCAACTGTGGCGGCAGCTTTATGCCGATTGTTAACAATTCTGCGGTGCATGCTCGTTGACGTTTATGATGTGTTGCTGGCGTGGATGGCTGCAAGTGCGGAGGGAAGGGCAGGGGTAGGAGAGTGCGAAGGAGGGGGTGGGGCAGGCAGAGGAGTGCAAGCAGAGAGAAGAGCTGGCAGTGTGAGTAGAGCTGGAAGAAACGCGCAAGTTGGCATATCGCAATGTTGTTCTTTGCACTTGCTGTTGCTCTGCTTGTTATACCCTGTAAGCCTAATGAAGCAGGGTATTTTGTGATATGTATATTATTAGATTATATATTCATTACTTTATTTCTTATTATTATTATTATATTATTATGACAGACAGAAGGAGGCAAAGCGGAGAGATTTCTGCTTCGATGAGGTGTAAATATGCTTGTTTGGTCTTAATTGACCATTTTAATAACTAAATCTGTCTGTATGAACAGCTATAACTCGTAGGTTACAAAAGCTAGGCCACCCAAATTCTATGACAATGTGTATTATAAAAGCAAGCAGATATATATTGTGCTATAACTTGACCACGCCCTCTTACGCCCACGTAAAGCAATATTAATGCCTTAGCAGGCGTAGTTTTAAGCGTAGTACGTTAAGTTTTGGTGTGTATGGATTGTTATCAGACTGCTAGCTATAATATGGGTAATAAGTATTTATAAGTATCATATATAGGACTGATATCTGATTGCTTGGTATGGGATAATGCACATGGAAGTTGTTTAAAAAGGGGTATGCGACAGACGCGCACTCTCGACTGCTGTTTGAAGTTATTTCTGCAGATGTTGTTGCTGTCGCTGGTGCTGTTGTAGTTGTAGTTGTAGTTGTTGCTGTCGCTGCTGTTGTTGTTTTAGTTGTTGCTGCTGCTATTGTTCGCGTTGCTGCCTTGCTGACTCTGTGTGTATGTGTGTGTGTGTGTGTTGCGTGTTCTATCATTAAGTGTCGAAAATTTCATCAAACACTTCAAAGCGCACCACGTGCTGCCCCCATTCCTGCACAAGCTCCCCCTTCTGCCCTGCCCCCCCCCTGCCTTGTTTCAGTTTCAGTTTATGATTCTATTATTTTCACAGCAAATAAAAGAGAAACTGCGTATCATGGCCGAGTGCTAAATGGGCGTCAGGAAAATTGCAAAATTTTCCTTTTTTTTTCAAGCTTTCTTTTTTTTTTTTTTTTTTTTTTTGCCAGAGCAGCCAAATTTTGATGGGGAAAGGCAGGGAGGGGGCACGAGGTAGAAGCGATGTGGCAGCTGAGCACGTAAAAAGCGTTGAACCGGAACCTTGTGGGCAACATCTGCAAAGCAAAGTGTGCAAGTTGCTTGTGGGAGAGAAAGAGAGAGAGAGAGAGAGAGAGAGAGAGAGGGAGAGAGAGAGGGAGTATGTGTGTGTGCGTGTGTGTGTGGTGTGCGTAAGGCCAAGGAAAACGAATTTGCAGCAAGCGCGCGCCACGCAAAGTTTGCGCCATGAATCAAAGTTTAGTGTAGCATACCGTTAGGTGCGATTTATATATTTCAAAATAAAATAAATGAAGGGCGAATCGACGCGTCGCACCCCCCCATCTGCTGCTGCTCACTGCCTCGACTTGCCTGCCTTGCCTCGCTTGCCTAGGCTCCTCTCTGCTTGCCTCCGCTCTGCTTGCCTTGTCTTTGCATCTGCCTTCTGCGCCCTTCTACCTTCTCTTCTCTGCCTCGTCTCGCCTTGCTGCCTGCCTGCCAAAAGACAAAGCAGCGCTGTGGTTCAAGTATAAAAAGGGCAGAGCAAGGGCAGAGGGGGTAGTAGGGGGGTGTAGGGGCTGCTCTGCCCGTTTGATTTAACTTTGGCTGTTTGGCTGCAAATTCAAATTCTCCGTTTTATTTCAACGCGCTGCAGAAATTTACACTTGGTTAGCTGATTGATGAATGCATAAATGAAGCGTACACATGCGTTGCCTGACAGAGGGGGGAGGGTTGTCAAAGAGGGGGGGGGGTAACCCAAAATTGTTGCTGCAAGTTGAGCAATTTGAAAACTGTCGAAGCAGCAGCAGGTAAAACGCTTTCCCATATGAGGGGACTAAGTCGATTTACTTCCCTCGTTCCCCCTTACCTCCTCCCCCTCCCCCCTCCCTGTTGCCTGCACAAGTCATTGATTTCCTTATTGTTATGCGCAGAATATGCAAATGTGATTTTTAACTCAAAGCAGGGCGAGGGCGACGGCGAGGGCGGGGGCGGTGCGGGGTCTGCCCGATTTAACAAATTAACTTTATTTATGCGACAATGATTTGGGGCGCACGCTGCGTATGAGTAATGTGAGAGCTTTGCCCTCTGACAGTAGCAGGGGCAGGGCGAGGGGCAGGGCAGGGCAGTCGCTTAATTAGGGTGCCTCTATCTGTGCATGATTTGTACACATAATTCTGTTTAGCGAACATAAAGTCAAATTTATGGCCAACCAGATTTGCGGCTAGAAAAATGGCCAAAGCAGACACGACGACGACGACGCTGCTGCGTAATCTGCGGGCGGGTTATGTGAGAGAGAGGGAGGAAGAGAGGCAGACAGAGACAGGTCTCTCTGCTGTCCAGCGTATGCCAAAAATGAGGCGAAATTACTTTTAATATGCCCAGGCAGGCCAAAGATAAGCAACAGCGAGGGGCAGAGGGGTGGCCAAAAGGGAAAGGGGGGGAAAGGGAAGCTGCCAAGGCCGCTGTCAAGGCAACATGTATATCTATATCACTCTGTGTGTGTGTGTGTGTGTCTCGACAACATAATTTCGTAATTAATTTGCCAAAACACGAATGTAATTTAATAAAATTGCGCATACGCCGCGTTGCCCCGCTCATTGTGTGTAGCAACACAACAGCAGCATCTTCATTTCCTGGCAAAACATTTAAGTAATTTATGCAGGGCCCAAAGACAATTTGCGGCAAGAAAGAGAGAGAGACAGAGAGAGAGAGAGCGCGAGGCAACTGCTTTCACTCCTTCTACAGCCCCTTCTAGTGCCTCTTCTGTTCCCCCTTCTACTGCTCCTTCTACTCCTGCTACTACTGCTTTCACTTGCCCCCCTGTAAGCGACGCTTATTTATGTGCTATTTTTGAGCATGCCACTAATTATGCCGCCACTTGAGCCCAGCCACAGCCGCGTTGCCAACCACCTCGAGGCAGCGAGTCTCCAATTACTTGACGCAAATAAATCAGAGGCGCCAAATGCGGCAGCCACGAATCGATATCAGTTACAGCTCTATATATAGCTCTATATAGTATATAGCACTGCCTGCCAATTTTTAATCAGTTGCCAAACTATGCGCCATTGCCCTCGCCCCCTCCCCCCCTCTTCCACTCTCCCCCCTCTCTTTGGTATTTTCCTTTTGGCTTTTGCGACTTCTTGAATTGCCCGCTGGCGCTTAAATCAATTGCCTCAATTTGATAATATTTCAGCGGGGAATGATTATGAGCGCGTCCCAAGTGGCTAAGCTGGTAGCTCACTCATTCCACACGCTGTCTTGCCCTGCCCCTTTGCACTGCCCTCTTCCTTGCCCCCCGCCTTTCCTTGGCTTGCTCTGTCCGCGTGGCGTTTTGTTGACATTTCCGTTGCCGCTTCCGTTGAAAAAGTTTGTTTTTCTTAGTCTCCCCTGCCCTCTAATACCCCCACTTCCCCTGTCAAATCTCCACTCTTTCTCCTCTCGTCTCTCTCCCCCTCTCTTCTCTCCCTCTCTTTCCTCTCGCAGCCTCTCCTGCAACTCATCGGCTTCACCACATGGCCGCCTTGTCTCGTTTGGCGCGTCCTTGGGCCACGTAAAAAGGATTTGGGGCAACGCATTTCGAATGCCTAAATGCCAAAAGACGTCGCATAAACATGGCCACGCCCACAGTCAACGCCCCCTTCCTCATACCCTGCCCGGCATAGCAACCTATAACGTCTTTGAATTACATTCCAGTTCGGGCAAAGAAAACCGCGCAGGACAGCACAAAATATAATTTTTTCTACTCTTGCCCCAGCCCCCCCCACTCCTTCATCTGCCCTTCCTCCCTCTTCTCCACACCCTCGTGCGGCGCCTCCTTCTTTTTCTGCTTCTTTTTCTTTGGTTTTTTGTTGTTGTTTGCCGCTTTGCCGGTTTTTCTGCGGTTCGCTCGCTCTTTTTTCCTCGCTTCGGGTTGTGTGCGCATTTGGCGGTTTTTATGAAAAATTACCATGTTTTCTTCGCACTCATTCGCAGCTGCACCCCCTCTCCTACCTCCTGCTCACTTTCCTCTTCCAACCACCCCCCCACTTCCTCCCTTCCACCCCACTTGCTGTGGCATTTCTTCTTCTTTCTTTCTTTTGCTGCTTGGCAATTTCGGTATTTGACTTTTTTACGTCAGGCACTTGAGACGGCCACCAGAGCAGGGGAAAGGGTAGGGGGCGAAGGGGGTAGCAAGGGGCTGGCAGGGGGTACATGTGTGTATGTGAGTTTGGTGTGGGCCGCCAGCAGTCAAGCAGTGTGTGCCACACACACTTCCTCTAATGATGCCACTTATGTCGTGACGAAATTATTTATATATGCATGCAAGTACAGGCTCGCGAATACCCTGTAAAAGGCAGCGAGATAAGGAGGGGTAGTGGTGGAATGAAAGCACTTTAAATTGACTGAGGTATAAAGCCCACAATATTTAGTGATGAATGGAAAGCAAATTCTACTGAGTCTGTCTACACCATTGAGCAAAAACTAGGTAGTATATTTAGCAAACATAGACTAAAGTGAGGTTAGGTTCTAGTATTGTTATAAGAATAAGTTATTTTCACATTCAATGAAATAACTCAAAACTAAAACAAATGAAAAGTAGAGTATATAACAGCTTAGGTTGAAATAGGTTCACTTTACCATACTAAAAATATTTATTTTACTCACAATATTTAGTGCAACAATGTAAATTTCAGTTCTACAACAATGTAAATTTCACTTCTACTACAGTATATACTGCAGTTGAATTGCCTTAATAAACTTCTATGCCTCGTAAATGAGAATCTAATACTTTTATGCTCACACATGCAGCAATGAAATTAAAAATGAGTTATTGCAGGGTATGCTATAGTCGAGCAGTCAACATTTATATTAGTTTTACTTATGTTTTATGTTGGAAATAAGTTGTAAGCCACTCTGCTTTTACTAAATAGCACAGCAATGATGTTTGCCGTGCCACTACAGGGTATATAGTAGTCGGGTTGACACTATGTGCATTACTTAGACGTATTTATTGAGTTTTAGCAGACCTAATGAATGGCAGCCAATATATCAATCAATAATAATGCCTATATGTGCTGCTACAGGGTATACTGTAGTCGGGTTGAAAAATCATGAAATATATAGAAGTTTTTCTAGCGTTCTAGCAAACCTAATTAATGCCAGCCAATACATCAATCAATAATAATACTCATATGAACTACTACAGGGTATACTGTAGTCGTGCTGCCTGCAATGTCTCTCATTCAGCGTGTTTTTTTATGGGCGTTGCCTTTTGTTGCCGCTGCTTGTTGGATTTCCGTCGCGCTTTTTGCCTATTTTTGGGCACATTTTCATTTGCTTTTCTTTTTTCTTCGTTTTTCATCGGTTTTTTTGAGAGGTTTTTCTTTCGCTTTTTTGCAGTATTTCCTTTCGAATTGCGTGCAGAAATTTGGAACTGCTAATTGGCAGCACATAATTTACGTGCTTATGCCAATTTTCATTTCCTTTCCGCCGTCTATTTTCGGAGCTCGCAGACGAAGCGTATCCTAAAGGTAGCTCGCCTTCGAGCATGTGTGATTGTGTGTGTGCCTGTGTGTGGGACTGTGTGTGTGTGGGGGGGATGCGCAAATGCAATTACCATCTATGCAGAGTGCCGCCCCAGAGTGCAGCCCGGGGGCACTTACAGATTTGATTAACTGCTTCCGTGCGTCATCAAATTCGTTTTTAGACTCCCCCCAGGAGAAGGTGCTTGCACAGCTGAAAGGGGTGTACGTAGCGACTACTCAATAAAACTCATTAGTGGTGTTTTGTCGAGGTGCAGGTCCAGGTCCAGGTGCAGGTCCAGGTCGAGGTGCTGCTGCTGCTGCTGCTGCTGGTCCTGGCACTAACTTGCTGCCTGCTCCAGCTTCAGCCTGGCAATTATCACCAGCTCCGTCCCCATTGACTTTGGCAATTGATTGCAGCCGTTGTCGCCGCCGCCGACAACGACGACGACGACGACGACGCTGATGATGCCGCGAGCAGCTTCATCGTGCTGCCCCCTCCCCCCTTCTACTTCTCCGCTCTCCTGATTCTCTGTGGAGTGCTCTGGCTGCTGCTGCCGGCGACAGCATCAAAAGTGCCGATAAAAATTTATAGCAAACTGATTTGAAAGTCAATTATCCTGCGAGCTGGCTTGCTTCTCTCTCTCCTTCACACTATACCCTCTCTCTGTCCCTCCTTCACTCCCCTGTCCTGTCAGTCTAGTGAACTATTCCACGCAGTCTACGACACTGGCATCGCTGGCAACGGCGTGCAAATGGGTTTCGCATGCAAACTACATCAGCATCAGCTGTCTGCCATTACTCCCCTTCCCTTCCCCTTCCACCCCTCTTTCCCAAGGGGACTCCTCTGCGCCTACCTTTTTTATGTTTTACGTTTAGTTTTTGCTGCCTTTCTGCTGCCTTTCCTTGCTCCGCTTGAGCAAAAACTATGCCCAGTCTCGAGTGGATTGGTCTAGTGTTGCTAATGAAGACGCCGCTTCATTTGTCGATCATTTGTTGCAGTCGTTAAAGGTGAGTACCCACCCCTCTCTCCTCCTCCCTCCCTCTTTCTCCTTCTCCTGCCTGCAGCTGACATCCTTCTGCCTGCCTTCCCCTGTCTCCCCTCCCCTCACTTGTCTGTTTATTTCGCCTGTTTAGCTGTTTATGTTGCTCTCCTTGTCGACTGAGGGTGTCTATGAATGGCTCCTGTCTGCAGCCCCTTCCTCCCCCTTGCTGCCTCGTGCCTGTGCATCTGTGTGCAGTTAATGAGTTTAATGGCGGGCATCGAATTTGAATTGCTAATGCAGCAGCTGGAAAAGCAGCAACAGCAACAGCAACAGCAGGAAAACGGAAATGGAAATACGATTGGAAAAGCAATAGACAGCAGGGAAATTCGTGGGAAATCGCGAGTGCAGGCTTATGACTGTTGTCATGTTGTTCTCGTACCATGTTTTCCTACCCCCCTAACCTCCTTCCCCTCCCCCTCCTTCACTGTCCCGCCTACAATTTCAAAGTGGAAATTAGGTGTTCATGAAAATAGAGCGCAGTAATTGCAGCCATTGAGGTCGAAATTAACAAGGTCTGTTCGCAATTCCCCGATTCCCAATGGCCAATGCCCAATACCGAATACCCAATGCCCAATTGCGAGATCTGTTAAACAAATTCCCCTGGAGTGACAGCTAACGCTTTGTTCGAACACATTTAAGCTGAAATTGAAAATTATCAAGCTAAAAAGATTGGCACATTCTGCATTGAAGTCATGCTGTCAGTTCTGATTCGCATTTGAACAGCATTTGATGAGGATTCACTCAAAACTGACAGACTAATGTGCTTGGCAATAGAATATGATGGATGTCTGCGCCGATCTAGACTTAACCTTTAAATATTATAGTAGATTCTTGCCGTTTTGTTGTGCCATGAGGGGTAACAAACAGGAAATAGACCTGCTCCACTTCACTTGATGAACATTCCCTGTTCAGAGAATCCTCAAAGAAGTTGCCTTAGTGAGGAATACATAGATAGATAGACAGTTGTAGCAGTAGTAGTACATGTAGTAGTAATAGTATAAGAAGTAGTAGTAGTAGTAGTAGTAGTAGTAGTAGTAGTAGTAGTAGAAGTAGTAGTAGTAGTAGTAGTAGTAGTAGTAGTAGTAGTAGTAGTAGTAGTAGTAGTAGTAGTAGTAGTAGTAATAGTAGTAGTAATAGTAGAAGAATTAGTATAAGTAGTAGTAGAAGAATTAGTATAAGTAGTAGTAGGAGTAGTAGTATTTGTACAAGTAGGAGTAGTAGTATTTGTAGAAGTAGGAGTAGTAGTATATGTAATAGTTGTAGTCATATTATATGTATACCATATGTATTATATATTATACAACCTTCTTGGGTTTTAGTCACTAGCGAGGAACCTATTATATGCATTGTTAAAGATGCCTAAGCAGACCTAAACATAAGTACCTCAACAGACTTAGACATTGGCACCCGAAAATACTTAAATAGACCTGTACAGGTGTACCTAAATATACCTAGACATAGATACCTAAGCAGACCTGTACATAGGCACCCATACGGACCTAAATATCGGTACCTAAACATGCTTATAAATAGGTACTTAAGCAGAAATCACATAGGTGCCTTAAAAGACCTTAACAGATCTGAACATAGCTACCGAAACATACCTAGATATAGGTACCTAAACAGACCTATACAGATCTGAACATAGGTACCTTAAGAGACCTAAACAGAGCAACCTTTTACTGCAAATCAATCCTAATCATCAATCCTAGACATAGGTACTTAAACAGACCTGAACGTAGGTACCTTAACGGACCTAAAACAAGCAACCTCTCACTGACAGTCAATCCTAATAACATTCCCCTGTCTGCACACTCTCCTGCTCCTCATTCGGCTTGTCCTGCCTAATCATATTGTATAGCTTAAGCTTATTAAGCGTTTTGTTGTGTGACATTTTAATAAACGTTTAGTAGACTTCGCATACAAACATGTTGCCCCGACGAGTTATTTGACCCTATGCCACGATTTGACCCTGTGATGATACCCGATGTTATCTAAAGCGTGAACTGCCCATTTGCCCCCGCCTTCTCCCTTCCCTTTTGGTGATAGCTTTGTAGCTTACACTATTTTTTGCTCCCCCTCCCTTTCCCCTGCCTTGCCCTTTGCCCTCTGCCCGCATGTGAGCCCACACACATGTTCGGTCATTGTTGTTGCTGTTGCACAGGCTAATGGCGGGCAGTGGCCAAAACATTACAGGTAATTTTGCGATACGCATCTCACACAATTGTTGTGCAAAGTGGTCAACAGGGGGAGTGAGGAGGAAGAGGGAGGGAAGAGAGCGAGCTGAACTGTCTGCTGAGCTGGCAAATAATTTAAATTAAATTTGAAGTAATGTTATTGTTAGCATTACGGTAACTGTTATTGTTATTGTTATTATATTTTGCCTGGCAGTAACAGGGATAACAACAGAGACAACAAATAGAGAGAGAGAGCGGGAGAACCGCAGCGTTGCTTTTGGTTTATTGTTTTTCCATTTGCCCATTGAAAATCTACTCGCGAAAGCCTTGAGCTGTTTGCATGCTCACTCTCTCTATCTGTCTCTCTTTCTCTCTATCTTCCTTCCCCCACAAACCATCCTCCTGCACTGCTTGCCCTGCTTGTCCTGCTTGCTGGCAGCTTGTGCGCTTGATTTACGATTTCATTGCATAGTTTTAGGCGCATTCATCAAATCCACCAAGCGAATTTCTTTCTCCTCATTGTTGCTGCTGCTGCTGCTTCTGTTGCTGCTGCCGCCGTCTTCAGGGCATCATAAAATTAAATTAAACACACAAATTATTTTCGTTTTAATTTTCATTAAATTTTTATGGCCCTCGCATTGTGCTTGTTGTTGCTGTTGTTCTTGTTGCTGTTGCTGTCGTTATCTCTCTGCGGGCTTGTACTGCCCTTTTTTGTGTCGCCGCAATTACGGCAAACAAATAAAAAGCAACAACAACACACACTCAAACACACACTCACTCACACACACACACACACAGAACAAGAGGCGGCAATAATAATGTCACAGGTAAAATGGCTGCGCGCACAGGGCTGAATTTATGGGTCCATTGCCAGTGTTGCAGTGCTGCGTGTGAAAAAAAGGAGGTGGAGGCAAATATTTAACGATTTGTGTAATTTTCTTGTTGCTACAAATAGCCAACATATGTTTTAACTACAGCAACAGCAACAGCAACAGCAGCAGCAGCAGCAGCAGAGCAACAGTAAAGTGTGGCAAATGCAAATGCACACACAACAATAACGATTTAATGGGCTTAAACGGGTTAAGTCGCGCCCACAACTGACCTGAGGGGGCTGAGGCTGCTACCAAATCTCTATATGAGTGAGTTGCACCAAATGACAGTGCAGGTGCGTCTGTGTGTGTGCAATTATATCTGCTTAATTGAAGCCCAGTCGGGCTGCTTATGCTCATCCTCATCATCCTCCTGCTGCCGTTCATAATCAGCTCATGGCCATGCTGCCAATCCCAGCTAGACACCTTGTTAAGTATTATTGCACTCGGCTTATGTTACTAATTGCTGCACTCAACTGGCTGCAGATTTCTCTCATTTGGCTCATTTCTCTCATTTCTATTTTTCAGCTCTGTTCAGCTGAAAGGACTGACTGCGATTAACTGACTGACAGCAGCTATTCGCAGTCTATCATTCTTTGCCAGCTTTCTATCATCATCAATGTCTTTGCCTACTTAGTGCTCAGCTTTTGCATATTGATCTCTTTTCTATTTATCTTCTTTTTATCTCGCTTTTATCTCCCCTTTATAGCTTAGTTTTCTTATCTCTCAGGCTCATACTATGCTTCTTTTGCTTGACTTTTCTTCTGCCCTCTTTCTACTTTACTTTATCTTTCTTGCATTTACTTTATTATAGCATTGTAGAGGATATATTCATTTTGCACAGCAGCTCATTACCAGGGCCGTAGTGACGGTTCCGAGAGTCCAAACTTCTTGGCGCCTCTCGTGTGATTGCTATGAAGTTCATGAAACATTTTACAGAATGAAGACACTTAATATATATAGTATGCTTAATATTATATCAATAATTTTATAAATAAATATACAATATAAATTATCAATAGTTCTGGAGTAATCCATATATCGTGCCCCTTTTTACTCAATCGTTATTATTACTAATCTATGCAATTATTGTGCAATGTGCTTTGCTATAATTTCAGCAAAGGGGTAGAAGTGTATTATACATTTAATTTGTGAAGCAAAAGGCCCTCTGTTATGCGGGGGCCCTTGTGCTCTACACACCCCGCACACGACTAGCTACGGGCCTGTGTGTGAGGCACCTTCAGGCGCATCTTCAAACTTTTAACCAAATAAATATTTCTATTGTCATGACAAGAGTAAATATGCACTTGAATAATTAATGTTCAGCGTTTATTGTGGAATCGTATTGTAAGATTAAGAGTACAAAAAGTATTAATCAATTAATAAAAAAAAAAATTAATCAATTAGAGTGGAGAGAGTTTGCAGCTGAATTCGAAGAAGATGGTTTCTCCAAGTTTCTCTGCGGGGGCAGGCAATCAGTATAGCACTTGGGTATGCCACTCTCGAGCAGTTTCTTGCGATCATGCAGGTCGAGATTCTCGTTGTAGTAGGTAATGGCATCCCAGCACATGTCCTTCAACTTGGGTATGGTCAACCACATCTTGTGGACTTCGGTGTTTGGTTGCTTCCTCCCGTTGGTGATGGCGGTGCCACCGTAGAAGTACATGCAGCCGTTCTCGAACTGCCCCGCCGAATGACCATGAATACGAGAGGGCAGCATGCTCATCTGCAACATCTTCCATTGCTTGGTGCGCATATTCAGCTTCCAGATGTCCGTCAAATCGTCCTTAAAGATGCCCTAAAAAAGAGTAATAAAAAGAGTTAGACCAGACTGACTTGTGGTTCCTCATCCGATTGTGCTTACCTGCTGTGTGCCACCTGTGATGTACGCCTCAATGTCGCCATTGGAGGCCTTGTGCTGAGCAGTGGAGAAGTTAGTGCGTCGCTGCGGATATCCATTGCGTGCATCTGGCAGCGTGTCAAAGAAGTCCCAAGTGTTGGACTCCAGATTGTAGGCCGGAATGCGCTTGAGATCGCAATGTGCGTGAATGGTGCCGTTGCCCAGCACAAAGATGTGTTTGCCATCGTAGACGGTCTCGTTGCGATAGAGATCGTGCTGGATCCTCCGTATTTGCTGTATGCATGTGTAGATCTTCTCCCAGACCATTGTGCTCAAGTTCAAGCGATGCACGTTGCAAGTGTAATCGAGGGTCATTGGTTGGCCAATTGCATAGAGATATTTGTTGTGTATGACAGTGGCCTTTCCATAATCAGCCTGAGGCACATCTCCAGTCATTTTGAAGCGCTCCAGTCTGCCTGGAGCTCTTCCCGGAACACCTTCAGCATCCTTGGCAACTGTCTCACTCGTGCGGAACACAAAGCAATCGTTCGTTAACTCGTTCGTTTCGGGTGTCATCATAAGGCCGCCGAATAACTGCAAGTAGAAGAGACATTTAGTATCGATTGCTCAAATATTTAGAGATATATCTTCTCCCTCCTTTACTTACCAAAAGCACACTATGATAAGGCACGATTGCACTGATGAAGAACGAGTCCGGAAAGCCGACATTGTCCGAGTCGAGCTCCTGTTTCCAGCGTTTTGTGGCCAAGTTGAAACTCCAGAGCTCTTGAAAGTTGCGAAACATGTTGTAAGGAGGCACAGAGTTCAAGGCATTGTAGCCCCCCAAGACGTAGATATGCGATTCGGTTACGACAATGCGTTGACACGTCCTTGGATACGCATTGGCCTTGTGCTTCTCCTTGAAGTGACACGGGGTCACACGTCCTGGCTGGCAGGTGTAGATCGATCGATAGGGCGGTGATGCTGCCCAATATGCCTTATGCCTCTTACGTTGAATGGCCATTTCGTTCTTCACTCTAATCAATTCGATGAGCTTCATCATCAGATCAAATTCTTCCATATCCATCTTGATTTGGGTTCCTTTTTGGGAAGTAAGACTTTCAAGAAGAGAAATCGACAACGACTTGAGCACGACTGAAGATAGTTTTGATCTACGTGATGTATTTATCTATCACGATAGTTTCGATATATGTGATTTATTTATAGCAGAGAACACTATCAGACTTGTGATGCGCTCACTTTGATTGTGCGGATTGTACTGACTTCACTGGGAGTAGAGCAGGCTCTTTATATGGCCCGCAGATAGAACCCTAACTGCAGCAGGTGTCCCGGCTACCTACGCTAATCCGGGTTATTAAAGATCACCATATGGTGTTCCAAGTATTTTATGACAGCTACCGCGCACTTACCTAAGCGCGCTCAAATAAGGAAATTACGCGGATTAAGAGTCTAAGGGTTTCGGGTTATGCAGTTAACACAAGGAACTTTTGACTTGGCTGAATATTCTGAGTGTTTGAAGTTTATTATTGTCAGGTATATATTGTAGAACATATGACATCAAGGGTTTCGGGTTATGCAGTTAACACTTGCAATTTTTGACTTGGCTGAATATTCTGAGTCGTCGAAGTTTGGTTCTTTTATTGCTAGGTATATAGAACATATTACATTTAGGGTTTAGGGTTGTGTAGTTAACACTTGCAATCTTAGACTTGGCTGAATATTCAGAGTGCTTGAAGTTTGGTTATTTTATTGTCAGGTATATAGAACGTATGACATCAAGGGTTTCGGGTTATGCAGTTAACACTTGCAACCTTTGACTTGGCAGTACACTCTGAGTCGTCGAAGTTTAGTTATTTTATTGTCAGGTTTATAGCACTTATTACCCTGTATCTCTTTTCTTTTCCATGCTTGTCCCTGCTGTCTTTATTGGTATTTTATGTTTAGTATTTCTACATATAAATATTTCTAGTCTTGACTTCATGAAGTAGTTCCTTTAAGCCTTAAACCCTTCCTCCTCTCTCTGTCTTTCCCACTGCTACCCACTCTATTTCCTCTACATCTTCCTCTCTCTCTCTGTCGCTCTTCCCCACTGCTAGCCACTCTCTTCGCCCTTCTCTTCCCCTCATTCCTCACTTAATTAAAGCATTTTTTCTGCCTTGCACCGTCGACTCTATTTGCCAAAGACAATTAAGAGTTAACCTTATCGTCCCGCTTTAAGCGCATTGCCTGCCCGTGTGTAGGTGCAAGTAGGGGGATAGAAGAGGTAGGGGGGTGGGGGTGCGTTGTTGGTACTGGATGATGGCAAATATTCGCATTGCAATGAAGTTTCTGGCAGGCTGCACTCGAAAGAAGCGCCAAATTGCAAATGGCTTTTCATAAAGCAAACGGAAATGCCCCCGCACACTTTCCAACACTGCAAACACTGAGAACACTAAAAATATGTGAGTGGCAACAAAAACCAACACACACAGACACACACACACACATAGACAGGCAGACATAAACTTGAGCTCATGTGTGTGTGTGTAAGCGTGTGTGTGTGAGTATGTGTATGTGTGTGTGTGTGTGCCATGAAGTGGCAGAAAATTTGCACTGGCACTTAAGTTCTACAACATTCAAAGATGTTCTTTGTCCGCGACAGACAACGGCCATAAATTCAGCGACCTACTGCCAACTATAGAAATGCCATAGGCTCTGTTCGTCCCTTGGTCGAGGGGGGGTAGAGGGTTGGGGGGTGCATGTGTGTGCTGTGCTTACTTACCCGGCGAACGATGGCGGCGTCTTGCAGCAATAGTTTTGGCACATGCTCAACTAATAATTTGCCGTGTGCCAAGCAGAAGCAGCAGGAGGAGGAGGTGTAAAGGAGGGAAAGAGGTAAGGAAGAAGGCAAGAGAGGGAGAAAGAAAGAAAGGAAGTTAGACAGCGAGAGAGAGAGAGAGAGAGAGCTGAAGAGGAAACAGCAGAAGTAGTAGACCAGAGCAGGCATTGGAGAAGATGCAGCAAAGGGTAAAGGAAAGACTAGAGAAAGAAATATGGAGAGGAAAGGTAAAAGGAACTGGGAAAGAGAATATTAAAGGGAAGAAGCTAGAGTAATAGAAGCAGCCAAAGAAGCAGCAAAAAAAGAGAGTAGACAGTGGGGTAAGCAGAGGGTACTACAACGATTCCTATCCAAGGCAATTCAAGTATGGTTTGGTTTATGCCCTCCTTGGGCAATGGTTGCAATGGTTGCAATGGGTGAACTGGGTGAACTGGGTGAAATGAGCATATTAACTTGCCATAAATCTGTGGACACTTTGCGCACCCAGAGACAAGGCAGGGCAGGGTAACCAGAGATACTTAGGTTAGTGTGTGTGTGGGGGGGGAGGGGAATGGCAAAGTGAATGCTGGAGTAATTGAAAGGCGCATTAAATGGGCATCAAAGAGGTCGCATATGCAAATGTGACCTGCCAACATGACACTTAGTCCCCTGAGGTGGGCTTACTAAACTTAACACATCAAACCATTAACTATTATCGGTTTTTGTTAGAAACAAGCTAGAAATGAGGCTAGATTTTGATGGTGCTCAAGCTCGTTATGATATGTAATAAGAACTTAAATCTGTAATCTGCCATTGACGTAAAGAAATTGAGGATTCTCCTTGATGAACACTGGAAAATAGAGTTGCCATGTGATGAACTATTATCATTACAAATATTCTATTTAAGTTATATTTTGGACAACCTAGCGTAAATAGGTTGCTCCTATGTTGGAATATACTTTCTTATATATCATTTCAGAACAAGAAAGAGAGAAAAAGAGGGAGGGCAACCCTTACCTTCAGTTTTAACTGATTATTATGTTGCAACGATTTCATCCTAAATATAATATAATATAATATAATATAATATAATATAATATAATATACAATAATATAAAATATATATATATATATATAATATAATATATACAATAGTATAATATAAAATATAATATATAATATAAAGCCCTAAAGTCATAACATACTGCGTGCAATATAATAGACTAAAGACAAAGATTGAGCACGAATACAGAGTGCTCCTCATTATCGATATCTAATGTACGATTATTATGCTACTAACATGTTATATTATTAACAGTTCCTATGTTATATTAATATTATGCAACTACTTTGTTATGCTATTACCAATTCCTGTTATTTACAGCTTGTTTATGTATGTTATGTATAGCTTAACCTATTTGCTGCAATGCTTATCGAAGCATGGCTGTGGATCTTATGTAACTCGGATGAGCCTTAGTACATACAGGGATGTATTTGCAGCCGCTATCATATTTGTACTAGTGACTGAATAGATTGCATGACATTTCTACTGTATCCTTCATGTGTAAAAAGGTCTAAAAACCAATTGGTAGCAAACGAGTTTCTATAAGAAAGAAATGACATGTTCTCTTTTGTCTGATTGTTTAACTAATAAGCCGAGCTCTACCGTATATTGTATTGTATATTTTATTTATTTTACTGTATCAAATGTAGTATAACTAGGAAGCCTTCAATAGACTTTAAGACTATTTGTTGAAGTACTCATGTGCTAAGTGTGCTTGAAAGAATTAAACATAGAGAATAATTCTTTGAACAAACAGTTGATGGAGATAGAGTATATTGAAGATGAAGCAGGTTCTGTGCTACTATTGTACTTGGATTTTGCTAATACTCAGTTAGATCAATAGAAGATACAGATAGAAGATATAGATAGAAGATATACAGTGATTAGTTGTGTATGAAATATCATTTTATTAATTTATGTTGAACTAATCATAACCTAACTTAGACTTAACTTTAGTTTCCTTTGCTCTGCTTAGCACTCTCTCTTTACTCCATATCTCTCTCTCTTTCTCTTTCTCTTTCTCTTTCTCTTTCTCTTTCTCTTTCTCTTTCTCTTTCTCTTTCTCTTTCTCTTTCTCTTTCTCTTTCTCTTTCTCTTTCTCTTTCTCTTTCTCTTTCTCTTTCTCTTTCTCTTTCTCTTTCTCTTTCTCTTTCTCTTTCTCTCTCTCTTTCTCTTTCTCTTTCTCTTTCTCTTTCTCTTTCTCTTTCTCTTTCTCTTTCTCTTTCTCTTTCTCTTTCTCTTTCTCTTTCTCTTTCTCTTTCTCTTTCTCTTTCTCTTTCTCTTTCTCTTTCTCTTTCTCTTTCTCTTTCTCTTTCTCTTTCTCTTTCTCTTTCTCTTTCTCTTTCTCTTTCTCTTTCTCTTTCTCTTTCTCTTTCTCTTTCTCTTTCTCTTTCTCTTTCTCTTTCTCTTTCTCTTTCTCTTTCTCTTTCTCTTTCTCTTTCTCTTTCTCTTTCTCTTTCTCTTTCTCTTTCTCTTTCTCTTTCTCTTTCTCTTTCTCTTTCTCTTTCTCTTTCTCTTTCTCTTTCTCTTTCTCTTTCTCTTTCTCTTTCTCTTTCTCTTTCTCTTTCTCTTTCTCTTTCTCTTTCTCTTTCTCTTTCTCTTTCTCTTTCTCTTTCTCTTTCTCTTTCTCTTTCTCTTTCTCTTTCTCTTTCTCTTTCTCTTTCTCTTTCTCTTTCTCTTTCTCTTTCTCTTTCTCTTTCTCTTTCTCTCTCTTTTCTCCAACTGCCTCTCTCTTTTTTTCATTTCTCTCCCCTTCTCCAGCTCTTCCCTTCTCTGTATCCCATCCCTTCTTCTGCTCGATTGCCATTCGCGAAATGAAATACGCATCGAGCTACACTTGCCACGCTCTGCTCTGCTGGAATTATGGCGGGGCATCTGTTTGCCTTCGCTGGGGGCAGCAGCAGCAGCAACAGTGGCAGCAGCAGCAGCAACAGTGGCAGCAGCAACAACTGCATGTTGGTGAAGGGGACTTGCAACGCTGCTTGCCGCCTTCATTGGACATTTGGCTGACGGGTGTAGGCACGGCAGTAGGCAAGATCCACGTAGAGTTGGCATTGTTGTTGCGCCTCTTGTTGCTGCATGCTGCACGCTGCGCGACTATGTCTGTGGCAGTGTTGCATGTGTTGTTTGCCTCGTGTGTTTGCGAATCAAATTCAATGAAAAACCCAAACGCAACAGCGAATGGAAATGGAAATGAGAAAGAGAATGGAGAAGCAGAAAGGAGAGAAAAAAGCGACGATGCTCGCCAAGATTTATGGGCAGTTTTGCGCGTTCTTCATGTGTGAAAATCATTTGGCGGCAGGCGGAAGGGACAAGCAGAGAGTGAGAGAGGGAGGGGGAGGGGGAAGGGAACTGGGAGAGGCAGCCCAGCTGCCTTAGGCAGCCGCAACGTCGAGTTTATTTGAAAATAATGCTGCATTATTTATGGCCGAGGCGACTTCGGAGGCAACAAAAGGAATCTGTGTGCATCCGCAGGACGAAGAAGCTGCTGCATGTGGGTGCTGCAGGCAGGGGCACGGGGGTGTGGTTGGTTGGATTTTCAATTTTTGTTTCTGTGCATTTTCACATTTTCACAGTTTGCGGTGTGCGGCAGCCGCACGAGGCGAAAACAATCAACTGCAACAAACTGAGGCCGACACCGTGCAAGGAGCGTGCACGGAGAGGGGAGGGGAAGGGGGGAGACGGGACGGAGGTTGGCATGCAATAAATGCAGCCCCACAAGCGCTGGCAATGTTTGCTTGGCCCATGCCACGTTGTGTTGCATGCAAATGCGGCATGTGGCGCCGCACTTGATGCCGGGCAACATTGTGGCAACAAGTCAGCGGGAGGCAGTGAGCAGAGCTCGCAACGAGCGTCCAGTGTGGCCAGAAGGGCAAAGGAACTAAGGCGAGAGGAGGTTAGGGTGTGCAGGGAGAGAGGGCAGGGGGGGGGGAGAAACTCGTTAAATATTTCCCATAAAATTGGCAGAAGAAAACATGTTAATCACTTGCTAATTTCAGCTGGCTTTTTTTAGCCTTTTTAAAGCTAAGCAAACTGACGGTAGTTCTGCTAGAAAAATAATAACTCTTCTACGCTTTCTATGCTTGTTTTCTCTCAGTGTACTGGCAGGATTTAATGAGCAAACATTGCCCAGCTGCCCTTAGCAAATTGTCTAGATGAATCGAAGCGGCACACGCGGCGTATGAGTAACAAGCCGACAGTGGAGGCCACAGGCCGACGCACAGCTGACGCCTTTTCCACACACACACACACACACACACACACACACACAGGCTGCAGGCCATTGTGGGCTTATTAATGCGTGCCTCCACGCAGACAAAGCACATAGGTGCCGCACAGTGAGCGGTGCCTGCCACCACCCTTCCCCCCCTCCCCCTCTTCCTGCCTTGTTGTTGCTGTTGTTGTTGCTAGAATTATAATCGTAGCCAGTACGATTTCATTTCCTTCTGTTGTTTTATTGGCCACGACTAGGTGCGTGTGGGAGACACAAAGAGACAGAGAACAGTGCAGAGAAGGAGGCAGGGGCAGAGGCAGAGGGAGAGACAGAGGACAAAGCACAGAAAGAGGCACAGAAAGAGGCACAGGCTGAGGCACTAGGCAAAGCACAGCAGGTGTTTATGTTTTGTGCTTTTAATTAAAAGCAATTTACAATTTTCCTTCATGGAAATCACAGCAACAACAACAACAATGATAACGTATCCTCACTAGACCGCACACACACACACACACACTTATTGCCCAGGCACGAGTCGCCTTGGATTAGCTCAGCCTGCCTGCCTTAGCCTTGGTGCGTATCTGATGAATGCGCTGCAATTAGAGGTCTCAGATTGCACATTTAGCATGTAAGGGGTAGGCAGAGGATGGGAAGGGGACAGGGGGAAAAACTCTTTTGCTTAACTATTTCAAGTTATTGGCAACTTTGGGGCAGAGATGGGAGTTGCCATTTGAAGTAATCGCTGGCAATAAAAGGCGCATGCAGCACACTCTGTGAGGGCTTCTATCAATACGTGAGCGGGGAAAAGGCAGATAAGGGTTGCCAGACTTGGCAATTATTACACAGTAACCTAATTAAATATATGTCTTATAAAATATTCTCAATATTTATTATTTGCTTATCCTTTTCATTGTTTAACTAACAATTGAGCAGGGAAATGTGTTGCGCGCACTGAAAAGGCATAAGAAAGGGCAGTATAGGCAGAGATGGGCGTGGCAGTTTATACAAATTACATCTATGCTTGACCTATTTCAATAGCTCATTAGACCTATTCCCGTTTCTGCTACATTAATGTGCAGATCTCGACTATGAACAGAGCTAAAGCAAGCAAATTTGATAAGTTGCTTCCTTCATGTATTGCACAGCTGGAGTTTACTTGGAATTTCGGTATGCCACGCCCACAAGCCAGAAAAACTGGATTTTAAGCACTAAAACAAGGTTAAGTAATTTTAGTTAACAAAAAAATATGTGTAGAACGTGGCAGTAGGCGTAGCAGTTCAGTAAAGGTACATCTCTGCTGTCAAAGTCTCAATTTGAGTTTAGATTTCCAACAGTACTTCTACATTAATGTGCAGATCTCTGTTATAAGAAGAGCTAGAGATAGCAAATTTGGGCTGTAGCTTTTGCTATATATTACGAAACTAGCGTTTATTTAAAATTTGAAGTGCCACGCCCACATACTTAGCAAGGCATGCTTATAACTGTATACGTAGATCTGCTTTATAAAAAGTGCTACACATAGCAAATTTGGTCGGCAGCTTCTGCTATATATTACGCAACTGGGGCTTATATAAAATTAAGTTTTGCCACGCCCACCGCCCCTGCACATTAGTGTTTTAAAGCTGCCACCAGCCTGATGCGGCATAATCAAGCACTCTGGTTGGCTTTCTTTAGCTATTTTACCTTACGCTTTAACGCGCTCAGCTTTGGCTTTGACTTGCCCCCCCCCTTCTTCATCCCCTTCCCCACTTCCCCCTCCCTGTTGCCTACTTCAACTGCAAATACCTTTGGCAATCTCTAGCTGTGATTTTATGTGCTGTTTTCGGTTTCGGTATCCGCAAATTTATTTGCCTGCAGTGCGCAGAGCGAAGCAAAAGTTTTTCCTCGCCTTAGCTAGGTGTGTGTGTGTGTGTTAGTGTGTGTGTGTGTACCAATCTGCCAGCCTCAAGCTGCCAGCCTTGCCTGACAGCGACCCCATTCCTAATTTCCCTCTCCCTTCTCTATCGACTCGAACTCCCTTTTGGCTTGGCCTTGCCACCCTTTGCTGCTCGTTTGGCGCGTTCGTTCGCCTTTGCCACAGTCAAACACACTCACTCACACACACACACACACACACACACACACAGTGGCAGCATTTATGCGACGTGCAACAAATTTTAATGCGTTTCTCGCCAAAATGTTAAAAAATGTGTGGCACAACTTGGAATGCCAGCAACAACAACAACAAACTGAGCTGCCATTTGCAATGCCCCAGTGTATGTGCCTGCATGTGTGTGTGTTGGTGTTGGTGTGTGCGTGCTGGAGTTTTGTCTGGCCTGCTCTAAGCCCGTCGCTTTGCTTATGATGGCTGCCACAGAGAGAGGGGCGTAGGGGGGCAGGCGGAAGGGGGGCAGTTCGCAACTGTTGCCCGTTAAACTCCATGGCCAACAAAAGGCATCACGTAGTTGGCAAATCGCACATTTGACGTGTGTGTGTGTGTGTGTGTCTGTTTTTATTTGTGGCCTGCGTGCGTGCGAGTGTGCCTGTGTGTATGCTTATGCATGTGTTTGTGTGTGTGTGTGTGTGTGTGTGTGTCTGTGCCTTATCAGACAACACTCATCGTGTTGCTCTGCTTATCATAGCCGCATTTACAGCTCGGCCCAAATTTGATTAGAAATGTCAGCGATGTGCAGCGCACATTAGTGCGACAAGCGTTTTTCCACTTTTTCCACACTGCACAGCACACTTTCCCCTAGTCCCCTCCCCTTCCCTACCCCTGCCCACTCTCTTGCCTTCCCCCTTGGCTGATTGCAGTTTCGATTCGTTACGCAAGACGCGCGCGCAGTTAGTTTATGTAATATGAATAAGCTGCCGCTGCAAACATGCAGAAAACAAAAACAAACAGTGCCATGCAGCAGCCAGCAGACACAACACACACACACATGACACACACACACACATGACACACACCCATGCAGGACACTAAGGACTCAACTCGCCGACTGCAATTGCATAACAAACAGTTGCCTGTTGTAACGACAAATATGCGACGCATGCAAATGACTGACTTACAGCCGGGAAAGAGACAGCAACTGACTGCTAAAAGAGGGACAGAGAGAGGGAGAGAGAGAGATAGATGTGCAGCTGCAGCTGTCTGCACTGCGAACTACTGTGCACACTGGTCACAAGTCGAAGCAGAGTTGCCAATTAGCAGCAAAAATATCAAGTGTTTTGCAACGAATAAAAATGAAAATAGATTTAATGATTGAAGGAGGGAAAGAACGAGAAGAAGCAGCAGAGAGAGAGAGAGAGAAAAACACTGAAAGTCCCAAGCTATAAATAAAATACGTTTTTAATTGGTTAAACAAACAAGTTGTTGTTGTTGTTGTTGTTGTGTGTGTTGAAGTGAAACTTAAGACTGAAAAAGGTTGACTTTGTGACTTAGTAATATTTACTGTGTCTCTTCATTTTATTGCTTATGCGATGAATATCGTTTAGGTATGTAGTTTTGTGCATGTGTTGTGGCAAGTGTTGCAAGGTGTGTGGTATAATTTTTTAGTTTTATTTAAGGTGTATCTGTCTTTAAAGTGCATAAAGTTAAAGTTGTTTGCAATCTTAAACGATTTTTCTTTCCTGCGATTTCAGTAAAAAGAAGATATTAGAGATGTACATAGAAAGATAAGAAATTAGAGATGAACGGCAATAAAAAAATAAAGTAGGATGTATGTGTATAGCATTTACTATTTATGTTTATTTAGTTTTTTTTAATTATTTTTATTTTATTTATTTGTTTATTTGTTATGCTAACTCGCCAATTTAATATATATGTTTATCTGATTGATCTCGAGATGTTTCCCTTGATTAGTGTGTACATATACATATGCATGTGCTATATAAACAACAGATATTAAAGAAAGATAAAAAATTTACCAAACATTTTGCTAAATATTTAAGTACTGATTTATTAACATTTATTTAGATTTTTTTATATTTTTTTATATTTATTTAGATTTATATTTATATTTATTTAGATTTATATTTTAATTTTAAATTTTTGATTTATTATCAAATTTAATTGTAAAATCTAAATCGTAAACTTTTATTTTTCTTTTTTATATTTGTAATTTTAAAAAATTTAATCTAATTTTAAATTTAATTTTAAGTCGACTGTTTTAGTTGACATTAAATAAATAAATAAATAAATAAATATTTATTTTTATTTATTTATATATATATTTGTTAAGATTTATATTTATTTTTATTTTTTTGTATTTATCTATATTTATTTTTATTTATTTATATTTATTTAAATTTATCTATATTTATCTACTATTTAATTCACTTATAAGTATGTTTCTTATAATCTCAAAACAGTCTCCGGAGTCAATCACTCCTTCATCTGTTGCAATAGTTCTTCCCCGTGCAATCACATAAGTTGCACACAATTTTCACCCACATATCGTTGCACTTGCACCACTGTGGCCTTGCTGGTGCTGCAGGTTATGCCAGCGTCGTCTCCGTCGTCGCCACATTCCGATAAAATGCAAATCCGGGATTACTTTGTCGTTTTGCTTCGAGAGAGCTGGCCCCCAGTGGCAGCACCAGCAGCAACAGCAGCAGTTGCCACTCCCCTGGCGGCCTCCTGCCTCCTCCCCCCTTCCCCCTCCCCCCTCTCAGACTGGGGCAGAGGCAGCGCATTCGTATGCAATTCGTTTTGCCACAATTGATCCTTTTCATGTCGCTAGGATATAAGTACATATGCGAAATTGCATATCTTTGTCGCTGCCTGCCTTTGCTGCCTCGTTGCTCCTTTAGTGCAGCTTGGGTCCCACATGAGGCAAGTGGCAAGGGGAAGTGGGGGGTGGGTAGTGAGGGGGGTAGAGATGCACAAGGGGAATCGCGTGCAAGGACGATGCCGTCGCTTCGTTTGCATTGTTTGGCCCAAATATTAAAATGCTTGACTTACAAATTTAATGGCGCAATAATGGCGCGCACGTCGCATATCCGGAGCGACTAACGCTCCCCCCCCCTCCCCCTCCTTCTACTCCTCCTAGCTTGCCACACTCCCTGCAGGCCACGCCCCAAGCTGGCACACATGGAGCACGTTTGCAACACGAACAAAACATGAAAATACAACGTTGGAACAGTTGATTTTAAATTTAATAAAGCCACGCTCGACCTTGACTCGGCCCCTATCTGGCCCCTCCCCTTCTACCCCTCTCTGATGTCCCGTTAGAGTCTCTGTGAAATAATTTAGCATATTTTTCATAATCGTACGAGCTGCGTTTATAAATCGCATGTCCTGCTGCGACACAGCCCGCATACTTAACCCACGCTCCCTCTCTGCCCCTCTCATTTAAGCAGCCTGTGCCCATAAATTCTCCAACTGCTTATGGTGTGGTATGTGTGTCTGTGTGTGTGTGTGTGTGTGAGTGGTGTGTGTTGCCTGGCAAAAAGCGAGGCGATTATTGTCATTAGTCTGCCATTATGTGCTGGCCATCAACTTCAGATGCCGTCAATGAGACCGACAACGACCACGACAATGACGATAGAGTAGGATCAGGAGGAGGTGCTGGGGCAGGGGTAAGGGGAGAGTAGAGTAGAGCTCTTTGCTGCCTCCTGCGTTGAGCTGTGCTTGGGCGCAAGTTTCTATGGCCATTGATTGTGCTGTGCGACCGAAATTATTGTTAGATTTGTGGTGAGGCAGCTGCACAATGCGCTAAGGGAAAGTGGCTTTAAAACGGCTAAAAGCTGACCACACACACACACACACACAAACTGACACGAAATCGGTCTATAATAGTAATTGTAAGTGGGCTTTGTGCAGCTTTGGTTCAATTGGTTGCTGTACAAGACAAGCGGTTGTTCTAGGGCGGATAAGGTACTTGCCTGGCCGAGAACTGTGAACTGCTTGGCAAGTGGAGGTTACTGTATACGCAAGACTTGCCAGAAAAGGCAGAAGAGCTAGTTCTGATATACTTTTAATATGGATAAGCTAAGCAGAGTGATATGTTAATAAATATATAAATATATATAAATATATATAAATATATATATATATTCTTGTTCATAAAGAATCTAAGTAAGTGAACTTATCAGGTTTTCTTTCATATATGGAAGCTGCAATAAAACTCAATTAGTCTGATAAGAGACATACAACGAATATTCAGATATATTCAGATATATATTCTTGGTACATATATTTGGCATACATATGTATATATATTCTTGTTCATAAGGAGCTAAGACCTGTAACCTATTCACCACTCCCTATTATACTGTTTAACTTCTGAGACAACTGAGCAACAGCTAAAAGATTCGAAACGAAATGATAAACATACATATATATATGCTTATATATATACAACTATATATTCTTGTTCACAAATAATCGGGCTAAAAATCTCTCCACAATTTCCTGTGCCTCACCAACGTGAGAACTGAAATCATAAAGAACTTGTCAATATATTTATTTGCACTAAAACTGTAATTAATATATTCATATATATTCCTGTTCCCCAACAGTTCACTTTAAATTCCATTCAAAAGACTTGCATTTCAATTGCAACAGAAGTGGAGTAAATATTTAAATTGAAGCCCGACAGAAATTAATCTGGCAAAGATAGAAAAGCTATCATTCAATCAATATGTGTTTGCAGCTAACCTAAAAATGCAAAATATTCATATCAAAGAAACTGAGGAAAATATAATTGTTAAACTAGAACAAAGTTGATTATTTTTCTCTCTCTCTCTCTCTCTATCCTTTGGATTTTTTTCTCTGTGCTCTCTTTATGCAAATGAAAAACACTCGTTTTATTTGTTTTGGGACTTAATTGAAAATGAATATTTTGCGGCATGTTCTGTGCATAACGGCACAATGATTATTCTTTTCTACCCCTCCCTCGTTCTCTCTCTACCTTCTACTCCGACAAATATGTTGCGATTTATGATTAAACAAAATTCCATTGACAAGCAAACCATAACCGATTTCGACAAGCCCATCCATTTCCAGCTCCATTTCCATTTCCGTTTGCAGTTCCATTCCTCAATCCCCTTTCGTAATGAGGAATATGATTAATGTGCTGGCTATAAGGTGGGTATATGCTCTGTATGGGCTATGCGGAGCAGTTAAGCGCCACTAAATCCTGGCTAAATGCTCTGCTAACTGACATAGCTTATAGCCAGCTGCAAATAATTGCGCTTTAATGCGGCTCATTGCCATTTTTACAATCAATTATGCCAGGCAGATCGCGAGGCAACGGGCAACAGGAGCGGATTAAACGGGTGCAGGCGGGGCGGGGCGGGGCTGGCAAACATTTATATGAATTAGCATATGTCAATATTTGTTAAATTGAATTAACGACAAGCGCGCACTCTCGCTCTCTCTCTCTCTGTGTCTGTCTCTGTGTCTGTCTCTGTCTCTGTCTCATTCTCTGTCTGTCTGTAATTGCGGCAGGCAGTAGCGTCTGCGGGTTGGGCGCACTGGTGCTTGAGGGGCTCCACCCCATTTGTTATCATTAATTAAACGACAACGCATTGAAATTTATTACACGCGTAGTTGACTATGGCGCCGCTCACATGTGTGAGAAGGAGAGAGAGAGGGAGGGAGAGAGACAGAGAGAGGGAGGGAGAGACAGCGAGAAAGAGAGAGTGTGTGTGTGTGTGTATAGACAATGCCTGCAGAAGTTGCGCCTTGAAAGTTTGAGACATAAATTGAGGCAATTGTTAAAACTAAAACCCGCAACGAATGAAAATTTGCGTTCTCTGCACGAGTTGAGTTGCGAACTGTTGTAGAAAAACTCCAGAGAGGGGGAGGAAGAGGGAGTAAGGGGTGTGTGAGGGAGAGAGAGAGAGAGAGATAGAGAGGGGTAACAGTGTGCTTGCTTGTGTATGCTGGTGTGCGTACTCATGCGTGATTCCCACAATCAAAAACTTAACTGTCTTACCATAATTGCGTGCACTTGTCTGTGTCTGTGTGTGTGTGTCTGTGTATGTGTGTGCTAGTGTGTGTGTGTTGCTGTGTTTAATGAAATTTTATTCGAGCATTCCAACTATGCCTGCTTCAGCTACAGCTCCCCGTCTCCCTCTCCCTCCCTCACTCTCTCTGTCTCTCTTCTCTCTAGCACTTTCAATCCCAGTCAGCCGCTACTTTCATTTGCTGCGGTTACACCACGCACCCTCTCTGCACCGCCCTGCTGTCCGCAACATTTTGAGGAGCAACTTTTGTGTACATGCCACACACACACACCCACACGCACACTTGAAGGTATTTCCATACGTCGTTGCCCTCGACCCGCTCCTGCTTGAAGTGCGACCTGCGGCGTGTGTCGTCCTTCTGCTTGGTCTACTTAGCTCGCTAGGTGAGAGGTCTCTTAGAGGGAGGGGAGGGGGAGCGGGGGAGCGAGGCTCAGGCTAGTGTCAAGGGTTACGCTTACGTTTACGGTTATGTGGCACGCTGTGGCGCAACTTTTGCAGCTCAATTAATAAAGCAAGTCGAGAGGAAGCTGCTAATTGTGTGTGCCGAGCGGCAACTTGAGAAAAACTTGCCTCAACCCTTCTAACATCTCCCCCCCCGTTACCTACTCCCTGCCACACTGCAGCTGTCAACAGGCGACAGATACGAAGACTTTACAGCGATTTCTTGTACTATTTGTTTTGTCAGGCAGCCGACGGGGGCGTGGCTGTCGCCCCCGCCCTGAGAGTGTTTACTTGTTCGAGGGTCACGTTGACTCGATTTTCGGCACAGTTTATCGCGCTTTACTGTCAAATAATGAAATTGTCTGACTGATTTATTTGTTGACAGCGCAGATGTTGCTTTTATTTTCAATTTTGATGGCATGTCCACTGCCAGCTACCCCTGCCCCCTTCTCCTCTGGCCACAACAATGCGATAACAACAAATCAATTCGAGGCAAGCTGCCTCAACTAATAAAAAGTCCCCAGCAGACCCAACTGGAGCAGCGCTCGACCCCCCTCGAAAATAGTAGCCCATCTAGTTCGACACTGTCGCTGTTTGAGGTGGGGAGGGGTGTTTCAGGGAGGTGTGCGGGAGTTAGACAGCCCCTCGTGCCGCGCTGCACAAATATTTTGCCATTGGAAACAAATAAAGTTGTTGACGATTTCATAAAAGCCTCGCGACGAGGCCGCCTTCTGCCATGTACATGGGCAGCGGGAGAGGGGGGTGGTGTGGCAATGGGTAGCCTGCATGCGCTGTTGTTGCCTGGCAAAAAAAAAAAAAAAGTTCTTCAAGCATTTTATAGTCAGCATTGTCGAGTTTGATTAGATTGCGATTTATGGCGAGCTCGCTTTTCTTTTTAGGTGCCCCGTGAAACGTGTTGAGTGGGAGGAGCATGGCAGGAGAGGGGTGGCAGTAGGGGAAGGGTAGGTACGGACAGGGTATGAGTAGGGGCAGGCAAAGGAGAGGGGCAGCAGCAGGAGCTAGGCGGAAGCTAGGCAGGATCTAGGCAGGAACAGGGGAAGAGCTGGGCAGGAGCGGGGCAGTGTCTGGGTAGTAGCTAGGTACGAATAGGGCTCGGGTAGGGACAGTCAGAGTGGCAGGGACAATCAGAGTGGCAGTGTTGGGCTGCTGGTTTCGGTAGAAAAGCCCTTTGATTAACACGCTCAGTTCTAATAAACTGCCACGCCTGCCTGCCTCCCTCTTCCACCTGCACCTCCTCAACAGATTGTCTGTCATTTTAATTATGCCGTGTTAATCAATTTCCCGTACTGTCGCCCTTGTTCGCACAGGAATGCAGTGTATAAATTCCAAGAGCAGCATCATATACCCTGCAAAACAACGGGTGAAACCATCCTCGCAGTGCCTTTTGTTCTGCTTGTCAAGGAATGTGAATCAGAATGTCTTTAAGCTTCACTTTAATTAAAACTAGATTGCAAACGAGAAAAACAAATTGCATAATACGGAAATATTGAAGTTGGTAGAAGTGTTTTATTGCCATTCTATTCACTCGGTAAAATCCTAGTTTAATTTATAAAATAAGTAAAATAAGTAAAAATGGTTAAGGCGAGTGTGCTCGTCCATAAAATACTCGCTTTAACAGGGCTGCACTTATTAGAAATCTATTCATTGATGGTTATATATTAGGTTGTCTGATAGGTCATCAAAGAAGAAACAATACTCTAAAAATCAAGTTTACTTATTTGATTTATTTGATATATGAACCATTTACTGATTGCCATGATGATGATAATTTTAAAATTCCTTTCTGGATAAACTTTGTTTCTCACTTCTTTGATAAATCGACTACCTTGTACTTAACCAATATTCGAAATAACACTCTCCATAGTTTTTTATGCGATTTAAGAGAACTGTAGGAAACGTAGCCAAATGCTAAGCACTCCTTTCTATTTGTGCATCAATAAGATACATTGTCAACAAATATGGTAACCCCAGCTTTTATAGTTCCTGAGATATAAGTGCTCATACAGACAAACAGACAGAAATATCTATTTCGAGTCAACGGTATACTACTGTGATACTAGTGAAGAATACACATACACATTTCAGGCTGAAGATGGCTGCTTCTGTCTGTTATATACATTTTCAGTTGACACAGTGGCAGACTACCCTGCTACTGTGCTACTCTGTTACAGGGTATAACTACCCATGGCATCTGCATATCAGTTCGATGTCTCTCAAATTTTTATCATAACGACTCAGTTTAAAGATACATATATCATACATTTACAGTATACCTATAAACGCACATACAGACGTAGCGTATATGGTATGCAATATGGTACAGTAGATATTGCCTAAAAGGAACCAAGGAAGTGGAGAAGAAATAAATGTTGCATTTTGGAAGCATTTTAAAGAAGTTGAAATTAATTTGTGAATGATAATTGAATTTTATATGAATATATATATTTTATATAAATGAGACTTGTTCTTGTTTAGCCAATACACACTGTACTCCTACAGTTTGCACGCCCGTTCGCAGTTTCGCTTAAATGTTATTAAAACCTGAAGATTTCTTCACGTAGATAATTTCGCATACAAATTTGCATTTAAATGCGTATTAAATCGTACAGAAAATGCAATGAGGAGACACACGCACGCACACACACACACACACACACATACACACAACACACACACACACTCTGACACACACCATACGTGGCTACACCTACAAACAAAGTATGTCGTGTGAGTGAGACAGTAGCAGCTGAAGTGGAAAAGAGAGCAAAGAAAGCATATGCAAAAGAGTAAGAGAAAGAGACAGAGAGCAGGCAGAGGAAGATAGCAAGTGAGTATGCAGTAAGTACACATGTGTGTGTGTGTGTGTGTGAGTGTGTGTGTGTGTGTGTGTGAGTGTGTGTGTGAGTGTGTGTGTCTGGGGCGAAAGATTAAACGCATGCTTTGCTGTGCATAATTGTTGCATAATGAAGTGAAGGATATGAAGGATCCGTGCTCCGCCCCCGCTTCGCCCCCTGCACGCACTCTCGCCTCACTGGATATTTATGCGCCTGCTGAGACTCGGCGACCCGAGTCCGGCCCTGGACAACAACAAGAGCAACAAAAATGTGCAGCGACGTTAATTAAATTGCATTGCATATGCAAGTTGGTTGCATTTTAATTGAATCGGATTTAAGTATAATGCCCAAAGTCAGCAGGCAGAGCTGGAGCTGGAGCTGAAGCTGAAGCAGCTTGTGGCTGCCGTGGCTCGTGCGAGTGCCCCCTGGGAGGGGCGCAGAGAGAGAGAGAGAGATAGAGGGGGCAGTGGAGTGTGCAGGCGAAACTTTTTCTGCCTTAAGTCCGGCAAGAAAGTTTTTGGGTTGATCTCGAGGGAGCTGCCACACTCGCACTGCCACTGCCCCCCTCTCCTCTCTCCCCTTCTCTGTTAGTAATGCAGCTGGGGAATCGCCAAAAGATTTAGTTAACCCTGAGCTAGTGAGACAAACAAATTGAATTGGCAACGCTTTGAGTCCATTTCCAGTCCAGTCCAGTCTGAGTTCTCGTGCTCGGGCGCAGGACTAATGTGGTTACGTAAGCTGCCGCAGCAGGTTGGCTTGATTGCGAATGTAAATAGTGTTGCGGGTGCCTTGGGGGCCGTGTTAATACTAACAGGGATTATGGCCAGTTTCAGCTTTAATCCAATCCACAGTGCACACTCCGCAGTCCACAATCCACAGTCCACGCTGTGCCTTTAAAGCTTCGTTCGCTTCATTTTGTTTGCCATTCACGCCATTTTAATTTTATTATCCACACACACACACACGCACGCACACGCACACTCCCTCACTATTTGCTCTCGCAGGAATTAACTGCGTGCACGGGGGGGAGTGAGGGAAGGGGCAATCGGAGTGTGGGAGCCCGTTTAAATCGCAGTCAATTGACTGCCTCGCGGCCTATGCAGAATTTGCATTTTCAACCTGTAAACAAATCGAAAAGCAATTAAATTATTTAAATAAAAACAATAGACGATGCTTGCACAGTGGCGGGGTGGACAGTGGAGGAGGGGGGGGGACAGTCACGTGCGGAGAGGGGCACAGCCGCACAATCAGCGTGCGGGAGCTCAACATAATGAGAATTGTGAATTAATAATGGCACCGAACCCGTTGACGTTTCCGCAGTTGATTGTGAATGCCAACTAGAGATGGACGCGATGAGGGCGTGAAAGTGTTGACTACTATCGGCACTATCGTATGGCGGTTTATTTAGTGAGGGGTACAGCAATGTCAAGACTTGTTGGGAATATAAAGACAAACGACAAGTTGAATACTATTGTGTGATAGATGAATAGGTTGAAATGCATCGATTATATGATATATAACAATATATAAGAGATAATAATATATGTATTGATATAATATAATATATATAATTGGAAATATCGATTAACTTGAGCAAGCATATATTAATAGATAAATGATATGGTAGTTAAAAGTTAATTACGTTGGATTAGACAGATTGACTGGATTGGTGTAATTTATATCTTGATAAATAGGTTGTTAAACCGATAAATAAACAATAGAGAAGTCAATAGAGCGATAAATGACTTCCTATAAAAATAGATAAATATTGATATCGATCTAAGGTAATAGTAATAGATAACTAGATATATATTAACTGCTTGAGTGATAGATGAATATGCATGATACATAGGTAGATAGCATGATGAAACAATTATTAGATAAATATATCGATAGATAGAAATACACATTATATTAATAGATAGAAATGCATAATAAGGTATCAATAAATATATTGATAGCTATAAACATGATATACATATATATTTGGAAATACAGAATAAGATGTATACAAAGTTGACCAATTAGATAGACTGATGAGATGCTAATTGTGTATATATATTTAGGTTGATCAATAAACAATGTAGATAACGATAGATAGATGAAATAAAAGCTATGTACAAAGCATTTATTTCATACAATTAGAAACATTCAGATATATATACATATATATATATATATATATCGGATTGTTTCTAATTATATACCATATATATATATATATATATATACATATATATATATATATATATATATTCAAATTAAAGTTATTCACAGAACCATGATGAAATTATATCCGGGGGTCTCTTAGTCATTCCAAGTGTCTTCTTTGATGCCCTTATTATTCATAGACACTGTATACAATTGATATTTGAGTCATAGTCTACACCTAACTACACTAAACTATACAATAAGAGAGAAGCTTTTCAAAAAGAGACCACCTGCTACAATTTCATCATAACTCTGACTAATCAATTTATATATACAGTAGACTAAGCACACTGACAGATTGATGGGATGGTAAACATATACTTAATAATGTGTAACTGATTGATAGACTATGGTAGCTAGATCAGGTTATTGAGTAGAACGAAAGATATACTTAAATAACTCTACAAAATTATAAAGATTAAGTTAATTACACCTAAGGTTAGTATGTCCATAATTTTTTACTCATGAATCCCTTGATATATTCACTTATATAATATATAGTACACTCCTTTCGATCATATAACATTTTCGGTTCTCCACACATTGAAACGGCCGTTAAAGTCATTCGCCCTCTACAATTGACTTCAATCTCCCATCGAAGCGTAATTCAGGTGAGTTTAATTAGCGCATAATTAGTTCATATCTAATGCAAACATTTCGACCAAAACGGAAGGAAGGAAGAGCAAGGGAGATGAGGGGGGCGGGGCAGCGGCAAGGGTGAGAGCATGTACAGAGGTTCAATGCCCTGCGGCAATTGCATGCTCTATGATAATGAGCCCAGCACGGTGAATGGGAATGTGAATGTGAATGTGAATGGAAGCTCCCTCAACGCATTGCTGCGCTGCTGCCTTGAGCTGTCGTTAATATCACTCATACGCCCCGTTGGCCAATCAATGTCGATATCTCCCATGCTGCAGCACTCAGTATGCGGTGCACGCACACAATGGAGCACACACACACACACACACACAGAGAGAGAGAGAGAGAGAGAGAGAGAGAGAGACACACTCTCTGGCGTATAGAGACATACATAATCCTTATCAATTGTATTACTTCCGGTCAATACTAAACACCGACATATCCTATTAATTTCATAAGCAATTGAGTGCAAAACTGTAAAGCGCACAAACGGCCAGCAGGGCCGAGGGGCAGAGGGGGGAGGAGAGGGGGCAGGGGCTGTCGCTGACTGCGTACGTGACTCTTTTTGATGCGATTGAGCGCACTCGACGGGACATTTCGCTGTCCAAGGACGAGCAAAGGAAAGCGCAAAAAGAGCTTGGCCAGCGAGAGAGAAAGAGAGTGAAAGAGGGAGAGAGAGAGGGAGAGAGAGAGAGAGAGAGGGAGAGAGAGAGGGGGGGAGAGAGAGCCAATCCCAGCTAAATCGAAAATAGCACATTGTTCACGTGCCAGTATGGAGCAGAGCAGTCTTTCCTTTCCCCCCCTCCCTTCTCCCCCTCTCCCCCTTTCTTCTCCCACTCTTTGCCCTTTCTTCCAGCTCGCGAGCTTGCTGCAAACTCTCATTATTACAAACGGAAGCCCGGAAATGAAGTGGCTCACAGTATTGCCGAGTTGTCTCGCTGTCCCCCTTCTGTCCTCCTCTCTCCCTACTCCTCCTTTCTTCTCTTTTTTCTCTCCTCTCCCCTCCCACCCTTGTCTCACCCTCTCTCATATCGATAACTAAGCAAATTGTTTGGCCAACGCGCCGCACAGACAAATACTTTAAATTCCGTTCCCGCTGCTGCTGCCATTGCTGCCTCTGCCTCTGCTGCTGCTGCTGCTGCTGCTAATGTTGTTTTAGCGCAACTTTTTTAATCTGCTCAGGCGCCGCTGCTGCCACCGCTGTTGCCACTGCTGCCACTGCTGCTGCCACTGCTGCTGCTGCTGCCGCTGACAGAACCAATTAAGCGCAACCAAATACAGCCAGAAACAAGGTTGAAATTCCAACAATTTCGCTGCGCATCGCTTGGCCAAGCATTTCATTTCGCTGCCAACTGACATTGGCCATGGCCAGCATGGCTGCTCAGCTGTTAACCCCCTTCCCCCACCTGCCCCTCTGCCATCCCATGCCCCTGCTCAGTGAGCTGCTGCCCCCGCATCAGCCTCATCTGCTGCCCTTTTTCCGCTGCTGCTGCTGCTGCTGCTGTCCGCAATCAGCGAGGCACGCCAAACTCAACTGGCCCCAGTTGTAGTTCGCACGTGTGTGCCAGTGTGTGTGCGTGTGTGTGTGCGTGCGAGTGTGTGTGTGCGTGCCTCTGCCCTCTGCACTGTTGTAAAACGTCAAAAGCGTTAAACGTAATTGAGCTGCGCGCTCAAATACAAATAAATAAATACCGTGCTCGACTTTGTTGTTGCTGCGAGAGAGGGAGAGAGAGAGGGAGCGAAAGAGGCAGAGAGTAAGGGTAAAGGGCACATGGTAGGTTCCATGGTTCCACATTGTCTGCTTGCCTGAAAGTTGAAATGTTATTTGAAATGTTGCAACGCCAGCAACAGCAGCAACTGCAGATGTTGCTCCCGTTGCTGTTGCTGCTGCTGCTGCTGCTGTGTAACAAACAACAACAACACGTGGAGCTGGCCAAAAATTGCTATTTAATTTCCAACTGCAACTCGCTGTCCACAGGGGGACGAATCAACCAACGTCGACGGCGCTGCCGGGCAGCAATTTGCACACATTCCACAAAGTGTGGAACAGAGATGAGGAGGAAAAAAACAATAAGCGTGAGGGGGCAGGCGAATGTTGGGGCTGATGCTGCAAGCGATCTTCTCACTGAGAGGCAACAAAGATGCAATCTACATGGAACACACGCGTGTTCCATTCGCCTCTCGGTTGAGCAGTCTCTGCAAGTGATCGTCAAGGCGTTGCAGTACACAGAATCCACATACGCTCCATATGCTTGCCACATTTTATCCACAATTACAATGTTTCTTTTTGATTTTCTAATGCGTTTCACACTCACTCAACATTCAGTTCATTAACAATTCACATGCACTCCACATGCGAGCGACATAAGATCCAAATACAATCCACATGCGAACTAGATGTGATTCTCACTCAAAGTGTTCACACTACACACACAACCCACACTGAAATCATATACAATCCTCATATAATCCACATATTATCCACATACAATCTACATGCAATCCACATATAATCCACATACTATCCACACAAATCACCACATACATTCCGCATACAATCCACATGCAGTCCGCATACAATCCACATACTATCCACACACACTCCACACACAAATCATACCTACTCAACAAACGATTCACCCACAAACCACATACAGTCCGCATACAATCCACATGCAGTCCGCATAGAATCCACATGCAGTCCGCATAGAATCCACATGCAGTCCACATACAATTTATTTTTACTCAGTCTGCATAGAATTTACTCACAATTCAAGCTTCATCTCCACAAAATCCACACACTATCTACATACCATCCACAAACAATCCACATTCAGTACACACACAATTCACTTACAAACCACATGCAGTACACATACAATTCACAAGCAGACCGTATACAATCCACATACAGTCCACATACAATTAATTTTCATGCAGTCTGTATACAATTCACTCACAATCCACACTCTATCTCCACAAAATCCACACACTATCTACATACCATCCGCACACAATGCACATACAGTCCATATGCAGTCCAAAAATAGTACACATACAATTCACACCAGTCCACACTCAATCCACACTAAATCCACACACAATTCAAATACCTCCTACAATCCATACACAATCCACAAGCAATACACATACAGTCCACATATAATATATATTCCTCCCAATCTACATATGTGCTTGCTACGTTCGACATGCAGTCCATCTTCATGCCCCCCTTTCAAACTGCATTCACCCCTACCCTGTCAATTTCGCGTTATCTCTCCCCCTCTCTCTTTTTGACTCCCTCTCTCTCTCTCATTCACTCTCACTCACTCTTCCTCCCTCCCTCTCTCTTTCTCCCTCTGTTCATTTCGTTTCGTGTTTTTCATTTAATTTGCCCATTTTAGGCAACATGCAGCGTGTAGTGTGGATGCTTTTTGTGGCGTCCCACCCTGCTACCCCCTTCCGCTGCCCCTCCCTCAGCACATGGCACCTCCCTGCTAATCATTTATGCAAATAACTCATACAATTTCGATTAGGCAGCACTTAATCAACCTGCTAAGCGGGCTGAACAACATGTTCGGCATATCCTGCCAATGCAATTTTGTATCTGCTGCTGCTGCTGCTGCTGCTGCCTGTGCCTGCAATAACAATAACAGTAAACCAAGCCACAGCAAGGACAACAATGAGGGGAGAGCAGTCTTCCCCTCCCCCCCCTTCCTTTCCTTCCTGGCATTGCCTGCTGGGCGTATTTAAGTGGAAAATAATGCATAAATTACGCCCCAAAGACACTCGAGAATACTCGTATATCTGCTCTCTCTCTGCCCAAGTTTAGCATAACTTATCGCATATCCTATTTAGATGACAACACATTTAAACACACCAGCACACACACACCAGCACACACACACACTGGCACAGACTAACGCTTATTTAATTAAATATAAATCGCTGAGCTGCTGCACATAAATTTTAAACAAAACAAGACGAGGCACGCTGGTATAACTGCAGTCAGGCTGACTAGTTGATACCCTAGAAAAATGTGAGTATTTTTTAAATATTTGTAGATAGTCTGAGAAGGAGTTGGCAGGGATTTAAGACTTTAGGAATACGTTTAATTAATTATTTAATTATTTTTAATTATTTATTAATTATTAAGAAGAGAATATTGTGAAATTGAAACGTTTTCTTTGCTAATAATTGAAATGCAGATAATATATATTATATATACATATGCATTATGTCTATATCTCCTTAAAAATACTAACTTAATACTGCCAAAATTTTTTGAGTGTTCTTACGTTTACCAACACTGTCACCAGCTTCGCTCAAGTCTCAAAAAACTCTGCAATAATCTATGATATATTAACGTATTTTACTTTCTCATTTGACTCTTCAAGCTCCGATTTTTTATGCACATATCATATAAAAAACCTTTTTAAATTCAGTTAAGAATCCTTTAAATTTCTCTCATTAACCAACACTGTCAGCAATACTCCAGCAAAGTCAGAGATTCTACTTACGTGACCAGACAAAAGAAAATTGCGAACAATTCGAATTCATTGCGCTGCGAAATAAATAAAAGCGCCGCCGCCATGCCGCATTCCCCAGCTTGGCATACCCCATACCCCAACACACATGCACACACACACATATACACATACATATACAGACACAATGCAGCAATTAATCATTGCGTTAAAGCAAGTGGAAATCAGATTGTTTACTTGCATTACGATTACGTGGCGTATGCGCAATGCCAAATAAATTATCATTTAGGCGGAGGTAAAGAGCGAGGGGAGGAGAGACACTACAGCCTGCCTTTGAGCAGCTGCTATAGCTCTTTATGTGCCTGTCCCGGCTGCACTAAGTCAATGCGGAAGTGGAATTTGCAGCCTGCAAATCCCTTCCCTTCCCTTCCCTTCCCTTCTCGCTTAATTCGCGACGATTGTCTAAATCCGCACACACAAATCGGCATAAATAGGTTGTGTATATATAGAGGGTACATATGTATGTATATGGGGTATATATATATGTATATGTGTAGGGTATTTGTGCGCTCTTTCATTATTTATGCTGCATAATCAATCAATATGCTGCTTGATTTTATTATTTCTTTATTTTCATTTGCTCTCGCCATGATTGCTGACGGGTCCCTTAGATGGCGACGACGACGTCCCTCCTCCAGCCTTACACCTCCCTTCCCCTTTGCTCTTGCTGCCGCTTGGCTGGCCTTGCTCTGCGCTGCGCTGCTCTGCTCTGCTCTCGCGCTGTAATTCGCGTTAGTCGCTCCAGCAATTTATATCAATACAGATCCAATCGCGTGTCCTTCATGCCTCACCCCCCCGCTGCCGCCTCTCTGAGTGTGTGTGTGTGTGTGTGCTGATTTGATGTTTTTCTTTTTGTCTTTGATTGAGCTTGTTATGTGTCGCCCCCGCCCACAATTGCTGCCCCGCTTCACTCCCCCCTGCCTGCCTGCCTGCTCTTCCCCATTGTATTTGTCTATCTAACTGCAGCGCTGCCATCAGTCATGGTCGCGCCACGCCTCCCTTAGCGCCCTGCCCTTGCTGCTGCCTTCATCTTCATTGAAGTCGCTTTGCTGCTGTGCCTGCCTGTGTGTGTGTGTGTGTGTGTGAATTGGATTCGCATTCAGCTTCGGCTTCTGCGCCTCTTTTGATTTGATGATGTGCCTGACGCACTCGACTAACTGCCGCAGCGCTATTTAAATGTCACGCATCCTGTCGCCTGCCCCCAGGTGGCGCCACAGAGCACGCACTCACACACACACACACACGCTTTAAAGACGCGTCCTCTGACCTCGCGGAGACTGTCAATATTTGTTATTGATTTTGCCATAATAACATTCCCAGTGCGTCGATAAATTTCAAATAACGCATTCACCTTGCGGCCAGCACAGTTCCCCCCCCCCCCCAGAGAGGGGGTGCAGAAGGGGAGGGGAGAGAGAAAGAGGGCGCGCAGAGACCGCAGTTACTTGCATTGCTTTGCCCGCAGGCGACGCTGATAAATCTCAACCAAAAATCACGTCTCCCCTACGCCTATGGGCGTAGTTGGTCGCCTGCCACGCCCCCCTAAAACGAAAGTAAGTGCACATTAGTGCACAATAATTACAAACAGTTATAGCAATGACAGTTTTGGCATAGCAGGGGGCGTGGCTGGCGACCTACAAAGAGCTCGCTCTCTCTGGCCAGGCACAGTGTGGAGAGGGGGGAAGGGGGGGGGCACCTGAGCTCGTGCGCAGCCGGATCGAGTTGCTAATTAGAAAGCGCTTTCGAGGCTGCAGTCCTGTCAGTTCAGTTCAGTTCAGTTCAGTTCAGGGCAGAGCAGGCAACCGCAAGCAGCGTGTGATGCGATGCGATGGGATGAAGAGAGGGGGGGGAGGAGTTGGGGGAGAGGCGTAGGTTGTCGTGGCAACTTTTAATCGGCTCTGCGTCGCGTAGTTGCTCAGCACGGGGCAACTGTGGCAGCTGCAGGGCAGAGGCAGGGAAAGTAGGTAGAGGGAGGAGGGAAAGAGAGAGAGAGGGGGGGGTGGTAACTGTAGTCATGCTGTAACTGAGGCAACGCGCAATCCGCGTGCGACGCTTGTCAGCGCGATGCGTCAAACTGAAATTCGCATTTGCATACGCTCATCAGTCAGGAGTCGCAGCGACAGGCAGATGTGCCTGCACTTATACGCACGCACACACACACACACACACACACACACACACACACACAGGCGCACACACACACACATGAGCTGAGAGCTGCTTTCGCTGCCTCCCTGTGCACATTCGTCTTGTAAACATGAAGTTAAGCGCCATTAATTTACTCTGCTTCCTTCTCCTGCTGCTTCCCCGCCTTCTTCTCCGCCTCCATCTTGCTGTTCATCTTGCTTGCAGCCCCTCCTCCTCCTCCTCCTCCTGCTCCACCTCCTCCTCCTTCTCCTCCTTCTTCTTCTTCTTCTTCTCCTGCTGGCATGTTCGCTTGCTCTCACTCTCCCCTGGTTGCCTTCTCCATCCACTTTACGCGTTAAAATCACTTTGGTCGTCGTATTAGTGACGAGCACGTGAAGCCTCCCACCTTTGCCGCGTCCTCTGCATGCCTCTCTTCTCTGTCTACCTCTCTTCACTGTCTCCCTCTCTTCTCTACCTCCTTCTCTTCACTGTCTTCCCCTCTTTGACTCCCTCTATCTTTGGCTCATTGCCTCCTTCTCTCTCTTGCCAGTCTCTCCGTATGCACATCTGTTTTCGACTCTTCCTCCTTCTTCGACGCCTTCCTTTCATTCTTCACCTCAGCCTTTGCATCCCTTTCTGCCTCCCTCTCTGCCTCCCTCTCTACCCCCACCCCCCTCTCTGTCTCCCTCTCTGTCTCCCTCTCTGCCTCCCTCTCTGCCTCCCTCTCTGCCTCCCTCTCTGTCTCCCTCTCTGCCTCCCTCTCTGCCTCCCTCTCTGCCTCCCTCTCTGTCTCCCTCTCTGCCTTCATCTCTGCCTCCCTCTATCCCTTCCTCTCTGCCTCCCTCTCTGCCTCCCTCTTTGCCTTCATTTCTGCCTCCCTTTCTGCCTTCATCTCTGCCTCTCACCATCTCTTTCCCTCTCTGTTCCTTTCTCCACTCCTCAGCCTATGGCGTTATCCCCTCTTCCTCCGACGTCTACACTCCTTCTCTACCTTCTTCTCTACCTTCTTCTCTGTCTGCACTTCCTGCTCAGACTTCTCTTCTGCTATTGCTTGCGTCACAGTCTTTCTCATTTTCCTTCTCCTTTACCACCCTCTCTGTCTCTCTCTCTCTCTCTCTCTCTCTCCAACACTCTCCCTCCCTTCTCCCCTCTCATTCTCTATCTCTATTCCCCCACAATACTCTTCTCTCTTCCCCCATAACTTACTTCCTCTACCCTCCCTCCCTCTCTCTATCTCAGTCTCTTCAACACGTTCACTGCATTTTTCTCTCCCACACCCCCCCCTCCCCTCAACCCCTCTCAAACTTTATCCTCCTCTTCGATTTCTGCTGGCAAAAAATGCTTAAGTGAATTTCGGCATGTGCAGCTTACGCACCGCACAACGCCAGCTTCAATTCGCATCCCCCTCCCCCCCACCAGTCTCACTCCTAGCCCTGATCCCAAGTCCCCTCCCCCCCACACCCACCCTACACCCCCTTGTGATTTACGCAATGCTGCGCAAGTTTTAATTTAATTCACTTTGATGCGATTATTGCGCGCTTGCTATGCTGTCTGCAGCACGCTGCGTATGCGCAATATCGATGCTTATTAGCCGAGGCAGAGGCTGAGGCAAAGCATTTCCCCAGCGTATGCTGTGTTGACACAACTAAAGGACGCACCTGAACGATGGCGACACCTGCCCGGCCAGACTGTTTAGTCAGACATTGCCAGTGGGCAGGGGCGTGGCAGGGGAAAGGGGAAGGGGGGGGCGGTACTGGGTTTGTCGTCTCAAGAGGCTGCCCAATGTTGATCCCTATTAGTAGCACAAACAAGTTGCTCGGCTAGCCAGGGATATGTGCAGATGTTATCTGCACAGGGGGGGTAGACGGGGCAGGGGTTTGTGGCATGCAACCAGTGCCAGCTTCGCATTGTCCATGCGGCTTAACCGCAAATCCTTTTTAACATATAAAAAGTAACGTTTTGCGGGCGTTCACTGAGAGTGTGTGAGAGAGAGTGTGTGTGTGTGAGAGAGTGTGTGCGTGAGAGTGTGTATTTGTGTGTGCGTGTGTGCGTGTGTCACTTCATTGTATGCGTGTGTGTGCGTGTGTGTGTGTATTCCCATTGCTGTTGTCAACACCATTTTATACCAACGACGCTGTCCTGGCTTAACTGCAGTGTCCCGTGTCCAGGCTCTGCCCATGTCCTGCCCTGTCCCATCTTCCCCTCACTCCTCTGTCCTGCCCTGCCCCATCCTGGGCATGTCCTGTGTGCGTTGCGTTCAATTGAATTTGCGATATGTGAATATTTAAGCACTGTGCAGGGACACACACGCAGCTCCCGCGCCAGCTTCGACTTTCAGCTCCTGCTTTTGCTTGTTATTGCTGGAGTTGCCTCCGCTGCTGCTGCTGCTGCTGCCGCCTTGTAGTTTGTTGTATCCACATAACTATCATTGCTTTTGTGTCCTAGGCAGGGCAGCGCAGAGCTCGGCAGGGGCAGCCGAGGGGGCCAGGTGGCGGCGATTGCTCGATGCGATTGAATTTTTATTGCATGATAAAATCGAGCGACAGAAGTCGAACAGGTGAGCAAAGACGAATAACAGCACAACAGTTAGAGAGAGAGAGAGAGGAGAGCGGGGGCGGGGGCGGGGCATGTCTGCAAACATTGTAAACATTGCAAAATATTTGCTCGAAGATTTCTGCTAAACCACTGGAAAAGTTTATTGATTCCTCGCCTCACTTTGCATATGGCGCACACACACAGCAGGACAATGGCACAGTGGCACAGGGGCACAGTGGAGAGAGAGTGGACAGTGGGACAATGGGACAATGGGACAGTGGATAGCGGACACTAAACTGACAGCACTTGCGAAATGACACACGTAACGAGACAGCAAGAGGAATGTGCGAGGGAGAAGGCTTTGCAAAGGGAAATTTACTGTGCAGCAGACAGCAAAGTTGTGCCACAAGAATGCAGTGTTGAAGTGAGGGGGGAGAGGGGAAGGGATGAAGAGGGGAAGAGAGAGGGAAGTACAGTAGACGCAGGACGAAGAGAAGAGAAAGAGAGGGAGGTAGAGAGTGAGGAAAAGAGATAGCTGTCTGCAATTTTGGCAATGACTTCATATGGAAATTGATTAAAAATACGTATGTAGTATTTAATAAATACCAAATAGGAAGTGTGCTGACAGTTAACATAGTATACTAGTGAGAAAGAGAGAGGTAGATGGGGAAAGAGAGAGGAAGATGGAGAAAGAGAAGAAGAAAAGTGAGAGACAAAGGAAGCGTTAGTGAGAGATGGAGAGAGAGAGGCGTAAAGAGTGGAAGGAGAGAGAGGGACGGGTAGAGAAATGAAGTCAGTGAAGTTGTTTAAAATGCAACATGCACAACATATCAAATTTAAAACGTGTTAGAGAACAAACAGTATTTAAATTTATACAATATACTGTTAGTATTAAATTAATACAGTTCTTAATTTAATAATAACAGCAATGTTATGTGAATGTGGTATTTATTTAATATTGATTAAGTAGTAAATGACTTAAAAGTCCGATTGACCTTCTTTGTCTACAAAATGTATATAATTTATTCATTTAAATATAATTTAATTTATTTTACTACAAAATGAGCATTAAAGTATTGTATTAAATAATTAATCTAAATACTTATTAAATAAATACCAACAGTATTAAATACATACTCATTACGCTGTGCTTAAATACCACATTTACAACAATACAGTAATTAAAGTAATTTATTCAAATCACGCATGCAGTATTAAATAAATACTCTCAGAATTGCATTCATAAATACAGTTGATGTTACAGAAATACCAATTCAATTGAAATAAAATCAAAATATACCACCTTTAAAGACAGTATTTAATGGAAATGAACTTTAAATACCCATGCAGTATTTTATTAATAAAATAATGGAAGAAGGGGGAAAGAATAGAGGAAAGAGAGAAGGAGCTACAGTGGGCACTGCCTTTAAAGGTCTAAGGTGTTTTTATTCCAACAAATTTGGTATTTATTTATTATTATTGACAGTATTTAATAAATACTAACTTACATACTCGGGGGCAATGAGCTTGGTATATTTCGCAGAATTAGCCAGTATCTATAGACCATTTACAAGGCTCAAAGAAGAGCATAGACACTGCGTGGGCGACTGCTGATTACAGGGTATTGTACAGCTTATACTGCCCACACTGCGTAGCTGCCAGCTAGGGTATTATCTCGCACTTGTTATTTATTGTCGCTCGTCTGCGTTTTTTGATAAGCAAGCGAAGCGTAGATGAAGCAGGAGGAGGAGAGGGAGAGGGAGAATGAGTATAGAAGAGGTGGGAAGAAGAGAGGAGTCGAGGAACGGAGAAGGAGGAGGGAGAAGAGACTTTGCTGGTCCAAGTCAATTTCGGGCCAAAAACTTTTTAGAAAATTGAACCGAATTTACAGCGCATTCAAGCAGCGAGTGGGAGAGAGAGATAAACAGAGAGAGAGAGAGGGAGAGAGAGAGACGCGTTGGAGCAATGCGACCCGCATGACCAGAAAGGACATTTGCCCAGATGCTTTACGCTGCGCCTGTTTATGTTTACGTTTATGTTTATGCGTGTATGGTCGGCCGAGTGTGTATGTGTGTGTGCGTGTGTGTACGTGTGTGTGTGTGTTTGCGTGTGTGCCAAGCGAAGGTTTTACTGTCTGTGATTTGATGTTTACAATAGCAAAGGATGCGGCCAAGACAGGGACACAGAGACAGAGACAGAAACAGAGAGAGAGAGAGAGAGACAGAGCCAGCAGAGGGACAGTGACAGGGCGACTGCAGCATGAAGGACGACGACAACGACGACGACGACGACGGCGACGTCAGCGCTGGCAGCGACGCAGTGAGCGACGACGCATTTGAGGCAGCAGCAAGTGATTTCAATAAATTTGATGGTTTTCCATTTGCAACCCAAACTCAATCGTCTATTCGCAGTAAAAAATTTCGAATTACGCTGAGAGCGAAAAAGCGCAAGAGCCGAGCAGATTGTAAGGGTAGCTCAAAGGGGGGGAGTGAGGGGGGAAGAGACTGGGTCGAGCTGTAGCTGTAGCTGTAGCTGGAAATCCTGCCTTACTCAAATGACTAATACAAGCAAAGTTATTGACATGGCAGCGGGTTTTAGCTGTGCCCTCAACGAGGGTAGCTTGTAGTTCGCCACACACACACACACACTCGCACACACACATGCACACACACACTGGCAGACAGTCGCGAGAAGTATGCCCCAATTCGGGCTGCGTATAACTTCAAAATGACTGCTTTATGTAAATCCCACGGATAACGTTTTGCAAATTGAATTTTTAGCATTCTATTTTATTTATTTTTCACATTTTTTTTTCGCCCCGTCGCGTCGCTGTCACCAGGCACAGATAGAGAGAGAGTGAGAAGGAGAGGGAGGGGGGGGAGGGAAGAGGTAGAGAGTCCTTGGCCCAGTGCTATCGGTTGCCTTTCATCCGCATCCTCATTTCTCGCATTTACTTCAATCGCCTCATAGATACTTTTCCCTCTTTACTGTAGTTGCATGACAGTTAAGCCGCACCCGGATAAGGCGGCAGCAGCAGCACTACCGACTGCGACGGCAACGGCGACAGCGAAGCCTATGCCGACACCAACTGTCAGACATTGATATTAACAGCGAGGCGTAGATGGGCTGCCTGTTTAAATGGGTTCTCTGTCGAGCCTAAAGCTCACAGTGCCCCCTCACTCTATCAATGTCTCTCTCTCTCTCTCTGTCTCTCGCCCTCTCCCTCTCCCTCTATCTTACTCTCTCTCATCCCTCTTTCAGCCTCTATCTGAGACACGCCCCCTTGGCAAGGAGTAGTCAGCTCTGACGTGAGACACTAATTTAATATGCGTGTGTTTTGCGTATATTCATTGACTGACTGATGGATCACTGATGGCCGTTTATATATAGATAATACTTGCTGCACTTCGAATTCTGTGAATCGAATAATAAGATTCTACAGAGCTAACGATATTCGATTCTGTTGAAATGTGTGCGAAAAATCTTTTAAATATTTATGAAGTGCATAAAATTAATGCGATGATGTTGTTTAAGAATATATACGCTTTATAGACGCTAGATAAGCCTATATCGTGGCTGTGCATCTTGTTGTTCAAGAATATATATGCATGTATATGGTTTATAGCCACCTTACAAATATAAGTTTAAGATATGTTCCTAAGTCGAATCGAATAAGATCAAATAGAATAAATTATGCTACAATTCTAGATATAGTATCAATCGTTGATGCTGAACAGGAATATATATGCTATATAATGGCATATATAACAGAATATTTATAGGTAATCTCTTTCTGCTGTTATCAATTGAAGAGCTCTACAGCAAAAGATAACCAGTTCAATCAGTTCCCTTCAAATGCCTTTAGCTAATTAATCAGATTGATTTGCACAGTGTTCATTTATTTAAAATAACAAATAGTTGTCACATGAAAACCAATTGCACAATAAAAAACTGGCTCATATGTTTGATATGAAACAATGCAAATCATGCATTGTTAATTAATAACCGTAGCTTGTTTAAACTGATTTCTTGTGCCTTATTTCCCCTGTGTGTCCGATCAATAAACTGATTTGTAAGTGTTTTCATTCAATTACTCGCATTCCCCTTCCGGCCATAATCTTTGCTATTTATTACAATGAGAAGCAATTAAAAAACTCAGCGAAAAAAGAAATCGTTGTACTCTGTTTTTTTTGGAATTCCGTTAAATGTTGTCGCTCTCATTTATGTTAAATTTCTTCTGCACTGCATTCGAGGCTGGGGCAGAAACAATGTTGATTGCTGCGTGATGGAATAAATGTGAAAATTGTTTTTTTCTTGATTTAAATCATCTCAATGAATGTCATAATTAATAATCTGAAAAAAGTGAGGGCAATTGACAAAGGTAGTGAACCTACAGATACCTCGTATTCATTTTTAAAAAGTCTACGCAAGGTGACTGGAGAGTAAACTGATTAAAATAGTTTTTCTTAGAAGTTTAATGTTTGAGAGTATATTTGTAGAATGCTCTAGTTGGGCCTGGTATAAATAAATTTGTGTACCAAATTTGATATGGCTAGTTATTGTATTAGCAGAGATCTAAGTGCTCATACAGACAGATAGGAAAAGGAAGTGAATTAATACGTATGTTATGCTGATGGAGCTGTTACTCCCATTTAAACATGTTTATAATTCCCTTTTTCACTTATATGCAATGTATACAGGGTGTTCAAATAATTGATTACAATTAAAACGGCTACAAACTAATTATCCCCACTTTAACTCAAAGTGCCGCTTAAAATTTTCAATAAGTTAACATGCCAAACATATATTTTGCAGAATTTGTCGGGGAGAAACACTGAATGAGGGAAGAGTGAATCAGGCAGGGAGAGGGATAAAGAGACGGACAGAGAAAGATAGAAAATGTTCAATCGATAAGGTTTATTTATGAAATGAATAATCGAATATACTAAGGTATTCCTTTCATTAGACAGTCTCTTTGTCTTTTTGTGCAAGGTTTTTATCAAACCAGAAGCAGGGAGAGATATGAACAATGAAAAAGACTGCACTTTCATGTGCTCTATGGTCAATCGATAGCGTGTATTCATAATATCATAAATATATTCGATTATTCTTTTTAATATGCATAATAAGTATAATAATTGTAGTTATAATAGAAGAGAACTTATCAAAACAGAGAGAGTGATAGAGAAAGTTATTCTTTCTGCTTACATTTCCATGTGTTCTATGGATAATCGATATCATAATTATATTCGATTAATTATACCTTTCATTGGATATTCTATTTGTAGTTTAACTTGAAGTTTCACAAATTTTCTTTGAAGGGAAATTATCACAATAAAAAGAGTGATAGGCAGGGAATAAGACTGCATTTCCATGTGCTTTGTGTTCAATCGATAACCTGTAAACACATTCGATTTATTCATTCTCTATGCACTCTACTTGTAGCTGTACGCGCCGCTCTTTAGCTATTATTTACGCATTAGTCGAGCAAGTTTATCAGGAGAGAGATAGGAGGAGCCAAGGAGGTGTGTGCACTTTAGTGTGGTCTTTGGTCAATCGATAATTTATCGCAAAATTGCATAGATTGTTCTGCTATACTCGTACACTTTACTAGTAATTATGCGAGGCTCTCTTCAGTTTGCCCTTTGCCAAGCCTAACGCAACCTGACTCATATAGCAGGTTGACCTACCTATCAATTAAGTTTCATTTCCATTTCGATTTCCCATTTTCATTTTCCTCATTTCATTGCTGCTGTTCTTATTGTTGTTGTTGTTGTGGCTGCTGCTGCTGCTGCTATCGGTTATCATTGTTTTTATTGCGGGTCATTTGATTTCGTTTCAGTTTGGTTGGGTAAGTCATTATTATGGTTGCTCTCTGAAGTTGCTGCTGTCGTTGTTGTTGCTGCTGTTGTTGTCATCGATTGTTGCTGTTGTTTGTTGTGGCTATGCGTTGTTGTTGTTGTTGTTGCTGTTGTTTGTTGTTGTTGTTGCCGTGTCATTTGGCCAGCGACTAATGAGTTTTGTGATTTCTCATTTATTCATTGAATTTTTTAATTAGTCTCGCATTGCTTTTTATGTTGCACGAAATTGTTGTAGCTGCCCTCGTTGTTGTTGTTGTTGCTACTACTGTTGTTGTTGTAGTTGTAGTTGCTGCTGCTGGTGCTGCTGCTGTCCTTGCTGATGGGATAAATGTCGTAATTGAAAAATAAATGAGGCAATCAACTTTCTGACCTGTCATGTAGCGAATATTTTAGCTATTGACCTCGCACAGCACGCTGCACGCTGCTGTCATCATGCCACCCTGTGTGCCACCGAGTGTGCTCCACTCTCTGTTAGTGTGTGTGTCTATGTGTGTGGTGTGCCTGGGCCACCCTGTGGCCAACACATCAAAATTACAATGTTGTGGCAGCCGCTGCCGCCAACGTTGACAACCCTGCCGCCCTCCGGAAAGGTAATTATGGCCGGACTGCATGACGGCCTGACTGGCTACAATCCTTGCAACCCCCTACCCCTCTGACCACTCACCGCCGGCCCCTTCCGCCATTACTCCGCCCCCTTTTCAATGCTTTCATTTTGCATGTTGAGCTTTTTTGATTGTAATTGTTGTCGATTGTCATTACAGACCGCCCCCCCTCGGAACCCCTCTGACCACTCCCCCCGCTATGCAATTGTTGCATTTTTGTTGCCTCTTGCGTCTGCCTCGTTTTGTTGCGGCCTTGTTGCGCGGTTTGTTTGTTGGCTGCATCGCATCGCGTCGCCGCTGTCAACACAATTGTTGAGCCTGACGGGGCGACCTGCAGCCTGACCACAACTCTGTGTGTTGCATGCCCCTGACTGCAGCATCAGAATTTGCAGTGCTGTGCGGGGGACGGAGGCCAGGGGAGGCAAATTAACGCGAATTGAGTTGTAAGCTTTGGTTGGAGCTGCGATTCATTTGCCTCCACCCATGGATTATGGGCTAATTTAGCAGGCGCTGCTTTGTGCTCGGCCAGAGGACATGAGTGGAACAGGCAGAAGGACAAAGAGAAAGAGAGCGCGAGAGAGAGGGAGAGCGAGCGATGGACTCTCTTTAGGCTAAATGAAACATTTAGCTTCACTGCCTGACACACCCTGTTGTGGCCCCACCTCCGCCCCCTGCCTTCTTCTCCCTCGCCATACCAAAGTTCTGAGCAAAGATTTTGAGAATTTTGAGCACGTTTGCGACGTTCAAAAGAGATTAAAAGCGAATAATTGTCGCCTTAGCAGGCGAGAACAAGCAAGCAGAAAGAGGGTGGCCGAGGGGGTTGCGGGTGTGCCTTTGCCTTGTGAAGTTGTGCGAAGTTTTTCTGCTGGGTGGTGCTTCCTTGCTTGGCTGCTTGTTTTTTTTAGCTGCTGCTGCTGCTGCTTCCTCGCTGGGCTGTCGGCCATGATTTAGGCAAAGAGCCTTCGAGCCAGCCACGACGACGACGACGACGAGGAGGCCGAAGCAAATTTAATTTCCGTGACAGAAATAAGTTTTGCGCTCAAATGCACAGCAGACCAAAGTGTTCCAGCAACGAGCTTCTCATTCTCATCGTTATATTGTGCCCAACTTTCATTATCCTGCCATGAGGCTGCCCCTTTTTGTCTTATCCTGGTAAGTGCTTCTGTTCCTCCTGCTTGATATTGCTCTTTCTGTCTTCTTCCTCCTTCTTCCTCCTTCTTCCTCTTTCTTCCTCCTGGTTCTTCCATCTTCTTCTTTCTACGTTCTCTTACTCCATCTACCCCTCTTTCTCTTCCTAACCTCCTTTACCTCTACTGTTCTCCTTCTCCCATCTGATCCCTACTGATCCCTTATCTTCTGCACACTTCTTTCCTGCTTATCTTTCCTTCTCTCCCTTGCTTCTTCATCCATTCAGTCTCCCTCCTTCCATCCTCTTTCTTTCCTGCTTCCTTCATTCTTTTGCTTTTCTTCCCCTCTCCTTTCAGCCACATTTATCACTCCTTTTACTCTTCTTGCTCTTTTCTTGCTTCCTTCACTCTCTTTCATCTCTTTGAAACATACCACTTTCTTTCTCCTTCTTCTCCTTCTTGTTATTTGCATTTCTTCTTCTGCTTATTCTCTTCTTTCTTCCTTCTGCCATCTACATTCTTCTAAGTCCCAGCTCCTACCAAAGTTTAACCTCCTTCTGTCTTTTAAGACTTGGTCACGCCTCCTTTTCATCTATCTCCTCTTGCTTCCTCCTGCTTGCTCCTACTCCCTCCTGTTTGCTCCTACTTTTTCCTGCTTTCTCCTACTTCCTTCAGCTTCCTCCTGCTTCTTCCTGCTTCCTCCTGCTTTCTCCTACTTCCTCTTGCTTGCCTCTGCCTCCATCGGTCTCCGTTCTTAGTGCCTAAGCAAGACGTGCGTGCCTAGGCCAAAGAACTCTGTCTTCCTCTCTCTCATGTCTCTCTCTTCCTTTCTCTCTCCCTCCTTCTCTTCGTGTGTGGCACATCGAACAAGTTGCAGCTCGACTTTTATTAAAAGCTCATTAGGCCAAAACGCGAAAGTTTTGCTGGCTCTGCTCATAAAGCCAAAGCGAATCTCTGCTTCAGCAATGACGCTGCGTCAATCTCTGCTGCTCTCTCTCCCTCCCTCTTTCTCTCTCTCCTACTCTCTACTTCTATTCTTTCTCTCTCTCTTTTAGCTAGTTAAGCGCGCCTCATCCCATCGCAGGCTGATGCGTTGCGGGCCAGTTTCGGCAAGTCAGTCATCATTAGGCTGGTGACATCATCATTATGAGCTTTTGGGCTCACCTTGACGGCGACGTGATGCGCTTCACGACGTGCCAAGCCAGCTACCACCCCTCCTCCTACTGCCCCTACCCCTTCAAAAAGTAGCAGGCAATTTTTCAAAAAACGCTTTCAGCCCTCGACCCTCGACCAAAGCAAGAAAAATTGTGCGGTCCAAGCAGAAATATATTTCACTGCTGCGTGCCCAGTTCCAGCTCGAGAAGTAGTAGGAGGAGGAGGAGGAGGAGAAGGAGGTACCAGCCTGCCTCCTTGCCCCTTCTGCCCTTCGCTCATCCATCGGTTCCAACTGGCTGCCTTTGTTAGTCACCTTCTTGAGCTAAATCAAAATGGCAGCGCGTCTGAGACTGAAGCTGGAGTGATTTACTTCTGCCAGAGAGAGGGAGAGAGAGAGAAGAGAGGGAGAGGGGGAGAGGCGACTCCTTTAGCCGTCGCCTTACTTGGCATTCATGACCACGAGCCCAGTGGGTCCTTGCCCCATCTACTGCTCTGCTTTAACTGCTGCTCCAGTTTGAAGGACGCGTCGCGCCTTAAATTGCTGTGTCGCCTTCAGTTGAGGCTGCGCTCGTGCGCAAAAATCGCTCGGCAATTCTCACATGTGAAGCGAGCACTGGGTCTGCTGCAAATTAACTTGAAACCGAAGCATAATAAAGTCATGGTCAGCACAAAAGTGCACACTGGAATGGGGAAGGCCGAGAAAGAGGCAGAAGAAGAGGCAGAGAAAGAGGGAGAGGGCGAAGTCGAACTGGCATTGGTCAAGTGCTGTGCCTCGGGGCATGCTTGGAACATCGTTATGAGCGAATTATTTGTAACCATTCAAAAACACAAACATCAATCTTGAGTTGGACATGAACGTGAGCTGGGCGTTGGGGGGGGAGGGGCGTGGCAGTTGCTGAAGGAAGTGTCAGGCAGTTTGAGTACAAGATTGCGACTCATTAAATTACATTGCGAATGTCATTGTAAAGTGAGTAAAATGAGGCTGGCAGCAGGCAGAAGGAATCACTCAGCAGGCGGTGGGCAAGAGGGGTAAGAAGAGGGATGGAGAGAGTGAGAGAGGGGCACTCGTTGCGTATACGTAACATTCATTTATTTATATATTACAGGCGCCTCCTCCGTTCCCTGTCTCTCCTGCTGCTGTGCAGCTCCTCAGCTACCTTTAGGGCTCTACCTGCCTCTCTCTCTCCTCTCCACACTACTTCTCTCTCTCTCTCTCTTTCTCGCTCTGAGAGCAATTTAAAATGATAATTTACGCAAATGCGTTTAAATAAATAAAACGCAGCAGCAAGCGAGCACAATGAGAACGACAGAGAAGTGGAGAGAGACTGTGAGAGAGGGAGGGAGACAGAGAAAGCAAGAGAAAGGGAGGGAGGGGCGGAACGAGTGCTGCAAACGGGCAGGCGTGGCTGCAGAGCCGTTGCTGACGCACATTTTGTCAGCAACAAACTTCCGACGACACCTTCCCCACTCAACCCCTCTCTCTTCCCCCCTCTTTCTCTGCACCCTGCCCCTCCCCCCAAAAAGTTGCCTCTGTTAGGTGTCGGCTACAATTGTCCTTAAATCACGCGTAATGAAGTTGTCGCTGTGCGCCTCGCTTGCCGCTTGTTACTCTTGCGTAACTGTTGGTAACCTCGCCAGCATGTTGTTCTTGCAGCCTGCTGCTATTGTTGTTGTTGCTGTTGTTGCAGCTTGTCGCCAGTTGGACTGCCTACTAACCTACTCTATAGCTCCCTCCATCACCTCCTTCTCCCTCTCCATCTCTTGGTGTGCTTCTGTTTCTTATTGTTTTTGCATTTTATTGTCGCGCATTTAATTTTGCATCTCAATGACGAAGCTGTCGCCCATTAAGAGGCAACTTAGTGGACAGTTATGGTGACCACATGCCAAGCAACCCTGATCCATTGTGGCAGCTTACAGTTCTCCATGAGTTGCACAGGCAGTTGGTGTGAGCATTTTAAAGTGGGGCAGCATCAAGAAATCTTTGCCAACGCAGTCGAAATTGTTCATGACCCGAAGGTTCTATATATTTTCCGGGTCTTATTTCCTCAGATCATTCCTATACTAGTGATATATAGTGGTGTAGAATAGTTTTGTGTATATTCCTTATTATGTCTAACGTTGATTGATTAAGTTATTTCTCAAATCTGAACAGGTCTTCATATAAAAACCTGCAATTCGACCTATTGAACCTATGGCAGTTATATTTTATAGTGGTGCGATTTTGATGAAACTTTTTATATATTTGAAATACATAGAAAAAGTGCGATTTAGTAAATTCAAAAATAACAAAAGTAGGCCGATAGTTTGTAGGGAAGCTATACGATATATCGGTCATATCTGGCTAGATTCGACCTATTTACAGCATGCAGCAATAAGAAATATGTTTGCCTAGTTTCATTAAGATAGCTACAAAACTGAGAGACAAGTTAGCATTGCAACAGACAGACAGACGGACAGACAGACAGACAGACAGGCAGACGGACAGACGGACAGACAGACAGACGGACAGACAGACGGACGGTCAGACAGACAGACGGACGGTCAGACAGACAGACAGACAGACAGACCGACAGATAGACAGATAGACAGATAGACAGAGAGACAGACAGACAGACAGACAGACAGACAGACAGACAGACGGACAGACAGATGGACAGATAGACGGACAGACATCCATGCTATATATGTAGAACTTTTTTCTATATTGGATATTTATACCTCTACCTACATCAGGTTTTTAGCTCTTAAATAGCTAAAAACAAAACAGCAATGATTGCTGGCTTAGTCTCAGTATCAGTTCCATTAGTTCCGCTCGAATATTTCTATATAATTTTTGCAATTTTGCTTCATTTCGTATTTATCAGTTGCAAAAGTGTTTTTGTGGTCATTCTACCGACGGCCACGTGCCAATTTCCCGTTAAATGCGGCCATTTGTCTTGCCCTCACCTGGTTGGGACTTTCATTCCCCTCTCTCCCGCTTTCCCTCTCTCCCTCTTCTCTTCTGTCATGCAAACAAATGTTCAACTGCGACTGTTTAGCTCGCTTTCACCTTGCACTGTCTCCAGCTCCAGCTTAGTGCCCTTCTCCCCCTTGCTCCCCTTCTTCCTCCTCTTCCTGTTACTCCTCCCCTCCTCTCCCCTCTGGCCACAAACAAGCAGCTGCGTGTGCAGAACGCGCTGCAGGGTCAGCACCGTCAGTGACAGGTTACCCACCACACATCCGCTGCAGCAACGAAGGCTCCCCTCCAGGTGCACCCTCTTCCCCCGTGTGCTCCATTGTGGCTGCCTCTCTCATAGGTGGTGACCCTGCTGCAAATTACATGTTTACAGCGGGCAAAGCCAAATGTAAACGTAAACACACATTAACTTGGCCAGCACACAATATTTTTCACTCAAGGCTGCAGCTACTCTGGCTTGGCCTGTGCCCGCTCCTGCTGCTGCTCCCGCTCCTGCTTCTCTTCCTTGACTGCCTTCTGTTCTCTTCTGCTATTTATGCTTTTCCACTTTCTCCTGCTGCTCCTTCTGCCTTGCTTCTTTGACATTTCTTACCTCTCGTTTTCTCTCTTCTTGTTCTTCCCTTGCAAGATGCGTCTCCCCTTCAACCTTCATTTTCTACTGCCACCTACCTCTGCTCTCTTTCCTTACTCTTTTTCTACTACTGCTTCTGTCGCTGCTTCTCTACCTGCTACTTCTCTTTCCTTCTCTTCTTCATCTTGTCTACCTTCTTCCTCTCTCATTACCCCTTTTTCTTCACCCTTTCGCTGTTGCTTCTTCTCCAACTCAAGCTTCTTAGGAGGAGGACCTTCTCCCTCTCCTACTTTCCGTATGTCCTCTACTTTCTGCGCCCTTTGCTTTGCCTCTTTCTATTTATCCCCTCCTCTCCCCCTTTTTCCTATTACTCTTTATTTCTCCTCTATCACCTCTGCCTCTTTCCCCTTCCCCTCTTCCCTTCTTCTGCCTCTCTTCAGTTAGAAAGTGCCAGCCCAAGGCGCTTGCATATCCTGCAGCTTGGCTCAGGAAAAACACATGTACGTGGTGGCTTCTGCTGCTCCTCTTCCTGTAGTCCCCATCCTCCCCCTCTTGTCTCTCCTCTTTCCTATCTCCTCTATCCCTCCCCTCTCCTCCCCTTCTCCCTCCTGCTCCTTCCACTCCTTATTCCGCTTGTTACCAACAAACTAAACAATGAGACAAGAACACATTCGTTTTCGGCTGCTGCCCCTGTCCCTCCTACCTCTCCCCCACCCCCGCCCTTGCCACAATTTTTTCAAAACAATTTTCCATTTATTTTTGCTGCGGCTAGATAAGTGCAGCATGACAGAGGCGTGCACCAAGGGGGGGGGAGGGTAGGAAGTCAGGGAAAGAAGCTGCATCCTGCAACAGCATCTTGGCAAAATATGAAACATGCTGCTTCCTGTGCTTCCTCTTGGCCAGCGCTGCTGCTGAACAAGTTGCTGCGGGTTATTGCAACAAAATGTCAACTGGGGCCATAAATTGCGTCAGTCTGGCAAATTTCTGTTGCCAGCGTTGCCAGCGTTGTCGTTCATTGTTGACATATTCGAGCAACTATTCGAAGGTGAGCGACAAACTTTGATTTCGTTTTCATCGTCGGGGCCAGGAAGAAGGTAACAAGGCAACAAGGCAGCAAGGCAAACAGGGCAAATAATAAATAAGCACAGCAACAACAACACGTGTAGCTGGTTTAAGTGGTTGCTGCTGGCAGGAAGGTGGCAGCAGAGGGGCGAAGGGGTGGTACTGCCAGTTTATCCAGCACTTTCGCTGGGGAATCTTTTTCTCCTCCTCCCTCTCCTCGTACTCGTCGTGTGCCTCGTCTTGTGGCACGCTTCGATTGCTTCGCGCTACGCCTGTCGCATATTTTAAATCCCCCGTTGAGTGGCAATCAAGCAAACTCACTAAACCACCCTCGCTGAGACCAGGCTGGCCCTCAGCAACGTCTCCATTGCCTGCGCCGTCTTTGGCTTAATTAAACAAGCGAAGCGACCAAGCAACTTTTAAAAATGATAATCATTTTCAGGCAGACAATGCAGAGGGAGACGGGGAGAGAGAGGGGGCAGAGAGAGAGAGAGGGGGAAAGAGATAGACAGGGGTAGAGGGGTAGCGGGGGCTGCCCTTTGTTTCTGTCTTGCGTTGACACTTTGCTCTTGCGGCTGCTTTGCGTTTGTCGCCAGTCTCTCTCTCTCTCTTTCTCTCTCTCTCTCTTCGTCTCTCTCTGAGGCCATTGTGCGACCACGCAATGGACAACGTCTCCATTTTGTTATGGCCATAATTATATTTGACTGCCGTTACCGTTAGCCAACAAGAGGCAACACCAGAAGACCGTTAGCCAGGGCCATTGCCATTGCCATTGCCAGCTCGGCTCCGCTCTGCTCTGCTCTGCTCCACGTGCTAATCCAGGTGGCCATTGTCGACGTCGCCTTTGTCGCAGTTTTATTTAATTTCCATTTTCATTGCAATTGCCAAAGTAGACAAGGCAGCAAGAAGGGGCAGCCACCGGGGGGAAGCCAGCTTGGAACGGGGGTGTAGCCATGGCAATTTCAACAGCAGGTTGCCTCGTGCTGCAGCCCGCGCACAATTGCTTTATAAGTTGTAAAGAATCGTCACTTTCCTCAAGTGCCAAATCATTGCCTTTTCTCACTGAATTGTTGTGCCTCTCCCTGTCCCTGTCTCCCTCTTGCTCTGCCTGTTGTTGCAGTGGCACGGCCAATTGCACGCTCAAGTGGCGAATCAGTCGGCCTTAAGCAGCGCCATCAAAGCTGAGGCAGCTGCATATTAGCACGTCGATAGGTCGATGCGCCTTTGTGTGAGGGCGCCTTTGATGGCAGCAACCCTGCGTACGCGCTACACGCTTATCACCTAGGCAACTCTGGCAACTGGGCAAGCCAGGCAACGGTCACGTGCGTTTCACTTCATTGGCTTCTCTTTCCCCCCTCTACCCCCCCTCTCTCTGTCTCGCACTGCAATCAGACAAATAAAAGTTGAAGATCCCCAAGGATTATTGATATTAGCTGCAGCCAATCAGTGTTGGCAAATAACTTAAAGCATCTGTTAGGGTTACCTGCCAGTCTATGAAATTTAAGTACTCCAGCTTCAAAGTACCCAGAAATTAACATTTTAAATGGGCGCTGGGCGTGGCACATCCGATTTAAAACGTACTCTAGCTGCGCTTGGTGTAGCAGCAACTTCATGCCAAATTTGGCAACTCTGGCAAATGTAATAGCTGAGATCTGCGCGTTCATACGGACAGGCGAACACGAATTGCTTGATATACCATAAGAACGCAGCTTAAAAGGGTTGCGAAATTAAATACAGTTGCTGCGACAATTGTCCAGTGGCCTGCACCTTGCATCCTCACGAATCCCGATACTTTTTCATGTTCAGCAAACAAATTTAATTTATTCCAGCTTCGTTTATTTTTGTCCAGTCGGAGCTCTGTTCGTGGCCGCAGCAGACAGCTTCAAGTTGCACTCTGCTGCTGATGACTGTGTCCATGCTGCAGCCTGGCATCCAGTGCTCCTGCTGGAGTGTCCTTCTGTCCTCGTGCCTACCCAACACCAACATGTAAGCGTCATCGCGACGCCAATTTATTTATTTCTGGATGTCTGTTTTTAGTTTGCACTGCGAAGAACGCAAAAAACTGTATAATAGTAATACATTTCCAGGCATTATATGCCGGAGTATACCCTGTAAACTGGCTACAAAGAGAAGGCTTGCCAGCAAGTTAAGGAATATGAGTTAAAAATGGGAAATGAGCTGAAGGCTTAAGTTGCTCATTAGTTTAGGTCCTTCCCATGCAAGGCAGTCTTTCTGCTTGAACTACCCCACTAGCAGTGGCTGCTGCGTGGCATTAAAATCACTTGATGCGTTGAAACGGCGTTGCCAGACCGTCGAGAGTCGAGTCGGTCGCAGAGCGCGTTAAAATTTCGTTATTATGTTGACAGCATTTTTGCTATTTTTACTTGAAAGCTTAACCAAGCGCACATACACTCACACACACACACACACGCATACACTGGCACATACATTGGCACACACACTGGCACACACATGAGCATCCCCTGGTGTTATTTTGGTGTTTCCCCGAGCTTGTTTTTTGGTTGGCTGGCCTCGGCCTCGTCCTCATCCCTCCTCCTGCTCCTGCTCCTGCTCTCGCCTCGTCGTCGCCTGTCACGGAAAACTCGTCGCATTCGCCATATAAAACATTTCCAGGCTGTGGGCCAACTGCAGCCAGTGTGCCCACACCCCCGTGCCCCTCTGCCCATAGTTGCTCTACCCCCGCGTCCCTTCACGCTGACTGCAGGCAACTGAGCTATTTTGTGGCAATAAGCATGAAATTTAAATGAGCGTACCCCTGCTTCCCTCTCTCTCTCTCGCTCCCGCTCCCGTGCTCTCTTTCTCTTTCTCTTTCTCTCAACTGCACACTCGTCCACTTACGCTCGTCCAAATCCCCAGGGGGGGGTGTGTGCTGGGGGTGCGGGGTTGATATTCATGTCTATCTCGGCCCTTGCGTATGCGGCGAATTTGAAAGCAACGCGTGCAATTAGTGAGCTCGTCTGTGAAGCAGATACCCAGAGAGATAGAGAAAGAAACAGAGAGAGAGAGAGAGAGAGAGAGAGAGACAGGGAGCTGCCTTGCTATATGAATATTGAGCATTTATTCTATACATAAATTTATAACGCACCCACACTGTGAATGGATTTATGCAACTCAATCAAATAATTGTTCAAGTGGCAAGCGCAAAAACTAAACCTGAAACGTGCAGCAAAAAAGCGAAATGGAATTAAGTGAAACATTACTCGAATATATATATACATATATTTCGGGTTAAGCCAAGCAGACTATACACTCCCCTGCAGAGGCAATGCACAGACACTTGAGAATCACTTGAGATGATTGTTTTGCCATTGTTGGGGCAATTTAACTGGGCAGTAAATCGCAAAAGGTTTTCGCAGCATTATTAAAAATCTCTCTAGCATGCAAAAAAAATACGATAAAAATACTGTAAATATCGTTTACAAGCAAATACACGTTTTTATTTGCAGAGGAAAACCCTTGAAAATTATTGTATATGCAAAAGCTATTTGCAAATCTTTATTCGAGTTGAGCTTGCACTCTTCATTTGTTTTATGCCCAAACCAGATATGTATGTATAATATATTAAATACACGTATGCTGCATGTTTGTTTTAATACCGAACAGGCATAGTGTGGATGTCAATTACGTAGAGTATACCCAGAATATAGAAGCAAATAAATGCAGCAAAACTTAACCATTGAAATCGAAACAAAAGCGCATTTAAGCATATCAAATGTTTCCTGATTCCGATCCAAACAAACAAAAAAACAAAACAACAACAACAACAACAGCAACAACAAGAAGAACGAACACATTTTCTATTTGCAATGCCATCAAACAAATGCAATTCCCAAAAAGAGAAGCAGCAACAGCAACAGCAATAACAAAGGAGAGTGCAAACAGTATGCTGTATGCGATAGTAAGCGATAGTATCGGCCACAGTTCAATACCCTGTGGCAGTGCATGCAGTGTATGCAATTTTCATTAGCATTGCTGATACTTAAACACAACTTTATAAACCGAGAGAGACCTGAAAAGAGCAACAAGGAGGCAAGAGGGAGGGGAGGAAGCAAGGCAAAGGCAGCATTCGTTTAGCTACTTTATTTATTTATAACATTTAAAGCAAACGTTAGTTAATGGTTTACTCCAGACGAAGCACGAGCTTACAGGGTTGTGCGCTGCTGGGTAAATGCGCTTAGGGTTGTTGTACGCTCGTAATGCTGCTGCCCTGCTTGGGGTTCCGGTCGCTGGCAGAGTGCAGGAAACGTGCTTGGCAAAGGGGATGAGGGGATGGTGGCTAAGGGGCAGGGGCAGGGGCAGGGGGGATGCGCTTACACAAATTTCTGGTATTATGTTGCATACTTCTCGGAGTAATTTATGATTTCGACGCACATTTGTGTGGGAATGCCACGAATCAGAATGAAAATGCGATTGCAAACGGGAATCCAAATGAGCACAAGCGGAGGGTGAAATAGAGCGTAAGAAATTCCCCTGTCGAAAAACCAGAAGCAGCAGCTGTCGGTAAAACAAAACCAACAACAGAAGCACAGCAGAAGAAGCGTTGAAAAAAAACCCTCTACGTACCCGGAGTTGAACAAATGATGTTAAGTGACGCGCAGCTTTTGTGGAAATGAAAGCCAAGTTCGATTCTCAAGATGCATGATAAGATAAATAGAGAACAAAACGTGGTGTTGCAATGACTGGAGGGGGTGCAGAGGCTGTAGAGGCAGCAGAGGGTGGTGAATTATGGTGCGGACACGTGCAGTCAATCAAGCTTGTTGCTACGTGGGGGAAGGTGAATTTTATTTCAATCTTAAATGAACATAACCTAAAAATAGTCAAGCATAAAAATAAAATCTGGCCAAGACAATCGATAGAAATACATATTTATACACTTGCAGTGGGTATATTAATTCTGGCCAGGAGTTTGCAATGCAACTTAGTAGACATCTCACATGAAGTATATATTATATATTCTGAATCAGCATCAGCAGAGGAGTCGAACTAACCCTGTCAGTGTGTCCGAGTGTCCGTCTGTCCGTGTGTCCGTCTGTTGCACGGCAATCTAGTCTCTAAGTTTTGCAGGTATCTTAATGAAACTTGGCATATTGCACGCTTCTTATTGCGTTGTAAATAGGTCGAAACTAGCCAGATCAGACCGATATATCGCATAGCTGCCATACAAACTATTAGTCGATTTTTGTTGTTTGTAAAGATATTGCAACCAAATTTACTTCATCTGACTTCTTGTATATAAAAAATATGTCCACAAAATTTCATCAAAATTGGACCACTATAACATATAGCTGCCATAGGAACAGTCAGTGAACCAGTTCTGATTTTAGAATTAACTGAACTTATCTGTCTGTGCCAATCGGAATGAGATAGATAATATTGAATACATAAAATACTCAATTCTGCACCATTATATATAACTAGTATTGGAAAGATCAGAGATATAAGAACCTGCAAGGGTATAGAACCTTCGGCATGTGGAAGGTGACCTTTCTTTCTAGCTGTCTATAATAAAATGTATTTATTTATTTCTGCACTTGCCTATTTCACTGGTCTCTGGTCTGGTCAGGTCTGTTTTCGCATTGGTTTTTCATGCCGGATTTATTTGTCTGCCACAAGTTTTGTCTAGCGTGGAGTGGAGGGAGGTTCCTTGCCGGGGGTAAGCCATGTCAAAGTGCTTTGGACAATCCTTTTGTGGCAGTGGAGAATCCTTTCGGATTCTATTTCAATCAGAGCTCACACGGTGGCCTTGGCATGGCTTCCATCGCTGATGAACTTGACGACTCTTGTGCATTATTTACACATAGCCAGCGTAATACGAGAAGCTAAAGCGGATGAGCAACAGGGAGAGAAAGAGAGAGAGACAGAGAGAGGAGAGGGGGAGAGATGAAGTTGAGCTGGAACAGTTGCTGAAGTTGCTCGGATCAGAGAGCAGAGCAATTAATGCGCCCTCTTTGGCTTCTTCATCGACTGCCAGCAAAGCTTCATTAAAAAATCCCATCAAATGGCAGTAAGATTGCTTCGCACTTTGCCACCCCTTCCCCTCGCAGTCGCACTTGCTCAGCCCCTCTCTCTCTCTCCTTCCCTGCACTCAGTGTGCATATTTATGACGACGGGCAAATCAAAAATGCAAATAAATTTCAATTTTCTAACTGTGAGTTGACACGAGGCGGCAACATGACAGTTACAATTACAGTTACAACAAGCACAGCAAGTTGCAATCGAATGTAGGCGAATGTTGAATACCCTGTAAGGAGAAATTTGCATTTGTATGGTATATTTTATTTACTTGTTATTCTACTTTCTATGCATAAAAACTAAAACAAAAGATTTTTTAATGAAATTATGTAAGAAATGCAATTCAGCTGATTATTGAAATAGTTTGGAGAGAAAGAAGAGTGTGTGTGGTAGGGTATGGCACACATATTATAATAATATATGTATCATATAAAACTTCCAACAATTTAATCCAGTTTAATCCAGAAATTGTTTGTAAATTATTCTTTAACTAATTTGTAAATGCTTTTTTATTTTATACGAGGGTCGTTTGATAAGTCCGTGACTTTTTGAATAAAATATATTTTTTTCGTCAAAGAAGCGTTTTATTTCTCAACATAATCTCCTTTTAGCTCTATACATTTAGTCCAGCGTTTTTCCAATTTTTTTATTCCTTCCAAATAATAGGTTTTCTCAAGGCCCTCAAAATAGTCGTTTGTTTCTGTGATGACCTCTTCATTTGACCCGAATCTCTTACCGCCGAGCCATTTCTTCATGTTTGGAAACAAAAAATAGTCACAGGGGGCTAAATCTGGAGAATATGCTGGATGGGGTAGCAGTTCGTAGCCCAATTTATGAAATTTTGCCATGCTGACTACACACGTGTGCACCCGTGCATTGTCCTGATGGAACAGCACTTTTTTTTCGCCAAATGCGGTCGTTTCTGCTTCAAATCAATATCGAATCTGTCCAAAAGCTCTGAATAATATTCGCCGGTGATCGTTTTACCCTTTTCAAGGTAATCGATGTGAATGATACCTTGTGCATCCCAAAAAACTGTGGCCATGACCTTGTTGGCCGACAGACCCACCTTGGCCTTCTTTGGTGCACGTTCACCCGGAGAAACCCACTGTCTTGATTGTTCTTTGGTCTCTGGTGTGGTGTGGTGGATCCATGTTTCGTCTACGGTAACGAAACGGCGCAAAAATTCGTTTGGATTGCGGTTGAACATCGCCAAACACTCCTTTGAAATGGTCACACGGTTGCGCTTATGGTCGTGTGTGAGCAATCGCGGCACCCATCGCGCGGAAAGCTTTTTCATGTCCAAATATTCATGTAAAATGTGATGTACCCGTTCAGTTGAGATGCCTACAGCCTCAGCTACCTCACGCACTTTCATTCTCCGATCATCCAATATCATTCCATGGATTTTGTCGACGATTTCTGGCATGACGACCTCTTTTGGGCGACCTGAACGTTCGGCATCACTTGTACTGGTACGACCACAACGGAACTCAGTAAACCATTTCTTAACCATTGAAATTGATGGTGCAGAGTCCCCATAATATTTATCAAGTCTTTCCTTGGTTTCGGTGATGGATTTTTTACGCAAAAAATAATGCTTAATTAGCACACGAAATTCACTTTTTTCCATTTTCGTTAAAATTCACGAGATCGTCTGCTTTCAATGCCTATAAAACGCAAACTAAGAAACGCAGCTTTCTCAAAATTTTACAGTCAGCTGTTAATCGATAACTGCTGACAGGAGCAGTGTTGTATTTAGAGCAGGTGCGCGGCAAATACAAAAAGTCACGGACTTATCAAACGACCCTCGTAACAAAGAAATGTGTTCTGAGATTTTGAATCTTGAATAATTTAATCTTTTATTGAAGATATTTCGATATAATATATATATAAATAATTTGTAAATCTCTTAGCATTTGATCTTATATTAATTTACAGACAAATCCTTAATTATTTTTCATTACCATATAAAACGTTTTAATTTCTAGTTATTGTTTTCTTTTACACAGATTGGAAAGCTTATAATCTTTTGATCTTGAGTAATCAAAAGAAATCTTGATAGGTTTGTAAGGAAAGATCAAACTCTGGCACTCAGTATATCTATCTATGTAAGTATAACTTGTATAGTCAATCAGGCTGTTTTTGACATTCACATAAGCTGAATATACCCATGTTAAGTCATGCAGGATATACACAACACATTCACACAGAGAAGACAGCACCACAAATCACATGGAGGCTTGAGTCTCGCCCTCGACTCGAGACAGAGAGAGAGAGAGAGAGAGAGAGAGAGAGAGAGAGAGAGAGAGAGAGCAAGACGGAGATATAGCAAAGTGTTCTACTCCAATCTGGCATGCATATTTATGAAAAGTGCAGTGGCATCTTGTCAGGGTCGAGACTGGAACTGAAACTGGAACTGGAGCTGTCTATGACAATTGTTATTAAATAATCATTGTGCTGCAATAAATTTCAATTTGCGTCAGTGTCGCCATGAGTGGCAGCTTAATTTGAAAACGAGTTGAGACCTAATTCTCACGAATTCCAATTTCCAGATAGACACAGTAAATATATATGCTGCATATATGCATGCATATCATATATATAACATTATGTGTATGTTTGTATGTATGTATGTGTGATATGTTTGTAGTGCATGCGGCATTTGTTTGCAATCGCATCAGTGTGTCTGATGCTGTTAAATATTTACGCAGCAAAGTGAATTAGCTTCGCTTTTCACGGAAACTACAACTACAAAACTACTTTGCGAAAAACCCAATGAAAATGTAATTAAGTTTGCATGGCAAATGACTCGAGTGGTTTGCCAGGACAAGAGCAACAAAAAAATGCCTGCTAAAAATTTGTTTAAATATTGACGCAAATTTACAAGCTCAACAGTAGTTCCGCAGTTCACTGGGGGATACACAGAGCGAGAAAGGGAAAGAGGGAGAGAGAGAGTGTGTGTGTGGGGGGAAATGAGAGGAAAAGCTTTTCGAAATTGGCTTGGCAAACGAATTTCGCAATCGACTCGCCTCGCCTCGCATCGCATCGCACATTAAAATCGAGCCAAAAGTTAAATTTTAAACCAATTGTAGCCAGTTGAGAGCCTGCTCCTGGTCCTGCTCCTGCTGTGGAACTGTGGCCACACCTGGGAATGTGCATAGCATCAAGTCCAGTTGAGTTAAGGCATTTGCATCACATGCCAAACAGACTGGCAGAGGGAAGGAGCAGCAGCAGCAGGGCAGCCCTCTGATTGAAATGCTCAGAATGCTGTTCCTTCTTGTGACATTGGTCAACTAGCAAAAGGATTTGGGGGAGGAGAGTGAGGTATACGGGGTGTAGGGGGTGTTTCAGTTAGCCAACTGTGTCTGTCTGATTTTTTTCGCCTGGTCTATGCCACACCTGATGGTCGGTCTCTCCGTGTGTGGGCGTGACGGCGCCACTAGTACACGAAGTGGGCAAGTGGGAGAGCTCTGAATTCTTGCCTGATAATCACCTGAGCAGGTTGAAAACCTTTCTGAATATCGACACAGCAGAACAGAGCGTATACCATTTGAAGTATCGAAGTATCTCTGCATGTTCCAATCCAATTCTCTGGAATATCACGTTTTATATCATATATAGCTTAAGGGTGCACATGGCTGAATGAAAGAGCCTCAATGGCGCATTTTCCAAGTAAGAAGTTTTTTATGCTAGGCAGAAGTTCTCTTCAAACAGTAAATGATAAGCATAAGCACAGAATACTACAAATAAACAGTATTCTCTTGAAAGCGATACCCACTTTATGCTCATAGAGTGTTGCTTCTTAAATCGATTATACTGTATATCGATGCGCCAAATTAACGGTTCCATCTTAAGTATAAACAAGCAACTTGTACACACACAGACACACACACACACACACACTGACTTGCAGTTGTTGTTAATGTGTCTAGCGGAGACAAGCACACGCATGTCTAATCTCCGCTGCTTCCCGAAGGTCCCCTCCCCCCAGCAGCAGCACTTCCCTGATCGCTTTAAGCAGAGTAAACACAATTATTTTTCAAAATACATTTACATACGCGTGTGTGTGTGTATGTGTGTGTGTGCAACAGAAATCCCCTTAAGTTCTTATCACACACACACGCTCACTCATCCCTCATCCCCATCCGAATTTTTGTTTGTTTTTGTATCGAATTTTTCTCCATTTTTTCCTTAACGAGATGCAAAAGGAAGACCAAAGTCAATGCATGAATATGGCAAGAGAGGGGAGAGGGAGGGACGTGGCAAGCGGCTGTTTCTGGGGAAAATTATGCAAATGATTGGGCAAATTATGTCCAAAAGTATGCGTTGCGTTGCCAGCTGACCTATGACCTCAGCCTCCTCCCCCCCCCCCAGAAGCAGATCATTACCATACTTCAAAACTTCATGAACAACAACATCATAATAATCGAGAAATTCTCCTCTTCTGATTGGGTATCCCCAATCTCAACTTGTTGTTGTCCCTGGCAGCAAATCTCGTCAATTGAAAAATTTTTGTAAATAAAATAAAATAAAAATTCTGAAGAGGAAATAACTAAGTGAAATAATTTCTGGTCGACATTTGACAGAGAGGGGAATGAAAAAAAACAATATTTAGCTTCGTTTCGCTTTTTTCCAGGCATTTGTTTTGCCCAGCGCGAACGTGGGCGTGTTTCGAGGGGCGGCATTAACAATATTTCTTTGCATCCAACGAAGCAGAAGCAGCGACGAGAAGGGAAGAGAAGACGAGGCAAATGAAGTGCACGAAGGTTACAAAGTTTTCGGTACAAACACTTTAATATGGTAATTATTTACCTGGAATAATCTAAATAGATAGAGAAGAAGAAAACTTTAAAGATGAAAAAGGAATATGCAGATAAGAAAGCTACAAAAGGTAATGAAATACTTATTATAGTAAGACAATATTTACTTAAGGAATGAACGATAAAGTTTCTCAAAGACTGCGACTACTATTCTAGTGGGTATATTCATTTTGTTCACAATATATTAAATCACTTTAAAGTACAAATGCAATACTTTAGCAGTTATCTTACCTCATTTGAGTTATTTAAAGTTGCCATATGCAGCCATATATGCGACAAACCAAACGAATGTAGTGTATGGTAGTGAATTGGACACTATAAAAACTATTGTACCCGCTACCCTTAGGATAGAAGGGTATTATAACCTTGTTCCAATCGTTAAGAGCAGATGGATGCGTGGCAGACCCCACAAAGTGTATACATTCTTGATCAGCACCTGTAAACGTGTCAATTAAACCTCGTTCATCTATCTGTCTGTTCAGATGTCTGTATGAGCGCACATATCTCAGCAATCATAAGAGCTAGGGACACCAAATTTGGCATGAAGGTTTATGAATACCATACACAGAAAAAGCTACTTTCAAGTTCTAGGTGCCACGCCTAACGCGCCCTAAAATCATTATATACATTTTAAAATTCGCTTTGTATGCAACATATAAAAGTAACAACTTTCTTACTTTCACACACTTAGCTGACTATAATATCTACCTCATCTCCAAATTTCAATACGATCGGACACTTTACAAGGCAACTGTACAATTTGTCTGCCTAAGGTTAAAGCCTACACCCCCTGGGACCCTCCTAAAAATAGATAATCGTATCACAATTGGAAAATTGTCATTTCAAATGGGAATTAATTGGACATTGCAGTGCATCGATTACCTAAATGGGCAGTCCCAATTGAGAAGCCATAGCCGAGTTTTATTGCCGCCATACACGTATGTATAAAAAAACACACACAATCGTCGATTATATAGTATATTATTGTATTATGACTGTCGAATATCATTTGCAACTGTAATTTGCGTGGCAATATGCGCTAATTGAAACGTGTTGACAGTCCACACACGAACCCACTCAGCGAGGGCATTAATCTGCAAATCACGGGGATGAGGAGAATGAGAATCGAAGGGGGAGGGGGATGTGCAGATGCAAGAGGAGTCTAGGCAACCGCACTAAAACGCATAATGTTTTGCAATTTGCATTTTATTTATATTTTTCGCAGTTAGTTCACAGTTTTTTGTTGCATATTTCAATTTGTATAATGCGCAGCGGCGGCAACTTTTGTTGCAAATTAATTTGGCAGCAAAGTTGATTCTCCACGAAATATGGCAGCAGCGAAACAGAGAGTGAGTGAGAGGGGGGAGCAAAGGGACAGCTAGTTAGCGATGCAACAAGCCGCAGTCGCTGTCGCTGTCGCCGTCGCCATCGCTGCAGCCGAGCACGCACGTGTAAAGCCCTCGTACCTCTGTCGTAATAACCGCAACTTAGTTAACTAAACAAGCTGACAGGCTGGCAGGGGCAGAGGCAGGGACAGGGGCTGGAGTAGTGGGAGTGTAAGTAAAGGGGGCGTGCCCGTGAAGCGTACAATTGTTGCATCTCGCTCGCTCGCTCTCTGAAGGAAATTGCAAACAAAATTGCAACTTCCTGTCAGCGACAAAAACTTTTGCTGTGGCGCCAATGTTGCCACTTCCGTTTAGAGCAGAGTCGTATGTGTGTGCGAGTGTGTGTGTGTGTGTGTGCGAGTATATATGTGTGTGTGTGTGCTAAGTGCTGTCGGTTATTCATATGCAAACGCTATGGCTGAAGGCAGCCAGAGCCAGAGCAGCGCCATGTTTGGCAATCAAAATATTTCACTAAATTGCTGAGCCAAAGCGAACAAAAGCCAAGCAGCAACAGCAGCAGAAGCAGCAGCAGCAGTACAGGCAGCGGGCAGTGGCAACACAGGAGGGCAGAGGCAGCAGCAGCCAGAGCCGGCGCCGACAGCGACTGCTGGCAGCAACAACAATTTGACTACAACGGCCGCACCACAGGAAGAATAAAATATTAAATAAATTTTTGCAAAATTTTACAAACGTGACCAGAGCCAGAGAGTGAGCGAGATGGAAATAGTGAAGAAATAGTAAAGATGGGGAAGAAAGAATGAGAGGAGGGGTGGCAGACAGAGAGAGAAAGAGTGAGGAGAAAGAACTGTTCCGAGGTAAAGACGAGCAAATCCTAGAGGCGTTGGCATATGTAAAACGTTTATCGAGGCTCAAGATAGGCACAGAGAGAGAAAGAGATGGAGAGATAGAGATAGGAAGACAGAGCGAGGGGGAGAAGGGTTTGAAGACAGCACACATTCTTTATGACTTGCCCAAGCAGAGAAGGCAGAAGCTGCCACGGTGCGTGGCCACAGAGCAAGTGTAAAATTAAATAAGAAATACACAACAAACTGACCGCAGGCACCCCAGGCAGCGTCCCCCTCCTCACCTTCCTCCCTCCCTCACTGTGCCATTCAGTTCCAGCTACGTTCTAATTCTGCCAACTTTCTCGCTTTTACTCTACACAGTTTACGACTTTTTTATTTGCACTACGCAACTTGTCCCACGTTGGGCGCCCCACTCACTCACACACCTCTCTCGCTCAGTGCCTCCCTTGAAGTATGCCATGCAGGGGCTGTGACCTGCTCTGGATCGAGCTGGAGATAAGACAGGGACATGTTGCTTGAGATGAGGCATGGCCAGCGGCGCCTCAACTTGGGTCAGCTGCCACTTTAAACTTGCCACGCTGCTCAAATGAAGCGAGGCTCGGGAATTAAAAGAAATAATTACATAAGAAAACAACAGTCACTGTAAAAATAACAGTTACAGTTACTTTTACATCGCCATATTTGCTTTGGGGTCTTTTATGTTGTTCATTTTGTTGTCCTCGTGCGGCTTCCTTGAGGTTGAATAATAAAGAACTTGAAGCACTATATGTTAAAGTTGTGTAAGGTAAGTTAAGGTGGGTTGAGGCACGGCTTCATTAAGGTTAGGTTAGGTCTGTTAAATTCAAGTTACGCAGGGAATTCAGTTTTTATACTCTTGTTTGCCTTAGAAGACATCGCTGACGCTATAAAGTATATACCATACATACATATGTACTACTTATGTATACGAGTATGTCTGTGCGTCTGTCCATCTGTCAGTTTATCTGTCCGCCTGTTTGTCTGTCTGAACGTTTGTTTGTCTGTCTGTCCTTCGATTCATCTGGACGTCTGTATGCTAGTCTGTCTGTCTGACTGTCTGTCTGTCTGACTGTCTGTCTGACTGTCTGTCTGACTGTCTGTCTGACTGTCTGTCTGACTGTCTGTCTGACTGTCTGTCTGACTGTCTGTCTGACTGTCTGTCTGACTGTCTGTCTGTCTGACTGTCTGACTGTCTGTCTGACTGTCTGTCTGACTGTCTGTCTGACTGTCTGTCTGACTGTCTGTCTGACTGTCTGTCTGACTGTCTGTCTGACTGTCTGTCTGACTGTCTGTCTGACTGTCTGTCTGTCTGACTGTCTGTCTGACTGTCTGTCTGACTGTCTGTCTGACTGTCTGACTGTCTGTCTGACTGTCTGTCTGACTGTCTGTCTGACTGTCTGTCTGACTGTCTGTCTGACTGTCTGTCTGACTGTCTGTCTGACTGTCTGTCTGACTGTCTGACTGTCTGACTGTCTGACTGTCTGTCTGTCTGTCTGACTGTCTGTCTGACTGTCTGTCTGACTGTCTGTCTGACTGTCTGTCTGACTGTCTGTCTGACTGTCTGTCTGACTGTCTGTCTGTCTGACTGTCTGTCTGACTGTCTGTCTGACTGTCTGTCTGACTGTCTGACTGTCTGTCTGTCTGACTGTCTGACTGTCTGACTGTCTGACTGTCTGACTGTCTGTCTGACTGTCTGTCTGACTGTCTGACTGTCTGTCTGACTGTCTGTCTGACTGTCTGTCTGACTGTCTGTCTGACTGTCTGTCTGACTGTCTGTCTGACTGTCTATCCGTCTGTCTGTTTAACTGTCTGTCTGTCTGTCCATTAGTCCGTCTCTCTGTCTGTATTTCTCTCTGTTGCAACGAAATTTAGTCTCCCAGTTTTATACCTATCTGGATGCAACTAAGCATCAATGCTTCTCATACCACCCCCCTTCAAAAAGGTCAGAACGAGCCAGATCAGACCTATCCAAAAGGACAAGATTTACAGCCGATGTTTAGTTAATGGAAAGACAAGTGAATTAAATAGGAAGCCGAATTTTATTGTATTCTTTCATCTACTGTATCTATAATTAAAATGTAGAGTTGAAGGTTCTTTCTGAAATAACATATAAAAGTGCCGAGTCTTCCCGTATCCAATAACAATGCTGGCATAATTAAACATAAATCTTTCAACATCAACAGGTTGTATTTCACGTAGTACACACACACACACACAGAGTAGCCATACAAAGGTAGATATATATGCATGCTCATTGTATGCGGTTTCACGCGTATTGTCATTCTCAGGCCTATTACGTCAATCATATTTAACGACATCGCACGTGGGTGTTGATTGACAAATTTACAGGGAAATCAAAACAAACAGAAACTGAGAAGAAAAACACAAGCACACACAGGAAGGCACACACACATGGTATACACACACACACATACACACACACACACACACACACACACACACACACACAGTGAATACAGTCATACAGAGACATGTTCCGCAGTCGTCCTCAGTTGATTCTCAGTCCATTTGAAAAACCGCGCATTAAATTTGTGATTAAATATTTAACAATGCGTGCGAAGAAGCCACGCGCGGCAACACCTTAAGCAGGTAATGCGAAGCTGCCACAGCTGCCTCAGCTTGGGGCGACTAAGCCCGAAAAAGGCTTCACATGAGCACAGGCTGCACGTGTGTGTGTGCAGCTGTGTGTGTGTGTGTGCCTCTGTCAGTGAGTGCGTATTAACGGCCAAATTATGATGAAGCTCACTTGACAGACACCATTCGCCGTTGCCTGAGCCTTCAACATTCGCCTTAGCCCTAGAAAGAACACCCTGTGCCGCTGGCTCTGTTTCATTCTCAGTCTGTTCCTGTCTCGCTCTCTGGCTCTGTATCATTTCCACTCGTTTCGCATGCAAGCGAGCGCAAAGCCGAAGCAACACTCATTCGTTCTCTCGCTTACAATCTCTCGCTCTCTCTGTGGCTGAATAGCTGAATGTTGAAACGGTTGTGCAACATTTGGCAGCACAATAAATAAATATAAATAAATCTGTAACCGTTTCGCTTTGGAGCCGCGGGCTGAGGCAGATATCCTGCCCGCCTGCCTGCCTGCCAGCCTGTGGCGATGAGCAAATCTTTGATTAATTGTGCGCCATCTGACATGACATACCATTTACAACGGGGCCCACGTGCTCCTTAAATATTAATGCCAATACACACACAAACACACACGTATATATATATATATATTTAGCATGTATATCTATATATAGTATATCAATCATGCGCTTGCTTAACCAGTCCAACAACAAATTGGCAGCTACTTGATACAATTGACAAAGCAAATTTCAACGCTGGCCGTCACAGTGCGCCACCTTCACCCGCCCTCCCTTGCTCACTCTCTCCCTTTCTCTCTCTCTCTCTCACACACACACATACACAAGCACACATTAAATTTGATTTGGTCACGTTTCCAAGCTTTGTTCCACTTATGGCTCATTTTGCTGTGGCCTCGCAGCAGGACTCCAGCCGGGCCCAGAGTGATCCATGTCCAACTGGCAATGCAATCACAGCAGCTCACTCCACTACCCCACTCGCCCCTCCCCCCTCAGCACTGCCTTAATAGACGCATCGCTGTCATAAAATAATCGCAGCCGACAATAAATGTAACTGGCCTGGCCTGGCCTGCCCTGCGTCCTTTCACCTTGCCACAATTTGGGGGCTGATCATAAAAGCAGGCAGGGTTAACAATTGCAGAGCAGGTTTAACTGACTCCCTCTCCCTCAGCCACCTTCCCTCTCTTCTTCTCACACATCAGGCAGCTGCTGCAGCGCATTCCTGCATACAAAATGCAGACTGCATTGAAAGATCGGGCTGCCACAAAGGATGCCGCTGCCGTTGCCGTTGCCGATGTCAGTTGCCCCTTTGGCTGTTACCCCTGCCCCTGCGTCTGCCTTCTTGTCCCTTCTTGGTGCCCCTTGCCAGTTGGCATCGCCCAATCCGTTGGTCGATTGACAGTTGCAAAGACAAAGGAATTTATAAGCAGCAGCTTGGAACGTTTATCTGCAGATTGAGACAAAGCTCGTGCAGCTGCTGCTCCTGGTTTCGGTTTGACTTAATGGGCAGCAACTCTGTCGCAGCTTAGGGTTACCCTGCCTCCATGCTGCTCTTCCTCCGTTCCCCTCTCGGTTTTTTTGTGGCTCTTAAATCAACGGCATGCTAGGGAACTGTCAGCGGCCTTTGATGCGTCTTTAATGATGTTTGCTGACAGAGTCGAATATCAAAGAGCTCCTTCCGAGCATCGAGCTCCTTCAGCACCTCAGCCTGCCAGTTGCAACTCGACTGGTTTGGCCTCTACTTTTCGAGGAACTTTTGCATAAGTAGTTTCGCTGTAACTGTGAGTGACTTGACGAGAACCGAGTCGAAGTGGGGCGTAGGGTTTACTGAAGACCTTTTTGACAGTTCATGTAGGCGGGTAGATATGCTGGCATGCATGGATTGGAAGTCAGGTATATGGTTGACCGTAGCATCAAGCTCTGCTTAGTCTGCGGATATAGCTTTCAGATATTCAAGTAATAGGTCTTAATGGGTCATTACGAGCTAGAACATATTAACTTCTCTGCACCCCACACACGTTCTTTCTATTTCGGTCTATCTCTTTCTCTGTCTAAGTACTTACTCTCTATAATATGCAATAAGTGTATTGTTGACATCATCTGCATTGAGTTCCTGTTGCCAATGATTAGTGGCAAAGTTGTACCTGCAGTGCAGGCAACTCTCCTTGTTCCAAGCAGCAATCAATGCATGATGCGAAGCTTAGACCCAAAGAGAGTAGAAATGTGATGGGATTGCAATGATGGAAGTGACTATTCCATCATGTTGTCATGTGTTTCATTGGTACTTTGAACTCACACTTGAATAGAGCCTCCGACTAAAAGGTGTAGATGAAGGTGGCTCAACTAGTACAACGTGTCTTAAAGCCCCATTTAAGATAGTTTCGCTTAGCTACAATTTTGGACTAGATTTGCTAGTATTCATCAATGAGAGAGATCACGATTAAATTTGATTTTGTATAATTGATATGCTTGTATAATTGATATACAATATGTTGATTTTAAGATGTCAGTCATATTAACAGCATTCTTAAATATAAAATGGTCGATTCTAACCTATTTCAGCCATTAAAATATTGAGTTATTTTGCTTAGCTCGACACGTAGCGCAGATGTTCGACTACTTTAAGTTAAGTTAATAATATTATATTAAAGTAAGCTTTACTCCACCTCAAATGAGACATGAACTTAACCTCAAAGAGACAATAAGAAAAACCTAACCTCAAAGAGACTTCACACATGATTTACTTCCTAACTAAATTAAGTCTGAAAACAGAAATATCTTTTGTACATTCAGTCTTATTCCTTCGCTTCAATGTTTTCACTGATAATTTGAAAATGAATCAAAGAAATCATATATATTGAAACTGCATTCACCTTTCGTACTATTACTTGTTCTACAAACTGTACTATAGTTTATCCAACTTTACAGTGAAAACACCTTGGTCGTGGTAAGGCTGGTTTCCTACGTATGTTTCCTCTTGCCTACGCCTTGAATTACTTTCTTTTTTTTGCCAATTTCCGTTTTGTGCATATGAAAAGGAGAATTGAAATTTTAATTCTTGGGCACATAAAGGCAACGTTGCAATTGACACATGACAAGGCGAGGCAGTCGTAGCACACATGACAAGCATAGCAAGGGGGTGGCGGAGGGGAGGAGGGAGAGGAGAAAGAGCTCAGGAAAGAGTGGGCAGGCGACAAGTTTGCCAGCAAATTGAAATGCATGAAGGATGGAAAATAAACTACGATTGCGAAGAATACAAATTGATCAAATACAAAAAGCAGCAACATCATCATAAAACTGAAACGGCACGCGAATGTCAGACAGAGAGGGGTAGACTGAGGAGGGAGCAAGAGGGGAATACACTGTGCGCAAAGCCCAAAAGCACTCAACTAACGCAACCGAGTCCCACTCGGGGAATGGCCAGACCAGAACCAGTACCAGTCCAGGGCCTAGGCCAGACGGCAGTCAGCCACGCGCCACCAACAAACCAGGCAGGGAAGGTTGGTGCGGGGGAGGGGGGGAGGGAAGAGGAGCAGAGCTGGCAGCTGCCAGAATCCATTCGAATAGTGAGCTCATCATGGGGAATTCGACTGGCGAGCAATTTATTTGATGTGTCGATACGTGTCGCCATATTCGGCTCCCTCACAGCACCCTCTTTCCCTACCGCCTTTCCCCTTTCCTGCTGATGCTCTTGGCCTCCCTTGCCGACTGACGAAATCTGCAAATCAAATTACAAAAATCATCGCGCTGAATTTTCACACGGCAATGCAATGGGGAGTTGGTTAGGCTCCCCCTGCCCTGCACACTTGCCAGTTAGAAATACCTAACCAGACCCAACGCAACCGGCCGGCAAATTGTCAGACGTCAAATGATGAAATGAAATCAAACAGAAACAGAACCAGGAGCGGCACGCAGGAGCAGAGCAGAGCAGAGCAGAGGAGCAGCTGCTGAACAAAGTGTCGGATGCCAGCATAGTTGGCCAGTCAACTAGCTATGCATGTCTCTGTCCCTATCCCTATCCCTGTCCCTCTGCCTGTCTCTGTCCCTGTGCATGTCCATGTCCGCATCCATGTTTGACGAGCGACTAACTACAGCTGCAATGGATCGTTCAATGCTGCTCCTGCTCCTGCTCCTGCTCCTACTCCAGCTGGACACTCGTCGAGGGACTCTGCCAATCTGCGAAAATTTGAATTTGAAATTTTTATTTATTTACACACACAGACACTCACGCACACACACACACACTCGCACACACACACATTCACACATGTGTTGGAAGAAGGTTGGGGAAAGTGTGAAATCAGAAAAGTTGCGGGCAAAATGGATAAACTTGCTGTTTAAACAAATGAAGTGCCGACAGTTTCGCCAGCTAACCAACCGACAAACGTACCCTTTACTCCCCCTACTCCAGCCTTCCCATGTTGCTAACCCCTTTAGGATGCGCACTTTTTCATTTTTCGTATGCAAAACTATCTATAATTGATATTGCAACTTTTTGTTGAAGAACCAATGCCCAAGCGCTTTATAATTGATATTGACGTTTGCCGAGCTCTTGAATAACTAGTTTACTTTATGGCTACACACTCATACGCATTCGTATTCACATTCGCATTCAAATGTATTCATATTGAAATTAAAAGTTATTCACTCTCTGATGGCAAGATGAATTGCAAGAAATATGGATGTATGTATTTAAGAATCCTTGTATAAATACGTACGGTACCTATGTATGAATATATATGTAAGCAATGGTGGTCGTGGCAGCGTGATAGTTCGGGTAGCAACGCTGCAGGCAACTATCGATAGGATCAGCGTTGCAGTTAACAGGAATAATCGAGTAGTGAAGGCAGCAGTTAAGCGGTAGAAAAAGGCGTGTCAGACTCCTAGCATTTATATGCTTGGTTAGAATCCGAGTCGGTTTTCTATCTTTTTGTCTGTATGAACGCACAGATCTCAGCTATTATATAAGCTATATACACCAAATTTGGCATGATTGTTTGTCTATACTATATGTTACTAAAGTGTATTTAAAATATTAGCTGCCACACCCACCGCCCTCGAAAATTGGTAATCTGTGTTTATTTAGCAAAGTATTAAAGACACAAGTATCTACTTTGAACACGCACATAGACAAATATTATATGTACATATACAGTAAAATGCAAATTGATCCAATAATAAACAAAAAAGTAATTCAAGTTTTTTAGTGTGTGAGAGCGTCGTACAGCATTTGCTGTTGGGAATTCTAAGTTGTGTAACGTGCTTCTATACTTGAAGTGTATCATAAAATCGTACTTGCTTAACTTTAGTGTTCGTTTGGTTTGATTTATTATTTTCAATTTATTTATTATTATTTCTAATAATATTTCTACATTATAACAATATATTTATTCGCCAAAACATCAATCTGCTCTCGCAATTAATTAATATTTGTAATATCTATTTATTTATTATTATTTGTTCATTCTCTTTTTATTTATTTGTATTCGATTCCCATTTTTTCTCCCTTCGATCTCTCTCACATTCCCAATTAAATTGGAGGAGGACGGTCCCGTGTGACGTCATGCAGAGCAACTTACGCTAATTAAAATTCCCATTTAATTGGCATCAACTGTTGTTGTTGTTTGTCTTTCAGGGCGATTGCCCAGTCAGACGCAGCTCCTCTCGCTCCTCTCGCTCTTCTCTCTGCTCCTTTTGCTCTTATTCTTCGCATTGTTGTTGTTTGATTTTTCACTTTTTTTTTGTAGCTGTCTCTGCATGTTTATTCAATTAAAATACGCATGAGGCAAGGCCAGGAATGACAGTTGCAAGCGAGATTCCAGTTGCAAATGCAGGTTGCAGCGACAGCGGCAGCGGCAGCAGCAGGTTGCAAGCTGAGGCCTGGTGAGGCAGCGCATCAAGCCGCATGTCAACGTGGCCAATGAATGAGCCACCGAAATCAATTTAAACGGCATCATTCAACGCCTTCGACCACATACGGCAACACACGCACTCACACACACACACTCTCACACACACACACATTGACATCAACACAAATTGACAGTTTATTAACTAACCGACCAAGCACGAAATATGCCTGACAGCCACCGCCCCTTCCCCCCCCCCAGCATCGTTGGATGCATCCATCGTCCATTATATCGCCACATTAATTAGTTGGCATTGAGCTGCAGTTGTTGCAGGCGCCCTGACATCAGCAACATCGGGAGGAGGAGGTGAAGGCGAAGAAGGGGGAACAAGGAGAAGGCGAAACATCATCAGTGGCATTCCCCTATTCCCTGTGGGTCTCCAGCGATGACAACTGCCACTGCAGCCGGCAGAGGAGAAGGACCACACACCACACAGTGCCAAGTTCCTCAAAGGGTTGCGTCTTCTGATGGAGGTAGAAGTGGGAGAGGTTGCCAGTCTCATCTGCATTCAATTTTGGCATAATTTGTATAACTTTAAATTGAAATATAACCTTAAGGAACATAACCTTAAATTGAAATATAACCTCAAAGTGAAGAATACAAAACATAACCTCAAAGTGACAGGAGGTTCTTTTAATATAGTAAAGGTTATCCCTTGTTTTATTTAATTAAACGTTTAGTTTACCCACATTATAAATGAATAATTGAATGAATAAAGTATGTTTTTAATGGTGAAGAAATATAGAAAATAAAATACCCGAATCTATATAATACAAGTGATTTAATTAATTGAAACTTTCATTTTATTTTCATTTCTCAAATTTTCTTACTTAACAAGTTTCTTTTTAAATAAACGTTTGGTGTCTGATCGAAATATCGATATGTTTTCAAGAATCAATACTTATAATCTGATAGAAATCTTTTTGACCTATTATAACCTAAAATAATGACAACAAAAAGAAATCAATTTTCTTTTTATTTTCTCAGGTATAACTTGAAAAACCAGTAAAGTTCTTGGTGCACTTACACTCATTGATCCAAACATATAAGAAAGTGGACATATCAAAAGAAATAAATGAAGTTCGATCTACAATATAATATAAGGTAACTTTTTCATTGAAGTATTTAAAGTGAGCTTTATTACAATAGTTTCCTTTAAATTTTATTGTCATGTTACAAATAAAACGAACAACAACTTGTAAATTTAATGTTATTTTTCTTTCATTAAATTTGTATAGTATGATTTGGTTGTAATATTGAGAAACCACAAAAAAGGGTCAATATAATAATGGATTCGAATAAAATGTGTAAATAATTACGTGGATAATGAAGCACGTGAATTTTCTATGCTTTGAAATTGATTTTTAATTGGGTCACTTGCGGCATAATAACTGAATAATTTTAATATTTAACAGGCTATTGTATAACAAAGAGTTGTTCTTTTACCTGCAGGGGCTGAGCTGCCCTATATACGAGCTGTAATCATTAAAGAGTTCAAGGTAGGTACCAGTTGGAGGGGGTAGGGTGTTGGGGAGAGGTTCCTCTGCCTAATTCACTGTCTGCTGCGTTTTAGTTCGCTTGGCAGAAAGCGAAAATCGCATTTAATTTAGTGGAAATCAAAACGAGTCGAGTATTTATGCCCCCCAGTAAGACGCCGTGTGCTATGCCATAAAAAGTAATGCGCCGGCAGAGGGCGCACCTGTTGTTGTGGCGCCCCCTCCCCCCGCCGAACAGGTGTCTGGCTGTGATCGAAAGCTAGAGAATTTTGCGGACAAAGCCGCTAACAAGGCCGACAACAAGACCCAAGGAGGCTGTAAGAGAGAGAGAGAGAGGGAGAGAGGGAGAGTGTGAAAAGGTGAACACAGAGGAGCAAAGGAGGCTGGGAGATGGAAAGTGAAAAGCGCGACGAGCCACAAAAACAAACAGGTGCTAATCGAAATATAATGTTTCAGCAGCGGTCGCACATAAAAAATGATACGCCAATAAAATTTAATAATTTAAAAATGAAACAACAAAGGGAAAGTGAGAGATGCTGCTAAGAGAGTGTAAGAGAGAGAAAGAGAGAGGAAGACGGGGAGAGAGTGTGCTGTAAAGCCGGAAAAACATAATAAAAAATTCATGAGCTTTACGAGAAACGCGAACGTGGAAGAAAGCCGAAACAAAAAGTGCAAATAATGAATGACGAACGGACCAAGAGAACACTGTGGAGGAGGGGTGGTGGAAAGGGGCTGTAAATAGGGACAAGCGACGACAGCGAAATGACATAAAAATGAATCGTTTTGCCTACTTAAAGGCGCATAAAAAGCAATTTCCGGTCTTAAAGCCGTAAAGCATGCACTGATATCGCCACCGGCAGAGTCGTGGGCTGCCTGCTTATTGATTTGCCTCACAGGGTGATGCAAGCCAACTGCCAGACAGGGTGTCGGGCTAACTGACTGACTGACAGGGTGACAGGACTCACTAGCTGACTGACTGACTGACTGACTGTCGAGACTGGTAGAAAGCACTTAAGCAAACAGCAAATATTTAGTGTCGCAATGATAATTACAATTCCAACACGCCTGGTGGGCGGCAGAGCATGGAGAGGGGAAGGGGCCGGTGCAGGCACGTGGTTTGGGGGCACGTGTGTGTGTGTGTGTGTAGCAGGTGGAGCTGGTGACACCGACATATATCCTTGATATATGCCTTTGTATTTACACATTTTGTGTTTACCTTTGCATGACCAGTCCGTCACTTTGACAATCATAATGAGGCAGCCCGGCAAAGACCAACAACAACAGCAATGTCCTGCACACTAAAATGGCTGACAGCAGCAAAGCTGACTGCAGGACGCCACAACAATTGAGGCACCTAGAGATGGACGCACCTCAAGTTGCAGCTGTGCTTTCCTTGAGAGAAAGTTATGTTCTGCTGCAACTGGAGAGATATTGACTAGTTAGACATGAGTCAAATATCACTTCCAATGTCATTACCCTTTTAGCAACTTTCAACTCATGCCAAGCAAGTGAATCACGCAACAATCGTAATAGAATAGAAGTATGTAAACTATGGAATGCAAATAATCTAAGCACTGTTTCTGCCTAAGACAATTCATGTTTTATTTCATGGGGACAACTCATTTGCATTCTTTACTGTTTCATCGGAAGCTTACCCACTGCAGCTCATCTCTAGCTCGTGACTCAGTCAATTTTCGCCAAACAACTGAAGAGATCGAGGAGTGAATCAGAGAGATGAAACTTGTTCCTTTAAATGCATTGCAAGATGTTGTCAAATGGATAAAAAGAACTGTAAACCTGCTTAGAGACATTCTTTTAAAATTCTTCAAAAAACTACCCCCTCACGCACATCTCTAGCGCGTGACCTAGGCAACCATTGCAAATCAGACAAAGATCGTTTCAGTTATTCTTATAATATTTAACTTATCTTCACACTCTCTTAGAAACTATTTCTGTACCAAGAAGATCATCAAGTGCAAGCAAAGAACTCTAGTTTATCCTATACTCCCCTGCATGCGATATTTGCCTCACGCTCATCTCTAGCTTTTCACTCCCAAGTCGATCGTTAAGTTATTCAAATAGTCTTCAAGTAATCAAAGAGATCTCCAGTTGTAGACAAGGAATTGCAACCCAGTTGAGTTCTGTCTTCAAACGAAACTCCTCAAGATTACTATCGCTTGTCTCGTGACTCACGCAACCATCGCTAAATCACAAAGAGGTCGTCGGTCTGGCAGCAGGTCCAGTTGCGGCCCGCCGCGTGTCTCTTTGGGTTTGTCCGTTGTACGTTCTAACGATGATGGCTTACATGTTGCGTAGCGTTGTTGTTGTCGGTGTTGTTGTTGCTGCTACTGTTGTATTGTTGTTTACCTGGGCAGAAAGCACAGGTAAGCAAGCAAGGCAAGCAGAGCCGGGCAGCCTGGACAGCCTGGCTGACTGGCAAGCAAATCTATGTTCCTTGTTGACTTTTGCTTTTATTTAATTTTGTGGCAAGGTAGAGTGACTATAAATACGCATGCACACAGGACACACACACACACTCATATGCACAGTACACACACACACACATTAGACACACACACACACTGAAAGAGACAGAGACAGAGACACCTTACTGCATAGTTCACTGTAGAAGTCTAGTAGGAAATGCGTGTCTCTGTCTCCCTCCCTCTCTCTCCTTCCCTCTACCTCTCTCTCTCTCTCTTGTATGTGTGTGTGTGTGGGCGCAGCAAATAAACTTTAATTGTTGCAACCACAGCGTGTCCTGACGTGTCTGTGCGTGTTCGTGTTCGTGTCTCCGTGTGCGACGCTGTGAATTGTTGCCGTACTTGTTGTTGTTGCTCTCTTGTTGTAATGCTTAACTTAATGCGCTGTTATCCTTTAACTGCCTGGGCCGAGCAGCCACACACACACACACACACATAGAGCGAGTGTGTGAGAGAGAGAGAGAGAGACGGGACTGTCACACTAATACATATTCATGTTAATGTCAGCGCATAAATCTTGCAAAGTCTTCTAACACCTGTCAGCCATTTTACAAGGTGTTTCCACTTAATACATCGACAGAGACACACACGAGGCAAGCAGAAATAGAGAGACAGAGAGAGAGAGTGAGGCAGAGGGAGGGGCAGATAGATTGAGAGGGGGTGAGCGGGAGAGAGGGACAGAGCGTGTGCTTTGTGAGCGTGTCCTTTGCCTTTGTACGCCATGTGTCAATGTGTCGGTCATGTGTCCAGCGCTGCGTGTGATATTGACAGAGGCAGAGTGAGAAAGAGACACAGAGAGAGAGAAAGAGAGAGAGAGAGGGGGGAAAGGAGAAAAGGAGGCGTGCCACGTGGGCGTAATCGCCGAGTGAACGTACCAATTGCTGGCCACCGAAAAAGCAACTAAGCCGCTTCCGCACGGCAGCTGGAAAAACTCTTGTCCAACAGTCGCTGGAAAATTATGGTAGGTAAATGTGATGGCGGTTGCCCCAGGTTGCCAAAAGGTAGCACCGAGACGGGGCATGCAGCAACAGTCGTAGTCAAAGGAGCGAGAGCAAGCGAAGCTGGCTGGGATCAGGCGGCAGCATGACAACGACGTCGTTTGACATTGATTGAACGTTGTCCACAACAAACACACACAGCGCCACAGCGAGCACAGCGAGCTCACAATGAGCGATGGGCAATTGCGGCTGGACGAGAAGGGGACAGGGATAGCACAGAGAGACCGAAAGAGAGAGTGAGAGTGAGAGAAGTAGAGAGAGGGATAGGCAGCACCGTGTTGATTGTTATGCCCTGACTATAATTGGGTATAACGAATGACGGCAATAAGTTAATCCCTGTTAGGCGATAAGTTGTCGCCGTGTTGGACGGGATTAGCTCAAGAATGTCCATGCAACTGTGTGATATATCGATAGTTTTTAAGTGCTCGTCAATGGGCTGCTTTCTTGGATATAAATGTTTATAAAGTACAGATATATAAATATTGTAGATATAAGCATATAGTAGTTTACTTCTGCTCTTTAAGGTGTTCCTCATCCAAAAGAATGACTTAGAGGTGTTAATAGAGTTGTTTGATTTATTTCAACTTTCTATCGATAGTTTTGAAATTCGATAATATTCGATTACTAACTCAATCTTCTAAGTAGCATCAGCTATATCAAACCTACGAATTTCTACGAACACTAGCTCTTTTTTCGATAAATGTTATAAATATCGATATCTTATAATTGTTAATCGATATCAAATGGGTTTTAGCTTATAACTTATCATTGATTTGATGCATTAAACGTTATTTCTTGTTGAATTATATTTCTATATAAATCTATGCTAATCAATCCGATAACAATTATATGCCTATCGATAGGCATTAAATTAACAGCGTACAGAAAATCGATTTTGAATCTTTTATTGGCATTTTTCACAAGCTCTTCTAATATATCTCAATGTATCTATTAACTATTTCGATATTTCTGCCTATCGATAGTCATAAATATTAAATAAACAAGTTTTTCAGTATCACAGACTCTTCCTGCTTACCCAAGAGCTTCCTCTGTTCGATATCTTGCATTTCGGTGGCAGATAAATGCCTAGAAATGTACAGTCATGCTGTTAATTGCCTATCGATAGACTGAAATACATATGAATGCCAATTTAATCCCCTTCAAAGTCAACTGAAAGCGTATGTAAGCTTCGATTCGTATGCAGGAAACAAGGGAAAATCCATTTTCAGCTGCTGTGGTTGCTTTTGCTGCTTCTTCTTGTTCGCCTTGTTGTTGTTGGTGTTGTTGTTGTTGCCTCTTTTGTTGTTGATGTTGTTGTCGCTGTGTAGTTTGAGTTGCGCATGGTGCTTTGGGTGTTTGGTTTATTTTAATTGCCTGGACTCTTTAATTGTTGAAATATTTAAATTAGTTTGCTGTGAGCTGTCGTCGCCGATTTGAGTGAGCAGGTGATTCACTTCTCTGTGTGTGTGTGTGGGTGTGCGTGTGGTGTGGTGAATATGTGGGTGTGTGTGTTGCTCTGCTGGGGCTTAACTTTCCGACTTACTGTAATGCCACTGTTTGTGTGTATGTGTGTGTGTGTGTGTGGCCTGACCGTTGCTAGCCATTAAATTACATTGAACCGCACCCGAAAACAGGATACTTTGTAGCACACACACACGCACACACACACACACACTGACACACAGGGGCACACACACACACACACAAGCGAGTAGGCAACGGCAGCAAGCAGGTTTTCGTATTTAAGACGAAATAAATTGGATTAGAAACCGCAAAAATCCAATTGTCTATTGTGGTGCGGGCTGAAGATGCCGCTGTCCTACCTTCTCCATCTCCCTATCTCTTTCCATCTCTCTCTTTCACACACTCTTTCTCTGCTGCTTGCTCTCCATCAACATCCGCATGCCCAGCTGCGCCTTCTATCGCCTTTAGATGTTTGTAACCTGCCCGAGTTCGTCTCTGATTCCGATTCCAAATACGAATGTGGGTCTTAAAATATTTAGCAAGAAATGTTGCGACTTTCCTTCTCTGTCTGTCTGTCCGTCCGTCCGTCTGTCTTTCTCTGTTTGTTTGTCGTTTGTCGTTGGTTGTGTCAGCCACTCCCCCCCCCACTCCCCCGCTTGCACCTAGCATGTTTGTGTGCTTGTATGCAAATCAAAGACTAATTGGATTTTTAAGCTCAAACTGTCAATGCCGCTACATGGCGCCTTCACCTCCACCCACAGCTCCTGTGCCAGCTCTAGCTTAGCATTCAAATCGGCAACAGTAGCAACTTCTCCCCCCCTCCTACTGGCTCACCTGACTGCCTGTGTTTGTGCACCTGGCTAAAAGGCAAAAACCGTTGACAAAGCCAAAACGAAATGTCGTCGACCGTCGCCAGAGTCGCCTTCTTCTCGCGGCTGCCCCTCTCAGTCTCAGTCTGCCTCAGAGTCAGTCTGCCTCTCTGTCTGTCTGCCTCTCTATCTCTATGTTTCTCTGTCTGTCTCTCGATCTGTCTCTCTGTCTGTCTGTCTCTCCGTTTGTCTCTCCATCTGTCTCTGTGTGTAGTCGGATTTATGTTTTCGGTAAGCGTTTTAAGCTGCACAGCAAACAATCCGCAACGATTCCTCATGCAGCCACAATGCGCGTACATTGAACCTAGTCCCCTCAACCCCGCATACTCCTCCAGCTCTAAGCCCAAATCAGCGGGGCGTGGCGGCAAAGGGGGCTCAGCTCAGCTTGCCTTGCCTCCTAAATGGTCGCACTAATTTGATTCTATTTAAATCTCGTTGCGGACATCTCAGGCGACTTGGCTTAAACGCCCACTGATGGCCCCTTCGGTTTGCCTATCCTCTTCACCTCTGTTCCCTTCTTTCCTTCCCCTTCCCTCTTCCTATCCTCTTCTCTCTCTCTCTTAGTTGCCTGTCGAATGCTTCCTGTGCTAGTGCGCTGCGATTGCGGTTTTTCGTTGCCCGCATGACGCGCACTCATCACGTAACAGTTGCCTCTTACCTTCTCTTTCTTTCTCCCCCACTCTCTGCTTCTCTCTCTGTCTCTGTCTGTGTGCGTGCGTTGTCCAAATGAGTGCCTTGAGTATCTTTTCTATTTGCGTGAACGCAGCTGCCAGCCAAACAGCGTCTGCAGCCTACAAACATGTCCTTGCCAGCAACAGCCACTGTCCACGCCCCCTCCACTGCCCTCATCTGCCCCTGCTGCTGCTCCAGCCTCCGCGTCAGATAACAAACACTCGAGTTGTGGGCTCAGCTAGTCCATGGCAGCAGCAACAGCAGCAGCAGCTCGGGCAGCATGTGTGCTTGCGATCGAGTCGGGTATGCACGCTGAACAAACAGCGAAGGAGGGTTAGGACCTTCCCAAATGGAGCAGGGCTAATGGGCTTTCGATACTCTGTGGCATTAACTAATGAGCATTGCACTTTTCTGGGTATTACTAGTGTGAAACGAAGCCCATTCTAGGTACAAACCAGACTGCCAGACTGTATGGAAGAGTCCCTTGAGAGAGTCGTGGGGAGAGTACTTTGATGTCTGTTGCATAACCCGCAGAAGGAACAACTTCTGGGGAGCACTGGCTCTTCGTACCCTCCTATGAGTGATCTATGTATAACCCTATAGGAGTATAGTATATAGGTACCTAGTATATATACAGATGACGATCTACAATAATACATAAAGGTCTTCAAGTAGAAAGTCTTGCTAAACATATTTCCATCGATGCTGCATTCGTCAATGATAGACAAACTTACAGGGTATCACTGGTCTATCAAGTTAACCAGACAACTGGCTGGCTACAAAAGAGTTACATAATTGGCTATCTTAAGAAAAAGCTAGAACCCTATGATCTTCGCTACATTCCAAACCTTATCCTAGATTGTCAACCCACCTTACTTATCTTCACTCCACAAGAGAACCACTTGTAAAGAGCTCTGCAATCTCATCTACAACCTCGCAACACCTTCCTCCTTCTGGGGTATTCCAAGTATATCATACAACTATAGAATAAGCGCTAGACAAGTTGACTAACTGTAGAACTGCTCGCATAGAACCCATTTTTAGTTAACTGCAAACTCTGCCTCTCTCGCCATCATCCAACTCTCTATTCCAGGGTATGTCTAGTCCATCATGCTGACCAACGTTCACCCATTGTATCTGCATGCTGCTTGTTGCCGTTGTTCCAAATCGTCGAGTGTGACAGTGACACACTTGGCGCACAACACACTCGCCTTGCTGTGCCTTGCCTTGTCTTGTCTTGCCTCGCTTTGGCTTTGGCTTTGGCTATTTTCGGCTGCCGCACAAGGACATCTGTCGCACTTGTGAGCAGGGAAGAGGGGCGGGAGGACTCCTTCATTTTATGGCACACTACTCGAGTATTGGGCTGGTCGCATGAGACTGCGTTAAATAATACAATGGACACCTTCGTATCAAAGACTTTACGAGCCTCGCATTCATCATACGCCGCGTGGGCCGACTTACATAATACATATCCACGTATATAGCGTATATATAGTGTCTACTGTGTGCTGCAGTCTATTAATTACACATGTTGCGTCAAACTGAAATCGCTTTCCATTTATTTTTATGCCTTGCTCTCAACAGTTTGTCAAGTATCGCAAAGGAAGAGACAGAGAGCGAGGCAGAGAGGGTGGCCAGGGTATTTCGCCTTGGGCCTTGGGTCGATTTCTGTTTTAACACAACGATTTTTCAAGTAAGTTATGACCAAGCCGAGAGAGAGAGAGAGAGAGAGAGAGACCATAAAAATAGCCAGTCAAAGGATTTGGCCGATGGCCTTGCCCTCGGCGCGGCTCGGTTCGGCTCTCTAGGGGGATATGTCGATGTCGTTGGGCTTTAAAATAAAAAGCATCAAATGGGCGACAAAAAATATGATGAGGTGGGGAGGGCAGGGTAGAGGGCAGGGGTTGAACAGCAGGGAAATGGGGTAGAGACAGTGTGAAGGAGAGAGTGGGAGAGAGACTGGGAAAGAGCTGTAAGAGAGCTGCCTAATAAGGTCGCCAGTTGGATGAAATATATATCCGAGAAGCGACACATGTGCTGTCGTTCCAGCCAGCTCATCGCATTAGACCCTCCTATCCCTCACTCCCCTGCTACCCTCCTTCGACTGTGGCACAACTGTCGCCGATAGTCGATAACAGTTTTTGCCAACATTATTTTTTTCTGACAGGGATCACGTGCCATGTGGCAGCTGCATTAGCCACGTTGTCCAGGAGGCAGACGCTAATTGCAAGTGAATTTCATTCATTAAGTTCCTCAACCATACCCCCCGCACTCCGCACCCCATACCCCTTTTCCCCGACTCCTTCTCTCAAATTGAAATTCCCTCGAAATGGAGACGAAACCGAGAGCAGCCGCAAAATTAACTTGGCCAAGGCAACTGGGCAGAGAGGCTTAACGCTTGAATGACCCACACCACAAGCAGAAGCAGCAGCAGAGGCACCACAACAGCAACAACAACAGCAACAACAACAACAACAACAACAGCAACAACATTGTCGATTTTGACAGGAAATTAAATTCGATGTATCGCACTGGACGAAGCTGAAGTCGAGACTGAGCCGAGACCTCACTTTGCCTTGGCTTTTGTTTTATGCACCTTCTTTACAGTCTGCTGCTGCTTCTGATTCTGCTACTTCTTCTGCTTCTTCTTCAGGCTCACAATTGGAAATTCATGCGGCTTCAGTTTTTATTTCAGAGCCCTCGCTCTCTCTCTGTCGGTAAATAAACCGGAGATGACTTTGCGGTTTTCATTGTGCGCCCAGAGAAATAGAAGAAGCAGAAGAAGACTGACATCGAGTCGAAACTGGGTTGGTTGCCTGGCCTGGGCTCTGGTTGGTTATTATAATTACTGCTCCCTGGGATACACTTAACTGCCTGCAGCGTCATGAATCCCCAAGACAGGATGTGCAACGGCGTAGCCCGCAGGAAATCTGCGGCTAAAGTTGAGAAGGGAGAAGAAGAAGACGATGGAATCGGAGATGGAGTTGGAGAAGAAGTTAGAGTAGCTAAAAGCGATGAGGTTGGAGTTGAAGATGAAGTTGGAGTGGGAGAAGGAGATGGAATTGAAGAAGAAGGGGGAGTGCGAGTGGAAGATGAAGTACGAGTTGGTGTTGAAGTTGGGGCTCAGCTGCCAAAATTGCTGGCGTTGTCTCTCAAGTGACCTTCGGCTGCGGCTGGTTCAACTTGAGTTCGAGCGAAATGAATTGATTTACATGCAATATTTGCCCACATGCGAGCTGAAGGCAGCCCACGCTCTCTAGCTGGAGATGAAGCGAACAAGAAAGGCCACTTTGCGAAAAGAATTGCCAATGAAGCAGGCTGACTTGCAGACAGAGAGAGAGCACCAGCTCTGTCCCTGGTCTGTCCCTGGTCTGTCCCTGGTCCGTACCTTGTCTGTCCCAGCTCTGTCTTCCACTGTGGCTGTGGCTGTGCTGTGCTTCGCCTGGCTGCGACAATAAGTCATTGTCAAGGTGCTGAAACGACGACTGCGACAGGCAACAACAGGCAAGCAGGCAGGCAGGCAGGTAAAGGCTTTGCATGTGGGCAGCGAGGGGTGCCACGATAGTTGCCAGTGCCTGGCAATGAAGTTAATTAAATAAAAATAAAGCGACAGCCAACTGAATTGCCCGCACAGCACATGGCACAATGCTGAAGAAGAAGGTGCGCCCCTTGCAAAGGACGCCCACGTTGGACAGGCAGCTAGCCAAGTTGGAGTTGATGCCGAGCAGAGAGAGATGCATCTTGCCGTTGCCGTTGCCGTTGCCATGTAGATCACACAGTGTCTTTGGCAATGCCACTCCTGCCCAGACGCCCACAATGTCGTCGCAGCCTAGCCTCGAGATGAGCAAGATAACTCGACTCTGCTCAGATGCTGACAACGATGAGGATGATGATGATGATGAGGATGATGATGATGTGCTTGGAATGCTGGCAAGGTTGGCGACTGGCAACATTATCGCATAACAAGCAACGCCCACGGAGCTGCTCGAGACTTGAGTGGGTTCTTCAAGCCGAAAGACAATCGAAAATGCAACTCGAGGGAGTGCAAACATGCATGATATATGACTTATGCAAATTGTGTTATCCCATTAAATATCGCTCTTATCTCATATCAATTCACGATTTGCATTAGTTTTCCTAATTTGCCTCTTAACTCTTTAAGTTGTCGCTCTTTTATTAAATCCCTTTCTGCTCTGTTCAGCTTTTGTGCCATAATAATTATGAAGTTTCTTTAATAATCCGCTGCAAATAGAACTGTTGCTAGTGGCTGAGCAAATTAGTTCTAAGAAACGAATTTCATGAAAATTATTTGCGGAATTGTTGTCTTCCTTTTTCAGGTTAATCATCTCCGGTTCAGGTTGCGCCTTGCTCAGTGTGACCTTACTTTGATTAAATAATATTCTTGGAATTGGCTCGGGATTCCCTGAAAAAGAAGAGAGTGTAAGCCGCCCATGCAGTTGGAAAAGGTTGAACTATGAACGTGTCTATCTTTAATGTTTCTCTCCTTTCTTCACTCTATGCCTTTGTGTACCATATATCTCTTATATACCTTACTATCTTCTTTGGTATCTATCTTATTGCTTTCGTGCTGTCTGGCATTCTTTCTCTTAATATCTTTCTCTCTCTATTACGACTCTTTAGTGCCTCAGTTCCTTTTTCTGACCAACTCAGATCTCTTTGTATCTTTCTACGAGTCTATGTCTCAGTCTTCTCTATCCCTTTCCCTATTTGTCTTTCATATCTTCTTCTTAGCCCTCAACTATCCCCTTTCTCGCCAGTAAAAAGGAGGTAAGCGCTTAGAACTTCAGGAAGACAGCTAAGGGCTTACCCCTTTAGACATACGTAAGCACTCCAGACATAACCTAAAAACCCTCCAACAAATTAACCTAGCTAGGACATTTACTATTTGTACTACAGTTTTTATTAAAGTAGAAGTTAAACACAACACAACAAGATAATAAATATTGCCTGGATATCTACCGAATGTGTATGGATTGATAGAGTTAATGTTCCCGTTTACTTTCTCTTGTTTCTGTCCCTTGTCTAGGCTAATGAGAAAGAGTTGTGGAACAGATTGATTGCTTATCGCTGTTGGCATTGTTTGTCATTTGCTGCCACCGCCGACACTCGCAAGTAGCTATTAATGTCAACTCAATCGCGTGTCCAATCAACAAAAAAGCCGCTTAAAAAGATGACAACGCTCGGCGAATGTCATAAAATACGCTTCGAATGGCGTCGAAAGCGTTAGGAAAAAAGGTTCCGAAGCCAAAAACTTTTGACAACGGTGACAATGACACGGACTCCAAGGAGTACCCTCCTCTAGCCAGCTCTGCCCCCCTCTACCCTCCTCTACCTCTCTTCGAAGGCAATGGCAACCCTAATCAGCGCTCGGCGCACTTGTGTTCGACGTAGACGTCAATTAAGTGGCATCGGGTACCTCGTCCTGAAATCCGCCAGAATTATCAACAAAAATCCGTGAAAAGGATGCGAGGCGGGGGAGAAGTCAAAAAAAAAGGCACGAAGCGTGACGAAAATTTGCATCAATAAATGACAAAACCATACGCAGATGCCAATGTAATAAGTGCCAGGCGAGTATGCTCCATCAAACAGACGAAGAGGGATCCCTCCTCGAGGAACCTTTTGCATTTGCATGTCAGGCACAGATGTTCCACAATTAAAGCTGCCAATGGGTTTGCATTTCCAGACAGTGACAGTGCGGAGGTGGGACTGGGATGGGCAGAGTGTAGATGCCTCCGGGTTTGGGTCTTCGAGGGTATCCGTATCGGGGCGAACCATTGAAACAACATTTTGACAAAGTGGCTGCTTAATTTTTCAATTGAACGAGCCACGTTGTTTCTGAGAGAAGGAAGGCAGCTCCATCTAAAGCTGGAGGAGCCGTCATGGCGCCATGTGTGAGCTACAGTTCTGTTAGTGTGTGTGTGTGTGTGTGTGTGTGTGAATGCGAGTGTGCATAAGCGGACATGTGTGTGTGGTATGGGTAGATGGTTGAATGGGTAGATTGGTGGATGGGGATGGGGAATGTGGAAAGGTCGCATCAAGTGTCGAGTGCTACCACAGAGCGCTGTCACAATGTGTGCAAGAGTGTGTGTGTGTGCGAGTGTGTGTATGAGTGTGAGTGCATGAGCTACTCGTAAAGTGTGCTCTTGACTTTCACACGCTCTTCAAAAACTGCACACTCGATCTGGTGTCACCAACAGCAGCGACAGAGAACTTAATGATATATGAACACACACACACGAATACTCCTATAATAGCATAGGGTAGTCTAGGTGTGCCGACTTAAATATGCTCTATTAATTACTTAGGGTACTTGCTTGAATCAAGAAAAAGAGTTGAAATTATATCAAACTCGAATTCTTCTCGAAAAACAAACTAATAGGCAAAGAGAACTTATAATTCCAACTGCAACACAAATTGAACCTATTCTAATTCACTTTTAATGAACTTTAATTACCTACATTATAATCTTCTTTATGTCTGTTAAGAGAAGCAACCCCACAACAATGTTATGAAAACATAATGATACAATAAACTTAAAGTTCTCTTCAGCTCAAGTGATTGTATTGCCTGTAAATGACTTCCATACACTCTCGAGTGCCTTTGCCGGCCCCACTCGAAGTTCAAGTGCGAAGTTGCATTAATAAATTATCGAAGTTTTGCATGATTCGATAAATTTTTCAAATAACATTTAAAAAAGCCCCATGAATTGCCATCACAATCTCTTTTATGTGTGTTAGGGTATATCTTTATAAGCGTTGCGAAAACAGTTTAGAGCACAAACAAAAAGTACAATCGAGAGAGAGGCACACAAATTGTACCAAATGGCAGTAACAACTTTATAACTGACCCCACGACGGATCCAGTCGGGCAGCTCATAATGTTAATCTTTATATAGAGAGAGAAAAAGAGAAGGAGAGAGAGAGAGAGTGGGAGTGAGTTGGGGGTTCTCGACAATCGCCGCACGCTGATCAAATTAAGCGCGCATTTTAAAGTGACTTCTATATGGGCAAAAGTTTTTCGATTAGAGTTTAAGTGTCCATTTCGTTCACGAGGTGCCGACAACGACGGCGTCGCGGACGAGGACGAGTTGCCAGTGTTGGAAACTTGTAAAAAAAAGTTGATTTTTGCATTTGGCCGCACAATTAACTTGAACGAGGCGACGGTACCGGTAGCACCCAGGAACAGCTGTCCGTTTTCCGAAAAACAGTTGCCGTTAACTGCTCAAAGTCAGCTCTGAAAAGAAAGAGAAAGAGAGATAGAGAAAGAGAGAGGGAGGGGAGAGAGAGATATTCGGGAATGGGTTTGGTAATGGAAATGGGAACGGGAACGAGTGAATGGTAACTGCTGAGCGACTGTCGCTTTGGCTGGAGCAGGAGAGGAGAGTGGGAGTGGGAGTGGGAGAGATGTGCGATGCTTTATGCAGCAGGATGTGGGACAGGGTTGCCATACTATTTTTGGAAGCAGGCTGCTGTCGTGGCTCATAGTTTTGCTTATCTTTGCATAACTTTTGCATAATAAACCAGCCAGAAATGGCAGACCCCAACAGCTGTAGGGGGGAAGGGGGACAGCATGTCTACGGTTCCACAAAATGCGTTCTTTGTCATTATTCGTATGTGTGTGTGTGTGTGTGTGTGAGTGTAGGAATGGTAGGGTCTTCTCTGTTCTCCTGTTGTTGCCATTGTTTATGTATGCGCCAACACATATGCATACCACAACAAGGGGCAGGGAGTAGCTGAAGGGGAGCTGAAGAGGGGTACACTACGGTTGGAGGCACTCCATGAGTAGACCGGGAATACATTCATATGCGTCGCCGAGTCAACAACACAAAAATTCCGCAAGTGAATGCACGAAAATCCAAACAAAACAGCGAAAAAAGCCACTAACAAAATGCGAAAAAAAGAGAGAAACAAAACAAAAACCCCGAACAAAAAAACCTTGGAGAACCTATGGATTTGGTATACCCAGTATAATCTACGTACGGGACAAATGGGCCAAGGCGAAAGCCATTGAAAGTGTGAGGAAAGGGAAGAAAAGACCTTCTATTATCATTTCTTATTGTGAATAGAAATCGTTCCTACGTTTGTTGAAGTATCTTTTAACTGTAATCTAAAGAGAAATTTTTTCTGCACTTTAGATTTTACCAATCGATTATAAAGGTACCTATAATAGTACTAATGTCAGTACCCATACTAGTACCTATGTATACCAGTACCAATGATAGTACCTATGCTAGTAACTCTGCTAGCATGTATGGTAGTACCTATGTCAGTAACAATGCTGGTACCTATGCCAGCACCTAGTCAGTATCTACGCTGGTACCTATGCCAGTACCTACGCCAGTATCTATGCTAATACGTATGCTAATACCTATGCTAGTATCTATGCTAGTACCTATGCTAGTACCTATGCCATTACCTATGCTATTACCTAAGCTGGCATGCTAGTAACTCTGCTAGTACGTATGGTAGTATGTATGTCAGTACCTATGTCAGTACCAATGCTAGTACCTCTCCTAGTACCTATGCCAGTACTTATGCTAGTACATTTATACAGATAATTACAAAGAATATCCTTTTATCTTCCATCTCTACTCTACAATATCTGCTAGTCTGGACAACTCCCTGGATTCCATGATCATCTCTGGCTTGTTTCCTCTTTTTGTTGTGCACTCTTGCGGGCCTGGTCGAGGGATTTGCCTGCATGGGTTTTTTGGGTTTGGGGTTTGGCTTTAATTTGGCATCCCCCGGCGCTGTTGTTGCGCTCTTCTGCTCATCTGATAGTCCCTCACCCCCTCACCCCCATCTCCACTCCACCTCCTCTGCCTCGTTCACTTGTTCATGGCGCTGCAGTTTGCGGTCGCTGCTTATGTAAATTATTTGGCATGGCGCTCTGATGGAGCAGTGAAGCTTCAGCTACAGCATCAACTCCAGGCAAGGTTGACACCACAGTGGAGCTGGGACAGCGTGGAGTGGCTCCAAGTGGAGTGGAGTGGAGTGGCAATGGCTCCAGTCAACAACAGACTGATGATTTAATGCGAACCGCAGACTTTTGTCGAGCTAAGCATTTAATTGTTTCGCAGCGCGCACATTCAGCTCGCAGCTTAGTCAGGAATGGAGTCGGCAAGAAAGAGTGGGGGGAGAAGGGTTAGTTCTCATCAGCAGTTGAAGGGAAATATCTACTTGGCCAAACGTAGAAAGTCGCAGCTTGGGGAAAGTTTTCAAAGTAGTTAATAGAATGAAAAAGTTAATGGTCTATATGTTCTTTAACTGCTGCAATCCATTAACTTGAAACTGTTTTCTAACTCTATTCTAAAATTTTTAAATGTTATACTTTTTCGCAATGAAAAACGACCCAAATGGCAAATAGGTTATGTGCATTTTTATGCCTTTTTTGTGGGTTTTATTCGTTGAAGTTGTTGAAGTTCCTAAGATATTAAAATTATATTTCAAAATAAGTCTTAAATATAGTATATTAAAAGTGAAATATTTGCTAGTAATTTTAAGGGTTTTTAAAGTATGTTAGTTCTTAGATTTGACAATAACCTATGTATAATAAAAGTGAAATAGTTTTCCTTTATTTTTCCCCCAGACAAAATTCCCAATGAGAATTTAATTTAGTTTGAATTTTCCCTTTTGCGTTTTATATTAAATTTTTTCTCTCCATAAATTTACCTGCACTGGGTAAACTATTGACAGAATATCTCTAGTTTTTTCTCTTATTGTGTGGAGTAGAGGTGCAGATTTCTTGTCGTCTTGCAAGCTGCTCGACTGTGAGATATCCTAACATTTAAGTGTGTTGACTAATAAGCCACAACTTGAGCTTTAAACTGAAATTGTGAAGTTGCTAGCTAAGCATACATGTGAAGCTCTTCATATAGGCACTGTGGGAGAGAGGGGAGAGAGAGAGAGAGAGAGATGGAGTGAGAGGGCCCTGACAAGTTAATTACTTACATGTTGCCAGGCAACTTCTAAGATGCCCAGCACATTTCCTTGTTTCTTGTTCCTTGTTTATTTACATTTGTTTTATGATACACATCGGCTGGCCAAACTGAACCCTTTTGCTAATAAGCCTATTCATTGCAGCAGCTAACTGCCTCTCTCTCACTCCCCCACTTCCTCCCTCTCTCTCTCTCTCGTTCTGTCACACACATGCTTAGCTGATCATGAGGATGGTCAAAGTAACATCAAACAAACTATTCATCATCACTTTTGACGCGGCAAACTTACAGGATACATCGCACACACACACGCACACACACACACGCACGCACAGCATATGCTACAGTTACTAGTTGATGTGCTTTTAAGTGTGTGTGTAAGGGAAGGGGGAGGGGGAGTCGAAGGAGGTGGGGCTAGGGAACTAATGGAAAATTGGCATGAAAGACGACGCTGCTATGGAAATTTAATCACATTCGCATCTCACACAATACATCATCATCATTGTGTGTGCGTCGTGGGTGTGTGTGAACAGCACTTAAGACTGCTTCACGCATATTTCTATGTTTGTCCTGCAAGTGTGCGTGTGGCAGGGGCAGAGGGAGGGGTATGGGAGAGTGTGTGCCTGTGTGTGCCTTGTATTTCCGCAAGTTTGTTAACTGCATTAGTGTGCGCTGCTGTGTTTGATTATGCCTTCAGGGTGTCCCACACACACACGCACACGCACACTACTACACTAGTCTCCTCTCTCTCTGTGAGTGTGCTTGTGTGTGTGTGTGCGTGTCTGTGTGGGGTCTTCTATGACGTCTACTGTTTGCTCTCACACGTAAATGAATGGGGATAAAGTTTTTAGATTTTGATTGCTTGATTGTGTGTGTCAACACAGACACACACACACACACTAGAGTATTGCCTGTCCGTGTGTGTGTGTGTGTGTGCACACAATAGCTGTATTTATGCATAAAGATTTTGGGTATACATAAATGCGGATTTTAAAGTTTGCTCTGTCATTGTCCGCCCATCGAACTGACTTTGTGGCACAGATTGACAGCACAGGACCCTGTCAGAGCCCTCTTCCCCTCTCTGCCTCTCTTCCCCACTCTGCCTAGAGAGCCCCTGTGCTTCTGGCACTACTTCTCTCTCTCTCTTTTCCCTAGCCTTCTCTATCCCACTCTCCCTGTTACTACCTTCACCCCCTGCCCCTCCTTCCCTCTCTTGCTTGCCTCTGTCTCATTTGCCGTTCCCTAATTATGTTGTATCATTTACGGCAATCGGGGCTGAGTTTTATGTAAGCAAAACCAAAGACAGCGACAACTCTGGCGCAGCCAAGCGAAACAGAGCGAACAGAGGGAGGTGTAGAGCAGGAGGGGGGGCTAGAGCAAGACAAAGTGAGAGCGGGGGGAATGGAGAAAAGAAAGCAGTAGTAGGAAACGGCATTGGAATTGGCATCGACAACGGCAACGGAATTGCTCAGGGGTGGAACAGGCGCAGGTAGTGGGTAGAGGGGGGAAGGTAGAGGGCACATATACAGGGGGGTTTGGGTGGAGGTCTGCGCCGTCAGGTAATCACAGTGCCGCTTCCATGCACTGTGACAAAATTTTACGCTAAATTTGTCATGCACTGCAAGATGTAGAGAGAGAAGAAGAGGGAGATAGAGAGAAAGAGAGAGAGAAAGAGAGGGAGGAAGAAAGGGAGAAAGAGAGAGGAGACGAAAGAAGAGCAGAGCGAAAAGGAGCGGGACTGAGAGAGATGGAAAGATAGAAGGAGGTAAAAGGAGAGGGAGAGAGGAGAGAGAGCGGAGCTCAAAGAGATCTATTTATCAACGGTACAACGACGGCCGCTCGTCGTGCTTGGACTGCGCCAGCGACTTTAATTCCAGCCTGGAATTAAATATGTTAGATAACAAGCCAACAGCAGCGGCAAATTGCGGGAAAAACTGAAAAACGAAACTGAAGAAAATGAGCAAAAAGCGCGACAAACTCCAAAGCAGCAAAGTGCAGCGAGCTGAAGCTGAAGCCGGAGCTGAGGCTGAGGCTGAATTAAAAGCGCCGTTGGCCTTCAAAAAAATAAAAAAAACACAAGAACAACACAGCAGAGGGGAAGTGGAGGAAGTGGCAGGGGCTGGCCCAGGTCTGCAGCTAAGCGACTATGTAAAGGCAGAACAACAAGAACAAGAAGAAGAACAACAACAACAAGAGGAGGCGGCAAAGAGAACGAGCTGAACAAGAGAACAGCGGAAAAACGTCGCCCTTTTATTCTAATGTCACTTCACGCTCTGACTGGGCGTGCAAAACAGAAGAGAGAGGGAGGGGTAGAAGAGAAGAGGGTAATGGGGGCAACACAGAGGCAGAGAGTGAGGCAAGCGGGGGGTGTCCAAGCAGCATGTTGCAACTGCAAACAGCCGCAGGTCAAGCCAGCAAACATATGTAAAGAGCAGAAGAGACTGCACACACACACACACACAGACACATATATATATATACATATATAGCCCAGATCTGTGCGCAATTAATTACACGCTAAGAAACTGCAGACAAGGTTTTTAGCCAGCAAAATTAGCGGGAAATTTATGGTACTTAGCTGGCAGCTGTTTGCCGCTGCTGACTCGAACAATGCTAACTAATATGCCCAACGGGCAGGGCCGAGAGGGTATCTGCATGTGCGCTAAAACCGCAACAAACTGGACTACAGGGGCTGCTCACCCGCTGTGCGGCAGCAACAGCAACAGCAGCACAGCAGCAACAGCAACTAGAACAGAAGTTACGACAACAACAACAGGCAGTAGAGGAGGCGAGAGGCAAGTAGAGCCTGCTATCGAGTAGTGTTGTGCTGGACCAAGTACTCAACGCCCTTCCCCACCCCCTCTCTCCCTACTCTACCCCCCTCGCCTGCCCCTCTTCATGCCACTGCTGAGCTTGAGCCCGAGTCCAGCGGAGACTTTTGCAATTTTTAGTGCAACTAATTCTTTCTGAAGTATCTCATTGTTGCCGAGCAAAGCCGCAATTTTGTGTGGCGTGTGGCGAGCGGAGAGAATGCCCAGTGGCGCCCCCTGTTGTCTCCCGCTGTGCAGCTTAAGCACAGCAGCTGCCGTTTTCTCTCTCTCTCTCTGTACGCGTGTATGTGTGTGTGTGTGTGCGTGCCGCAGGAAGTCAAAAGTATCGCGGCAGCTTAAGCACAGAACTGGGCCTGCTACACAGATCCTCCCCCCCCCTCTCCATCCCCCCTGCCAGCCTCTTGCTCCCTCAACGGATGCTGCTAGCCCAAGCCCAGCGGAGTTTATTTCCCAGTTGATTGTCACAGTTGCCGGCCAAGAGTGGCAACTCTAGTTGTCCTCCACCTCCTCTTCCTCCTCCTTCTTCTCCTGCTCGTGGTTGTGCTAGTTGCACTTGTCGTTGCACTCTTGAAAACAAATGGCCATAATAAGTTTGTTATGTACTCGCAGTCTCACTGTGGCTAGCAGAGCAGCAGAGGGGGCAGGTAGTGGGGCAAGGGGATTCTAGTCCAGGCCAGACAACTTGGGCCTGACACTGGAGTAAGCTAAGATTGTGCTTAGAAACTGAAATATGCCTGCCCCGGTTGGCTGCAACAGCGGAATGTCGCTGGGTAATTGGATTGATAGCTATCGAGTCTGGCTCAGTGCATTTATCTCGGGATCTTGGAAAGTATTTGCAGAAAAGCAAGAAGAATAATAAATTAAAACTGGCAGATCTGTAAGTGATAAGCAATGAGGTATTGAAAGACACTTGAACGAGGGTTAAAGGAAGTTGCAAGCTGAGAGAGTATCGTGACATCTTGGGATTGATGCAACAATCAATTCGATAACTAATCAATTCGATAACTAATCAATTCGATAACTAATCAATGCGATAACTAATCAATTCGATAACTAATCACTTCGATAATTTATCACTTTGATAACTTATCACTTTGATAACTTATCACTTCGATAACTTATCACTTCGATAACTAATCAATTCGATAATTAATCACTTCGATAACTAATCAATGCGATAATTAATCATTTCGATAATTAATCAATTCGATAATTAATCAATTCGATAACTAATCAATTCGATAACTAATCAATTCGATAACTAATCAATTCGAAAACTAATCATTTTGATAACTAATCAATTCGATAACTTATCAATTCGATAACTTATCAATTCGATAACTAATTTCTTCGATAACTAATCAATTCGATAACTAGTAGAATATTAACATTCATCAAATTATTTAAATTTATCAAGTCTCTCTTATACCTACCATATATCATTCTCAACCAGTATCTCTTTCAAGAACAGTTCTTATGCTTATCTTCATTAAGATTGATCGAGATTTAGATTGATCGTCATCAAATACCTACAATTTGTTTATCTTGACATCTTCTGATTTATTGATTGTGAGAAACAGGATAAGCTAATAGACATTTAAGTTAAGGTTCTTTATCCTTCACAGTCACGGCACTGACAGCACCTCAGTTATTTATCTCGAGATCTTGTGATTTTTTTTGGTTTAAACATCAAGAAAATTTATCAAAACCTGTCCCACAATCTGCAGACACTGTTTCTCTGGAAATGTTCTTTCTTATAACATGTCTGCTATTTGTTTATCTCCAAATTAAGTTTAGAATTGATCCCTATCTGACATCTTTAAATTGCTCTTGAGTTCTTTAAATTGTGGCTTGATTTATAGTATTGACCCTTGAGATAATAGATGCTTTTAACTGTCTTAATATACTCAACAGAAAGCGATAGTCTATACACTGATAACATATGAACTAGTTTATTGATAGTTTAAGATTTAGTGGGTTATTCAACATTGATATATGAACTTCATTTTTAGGATTCATTAAGATATTAACTAACCATTTCTTGTTTTGATTACTGAAGAAAGCAAAATCTTTTAGAACCTTCCTGTCTTAAGAACTTTTTCTTTAGAAATACCTGCAATTTGTTTATTTCACTATCTGGTAAATTATGTGATAAAAGAAAGCTACACTTAAATAGCCAACTAATAGATAAATAGCTAATCCAATAAACAAATACAAAACCGATAAAGAAATCGAAGAACTGTTGATAACCTTGCAACTCCTTTCTTTATCCCAAGTGTTGATAGTCTTGCTTCTGATTTGTTTATCTTAAGACTTCCCAGTAAATAACGTACTGCAAATCATCTTATAGTCTGTAATTAAATCTGATTCTTCAGGAAAAGAGAAACCCATCAAAACTGAACCGATTGAATCGTTCTGCTTGGCCAAGTTCCGTGTAGAAACTCCTTCCCGACTTGACTTGACTGTGAGTTGTGTGTATTGAACAACTCTTTCGGGGCATGCGACACGCATCAGTGGCATTTATGAGGCACACCGACAATTGAACTATGTACTCTGTGCCTTACGCCTCTCTCCACTCTCTCCCCTCTTGCCCTGCTCTCTTCTGACTCATTCGAAGCTGTCTTGACGAAAATAGCCAAAACGGAAATGAACAATTGGAGCGTGAAAAAGGCATAATTACTTCTAATTTCCAGCTGGGCTACACTTATGAATATTCTCGATAAGACGCCAACTGTGACGTTGACTACGACTGCGACTGCGACGCCAACTGCGACTGCGACTGCGAGTGGCGTCTAATGAGTGGCGCAGTTTAATTAAAACTTCTCGCAATTGTTTCTAATGGGAGTCGTTAAAGCGTTTAACTGTGGCGTGTAAATCACAGAGACTGCTCCCCAGCATAGGTGAGTGTGTGGTAGACACACACACACGTACACACGCACACACACACACATGGAAGATACATAAACACACATAATATAGATACTTAAGTAGATGTATCTGCAGCTATCTGGCCACTTCCGTTTGCCAAACACGTAGCCATAAAGGGCACCAAACACACACACACACACTGATACACACACATTCATAGACACGCACACACATTGCTATACTTGCAACTTATGTGTTTAGCAGTTAGCAGATTGAGGCAGAAGGAGAAGAAGTTGGAGAAGGAGTAGAAGGAGGCACGTTATCAGCTTGTGGCACCGCAAAGATTTAGCAGTCCGACACGTGGAAACGTGGCAAGCTTATGGCCAAGCTGTGCCCCACCAGCAGCTCCTTCATCATCATCTACCCCTCCTCCCCCCCTCCTTCTTTTCCTTTCCCTACACCCCTGCCTGGTAGTTTTTTCTTTGCAGCTACTTTCACTGGCCTATTGCCTCTTAATGCTAATGAAAAATATTTCCAACTGTGCGCGGATTAGGACGCTGCGTTTATTACCCAGACAAGAGTTGAGAGAGCAGTCCAACATGCTTTGCCCCTGGTCCCCCTACACTCCTCAATAAGTGGCATAAAAGCTGAAGCCAGCAGCGACGCCAACGCCGACGCCGACGCCAACGCTTTTATTATGTCGATGGCGACGTTTAATATTTAGTTGAAGATTTAACGCTCCCTCTTCCCAGAGCAACTATGATAAGCCCGGCCCGGTGGCTGCCTGAATTACATAATGAGTTGCCGGCACCCACCTAGCAGGCTGTATCCCTCCCACTGCCCAGCTACCCTCTCCTCCTGCCTCTCTCTCTCTCTCTCTGGGTTACTGGTAAAGAGGCTCTTGAAAAATTATGACCAACGTTTTAGGGGCACGTCTTGAGGCCGCTTGGACTGTGGCTGTACATTTTAATTAACGCAGGAGAGAGGGCGAGAAGGGGCAGAGATAAAGAGAGGGAGAGAGAGAGCGTGCATATAAGTAGCAGACAGAGAGAGCACGAGCCCAGCACATACGCAACATATTTCAATAAGTTCTATAAAAAGTTTCTGCATGAAAATGCCTGAGCAAATTAAATGCAGAAAAAGACAGAGAAACAGCAAGAGAGAGAGAGAGAGGGGGAAGAGGGGGCTACCCAAGAGCGAGAGAGAGATTTATTTTTGGCAATTGAAATTTAAATGAAACTACGTGCGCCAGTAAACATCAAAATGCTCCCAAAAGCTCAGACAAGCACGCAGCCCAAGCAGAGGCAGGCACTAAGGGGAGAAGGCTGGGAGAGAGACAGAAAGGAAGAAGGGGCAGCACCTTCTCGCAGGTAGCAGTGGCATGCCCAGAGGAGTCACACAACTCATTCATGCAGAAATCCATTGACATTTAATAGCCCCGGCGCGCTCTAAATACTCCTTACTTGCTCCGCAGAGCTTTAGCTTTAGGTCTTCAGGTGTTTCCCTTGTGACCAGACCCGGTGGTCAGACCTCTGGCCTGCCCTCAGCTCGTCTGTCGTCTGCAGCCCCTGCCCCCTGACTCTCTCTCAAGTGTTGTCGCTGTGTGCAAAGTCTAGTTAAACCTGAATTTTGGTATCTGTATCTTTTGGTCGAGTGTGCGGCATGTTCTTGTTGTTGTGTTTCCCCCTCTCCCGCTCTCCCGCTCTCTCTCTCTTTGGTTTTTTTCCAGCACTGCATTCTGCACACAGGATGTGCCCAGATACAGGTGCACATGTCCAAAGCTGTCGATGGGCTGGCGGAGCAGGGATGAGAGGGGAGGAGAGTACTTGACTTGAAGCACGTAACGCATAAATCATAGAAAATTAAAGGGCTGCCCGAAGGCGAAGGCGACGGCCATGGCGACGGCGAAGGCGAAGGCAGCTGGAATGAAACTTCCGCTCGAAATAAAATCAATTAAAGACGGCACAGAGCTGAGAGATAAAAGTAATGCGAGAAAAAACAACAACGATGAGAGTTGAGATGAGATGAGAGAGAGAACTTGATTTCTTATAGCACATACCTGCATAAATTATGCAGTTCGCAATCAGGTTCAGCTTCGGATCTCGTTTGAGCTGAAGGATCTGGCAGTAACTGGTCGGAGATAGAGATCTATGGAGGTTTATTATCATATTTGGGTTTGGTATAATAAAGTATTGTATGGTAAAGTATGGTATAGTATGGTATAGTATGGTAGAGTATGGTAAAGTATGGTAAAGTATGGCAAAGTATGGCATTGTATAGTATCGTATAGTATGGAATAGGATGCAATGGTATAGTATTGTATAGTATGACATAGTATGACAGAGTATAGTATAGTATGGTATAGTATGGTATAGTATGGTATAGTATGACATAGTATGGCATAGTATGGTATAGTATGGTATAGTATGGAATAGTATGGTAGAGTATGGTATAGTATGGTATAGTATGGTATAGTATGGAATAGTATGGTATAGTATGGTAGAGTATGGTATAGTATAGCGTAGTATGGCATAGTATGGCAAAGTAGGGTATGGTATAGTATGGCATAGTATGGCATAGTATGGTATAGTATGGTATAGTATGGTATAGTATGGTATAGTATGGTATAGTATGGTATAGTATGGTATAGTATGGTATAGTATGGTATAGTATGGTATAGTATGGTATAGTATGGTATAGTATGGTATAGTATGGTATAGTATGGTATAGTATGGTATAGTATGGTATAGTATGGTATAGTATGGTATAGTATGGTATAGTGTGGTATAGTATGGTATAGTATGGTATAGTATGGTATAGTATGGAATAGTATGGTATAGTATGGTAGAGTATGGTATAGTATAGCGTAGTATGGCATAGTATGGCAAAGTAGGGTATGGTATAGTATGGCATAGTATGGCATAGTTAAGTTAGAAATCGTATGGTATGTTATGGTATAGTATGGTATAGTATGGAATAGTTTGATATGTCATAGTATGGTATAGTATGGAATAGTTAGATATGTCATAGTATGGTATAGTATGGCATGGTATGGCATAATATGGTAGAGTATCGTAAAGTATGACATAAATAGTATGGCATAGTCTGGTTTAATATGGGATAGTTTGGGTTAGTAATGTTATAATATGTTACAGTACGGATATAAGGAAAGTCTAGTATAGTTTAGTATAATACAGAATAGTTAAGTTAGAAATCGTATATGGCATAAAAGAGTAAGCCTTCCTATAGTAGAGACCATTCTCTGTCACACTGACAGCCTTCTTGCCACCTATGGCGTATAAGCTCCAAAAAACCCCCTCCATGGCTGCCTATGTGAAGCAGGAGCCCGAAATTCGCACAGCGTAATACCCTAAGCCGATTAAGTGTAGTTCGACCCTCTGCTCGGGTCTTTCGCAAATCGGAAAAACACAACGAAAACATAATACAGCAATCTTTATTGGGTCTCTACGAGCTGAAAAAGACTAACTATTTATCGATTGTATGCCTCAAACCATAGCATAATTATAATGTTCTATCAGATATATACATATACTATATATGTATATATATCTACATAATAGATGTACGTATCTGACACTCATTACCATTTGGAGGCGCAGTTAATCGTTTCAGAACGTGCGCTGCAACCTCTCAACCAATGTGACCCATTAAGTTGCCACATGAAGAGGTCAATTTTGCAGACCAAGCCGCGTGTTGCGGTCACGACAGTGTCCGTCTCTCTGTCCGCCTCTGTCCGTCCCTGTCCGTCCGTCTGTGCCTCGTACAATGAGCTGATTAGACAAACAATTAATTGCGCCAAGTTGTGGGTGGGTCGGGGTCGGGTAGGGGTCGGTTAGGTTCACTCGAAAACTGGAAACCACTTAAACTCGATTTGATTGAAAAGCTTAAAACGACGACGGCCAACGCTGTGACCCCACACCTCCTGCACTACCCCCCGCTGCCTTCTCTTGCAAGCGGCCTTGCCGACAATTTGACATAAATCCAAACTAAACAAGCTGGAGACGGAGATGGAGACGGGCCAGAGCTGGAGCCTGTGCTGGAGTGGAGCGAAGTGGAGCCTGTTGACTCGTGTTTTGGTTGCTGTTATTGTTGGTACTGCTGCTGCTGCTCCAGGTCCGGGTTCGGGTTCGGGTCCGGGCACGGGAGAAGGCCGCAGGACTACTTCATTAATCAAGGCCACAAACAAGCGCGTCGCGGCGCAGGACTCGACCCGTAGCACGATGACAACGCAGCCCAAAATGCAATGCGGGAAGGAGGTAGGCACACGCATACACTGTGGGGAGAAGGGGAGAAGGAGGCAGAGTAGGAGACAGCGAGAGGCAAACACATAAACATAAATAATTAGCATGATTCTTTAAAGGGCAATTACCTAATTTGGACGCTTTGAATAATTGCCACGCGCTTCTCAGCCATGGGGCAACTGTGGCCAAATCAGTTTAAATGCAAACAGCACAAGCAGCCGGAGGAGGAGAAGGAGCAGCAAGTGGCAGAGCCTTCTCTCTCTCTCTCACTCTCTCTCTGACTCTCTCTCTCACACTCTCCACAAACAGGACACCACGACAACGACGACTGCACTAAGCGGCTTAATGCTCAAATGAAGATAAAGCGCTTTCTGCCGGCATCTCCGGCTGCCCTTCTCCCGCCCTCTGCTCTCCTCCAGCTCACGCCTGCCCTGTTGCCCTTGCTGCTACTCCAACTGGACTTGGACTTGTGCTGGGCCGACCTACACTGCGACTGCATCGCCTGAGAGACATTTAAATCTCGACAGTTAGAAAATAATTAGAGCGTTTAGTGCCTGCCTAGGACAGTCTCGGAGTTGGACTAGATGGTGAGGTAGGAGTTGTAGTTGGAGTCGGAGTTGGAGCTGGCTTGGAGACTGCTTCCGGTTGTGGCCAAATGATGCAGGCTTGTTAATAGCCACAATGAACCTGTGGCACACCTCAGCTGCTTCTTTCGTTGGTCTAATGTGAGAAAATCTAGAGTACTCTATGAAAAGTCGAAGGGAAACTAATAAAGACTGACTAGGTAGTTAGTAATATGAAATTAGTAATGATTTCTAATGAGTTTCATCAATAAATGAATGTATTATTTAAAGTACTTCCAAATCTAAAGTCTTCAAAGAAAACCTTAACAAAGTAGATGAAGATTTAGTTGAGAGCGTGTTTCAGGCACTGAACTGGGTAATTCTATATGATTGGCCAATAAATATGTCAGATTTATCAATTATATCTATGTTAACAATATGCTAAGGTTACTTTAATACCTTATGCCCATACTCAATTCTGACCAAACTATCTTTGCCCCACTTTCACTTTCTTCTCTCAACTTTTTAAACACTTAAGCTGTGAATGAGTAAACAATTGCAGTTGATTTTAAAGCATTTTCTAAGCTCAACAAAAATTCCATTGTATGCAAAACTGTTGTTTGTTGCTTTTCTTGTTGCAAACAAAAACAATAACAACCTCTGAGATATTAGATTAATTGTTATAAACGCAACACTTAAAGACTTTGATTGAATTTCATTATTGATTTTCATTTTTGTTTTCATTCTAAGACAGAAAAACAGGCAGCAAACTAGAAGGCTTTAAGGTTCTTAGTGGGTATTAAGAGTGAAGTTTATTGATTTAAATTTTACATGACATCATTGCAAGAGAATCTCTTCATGTGACTGTCGATTTGGTAGGGAATATATGTAGGTTCAATTTATAGCATTTTCTTGGTGCTATGCAAATCTGTGTTGTATATGAATTAAAATAAATATTCAGGAATATTGAAAGTTAAATCTGCAAGGAAATTAAATCTTGAGTAAGGTATAATGTTGGAAAGTCTATAGGTCCTTATAGATAAACACTCAATTGATAATAAGATGTTTTTTTGATATTTTTGTCAAGATAAGTCAGGGTTGGAATCAAGTACGAATATTTCTTTTGCTTTATTTAAATTGAAAGGAAGGTGGATTTTAATCTTTACTAGGTAAATTTAAAGTATTAAATAAATTATAAATTAAATTAAATTAAATATTAATATTAAATACTAGAAAAATAATATAAAATATTTATATATATTAAAGATTTTTGCACTGAGCTTGGATTCCTGGTAAGAAACTATTCATATATGACAAATTGATGAGAGTAACAAGTCTATAGAAAGAGTTGAACTCTTCTCAGGAAGACACACATAAATATATATTTAGCGCTCAATTGCATGAAGTTTTAATGTAAAACAAATCTCGAGAGGAAACCATAAATAAAAGAAAATTTAAAGAGTATTTATAAGCAAGTTGAAAGAGTTGAAAATTTAAGGAGTGTTCGCATTTAAAATGACCTAAAGGAACCACTAAAGAGACGACATTTAAAGCATGCTTAGTACAAGTAAAGACAGGTGTCTTTGTAGAACGATAGTGGGAGAGGGTAAGAGAATGAAACGTGATAGAAGAGCTGCTAAATGAAATCACAGAAAAGCAATTGGAAATCATCTTTTGAGCATGACTTGAGCTTTCTTCTTTTTTTCTCCATTCTGGCGATGTCGAATGCCGTGAATAGTTGTTAATTAATTGCTGCGCACAATAAATTTGTCTTGCAGCTGAGTTTTAATTTGCTTCCGTTATTGCTCTATAGATAGCATATAATTTCTGCATTGCGAGGCTAATCAGGCGAATCGAGGGCGAGGGGAGAGAAGAGAGCAGACTCAGTGTCTGGGCAGGCAGACAAGCGTGAAGGAGTAAGGGAGGCACAGATGGACGGAGCACCCAAAGAGAGGCAGAGAAGCGAGGAGAACAGAGAGAGCGAGGTAGATTGATTGGGAGATGCATAGACAGCGCGAGGGAGGAAGGGCTGAGGGCACCGGTCAGACGGTCAAAGGACACGCAGCGGCGTCTCCAAAGTGAACCCTTGACGCGGCGCCCGCTCAAGGGACTTCCCTGTCGTGGGCACAGCTTGAAGTTAAATAAATTAAGGGCAATTAGGCGCTGAATTACGGGCACAAAGGTCAAAAGCAGCAGCAGCAGGAGGCAGCAGTAGGCAGCAGAGATGCCCAGCGGCGGCAGGTGATTTTTGCCTATCTGCAAATTATGTTCGCAAATATTTGTTTGAAGAATTTGCCACGCCCCCTACGCCCAGTCTGCCTCCCCATGCAGTGCAATGCGATTTTTTTTTTTATAATTACAGCATGTTCCAGTGTAAATTGTACAGTTGCTTCCTCTGGGCGGAAGTTGTACTCCCTCCCTCTCTCTCTTCTCTCTCTCTCTCCCTCTCTCTCTCTCGCTATCTGAAGATTAGCGGTAAGTTGCCAGGTGCAGAAAGCGTAGCGCAAAAGCACTTTGGCCAATTAACTGCGGCTAATTGTTGCGCGTACAAAGCGATAAAGCAAAGAGAGTAGAGAGAAGGGGAAGAAGAAGAGGAGGAGGGGGAAGAAGGGGAAGTATTGTAGAAGCAGAAGATAAATCTACACGCAAATGTGAAAGCCAAGGCAAATTGTAAATGAAGCCAGAGCAAGAGCTTTGCCTCGTGTGCGATCGCGAAGACTGCAGTGGGCGGCAGAAGAAAGACAGTGGGAGAGGGGGAGGGAAAGAGCGGGGACAGCGACACACAGTTCCACTGTAAGCATATAGTGAATGAAAAAACTGAACACGAACAAAAAGGTAATATAAAATAAACAACAATCATAAAGCCGTCAGCGATTTCTCGCCAACTTCCGCCGACAGTCTTGTAGATTTGCATCGTAATCGAGTTCTACTTTCGCTTGGATCAACGCAAAAGAAACAACTCAAAGAATTTCGTATGCTTTCCCAAGCTAATGTGAAATATGAACTATTAGTCGTGTCGAAGACAAGTGAAAGAGATTGTAACTCGACTCTTTTATACCCTGTAGACACTTGCTTTAAATTTAATGAAGAATTGAAAGTGTAATACGACTAATACAGAGTTTCTTTTCAATAAACAGCAGCTGGATATGGTATAGAGCTTTTCCCATACAAAACTTCATGACTGTATGCTTGAAAATTATTAAGATTTAGAGGGAAAAACTTGTTATAATGCTTAGTGGGCGTGGCACAGACTCTTCATAAAAAACAGTAGCAAGATATAGTATAAAGCTATCATCATGCTAATTTTCCTGGCTCTACCTCTCATATTAGCAGAGTTTAGGAGTTTTCTTTCGACTCTTCTTGCTAAGTGGGCGTGGCACAAACTCTTTCAGATAATTAGTCGCTAGCTATGATACAGAACCAGCCACATATAAAACTTCATGACTATAACTCCTATAATAGCAGAGATCAGCAAGTTTATTTCAATTCCATGAAAGATTTGCAAGTTTATTTAACTTTCATACAAACAAGAGATGAATGAAGTATATATCTTCAAAATTTCATGATCATAACTCTTATAATAACAGAGATCTGCAAGTTTATTTCAATATCAAGAGAAATCTGCAAGTTAATTTAAATTCCAAAAGCGATCTGCAAGTTTATTTAAATTTCAAATAAACATTAACTTGGTGGAGCATAAAATAAGTGTCTTGCCAAATTTCATGACAGTACCTCACATAATAGCTGAGATCTGCTCACTGACAGACCGACATGACTTGACAAAGACTTAATATACCCAAACAATAATGAGGAAAACATCAAAAGAAACTGAGAGAGAGAACTACAACATTTCATCACAGTCAAAATTAGTCTCATTCAGAAAAGAAAGACAGACAGACAGAGAGAGAGAGAGGGGAAGGAGAGAGAGATGGAGAGAGGGGGGAGAGCGAGGGAGAGCGAAGATAATGTTGCTTTTTATGCTTCGGTAGCTCGTGTACTGAGCGAGGGATTTCACTTTTTGGCAATCAAAACTGACCTTAATCAATGTCTACAATGTTGTGTGTGCTGTGTGTGGGTGTGTGTGTGTGTGTTGCACACACTCATTGTTAGCGGGTGGAAATTGTTGTTGTTGTTGGTGTTCGTGTTGCTTAAGCTCAACAAGAAAAAGTATCTTTAGCATAGGCAATCAAAAGCTACTCTAACAAAACTGACAACAAGGGAAGGGGGAAGAAGAGCAGGTGGAGGCAAAGAGGGGGGGAACAAAGACGAAGACGGGCAAGTTGCGTGCAAACAAGTTTGCTGCGAAAACTTCTCAGCGCAGCTCACATGAAGTTGGCTACAAGCAACACACACACCACACACACACACTCACACACACACTACACACACACACACCACAGACACACGCACACACAGCAGCAGCTGCGACGACGTTGCAATTTTCATTCATATGCAATAAACACAGAAGACATAAACGCGGACATCTGTGTCGACAAGGGGATGAGAGAGGGGGGAAAGGGGGGAAGGGAAGGAGAGGGGATTGGCGAACAGATTGCGGCGGCTACACGGCGAGCGTTTCCTGTCTGGCCAACAACATGATGAGATATCATGTGCCGCCTTGCCTCTTATCCCATGCCCCGCCGACATAACCAACGCAGCTGCCGCAGCAGCAACAACAAGAGAAACAACAACAACAACAACAATAACAATAACAACAATACGAGCCAACTACCTGCACTGAAGAGGGCCGCAGGTGAAGTAACTTATATGAGACGCTGCCACAGCCGCCGCGAGGTAATTAGTTTAGCGCGAGCAGAGCGGCCACTCCTCCCCCTCCACCCCCTTCCCTGCTTTTTACTGCTGCCGGCTCTTGTTTAGCAGAGCTTCAGCTCCAGTCTCTGCCTCTGCTTCTGCCTCTGCCGCTGCCCCTTCCCTTTTACTGCCTTTCGTACATGCTTCTATCTCTGTCTCAGACACAGCCACGGCCCCTTGCCTTGCCCCTGCACAGCTGCCCCTCTGCCTCTCTCAATTGCCTGTACCTCTTCCAGTTCTATTGCTAACTCTGCTACTCAGTCTCTCTCTCACTCTCTACCCCTCTCTCTTTGTCTCAATCGAGTCGCGTCTGTCGTCGAGCTTGTTGTGCGGATCTCATTCTTTGTTTCAATCGTTTCCCTCCCTCTTCTCTTCTCTTTCATCTACCTCTTTATCGCCTTCTTCATCTTCCTCCTTATCTCTCTCCTTATCTTTCTCCTCACTTCTCTCCTATTCTCCGTCTACCGTTTACCTCAACCTTCACCCTCTTATTCTCCCTCCCAGCCTTCTTCCTTCCTCTTCATCGTTTGTTTGTTGCCTCATCACATCATTAAAAGCCTTGTCCGCCTTATTCTTCGCCTCTAACACCTCAACCCCTCCCCCTCTCCTTCCTCATCGCCATCTGTCTTCCCAGCCTTATCTTCATTCCCATCTGCAACTTCATTCCGATCTCCATCTCCATCTTCAATTCCCCCTTCAACTGTATCTAAATCTCTTTTCTTTTTTGCGCGATCTTCGCGTCTCTGCCAATCTAACAACTTTTTCAGCGCTAGTCAAGGTGTCTTCTTTGCCAGAATTGTCCCATGAAGACTCACACACACACACACACCTACCTATGTATATATATATATCTGTCTTTATCTCTGTATGTGCCCACTGTAAACTGATCTTGAGCCTCGCCTGCTCGCAATAATTGTGAAATTCAACTCACGTTGCACTCACAAATGCAGCAAATGAATGAAGCACTCACACTCACTCACACACACTCACATTCGTACTTCGCCTTCGCGTAGCAGACGGATGTGACTCATCCACAGTCGAAATACTCGAGACGAACCCAACGAGAACTTCTGTCTGTTTATTTACTTTGCATGTTCTTTCATGCTCGAGTAGCTCGTATCGCTCTCGGCGTCTGCAGCAGAAACCGATGATTGCTTTGCCCATTCGAATTTCACAAGATCATTCAATATATTCATATTAATGAGTCTCACTCACTAATTAAATAAACTCTGCAGCTAATGAACGTATTAAGAAAGTTTTACACACTGATTAACCCTCAAGCTGATGGAATTTTAAATTATAATTTTATTATAAATATAAATAAATAAAGAAAAGGTTTTAAAAGAAGCTTAATGAATAAATGTTAATACATGTATCAAAATATTCCTCTCATATTACTTTACTCGGCTTAGCAACATGTCGCGCATATCAGATGTTGCTAAGCACTCGCCTTACTTAGCCAAACGGTTATAGCAACACAAACTTAACCGCAAAGAGCGTGCGAGAGAGCACAGTCAGCAATGCACTCTGTGCTTTCTCTTCAGCGCCAGTGCCACCCCCGCGCGCACGAACTGTCGACACTGACGAAGGCAGCCCAAGCGAACGCACACACAAACGAAGGCAAAGCCGAAGCCGAAGTCAAAGCCGACTACAACGAAACGTAACGAAACGAAACGAGTCGCTGCCGTTGCTGGTGGCGTTGGCTTTGGCTTTCGCGACGAAGTCAGCGCTCAGTCCATGTCGATGTTTGCTGGCGAACGGTTGCGTCGTTGCTCTATCGCGTGCTGCGTGTGACTCCCACCTAAAGAGTGAGAGAGTGAAACCATCACAAGTGAATGAAGTGAAATGATTGCAACGCGCCGCTAAATGAGACAGCCACACATAATCAGCCAGTGCCAGTTGCAGTTGCACTTGCACAGTGTGCGAATCGATGACTCTATGAATAAAACTCATCACGAGCACCTCGTGTAAAACACGCAGCATCGTGTTTGTGCCTGTCGTCGTGTGCGAACGAGCGAAAGCGAAGGCATCTGCGTGAGTGAGAGTGCGTTAGTGTGTTTTTTTCTGTGTGCGTGTGAGCAAGCACGAGCTTGGCTGTGCCAGTGCCAGTTTGCCAGCCTGCCTGGCTGTCGTTCTAACGGTGTTGTGATTGCAGGACACACGACGAGAGACGTAACGGTAACACACAAAGCACCAAAAAAAAAATAAGAAGAACGCAAAGCGAAAAGGAAAAAAACGTGAAACGCGAACGCGAAGGCGAAACGTGAAACGTGAAACGCGATGAAAATTAAAGCTTTGCGTGGCTAAAATCGCTAAACGACACCAACAACAAATAAACATATATACAGGGTATTTACACACACACAGTTACCCTGTACAGCAACAATAACAACAAAAAGTGCAAGTTGCGTAAAAGTGGGGCTAAAAACGATTATCAGCTGCCGCAGGAAGAAGGAGCAGGAGAAGGAAGGAGCAGAAGGAGGAGTAGTAGTAGAGCAGTGGGAGGAGCAGTAGGAGGAGTAGGAGGAGCAGCAGTTACTCCTCTTCTCTTGGCCGCGTTGCCAAGTTGCTATAAATAACGTCGCGCCAAGCGCCGCTAATTACGCCAAAACATGAAAATATTTACAACAACAAAAGGAACAACAACAACAACAGCAACAGCGCGAAAACTTTGGCAATTAATCAATTTTCCGCTTGACCAATACAAAATAATAAATTCATTGCCAGGCAAGGCACTATTATCATAATTAAATCCAGAAGGATAACTCCTTCTACTGTAAGGGGCAGTAAGATAGTCCCCACTACACCTGGCATGCACTAGAGAGGATCAGACCATTCACCTCACATACACACACCATGCCACATATTAGGCTCATCAACAGGATGCAGCTGTTGCTACTGCTTCACCTGCTACCGCTGCTTCCTTTGCTCACTCAAGCTCATCGCTCAGCAGCCGGAGCAGGATCAGGCAAGATCTACGCGCAGCAGCAGTCCCAGCAGAATGAGGTCTACTCCATAGCAGACAGTCAACCCATGACAGATGACGGTTACATGGCAGGTTCCCCTGCCCCACCTCCACCACCTCTATATGACCTCGATCAAGGTGGATCTGTGCAACAGCTGAGCAGTTGCCAGACAGTCTGTGCCTGCAAATGGAAGGGAGGGAAGCAGACCGTGGAGTGTATCGATCGTCAACTCATACAGATCCCCGAGCACATCGATCCCAGTACACAGGTGCTTGACATGTCGGGGAATAAGCTACAGACCTTATCGAATGAGCAGTTCGTAAGAGCTAATCTGCTCAATCTGCAGAAGCTTTATCTGCGCAATTGTAAGATTGGAGAAATACAGCGAGAGACCTTCAAGGGACTAACCAATCTTGTGGAACTGGATTTATCGCATAATCTACTGGTGACTGTGCCCAGTCTAGCATTGAGTTACATATCGTCACTGCGGGAACTGACACTGGCCTCCAATCACATACACAAGATTGAGGCACAGGCATTTGCCTCGACTCCTTCGCTGCACAAATTGGATTTGTCCCACTGTGACATACAAACCATATCAATGCAGGCATTTAGTGGCTTGCAGGGATTGATACTCCTTCGATTGAATGGCAACAAGTTGAGTGAGCTGCTACCTAAAACCATAGAGACACTCAGCCGTCTGCATGGCATTGAGCTTCATGATAATCCCTGGTTATGTGACTGTCGTCTGCGGGATGTCAAGCTGTGGCTAATGCAACGTAATATACCCTACCCGGTGGCACCAGTGTGTGCTGGAGGCCCCGAACGCATCATTGATCGCACATTCGCCGAGCTGCATGTGGATGATTTCGCCTGTCGTCCCGAGATGTTGCCTATTTCGCACTATGTGGAGACAGCGATGGGGGAGAATGCATCGATTACCTGCCGTGCTCGGGCAGTGCCCGCTGCCAGCATTCATTGGTACTGGAATGGCAGGCAGCTGTCGAATAATAGCGCCTTTAGCGCCTATCAACGCGTGCACATGTTCGAGCAGCTAGAGAATTCCAGTTTCGAGAAGCGCTCCAGGCTTGTGCTGACCAATGCCCAGGAAACTGATTCCAGTGAGTTCTACTGTGTGGCCGAGAATCGTGCGGGCAGTGCGGAGGCGAACTTCACGCTCCATGTGAGCATGAGGGCAGCAGGAATGGCCTCGCTGGGCAGTGGGCAAATTGTGGGATTGAGTGCTGCATTGGTGGCACTGATTGTATTTGCATTGGCTGCCATCATGTGCCTGCTGTTGCGTGTGAAGAGGCAACCGTATGTGGATAGCAAGACACCCAACAATCACATGGAGGTGATCACCTCAGTGAATCATCAGAATTCCATTACAAACAAGACACAACCCGCCACAGGGAATGGCAGCATTGGTGGCATTGTTATAGCCAATGGAGCAGTGGCTAATTGCCTGGATGGAGGAGTGGGAGGTGGAGTAGGAGGAGGCGGAGGAGGAAGTGGAACTGGACTTGGGGGTGGAGGCACATTGGAGCGCAAAGGCAGCGCTGGTCCGAGTAGCTCATCCCTGGAGCCGCAACGCAATCCTGCCAATCCTGTACAGAAACCACCGCGTCTTACTGACTTGCCCTACTCCACGCAGGGTTACGACAATGCTGGCAGCGTGCTCTCAACTGCCTCCTGCTTCATCTCGCCCAGTGCATCCTCGGCAACGGGACATGGCAATAATCCGGATCTGATCAATGACACCAAACGCTTTGGCAGCGATGAGTTTGCCGATCTCAAGCTGCCCGTGGTGATGCCCGGTGGCAGTGGAGAATACAGTCGAGCCAATGGATGCGATTCACTGTATCCTTCTGGGCTGTGGGAGCACACAACGGGTGCCAGTTCAGCCGATGATCTCTTCATGAAACGCTACACGGACAAGACGCCAATCATCGACTCCAGTCAGTTGTACGATCTGCACGAGGCACGCAATGTGGCAAGCGAATACTTCAGCAAAACCTTCCCCCGCGCACATGGCAATGCGGCACTGCAGCAAGGGGGAGTGGGAGCTGCCTCCACCACCTCCACAGCCACAACTAATCTGTCGAGCAGTGGCGGCGGCGGCTCCTCGGGTTATCCCAATGACTACGGGCTGCCATTGGTGCCCGGCGCAGAGCATCAACACAATCATCAACTGCAAATGCATCCACTGCAGCAACTCCAGCAGCAGCTCAACTCCACGCTCAATCACCATCACCAGCAGCTCCAGCAACAGCAACAGCATCACGGCACCTCCAGCGGCGGCTCTGGGTCGACGCACAGCGGCAGTCCGCACTTTAGTAGCCGCACACTGCCACGCCTACACGAAGGAGGAGGCAGCAGCAGCCATGGCTCCGCTAGCTCCAGTCCTACGCCCGCTCAGGCAGCCACAGCCTCAGCCACAGGCAGCTCCAGTTCCTGCTCAATATTGCCCAATGGGCAACCGATCAATGCCAAGACGATACGGGTCTGGCAGAAGGGAGGCGTGCCCGTGCTCCCACCAGTGACGGCGCTAAAGCGGGCCCTGATCAGCAGCAGTCGCAACTCGCCCGACGAGGGATACCAGGAGGGATGCGGCACCGATGTCTAAGCATGAGAAAGAGGAGCAGGAGAAGGAACAGGAGGAGGAGCAGCAGGAGGAGATTTTCCAAGCAGAACTGACTAAACTTAAACTTCAACTACAAAACATACACACAAACACACATAATGGAAAGAATTTTTTTTTTTTTTTTTTTGGCGAATTGCGGGCGAATTTGCGGCGAATTAAGTGCGAATCTCGCAGCAAACTGTTTGTGATAATGTCTGATTAAAAAGATATGGCGATTGAAGATAATAATAGTAAAACAACAAGCGATCAATGCAAAGCGAAAGCTTAATTAAAAGTAAAACACAAAAAATATGAAAAGAAAATGGAATAATCGAAAAAAAAAATTTGAATAATCGAAAAACTTGAGAGGAAAGCGAGTGAACAAAAAATGAAGTATACTTCTAGGCATAACCAAGTAAGAGAGTGAGCGAAGAAGAGTTAGAAAGAGAGAGAGAGAGTTTAAAATGCAATGTTAAACTAATACATATACACACTCACACACACATACACATAAGCTTAGTAACTAAACATCCAACCCTGTACATATCCTGCAACCCTAAGAACCCTAACTCGTTGTCAACTCTCGCAAATCCCCGCAAGTTATCGATATCAATGTAATCGAAGCCGAACACAATAATTAAAATGCGCATAGGCACATTGTAAATGTAATTAAACGAGAGAACTCTACTGTAACTAACTGTTAACCTAACTGTAAACCTAACTCTAACTCTAACTGTAACTATAACCGTAAACCGAACTTGGTATGTGCGTGTCTATGCGTGTTTGTGCCTGTCTGTGCGTGTCTGTGCGTGTGACTGTGAAGACTACCGCCAAAAGAAAAGTATAACGCCCCCTCTCGATATTAGAAAAAACCCTCCTCAACCCGCTACAGTAAGACAGAGAGATACAGACAGAGAGAGAGAGAGAGAGAGAAAGAGAGAGTCCTACTTAATGGTATACTATACTATATACGATATATAGTGCATGGCAAGACCTAATCCATATTTGTGTAAACGAATAGAAAGAAACAAAAAATAGCGAAAATTTATTAAAGAAATTAACTAAATGTGTGACAATTCTGTATGTGTAAATACCATAGATATATAGGCGAGTATTACGAATATTATCAAATTCCGATTACATGGCAGACAGATAAAGAGAGATATGAAAAGTTCATGGCAAGGCAGCGATAACTCAACCAAGAAGCGGTAGAAAGACAAAAGTAGTTAGTATAAAATGGATTTAGTCTTGAGTTCTCAGTCTCTTTTAGTTCCTTAGATAGTCTTACATTAACTTTCAATTTAACTCAGTTTTCCAAAGTTAGATCTCCTTATTTACCATAGAAATAATAAGCATAGGTGCTCTATACCAGTTCTATTCAAAGCCAGCATTATTTGAGAACTTAATAGATATAATAATTACATTCAACTCACTAACAGTTCTTAGTTTTTGAATTTCCATATTATTATCATAATTTTCTGGGAAAACTTAAAAGTATTTCTTTTCCCATGTTGCCTTAATTATGATTTCTCGAGTATTTAAGTATGTAGGTCAAAGTTCAATTAGCAAACGTTTTCATTTCGTTGACTGTAAACGAATTTAAGCGCAGCAAGCAAGGTCAGACCCAGTTGAGGTTAATTTTGGAACTGTATACATAGATTTCTATACAAACATGAGGTTGAGTTACCTAGATGAGAACAGAACAGAACAGAACACACACAGAACTTTGCGAACTTAAGAGTCTCTTTGTATTTGCAGTCGTAATAAGAAGAATGTGTAAAGAAAAGTAATTAAAGTAAATCAGAAGAAAAGAAACATAATCATCGATTCATATGTAAATGCCAGACAGGAAGCTTGAAGTACTCACACACACACACACGCACACACACATACTCACATACACACACACAGACATCACTCGACTCATTCACGAACGACAATTACATAAAAGTATCCACAGATATTAATTGCCTCTACGAACTAAGCAAAAAAGTAAAGAAAGAGAAAGAAAAACATAATTTAAGGTAAACATAATTTAAGGTAAACCAAAGACTTTTTTTTTTTTTGCATCTATAATCGAAACGAGGGGAGTAGGAAGATAAGAATAACGAAACACTCCCGCAACTCAAATATAATAATAAGAAGAAACCAATGAACGAAGATAAAGAAGAACAAGAGAATAATCCTAAAATTTAAGTTATATCTATGTATTGTATGATATACCTAAATACATATAAAGATAATACTACATATATATAACTTAACATAGTAATAGCTATATGTACTTATCGTGTATGAGATGAGAGAGAGAGAAAGAGAAAGATGTAGAGATGGAAGATGAAGGAGAGTCGGCATTGAATGCATGAAGAGCAGAGCAAATATATATATAAAACATATATGCATTAATATATATGTATATGTATCGTATATATAAACCGTACATGGTGTTTCTCATTACTTTTACAGCCGGCACAGGTAGGTAAGGGTCGTGGCTCGAGGCTCGAGAGGGGCGTGACCCAATTAACGCGAGTCTCCACAGAGACAAAAGACAATCGAATCCAAATTCTGCTCCCGTCTCAGTTGCTGCTGTTGTCTATGCTGTTGCTGTTGCTGCTGTTGTCTCTGCTGTTGCTGCTGCTGCTGTCTCCGCTGTTGTTGCTGCTGCGCTTTTGTTGTTAACCGTTGTAGCGTTTGGCATATTAGGGCCAATCGTCTAATCGCCAATTATGCAGTTAACCTGCCACAACCTCGCCGACAGAGACAGAGACAGAGGCGCGCGAATCGATGGAGAGCAGGAGGGAGGAAGGTGTAGAGCAGGCCACAAGCAGATAGAGAGATAGACAAAGGTAAAGCAAGGCAAAGAGGGACAGAGATAAGAGCCAGCTAGAGGGAAAGCCATGACAAAGTTCGCCAAAGTTTAAGCGAGAATTGAAGCTGAACTGATTTACCTCAATCAACTTGGAATACGCTGAAAAAATCTTGTGAAGATTGCAGAGAAATTAATGAACAGCTAGGGACTATAGAGAAAATGAACATGGAAAGCGCAGGAGTAAGGGAGAGACAGAGGAATCATCACAAATAGAGAAAGCATAATCAGAGTTTAGAGGAAGGTTTTAAACGGAGCTGATTTTCTTACTTACTTTGGTAAAACTTTGGTGACTTAAATCTGGATTCAATCTCTAAAATTATGCAAAAATACTTCAATACTTAGAAAATTAAAGAAAAATTGTAGAAAGCTTTCTTTTTCATGGAAAAAGAGAAAAATCTTTGTGAAAATTAGGAAAAAACCTTACCCACTTCACATTTACACTTCTGTTGTCTGGCACAGAGAGAAACATTTGCAGTGTTTTTGTTGTTGTTGTCTCAATCAGACGATGCATGCAAATCGTATTATGCCACATCTAATTATAACTTCGGCTCTGCTTTGCTCGACGCACTGGATACCCTCGCAAGTGAGGTAGGAGACACGCATGTGTGGCACAAGTGGGAGGCAAGACGGGGCTGGGAAAGAGGAGGTCGTTGAGGAAAAGCGCGTAATAAATACGACTGCCTTCCCTCGGAGATTATATCATGGCATGCAAGCAGAGAGAAAATGGAGAGGATGGGGGGAGGGAGACAGAGAGAGACTGTCTGATTCGTTGTGCCGCAGGCAGCACCCCTGCCTCCCCCACCGCTCCCTCTCTCTGTCTGTCTGTGAATTCGTATCCCTCGCCTTATTGACGACGCGCAAAGTTTGCCAACTAAACAAGTTTTGTGCCTCAAATGAAATTTAGGTTGCAACTGAAGCCCAACAAAAGCCAAACAAAACAAAGCAACAACAAAAACAACAACAACAAGCGGGCAGCAAAAAAATTAGAACTTTTGCGCTGCTGCTAAAGGAAAGTGAATTTTATTTGCTCAACTTTATTACGTATACGTGCCGTTGTTCCGCCTGTGTAAATAACCAAAATGCAAAACGTGCCCCAAGCCACCATTGTCTGCACCCAGAACTTGCCTCAGATCTCGTTGTCTAATGAAGACAGCGTCGCCGCCGCCAGGTGGCGCTCTCGCACTTTTATGTTCATGCATTGTGGACTGTTTAACGACGTACGACGCGCACGGAGTATGAGAAATTTATAAAAAACCATATAAGCCTGCTCTGTGTGGGTCAAACTAGTCGAGAGAAACGTGCTCAACAAGTGAATACCCTGTAGGAGGAAGGGGGGAAGGAGGAGATAGAAATAGAGCTGAGATGAGCTGTGCTTACTTTTCTTCTCTCTACTACAGGGTATGCGGCAGTCAGGCAGTTTGTAAACAGCATCTTCAGCTGCGGAAGAAACTTATTGAATAATTTATCATAGATTATTTAAGTATTTATTACAGGGTATCTGACAGTTCAACGCTTAAGCCTCATGTGTAGCTCAGCTGGCTACACAGGGTATCTGTCAGTCAGGCAGTGCATCAACAGCTCTCACAAAGAAGCCTCTCAGCTACCTCAGCTATGCAGTAACACCCGCAACTCTACACAAGTTGCTCTACCTGTTAACCTTCTCTATCAACTACAGGGTATCTGGCAGTCCATCAGCCACAACTCGCACCCACAGCAACCGCACACTCATATGCCTAAGCCAACAGACCGTAAATATTGTTGAAAACGGCCGTTTATTTTTGGGCATTCAATAGGACTCGAATCGCTGATGGATGTAAACAGCAGCAGCAGCAGTAGCAGCAGCAACTGGAGCAGCAGCAGCAATAACCTTCACAACAACGACAGCAATATGATAAACAAGCAGCAGCAGAAGCAGGAGACAAACCTTTACAGGTGCACGAAGAGGGAAGCGAATCATGTTAAAGGCTTTTCTTTCCCGCAGGTTAAATAAGAAGCAAATAAGTTAGCAGGCAGAAGGACGACTAGCAGTTACCCTGTAGTGCAAATAAAGTGAAGAATAAATAAATAAATGAATAATTAAATGAATAAATAATAATGAAAAAATACATACAATACAATGAATAAATACTAAACATATTTATATGCATAAAATATACAATGAGTAAATAAATAAAGAATTAAATATGAAAATAAATGAACCAATAAATAAATATAAAAATAAATTAATAAATAAAAGTTTAAATAAATAAATATTTAAATAAATGAATTCATTAATAAATAAATTAATTAATAAACAAAGAAATGCATAAACAAATCAATAAATGAATATTGCTTTTGTTTTTATTAATAATGAATTTATTATGCTTAATTTATTACATTTTTGAATGCATAAATTAGAATTTGGAATTTTATATATTATGTATTTTATAATATTTTTTTTTTAATATTGTATTTTGTTAAATGTATTTCATATATTTATTAATTTATAAACTTTTTACAAAAAAGTTTTTATTTAACATTTTGTTATGCATTTTTAAGCAGTGTATACATACTATATAATAATATGTATATTTATAAATTTTTTATGTAGTTTACATATTTGTATTTAAATCAAAAATGCAAATTTTATTCCCTCTCAGGCCATCATATTCCCACAGTATTTACAGGCCTGGCCAGCCCCCTGGCGCCCTGCCTCCCTTCTGGCCGGATGTTGCTCAGACATAGCTCTGCTAATATGCCCCGCAAACATGCTTCCTCTTCCTCCTTGCCCCGCTTACCCTGCTCTGCTCATGCCCCTCTGCCTTCTGGCCCTTCTGCTGCTGCCTTTGCCAGGCATTTCATCTCGGCTTGGTTGGTTATAATGATGCACACACACGCACAACCACACACAGTCATAAATAGGGGCTCAACAAAGAGTTGTCATATGTGTGTGAGTGTGTGCATGTGTGTGTGTGTGTGTGTGTGTTGTCTTTGCGTGTGTCGTCGTCCCTTTAGCGTCTTCAGCATTTAATGGCCTCATTAATTTTCTATGCTTGGCCTTAAATTATTTTACTAGTCCCGCCGTCGTCGTTGTCGTTGTCGTTGCTGTTGCTGTTGCCGTTGCACGCTGCTCAGCAATTCCATTAACTTGGCGTAGGCACTCGGCACTCAGCCAGCCCCCCCTTCCCCTCTGCTGCCCTGCCCTGCGCTGCCAAACTGCCCCTTGTTGAGAGCGCACGCCAGGGCCAATGGCAAACTGTATGTCTCGTCTCGTCTCGTCTCGTCTCTCGCCTTGCCTCAGCTGGCTGTGCTCATCGACTGGTTGCGTTGTCGTTCATTTACATAAACTTAATTGTTTTATTTAATCAATAAAAATAATTAAATGCCATGTGCGTAAGTAATTAAAACAAATCGCTTTTACTGCACAACCAAATTGAAATTGCATAAACAGGCAAAGAGGGAGACTAAACGAAATTCACATGCAACAGGACACGGCAGCAGCGGGGGGCAGGGGGAATGCGCTCTAATGATCTACTTCCCTCGTGTGTGTGTGAATGTATGTGTGTGTGTGTGTATGTCTGTGTAATTATGGCACATCAAACATTAATCAGGCTGGCAAAATGCGAATGTGGAAAACGCAACTGCATAAAATCAGCGGAGCCACAATGATAATTTTGTTGTTGCTGTTGCTGTTGTTGTTGTTGTTGGCTTGACAGCAACACCGACAGCTGCAATTTCTATGGCAACAGCAACATCAACTGCAGCTAGAATAACTGCAACAGCAATGAGAGCAGCATTATCAACAACTATTGCTGTGGGGGCAAATGCAATTGCAGCTTACACCTCTACAACAGCAACAATGGCAGCAGCAACAACTACTAAATAACAGTTATAGCATATAGAGTAACAACTGTGACTTCCACAATAGCAGCAGCAACCTTGGCAGCAACATTTGCAGCAGCAGCAGCTGCAGTGCAACAGCGACAACATTCAGATGGAAGAACTGCAGCAGCAACTAGAGGAACAGCAACATAGGCTTCAAGACCAACAGCAATTGCCAGAGTAACAGCAGACAAGCAGCAACATACATATTTAGCAACAACAACAACCATTCACAGAAGAACAGCCGCGGCAACACTCAGAAGCAGCAACTGCAACAGCAACAACATTAGCACCTTCAACTGCAAATACTGCAGCAACAACTGCTGTAGCAACAGCAACTACAACTCATATACGTACAGCAAGAGCAACACCTAAAGCAACAACAACGGCTACAGCAACAACATTGGCAACAATTGCAACAGCAGCAACAACTCATGTAGCAACAGTAGCAGCATTAGCAGCAACAACATCAGGGAGAGCTTCAGCAACAGCAAACAAATATGCAACAATAGTAGCAACAATTGCAGCAGCAACGTCTACAACTTCAACTGCAACTGCAGCAGCAACCGCAACAACAGCAACATTTACAGCAGTAACAGCAACTGCAGTAGCAACAGCAACTGCAGTAGCAACAGCAACTGCAGCAACAACTTCAGTAACAACTATAACAATATTAACAGCAACAGCAACAACACCTGCAAGAATAGCAATAACATTAACTGCAGCAACAACATCAACAGCAGCAACAACTATAACATTATTAACAGTAACAACAACAGCAACAACAGTAGCAACAGCAACAACAGCAACTGCAAAAAAAGAAGCAGCTACAACAACAACATAAGCAACTACAACAATAACTAGCAACAACAATTAAATCATCAACAATTGCAACAGCAACAATCGCAACAGCAACAATCACAACAACATCGACAACAACAACAACAACAGCAACAACATCGACGCCTCAACCGAATTGTTTTGCGACCACACACAAAATCCAAAAACCAAATTACTTTGTAAGCGCTCTACACACTTCCCCGCCACAGTCCACTATCCCTCCCGCTTCCCTCCCTCTCCTCTCCCCTCCCCACCCCTTCGCCTCTTTGGAAACCAACAGAAATTTTCAATTTTTCAGCATAATTTATGGCTCACAAAGCGTAAAAACCAAAAACCCAGCAAATCAGTACGAGAAATTATGCAAAAATATTTTGTCCACGCCCCCAATCTGCCTCCTGCTCTGCCTGCCTCCCGCCCTGTCCGGTCATAATCTCTGTATCTCCTCGACAGCTGCCGCTATCTCACTCGCACTCGCACATATGTGCATCTGCTGAGCGGACATAAACAATGCGTGGCGTGGCAACACTGGCTTCAGTCACAATTTGCAATAGGTAAAACGATTTAATGCCGAACACAAACACACACACACACACACAGTGACAGCCAGCGATACAGTTAGAAATACAAATTAAACTAATGCCAGATAGATAGATAGATACATTTATATTGATCAGCAATTTAATGTAAATTATGCTGTCTATTTCGTGGCTCGGCCCCATTCGATGTTGTTATTCTTTGTGTGCGTGTATGTGTGCGTGTGTGTGTGTGTGTGCGAGCACATTATGCAAATCAGTATTTTGTAGAACTGTATCTGTTGCTTTTTATAGGCATTTGTTTTATTGCCATTTCACATGAGCAACAGTAGCAACAACGGCAGCAACAACAAATGACTTCAAAGCCATCGGCAGCACAAAAGGCCCCTAAAAGTATGCCATACTCGCACGCACACATACACACGCACACCCACACACACACACCCACACACGCCAATGAATTGAATTCTAAATACACTTTTAAATTCCAGTAATACAGAAATCGTATTGCCATTTGCACATAAATCTGTGCAAATATATGATATAAATGAGCTGAGATAGTCGCAAGTTCAGCTCGATTATGATATAATCCATGAGTTATGAATGAATGCAAGTGCCGGGCATATTTAGAGGTTAGGTTTTAATAAATACTGTGAGTGTTTGTTGTTTTGTTGTTGTTCTACATTAGCGCTGTCTGTTGAAATTTATAAATAATTAATTATGTAATTAAAATCACTTTTGAAATGTGAAAATATTTTTTTTTTTTTTTGTTTTTTTTTATAAATTTTAAATTCCTTTATCATCTAAATTGAAAATACATACTCTATACTAAAGACTGTCATACAATATTTACATATGAAATGCAACATTCCTGAATTGATTTAAATATCAGATAAATATATATATATAAAGATATAAAGATATATAAATTGATATAAGTGCATCAATAGAAACACAGTTTCATGGGTAGATAGAGAAATACATTGATAGATTAACCTACATTAACCTCACTAAGTGATTGTATAAATGGATGAAATATAAAAGCTATGTGCATGTAGTTAATGTTAATGAACAAATAAATGAAGAAATTAATGAACAAAAAAATGAACAAATAAATGAATAAATAGCTTAAATAATTGTTTGATTTACAGAGTGATTGATATGCTCATACTTACAAAGACAAATTGATATTCATATAACTAATAATCAGAAACACGAATAAATAAAGATAAAGATTTATAGGTTTAATAATATAGAAATTAATAGGTACCCAAATGGCATAGATATCTTTATATATAAACGTGTTTAAATATATGACTGTGGAGCTTGATTCTATCTTTAATCAATACTATCTGTTAAAGACTGTTTATCAAATAAATAACCATAAACCTATAGCAATAACCCCACCCAATAAAACATATTTAAATTTATAGAAAACTGCTATTGAAATCCTCAACTTGCTCAGGCTGCCAATGGGGAAGTGAAAATTTAATAAACTTATGCGGAAATTCTTCGACTTTTAAGGATTCAAAATAAAGAAGCCGAAGTGGCGTGTTTGGAAAACACAAACGCGAACTAAAGACGGCCTTATAAATTATTTCGATATATTATTACAGGCGAGTGCGAGCGAGCTTGAAGAACTGTCCCTCCCGTGAATACCAGCAATAACAAGTATACGCAGTGTAGGCCTGCTCAAGATCTCAGCTTGTCTTATTAAAAATTCAATACAAAATACATTGCCAATGCCAAGTAGACTGTGCTTTTGTTGTTGTTGCTGCCGTTTTTTTTTTTTTTTTTTGAGCAGGCAAGACCTGCCTACAGCCCCTCCCTGCACTGTGCCTGCCACGCCCCCCAACGACGATTACATTTCCATGCAAATCAAATTGGAAAAGAAGACATTGTGCGCCAGGGCGACAGATAAGCCAAGCCGAGTCGAAATTATAAAAACAATTTGCAGTCATTCGACAAGTGAAACACAATAAAGATATCGCTACCCATTTCCCCCAGCCCCCTGCCCTCTCCCGCCATCCCTCCCCTTCTTTATGTCTTCTACAATATTCGGCATGTTTGGATAATTAGAAGCGTGTCGCAGGCAACCCGCAATACGATGCGATAGGTTACGCTGCTTTCCGTTTTTATTGATTCATCAAGTACGACGCCCCCGAGTGAGAGGGAGGAGGAGAGAGCGAGAGAGGAGGAGAGACAGCGAGAGGCCTATTAAGCGGGGTCTATGCGTCTGTCTGTCTGTCTGTCTGTGCGTGTCTGTGCTGGGGCACGTGGCACGTGCATAAATTTATGACGTATCGATTGTTATTAATTCCAACGCCAGCCCCGATGTTTAGTCAATTTGTCAGACGGAAAACCTTTTGCTCGATTTCAGCACTTCAGTGAATCGTTCGCGTGGGCCACCAAGGGGTTAATAATTCATTTGTGCAATGTGCTGTGGCGACCCCCAGCAACAACAACAACAGCAACTTTCACTTACGTTTATCATCTGTCACACCTCATCAACGCGGTGCGTGCAGCACAGCACCCGCTCTCCGTGCCCCTCCTCTCCCTCGCCCAGTAATTACTCTCCCTGGCAATATTGTCAATAATTATCTCCATATTTCACGAAAAATTATAGACAAATGTGAGCCTGCACTGTCCCACTGTGTGTGTCTGTCCCACTGTGTGTGTATGCCTGCCTGTCTGTCCGTTTGTCTGTCCGTTTGTCTGTCCGTCTGTCTCTTTGTCTGTCTGTCGCTTGTTTATTTGCCGCCTGCTGCTGCCATTGACAAATATGTGTTAATGGAAGCGAACGGAAGCGAGTGGAAAAGGGATGGCAAATGTATAGTCAGTGAAAGGGAGAGTGCGAGAGGGAGAGGGAGAGTGGGAGGGTGAGGAGCGAAGAGAGTCGCGCGTCCAGCTCAAGCTTGTTAATTGATATTGATACGACTCGTTGTGGCATCGAATGGCAACGCATAATGCGCCAGATGCTTATCAAATCTGGCACATAAGATGTCGTAGGCAATTTACAGTGATTTTATTTATCGAACATGCTTAAGGGATATGTGGGCACGGAAGTATATAGTAGAGATTTGAAAAAGAGGTATGTATGATGAATGATAACAGGTAAATGGATTTGTAATTAGGTTAAAGGAATGTTATCTATCAAATCTTGTACATTGCTTGAGGGAACAGGAATATATATAGTATAGATTGATGCTGAGAGTAGTAACATTAGCGAATGTATATAAGATGTTTTACAAATATGTATAATACATGTATAACAGATGTATGACAAACGTATAACAGATGTAGAACACATGTATAACAGACGTATAACACATGTATAACACATGCATAACACATGTATAACAAATGTATAACAGACGTATAACACATGTATAACACATGTGTAACACATGTATAACAAATGTATAACAGCTGTATACAAAATGTGACATAGATGAATTACAAATGTATAACAGATGTATTACACATGTATAACAAATGTATAACAGATGTATACAAAATGTGAAATAGATGAATTACAAATGTATAACAGATGTATAACACATGTATAACACGTGTATAACACATGTATAATACATGTATAACACATGTATGACAGATGTATACAAAATGTGAAATAGATGAATAACAAATGTATAACAGATGTATTACACGTGTATAACAAATGTATAACAGATGTATATTAGATATATGACAAATATGCTACAAATGCATAACAGATGTATAATAATATATGTATATCAGATGATTTGACATGCGACGTGATTTGTCACGTATAGACAGTACATACTTGTTATGTAACTATATAAAGTATAGGTCTGCTTCTTGCCTGTATGAAATCATAGTCTACCTAATCATATAATTGCCCATATTTCCCACAAGTATAACAGCTCTAATTCGGCACTCTGTTATATCACATATTGAGCTAAGAAAGACGTCATCGTATGCCGCCCGAAATACGTCATCGATTAGGAGGTGTTGACTGTGCAAGCCCAAAATAAAGCTAGATCATAAATTAATCAAATCCCGCCCGCCTCCTGCCTTCAGTGTGTGTGTGTGTGTGTGTGTGTGTGTGTGTGTGTGTGTGTGTGTGTGTGTGTGTGTGTGTGTGTGTGTGTGCGTCATTATCCTTCGAGTAGGTCAGGTCAGGCGAGTCTATGAATCTTTGAGGTAGCTGCAGTTTTGAACCTTTAAAGCACTGCGCCGATTCGGCTTCAGTTCAAATTGCCAATGCCTGCCAGCCAATTCAACCTCCCCTCCGCACCCCTGGTACCACCCATTCATCATTATTAAGGCCTTTAATTTATGGGGCCGCGTTGTCGTTTTTTATGGCGTGTGTTTTACATTGACTATAACATCGAGTCATATATAGTATACTACTCGCATGTACCACCAGCACTCCCATGTTGTGTGGGGCACGCCAGCTGCCGCTGTCGACGTAGGCGTCGCTGCTGAGTTCAAAGTACGCACAGGTAGCAGAGGCAGCGACAGAGGCAGTGGCAGCGGCGGCGGCAGCGGCAGCGGCAGCTCCACATAAAATCGATAAATCTTAAAAATTCAATAACAGCCGCCGTTGCCGCACGCGAATCGCAGGCAGCAGCAGCAGCAGCAGCTACCCTCTTGCTTGGGGTGGCACTACCCTGGCACCCTCCCCTCTCCTTCTCCCCTCTCCATACTGCCTTTCACGCATATTTCAAAATCAAAGGCGAGGGTCAATGGCAAATTGGATTGCTTCGGCTTGCTGCTGTACTTGTATTTTGTACTTTATCTGTGTCTCTCCCCCACTCGCCCCACTCGCTCCACACCGCCCCCCCCCCTCTCTCTCTCTCCACTCTCTTTTCTCCTACTTTTCCCGTGCTGTAGTTGTAGTTGTGGCAAAATTAAAGATTTATCAAGTCGAATCAAACTGCCTTGGCATCAGTTTCTATCGAGGCGAAACTTTTAATTGGCGGCTTTAAGGCATTATGAGCTACGGCCCAAGCTAAATACGCCACGCCCACTCATCGACTGACTGAGTGACTGACTGGCTGACTGACAGGCTCTCTCGCCATAAGCCTTCATCGATGCAAGTGGAGCAGGCGCTTCAACTGGCTGGAAAACATGGAAAACTTTTCGCTTTCATGTCGAGGCCGACGTGGAAAACTTAAAGTGAATCTCATTATTGGCCTCCTTTCATGCTTTAAAAGGGAGGTACACTGGGCGGGGGGAGAGGCAGTCATGCCAGGTAGGCAACAAACAATTAATTATACACCAAAATAAGAGAGAGCCAGAGAGAGAGCGAGGGAGGGGGAGAGGGCGCGAGACTGACCAGAGCGGGGCAGGAGGTGGCAGGCAAACTCGGACCTGGCAACAGGCGAGCGAGGAACACACAATGACGACGGATAACGGCATTTTTTATGATTTGCCACAAGGCTGCTCGTATTTATTTATGTGTATGTGCGACTCTCTCTCTCTCTCTCTCTCTCTGTGTGTGTGTGTGTGGGCGACTCGCATTTCGCATTATTTATTGCCCATTCACACACACACACACTGGGACAAAATATGTAAATGCATGTGATATTTGTTTATTTTCGGCGACGGCTGCCCGCCTTACCTCCTCTTGCTCCCCTTGTTCCCCCTCGTTCGCACCTCCTACGCTGACCGGATACGGCAGCTGAGTGCCATCGTCTGCATTCCAGCAGCGTCTCAGCGGCACGCGAAGCGCCATTAAAGTTTCCATTTCAACATTTTTCGCATGACCAGAGTGAGTGCACAGCGTGGAGAGGAGGGGAAGGGGGAGTGGAGAGAGAGAGAGAGGGAAGATCGTTGAGTGGGTTCCTTGTTCGAGTGCATTCGCCGCGATAAGATACTTTGGTAACTCAATTAAGCCTCCAAACTGATACGGGACACCCCATCCGGACGGGCAGACGGGCAGCCAGGCCGCACTAGAATGCAAGCGGCACTTGATGCGATTGATTAAGCGCTTTTCACGCTAACCAGCGGGAAAAACTGTTGCAGTTAATTAACACAAATTAAAAGCGAATTTCATTTTCACAAAATTAACAAACAACAACAACAACGTGAGCATAAATAAAAGACTAAAAGAGCTGGCTCTCTCGGCTGTATGGAATCGTATACTGCACTGATCGTAAGAAGAAACAAAGTTGGCTTACCCTTTTTTGCACATTTTCAATGGTCGAAGGGTAAATCAAAGCAGATGAAAGTTAGAGTGGGATGGACCCGACTCAAAGACAGCGTTCGGCCAGTTTTGCAAACAAACACTACTTTGCTACCATCCTATATCCTTGCAGGTTCTTATATCCTCCGATCGTTCCTAGGCTAGTGATATATCATGATGCAAAATATTATGTCTAACTTTGATTTGGACTGATAAGTTAGTTATTCAGTAGTTAAGTTATTTCTATGATCAGTAGAGGTCTTAATACCGGAACCTGAATTCCAAACGATTGTTCCTATAGCAGCTATATGTTATAGTGGTCCGATTTCAATGAAGTTTTATACGCATATTATATATACAGAAAAAGTCTACTATAGTAAATTTGGTTGCAATATATTTACAAATAACAAAAATCGGCCGATAGTTTGTATGGCAGCTATACCATATATTGGTCCAATCCGACTCGTTCCGACCTATTTACAGAGTGTAGATATAAGAAGCATGTGTGTCAAGTTTCATTAAGATAGCTCCAAAACTGAGAGACTTGTTTGCCTTGCAACAGACGGACACACGAATATACGGACACCCGGACACACGGACACTTCTAGTTCGATTCCTCTGTTGATGCTGATTCAGAATATATATACCTTATGCGGTAGGAGATGTCTGCTAAAGTACTATGAAAACTCCTGGCCAGAATTCATAAATACTCTGCAAAGGTATAAATATATGACGATTCATGGAAAGAATATGGTTTTAAAAACTGTTTGACAGATAGAGAGACAAACAAAGCTAGTCCATATCTGTTTCTATAGATCAAGAATATATTTGATATAATGAACGAATGAAGTAATGAATGAATGAATAGGCAGCATTGCAAACAGCTGTCAGAAATTAATCTTCAGCTGTAAAGTTGTGTAATTAATGATATAATGAGCATTGTAAAACAAATGGACTGGTTAAGCTCAGTTGACTAAGGGTAAGTAACGGGACTCCAGCTCATACATAGGCAATTTAAAACTGGTAAGTCGGAGATGAACTTGGAAGACGACTCGACGTTATTTGCGGCTTATCTTGCAAGTCGATTGCAGGCGACTCTTTTACTGTCAATGTTCGCTTTGTTGTCTTCGTTTGTTGTTATCGTTGTTGTTGTGGCAGTTACTGTTGCTGCTGTTGTTACTGTTGCTGTTGTTGTAACTGTTGTTGTTGTTGTTGTTACTGTTGCTTGTGCCTAACAATTAAACCATTTGCAGTTTATAACCATGGCGTGCCATTAAACAGAATTAAGTCAGTCCGGCAAGCGATCCCAGGCCACAGACCCTCTCCAGGCCTACTCCTTCTCCACCTTCCCCTTCTCTCCCTTCTTCTCTCCCTTCCCCTCCTCCTACACACGGGAAGCAAAGCAGTCAGTCAAGCGCGTCGCCGTCGCCGAACTCTCGAGTTGCGATTCAAGTGGGGAGCTGCTGCGCCATAAATCGCTTATCACGCGACATTAAAACAACAACCAGAACAGTAACAACACAACAACAGCAGCAGCAGCAACAACAAGTTAAGAAACAACAGCAACAATAACAACAATGTGGGACGGCTGTTGCCCGCAGCCAAATGCCAAAAATTGCCGCACACAAAAACAATACGAAAACGAAGAGCGAGAAAATGTAACGGGCAACGAGTTTTAATGTACTACCCCAAGCCACTCCCCTCCCCCCTCGACACCCCGCCCTTGCCCCTTTTAGAAAACCTTGAAAAATGGCAACAGCAGATTAAGCGCATAAAATGGTTGCCCCAGCAGCATGCCGCCAGTGTGGGGCAACCCTGGCTGAAATTGGATTTTGGAGCAACGCAGGCGAGGGCGAAATAAAAATTAAGACGTCATCAAAATGCAATTAAAAGAGTAGGTAAAAATGAGAATAGCCGCAGATTTATTTAAGCCCACAGAGAAGAAGACAAAGAGAGTGAGAGAGAGAGACCCTCAACCCACAGTCCTCAACCCTCCATCCTCCATCCGCCATCCTGCATCCTTGCGGCATCTGGTAGCACTTCCGGTCTAAGAACAACAAATAGATTTATTGTTGATGGCATTATTAAATTTTCTTGATTTTCGCTTTTTGTTTCGTGTCATAATAAAAATGGCCAAGCAAAAGAGAGTGTGATGATAGCCCTCCCGGCTGGGCAGCCTGCCCCTCGTCCTGCCTCCCGCACATCCAGCCTCTGAGGGCGTTAAGCAGCGGCGAGCATATTGGAGCAACGCGCTAACGATGAATGCTCTGCATAAAGATAGAGAGAGAGAGAGCAGTGGGGAGAAGGAGATGCTGTAGAGGATTGAGGGTGCATGGGGGAGGCATGTCAGCGCACGACAACATCACGCCCCCGGGGCGACAGCTACAACAACAACAGAAACAATGGGAGAGCGAACTGAAATAAAAACAGACAAAAAAGCAACGCGGAAAATTGTGAAATGTTGGCCTTGAAATTAATGGTGAAGTTGACAAAACACTATGCCAAATTGACCCTGAATGGAACACTAAATTATAATAATAATAATGAACGTAATTCGGAAATAATCTTAAAGTAGGAAACTATGAGATTTACTAGAGATAATTGAGTTGGAATTGGAAACAGACTGGGAAGGTTGGAAGTGACTTTACATAGGTTTAGGTTGAGGCAGAGCAGGCAATAAGTTTAATATTGGATAGTAAGTGGAACTTACTGAAAAAATGTGGACAGATAGATAGATAGATAGATAGATGGATAGAAAAATAGATAGATAGATACATAGATAGATTAATAGATAAATAGATGGATAGATAAATAGATAAAAATATAGATAGATAGAAAAATAAATAAATAAATAGATAAAATAATGATTAAAAAAACAAAAAAAAAAAGATTGAAAAAACAAAAGATAAATAAATAGACAGATAGATAAAGTTAGAGACTATATGATCAGGAGTAACGAAACTAAAAAATAAATGGTTAATCTTCTTCTACTCTATTCCAGAACTATGTTACTTTTCATAGTAGATGTGAATTAGAAACCCTTCTCAAGTAGACTTAAGAAGTCGGTCTTTATGTTATAAATATATGTTTTTGGATATAAGAAGGTGATCTTTTACAAATATCTTAAGTACATTTATATTTGTTATAACATAAGCCAAAGGAAGCCAAATTCAAATCTCAAAACAGACAGACAGATGAGTAAAGTAAGAAACTCAATTAAAGTCAACTTCATATACCTTAAAGAATGTATGTTATGTATATGTGTAGATATTTTTCACATATTTTAAATATGTAAAGAACTAGTTTAAAGTTTGATACCACAATGCTCTCTTTGTTAGTTCCAATATAAAACTTATTTCAAGTCGAAACAGACAAATTAAGAAAATCACAGGCTGAGTTTCTCCTATTCCAGAATTCGATCAATGCATAAAGTACTTTTACAACACTACACTACAACACTACAATTTTCTATAATATATATTATCTCTATCATAGATGCTAATCAGTAGTATAACAAGATCTTGGATATCAGAAGTGTAAAATGCAATAAAAGCTTATCTAGTTGACCATAAACAAGTCACTGTGCCTTAGCATGATATTTTAAATATATACATATATATAGAAATATATATATATACTATATTATATATGTAAAGCCCAACTAAACAGATATAAAAGTGATATTAGTTATTATATGCCACTGTCTTTTGCAGTTACCTTTTGATTCCATTTGCTTTATACGCACAATTCCGTTTAGCCATTAGCTGATCAATTGGGGCCATTAAAGCATTGGGTGTTAGTCCTGCTTGTCGATATGAGGACGACAGCAAAGCTGTTTTCATTATCAAAAGCCATTGAGCAGGATGAAGGGGAATGCAGAGGGGGAAGGAGTGTGGGAGAGACTGCGACAGCAGAGGGCTGACAGCAATCACAGTGCCGATAAGAACGTAACACACGCACACACAAACATCTGCAGCTACACACATGTCACAAGACCTGAAACAGAGGGGGAGAGGGAAGGGGAGAGAGAGAGAGAGAGAGAGTTGGAGAGCATGAGAAGCTGTTGCAATCACTGTGGGCTGCTAAGCTGGCTGAGTGCGTAAGTAATCTCGACGCTGAGATTGCATTAAAGCCAAACAATATTTAAAAACGTTTTACTCATTTGCCACGCCCCCTACAGCAACGCCCTCCACTTGCTGATACCCCAGAGACATAACTGTAATTACAAGAGTACACGACGAGTCGCGCTTTGCAGCATCGCGGCGGCAGCGTCTGCTGCGGAAATGCCGCAAGCAGCCAAATCGAAAATACAACGAGCTGAGCAAAAAAGAGAAAGAGCGAGAGAGAGAGAGAGAGAGAGAGAGAGAGAGAAAAGTAAATTAAAAAACGAAGCATGAAATAAGAAAATTTATCAAGAGAAATACAGTTGGGGACGCGAAGCAAAGCCAAAGCCAGACGCAGCAGAAGTGCAGCAGGCAGAGGCAGTAGGCAACAGTAAAAGGCAGCAGGCAGTGGCAGAGGCAGTGGCAGCAGGCAGAGGCAGCAGGCAGTGGCAGAGCCAGCAGGCAGAGGCAGAGGCAGCTTCTCGCAGAGGCAGATCCTCGCCAAGCTGCCAGGTGGGCACAATTTAATTTCTCAAGTTGTGTCTCTCTAATCAAAAGGATTTTTATCGCCTTGGCAACGACACCGACGTCGCGCCTTTGACAGCATTTTTATACAGTCTGCAAAACGCTGACAGGCAGCTGCAGAAGCAGCTCCAACTCCAACATCGACTCCAACTTCAGCTCAGTCTCCGTGTGCGGGGCTAACTGAGTCACTGTGACAAGGACACGACATGAGCCAGGCAGGAGCTTGCATGCAGCACGCAGTAGGACGCAGGCAGTGGCAGAGTAGGAAGTGGAGTAGGCAGCAGCAGGCTGGAGTAGGTGAACAGGCAGAGGAACAGAGAGAGGAGCATGCAGAGAGTAACAGGCTGAGGCAGGCAGAGGAAGAAACAGAAGGCAGCCTGCTCAAGAACAGGCACAGGAGCAGGCTAAGGCAGGCAGTCTGCAGCAGGCAGAAGCAACCAGAAGCAGGCCAGGAGCTGCCTGACTGAAGTGTGTGTGTCACAAACATGACAGGGCGACGTCAACCGCCGCCAGCGCAGAAGGAAGCAGAAGAAAAAAAAAAAAGAAACACAGCCAAGATGCAAAGAAAAACTGAGTAAATCATTTGGCCAAGCCAAGCGAAAAGCTGAGTTTTCCTCACTTCTCTCTCTCTCTCTGTTTTGATTTTTCCTTGCGGAGGCGACAACTAATTAAATTAGGCAATGCTTGCGCAATCCTTTTCGGCTGCTGCGGCTGCAAAACATAAATAAACCGAGCAGCGATGCCGGCGTCGCAGTCAAGGCAAACGTCGTGGCCGTCGTCGCCGCCGTCATTGCCTTCCGCTTCCGTGCCGGAAACCATTTTGGCGTGAACTCAGCCAAGTTTTCTGAGAGTTTCTCATTTGCAGCGCATTTCGCTTGAATTTTGCATTAGCCAGGCAAGTGGGGAGTGGGTGGGAGTGGGCTGGGCCTGGGGGTCGGCGCTAAGTGCAGGCTCGTTTCAAATAAATATGCCGCAAAGCAAACAAACAATCAGCAGCCCGAGGGAAACTGGCTGTGTGGGGGGGCGGGAGAGGAGGAGAGAGACGGCCACAAAGCAAACGACGCGTCAGGCAACCGCAGTCCAACACTGCCAGCGGGAGCCGTTAGCCGGCAGGCAGCAAAGCCGTGTACCCAGAGCAGCTAGAAGTCAGCACCTCCAGCAGCAGCAGCAGCAGCACCAGCACCAGCAGCAGTTAGCAGTCACCAGAAGCCGTTAGCCAGGAGCCGTAAGGCCAGGCAGCTCCCCTCGATTGTTGAATGGCAGCTGTACCTGCCTCTGATGGCCTCACTTCCGTCGCCATCAGTTGGCAAACGACGTCAACGGCCGCCATTTGCAATTCAATTGCAAAAGCGCCACCTTTTGACGAGCGCCGGAAATCGCTTACTATGCTGCTAAGCGGCACCGAGGCAAAAGCAAAAGGTTTACCCATACTTACCACGACCCCCGACCCCTTGCCCCTTACCCTCTGCCTAACTACCGACTTAAGTCGAGAGTCGCAGCCAGAAATTGCACAATAAAATGGCAACATTTCGCCAGCGACAAGAACTAATATCGTATATAAATATATAGAGTGTATATATAGACTGTGTGTATTTATATTTAAGTGTGTGTGTGTGTAGGGGAGACTGCAGTGCGAACATTCAATGGGGGTCCAAGGTTAGTGTCGGAGATGGACGTGAAACACGACGTTGTCACGAGGTAAACAACGTATTTTATACTGAAGTTGCCATTAAGGAGTATTTCAAAGATAAGCTGAAAGACCATCAGAAGCAACCCTATGGTAACCCTATGGTATTCATAAGGTAATCCTATGATAATCCTATGGTAAACCTATAGTAACTCTATAGTAATCCTATAGAAACCCTACGATAACTATATGGTAACCCTATAGTAGCCCTAAAGTAATCTGTTACTAACCCTATGAATACCCTAAGGTAACCCTAAAGTTACCCCATGGTAACCCTATAATAACCTTATGATAACCCTATGGTAACCCTCTAGTAACTCTATAGTAACCCTATGGTAACCCCATGATAACCCTAAGGAAACCCTAAAGTTTCCCCATGGTAACTCTATAATAACCCATGGTAACCCTATAAAAACCCTAAGATAACCCTATGGTAACCCTAAAGTAACCCTATAAGAACTCTATAGTAACCCTATCGTTATCTTATAATAATCCTATTGTAACCTTACAATAACCCTGTAGCAACCCTGTAGTTACCCTATGGTAACCCTCCATAACTATAAGGTACTGTATTGTTACCCTTTAGGTACCCTATAGTGACACTGTAGTAACCCTAAAGAAACCCTAAAATAACCCGGAAGTAATTCCAAAATACGGCGGAAGTAACTCTGAACCAACTGCAAAGCGAGCTAATAGTATTTCTGAACAATTTAAGTCAAAACCCTTTAAGTCAGCCTAAAGTACAGCTGAAGTAAGCCTAAAGTAGCCCAGAAATAAGATGCCTATAATTTAAAAGTACCCCTAATAGAACACTTTACTTACATCCAAGTCAGTTTCCGTCTAGTCTAAATTTGATATTGCCAAAAAGAGTTTTCTAAATTAACAATAGCTCTTGCAAAATCCCTTAAACCGTACTGCAAAATAACATGAAACATCTAAAATATTTTAGCTTTTGAGCTGACCAAAGCTTCAGGCACATTTTCCCTTAAATTTTCATTGCATTTCACTATTCAACAAATGCTTTTTCTTGCAGAAAAACCACAGCAACAGAAATGCGTCAGCAACCAATTGTACTCTTTCTAGAGAATTCTGCTCTGTTAGTAACCACACCGATGCAATATGGTATTAAAAACAAATGTGAAATCATATGAAAGTCATGTACGGGAACTGAAGGAACTACAACACACTACATCTTCAACACCACCTTAGCATCTTCTAAATATGAGTTTAAGTTGAGCATCCATTGTTACAAGAAGAGTAGATGTGAAACTCTTGTGTTCGAAACTTATGTGAAATAGGTTAAATCCCTTCAAAGCCCTGATTACATAAGCTCTGAGAATAGTGCACTCAAATCGACAGCCCGAGACTCACGCGACCATCTCTGGGGGTCATTACTAAGGCAATCGCTGGGCAAAAATGCAAGTCAATTAAGTAGCAAACGGTTGGATGGCAACAGAGCAAACAATCGCAGCGAGAAGCATTTCAAGCATCTTCTGCATAAATCGAGAGCAAATTGAGCCAATTCCTGGATAAATACTACGCACTAACGAGATGAAAGATGAGAAGCAATGAGAGATGGGATGAGTTCGAGATGAAGATGGAGGAGGAGGAGGAGAAGGAGGAGGCGGAGGCAGAGGCTGCACGATGAGAGCCGGCGCATTACCAGCAAAAGTGCCATAAAAATGTGTATTAAAATGAGTAAAAACATTTATTTGCATAAAGTCGGCCACGAGCGAATGCGACAGCAATTGACAGAGAAAGAAAGAGAAGGAGAAGTCCAAAGGGGCAGAGTGAGAAGCTCTACAATACTATACTATATATATATATATAGAAAGCTGCACTGCGAGTGGGGAGCAAAAACTATTTGGAGTGGCTAAAGTTTTAGCTGCGTACACTTTTAGCCCGACTCGAGCTCTCTCGAGGATGCACTCGAGTCACGCATAAGTTGCAGCAAGCAGGTCGAAGCTGGCAACACCAACAAATGACAGCGACGCAGGAGAAGGTGGCGGAGGAGGAGGAGAAGGAGGTAGATGCATCAAGGAGCGGCAGCAAATTGTAAGTGAAGCCAAAAGGTCACACACAAGCTTCCACACACACACTCTCGCACACTCGTACACATTGCAGCGAAGTGCGTTTCAGGGTTGCAGCACCAGTGGGCGCCCAACGTGCTCAGCATTGACTGCATGCATTTGGGCGCCCATCTATAGTGCCTGCAATTGGACTCGAGTTAATGCAGAATCCCTCTGAATTTATTGCAACCACTTACGCACACTGCAACAAAATGGAACTTAAGGTTACCATGTGCTTGGGCGCCCAACGTGCCCACCTCAAAGGTCTTCATCTGCTTCTGAAATTTTGCACTTTGACTTAGTGTTGAATTATAATTCATATTTGCAATGAGCACTGCATTATGCGTACATGCAGGAGAGTGGGCACCCAACTTGGGCTTATGATTTGAGTGCCTTTTAGGTAAATTAATGTGACTATCACTTTGTTTGACTATTCCGGTCTAGTTAAGTAAATAAATAATATGTTCAATGTTATCGAATCAATCAGCAACATATTTGCAATTATGGCTATACACACACACACACACACACACACAGACACACACAACTTTCTAGACTGTAAACCAATGTTCTTATTGCATTTTGGTCGAATCAATTGTCTCTCTCTTTGTTTAGCATATTTGAAATGTTGTCTAAACCTCACAAACAACTCTCCAAATGCACCTTGATTATGCATAACTAACCACTAAGGTTGCTACTGTGGCCCAGTGTTGTTGCTGCCACATACTTCAAATGCTGCGTATCATAGCAAAGGACAGAGTCTCTCAGTCATTCCGTCTCAGCTTGGAGAATGAACTTGGGCATTGCAGCAAAGCCCACAAAATGAAAATACACGCAATCAATTCTGTTTACCCCTGCAGCTCTCTATGTGTGGGAGTTACACACGACGCTGTGTAGGTGTGTGTGTCGGTGTGTGTGTGTCGGTGTGTGTGGGAGTGTGTGTGGGAGTGTGCGTGTTATTCTCCATGTGTTGCCTGCTGCAAGTCAAAGTCAAAGTGCCGTCAAAGTCGTGAGGGCCGACGGCGATTAACTTAAGTCAAACATTGAGTGATTGTTTTGCACTGCCAGCGTGGCTGAGAATGGAAGAGAGAGTTGTGGCAACTCTGGACAGTCGACTGGCTGATTAAGCCAGCTGCATTTGTTATCCACACGGATGTACAAATGGAGCCACAGTTGCCAGGCAGCTAGACAGTCGTCAGGCAGATGGAGCTGGTTGCAGCAGGAGACACGCAAAACGCGTCAACATCATCGACGTGGTGGCAACAACTGTAGCTGGAGTAGTGGCAGCCACAGCAGTGACAGGATTTCCGCGGCATCCGAACGGATAAAAATAAATTCAGAAATTGCTACCGCTTCTGCCTGCCTCACACCAGGAGCAGGCAGCAGAGGCAGCAAAGGCAGCAGAGGCAGGCAGCACTCGCAACTGGCAACTGGCAACTTTTCCCCAAGTGTCGTTGCTGTTGTTCATCTTCCTTCGTTTTCTTTCTTTTCGCTGTTTTCTGCTTGGCATCCGCCGGGATACGTGTGCTTTAAGTCCTTCGTCGTTGGCACTGGCAATCCTTACTCTATCTGCAACTCTCTCCTCGTTGCAGATTCGATTTACGTCGCTTTAACTTTTGCCGTCGATTGCGTTTTGCATTCGCATTTTAATGCGCCCAACGCGACGTGGCTCTGTCCCTAAAGCATTTGCAGTTGATCCAGTGCGTGACACGCATACACACACACACACACACAAACACACACGCACACACAGTTAGCAGGCACTGTAGTGCCATAACTGGGGGACAATCCATCAAAGTTTTGCAGTTTCGCTAAGAAAATGAACATCAATTAGTCGGCATACAAAATTGATGTCAATCAGCTCGAAACGAGCTAAACAAATCCGCTGCACTGACTCAATTTGCTCGACTGTCCGAAAAAAAGCCGAAAAGCAAATGAAAATCTACCGCTTCAGCGTGAAGGGGGACGGGGTAGACTGTGGCTCAGCTATTAGTTTTTCCAGCTGTCGTAATTATGGCGCGTGTCTCACAATGCACAGCGTGTTGTGACTTGAGCTCAGTGCGATCTCTTTAGTTTGCCAAAGAGCTCAAGTTGAGTGCGATGTTGCTCAGTCGCTGCCTTAGCGTTAGTCTGAGTTGTTGTTGTCGCTGCCTCTCTCTCTGTCTCTTCTTTCCACTCATTGCGCTAATGATAAATGGACATTGGGATTGGCGATGCGATAATGAGAGGGCACGTGCTCGAGCTATCCCCGTTCCTCCACCTCTCACTCTCTCTCTCTCTTGCTCTATCTGTCCCTCTTCCTCCCCCACTCCCTCTCCCTCTCGCTGTGTGTGTGTCTTTGCCTTTACATTAATCATAGCATACTTATGAGCGTCAAGTGTAATTGAAAGACATTACGAAAACTTGTTTAATGGCCTCCGCGTTTGCTGTTATGGATTTATAACAGCACTTCTTCGCTTCCACTTCCACTCCTCCTCTTTTTCGTCTCTTCATCCATTTCTTCTTGTTTTTTGTTATTGTTGCTCTTTGCCAATGCATTATTGATTGTCAAACTTAGTCCATAACGCCGAAGACGTATCACTGCTCAAGCTCACCAGCTGCGAGCGCTAATTGCGAGTGAGCCCCACACTCACTGCTCCCGCTCCAACAACAACAATTAAGCCAGCATGCTTTGGTGGAGAGAGAGAGGGGTAACGGCGCAGGGGGGGGGCCTTGGGTCAACTCATTAGGATAGATAGGCGCGCGCACTATGTCGGGTTTTTTGGGGCCTTGTGCCGCTTTGATCAGCTGCGCTGATAAATTAAAATAAAAACCACATTTGCATTTTACACACACACACACACATACACACACACACACACACATGCACACACACATGCATATATATTATGGTACGCGCGGATTTGTCGGTGGCTTCGTGCCTGGTTCGACAGATTCGGCCGCGTTGGACGTGTGGCTTTTGTGGCGCAGCTCTTTGATTGATAGAAACACAAGCTGCACAAATTGCGTTACTCAGGCACATTCAATATTTACAGCATTCTTTGCGGCAACGTTGCTGCCACTGCCTTTAAAGGCTGCCACTTTAAAAATATCAATCCAGACGAGCTGCTACCTAGAAATGGCTTCAAAAAAGTTATGCAAAATTGCAAAATATGCGCTCGCACAGCCAGACACAGTTGCTCTTTCTCTCCCTCTCTCTTTCTAGCTCGCTCTTCCTAGCTCTCTCTCCTCTTCTCTTTTTCTCGCACTCTCCCTCTCTCTTTCTCCCCCGCACACAGTTAATAAAAGTTTATGCGTAGAATCAGCTCATAAAGCTGCCCTCTCAACTTTAGATATAATTAAATTTGGCCAACAATGTGGCGCACTGCCGACTGGCTGCTGCTGCCTGCTGTCCCCCACTGGCTGCGATATATATGAGTATATATTTTCATATTCCTTGGCAGATATAATTTGCCAAAGCTTTTCATTCTTTTCGTGCTTTTTTTTCTTGCCTGCTTTGCATAAAGTACAAAGGCGGGAGCAACTGTGAACAAGGCTAATATCTTTTTTAAATCATAACTTGCCTTATAAACGCAGGGCCAGGTACCGCCCCCTCCCCCTTAGGCAGTATGCGTAACATGTTGGGGCAGAAGAGAGGGGAGAGTAGGGAGAGGGGAGGGGGTTGACTCCCTCTTTGCATAACGCGCAAGTTAAAGTTCCGTTGGCGTTTGAATAATTGTTTGACATTTTGAATAATTTAATTCAGCGACTGTTTCCAAGTGTTGCTCGAGTGAAAATGAAATTGAAAACCAGATTTACCCAGTGTGCTGCCCCTGCCCCCACACCTTCTCCCCCCCCCTTTCTCCCCCTGCCAACGCTGCGTCGAGTTGAAGTTCAAGATTATGGCTTTGGGAATTTCGTTGACGACGACGGGCCACTTTTTATTATTTGTGCAACAAAGCGCCCACGGGGACTGGGATTGGGTGTGAGGGGGGGCGTGTCACTCCCTGGAGGCGGACATGGCGGCATGGCGAGCGAACTGTTCGCTAATCGAGCAATTAAACACGTCTCGCATTCGCAGCAGACCAGGCCAGGCCAGGCCAGCCAAGCGGGCAAACTGCCAAACAGCTAAACAAGCGACTCAACCAAGCCAAGCCAAGCCAAGCCGAGCCGAGCCACTCTCCGCAGGCTGCAGGTAAACCACACTAGCCTACAAAGCAGCTCGAATTGACATTGTCTGCTAAATTATTTAGTCGCCTGTCCGCTGTCCACAGTCCGCTTAAGGCTCCTGCTTGTCGGCTGCCATGACAACTAATTCGAGTCTGTGTAAATTATAGAGAGAGAGAGATGGAGAGAGAGTCAGAGAGAGAGAGAGAGAGAGAGAGAGAGAGAGAGAGAGAGAGAGAGGGAGAGGGAGTCAAAGAGAAAAAGAGAGAGAGGGGAAGAGATGTAAAAAATATTTAAAACAGAATTGCTTAATGCACTGCAGGCCAAGACTGCTGACATGCTTGAGCAGCTCACCTTAGAGATTTATAAATTTTCATATGCAAGCGTTGAGGGAATTGTGACATCTTTGATTTAAGAAGGCAAGATCTTGAGAATTTAAGTTACCTTAATATTTATGGACATATATGTTATACTCTGGTGAAGTCTCAGCTGTTTACATTGTGAAACATTTAAGATCTACGAAGCTGAATGAGCATATCATATAGGAGTTGCATATATCAATCTTAGAGAAACTTCTAGTGTCATTTTATAAATTATAAATTTTATGGGGTATAAATGTCGTTATGTTAACAAATCTGAACTGGCCAACCTGTAAGTTACTTATTGCTATTGTAGAATCGAATAAGAAACGAGACATATAACTTAAAATGACTGTAAAGATTATTAAATATGGTTTGCAATTATTGTGAATTGATCTAAGGAAAGATAAAGCAAATAAAAATGTAGAAAAACTAGTATTTATTTTTTAAGTTATATAATATATTATAAATATTAATGATGTATCAAATATATGTATATATCAGTCAAACTAGTGTAAATATTTATGATATATCAAATAGAATAAAAGAACTAGTACAAATAATTATGATATATCAAATATATATATCAGTCAAAATAGTATAAATATTTATGATATTATATATCAAACAGAATAGAAAAGATAGTATAAATGATTATGATATACCAAATAGAATAGAAAAACTAGCATAAATATTTATAATATATCAAATATATATCAGTCAAACTAATATAACTATTTATAATATATCAAATAGAATATAAAATCTAGTATAAATATTTATGATATATGAAACAAAATAGAAAAAAGAGTATAAATGATTATGATATATCAAACAGAATAGAAAAAATAGTATAAATATTTATTATATATCAAATATATTTCGATATTTATATTTTATAGTTTTATATTTTAAATATTTTAAACGCACTTTCCCATCACCACATGTATACTCAAAAGAATTGAGCAAAGGAAACTTAAAGTTTAACCACATTAACATAAAATACCTAATCGATAAATGTAGTGTTGTATAATGATATTTTTGTAGTAGAATAGTGATATTCCACAAAAGACTTTCCCAAAGTTAACTGTGAAATGTAAAATATTTTTTGGATTATGAAGTATGACAAAGTTTGCCCTCAAATGAGCTTCAAGAGTTTTCTCGTCCATACAAGACGCTAGTACATTTACTTTACTGCTGACCTTGAAGACTGCGTAGACTTCCCCCTTGGTCTATCTGCCGCTCAGATATTATTTTTAGCCAGGCCTCATTCCAAGTGAAATCCTCCATAAGACTTTGCTGCCATTACAAAATAATCCCCCATTTCAATGTGACAGGAACCCTGTTGGCCAGTGTACAGCATTGTTGTGGGTGACCAGTTGTTGCTGCTGTGCTTGTTGTTGTTGTTTCGGCACTCAGCTCGTTGCCACCTGCTGCAACTTCAAAGCGACGCACGACGATGACGATGTCGACGAAAAAACTAAAACAGTTTAAGTGGCACTTTTATGGCATTGCCAAGGGGCCGACGTGGCAGTCGACGTCGCAGTCAACGTCGACGCCTTGCCCTGATAATTGCCAGCTGGCAAAGAGTTGGCGGGAGGGGGGGGGCGGCGGAGGTAGGTGTAGGGCATAGGTGCTTACCTGAGGCCGAAGACATTTGCAGTGGCTTAGGGCCGGCATATTAATAGCCTAAGCAAAGCCGTCTACGCCGACTACGCAGCCAATTAAAGCCGGGAAATGGATAAAGTGCTTATTAATTCGGCGCTTAAATTTCTTCATTTACCTGTTTACAAAAAACAAAGGACTCTCGCTATCTCTCTCTCTCTCTCTCTCTCTCTGTTTCTCTTTGCGCCATTGGCCATGCAAAGCCAATTGTGTGACTAAATGTGCTCCATTTCCAGGCCCATTTGCGCTGTCTCTTTTTCAGTAACTCCCTCTTTCCCTCTGCCTCTCTCTGCTGGTGTCTCTTTCTCTGTGCGCTTTTCCGACTGTCGCACATTTGACTAATGCACAACAAAAGTGGAGTGTTACAGGATATGCATAATACATCGGGTACACTTGTAAGTGAGACAATAATAGAAGAAGAAAAAGCGCTTCGTCGCACACAGACAGCGACAGGCTCAAGCTGGCAGCAGCAGCAGCCTGCTGTCGGATAGACGCACACACACACACTCGCACAGTCACACAGATACAGAGTGGGCAAAGCAAAGCGCAGAGCACGAGAAGACAAAAAGCAACGGCAAAAGGATGACAATACAAACTGGCGTTGCTCGGCTCGCACGCAGTCGCTAGGCCAGGCTGAGTGTGCGGCTCGACGGCGACAGTATGCCACAAGAACACACACACACACACACACGTACATAGACACAGCAACTGGCAACTGGCAACAAGAGTGCAAAAACGGACACCGACAATCGGCAGAGTCAGCTTTAAAGCATGACCTGCTACTGGTCTGCCTCCGTCTCTGCCCCTGCCTCTGCCCCCGACTCCATCTCTAACTCTGCTCTTCACACGCACACATCATTTTTTAACCAACTGGCAGAACAAGCACAATGAGTATGTTACGCAAAGCGCTAAGCCCCCAGGCAGCCCTTCACCTCCTCTACACTTTGCTGCTCTCTTCTCACACACTCTAGCTTGACCCATATCCATCCATGCTATGCGCACCTAATAAGCATGCACGTTGACCTTTGTAGCAAAAGGAAAAAAAAACACACACGCACACACACACACACACACATACGAGCGTGAAAGCGTGTGAAAGCTAATTAAAGTGGCCCACGCGGCGTATGCGCAATATAAGTGAAAATAAACTGCATATGCAACTGCACATAAGTTGGCCATAGCTATGCACACACACATACACATACGCATACAGAGCGATTTAAATATAAATGAATGTTCATTATGCCCGGCACTTTTTAAGCTCGCCAACAGCAACAACGACAACGACAACAACAACAACGACAACTAACTTAATATACGACAAATTTGCATATTAGCAACGTCACAACAAACATGAGAAATGCAAATAAAATGCAAAATGAAAAACTGTTGCGAATTGAAATCTCATTTCATAATTTTGGATTATTTTTTACACATAGTGCAGCTTAAAATTGCCACACGATGTGTAAATATTAATTTACTGGCGACATTTCAGAGCAATAAAATAATAAATTAATAATAATGCCACGAAACCGAAGATTTAATACCCTCGCAGATAATTGACTGCTCTGATTGTTCCCATAATAGTTACATATAATGATACAAAATTAAATAATAGTGTATGTATTTATTGACAGCCTTAATAACATATACAAGATGAACATAATCAAGTGTTTTTCATTTCTAACTGATTGTTCCTATGGCAGCTATATGTTCTACTGCTTCTATTTCGATGAAATCTTATGTGCATATTATTTATATACAAAAAGAGCGATGCTGTAAATATCTTGAAAAATAACAAAAATAGGCCGATAGGTTGTTTGACAGCTATAGGATGTATAGGTCTAACCATTTCAGATTTATATACAGCGTGCTGAAATAAGAAGTAAGTATGAAGTTATGAGACTTACAATAAGTTTACAAATCTTAATTATATAAAATATTTAACAGTCTTTTGAACTGTATTGTGAAAGAATAAACCTAATGATCAGCGTTGGGTCGGAAGGTCATTGGCGAAGACGGCATCGGTCGAATACTGGTGGTTAGAATGTGAAGTTAATAAGTAACTTCAGTTCCTTCTTTTTGTCAAAATAACTCTAAAAGTGAAAGACAATTTGTGTTGCAATAAACGAACAGACAGACATACTAACGGACAGACAAACAGACTAACGGACAGACTAACATACGGACAGACAGACATACAGACAGACAGACATGACTAATTCGACTCCTCCGTTAATCGCAGATGTCTCCCAAGCTGCATTTCCAACTACTGGGCAAAATGAATACAATCTCTTCAAGATTATAATCAAAGAGAACAAACTGTGTTTAATAAAACTCAGTAGAACAGAATACCTTGTAATGACATAGCAAACAAGTATAAATATATACCACGTTAAAGGGTATATAAGTATATTGGACAGCAAGTATAGCTAAGTATCTTTCTTCAATATCTTTCTGTGTAGCCAGGCAATTTGCAATTTCTGAGAAACTGACAGCAATTTCAAGCTTAAAGCTACATAATACTCCCATTGAGCCAACCCGTCCGTTGCAAACAAATGTAATTCAAGCTCTTCAAGCTCGCAGAGGATGTCAGGCGCAAAATTGTGAATGACAGGTAACTATGCAAATATTCAATTTTCACAAAGGGCTTACTGGCACCTGTAAGGCAATAATATAATTGGACTTATCCCACTTATTAATTACGACCCGAGCCAACTGAACACGGAAAAAATAGCCCTTTTGTTCTTTTTAGAATTCATAGAAAATAGTTTCAGGCACTGTGGGAAAAAGTATCTTATATCTTTTGAAAGTTACACTCCCCCTTTCATTGTTGTCACGCGTATGGAATCTCGTACGTAAAAAGTATGTTAATCAAGCTGGGAATACCTTTCCATATGCACTGAACGGATTTGAATTATATAGTTCTATCCCTTGAATTAAACTGCGGTTCATGCAGACTAGGCCAAAGCAAGTTTCTGTTCTAATCGATTCTATTCTGAACATATTTCTATAGAGTGACACAAGTAACAAAGAAGTAAGTTATAGCATGATAGAGAGTAGTTTCTAGTCATGCAGACTTCCTAAAACTCTTACTAGATTACCCGGTATCAAACACCATCTTTTATAGCTAACATCGATTGTACTTGAATCACATGATGCCACAAGAACTCTGGTCCCCCGTCTATAAATGACTGAAGTAAGAAAGTAACACCAAAGTGATCTAGATTAGCTTACAAATAATTTACTATGAATCAGTTATATCCAAATTCAAAATCATGAATAGAATCCGCAAGCATTTATATATTCGCAACCTGACTAACATATTTGGGTCACCTGATTCCGCCAGAAGTTGGTTCGAAATTCAAGATTGCCTTCTAATCTATTCTATTGTGGAGTCCCATTTATAATGTGACTCAAGTAAGAAGCTATCATAGCATGATAAAGAGTATTTTCATTTTGTTTCAAGTCTTATTAGATTACCCGCTATCAATCACATAAGTGATATAGATTAGCTGATGCTGATCATTTAGATAATTATGTCCCCAATGGTGCTTCACCTCATGCATACTTTATGGTCAACTGTGAAAATTGATGAGGCTTGTGGATTTATTATTAATAATCTAGCAATAGATAAGACTAGAGTGTTCGGTATATAATAGAGCATTGTCGCCTTTGGTCTTAACATGAGAAACCATTTGATAAGGGAATAAATCAATTGTTTAAACAGTCGCTTTCGAGACATTCAATCGTGCAGAAGTCTTTTGTGTGCCAAGGAAAATGAATGTCCACTATGATAGTAAGGAGAAAATCTGGAGTACTCCAAAGGAGAAGTCCATCTACAGCAAGGATGTTTCTGTGGGCAAAATCATATTCAATACCATGAAGAATTGGCCCAAGAATGTCTGCCAGGTGAAATTGTCTCGGCATTCCCAAGGACTATTCGCCTTTTACTGGAATTTCCTTCACAGATTTCTGACACCGACGGCATTGTGGTGACCAGTGGAGAGGCCATCACCTGGGCCATACGCATTGCACAGCATTTCAAGCAACGCGGACTGGATCATCGGGATGTCATCGGTATTGTGGCAAAGAATACTACATACATATTGTCCCTGGGCGTCGCTTGCCTCTTGAACGGCACTCCGTTCCATGCCGTGAATCCGATGTTCGATGAAGGTCGGTATGAGTTTATCTTGATTGTTGTCAAGTCACTGACCAGTTGCCCCTTTTATCACGTAGAGAGTCTGAAGTACATGTACGCGATAACCAAGCCGAAGGTGGTGTTCTGTGATGGCCAAGACTACGAGAAGGTTCGAGCAGCGACCAAAGATTGGCAGCCAGAAATCATCACGACAAGTGAATCGGTTCCTGGCGTGCTTGGCATTGAAACTCTTTTGGTGGAAACAAAAACTGAACACTTCTATCAGTGAGTGCAAAAGAAACCACTTGAAATTTAAAAAAATTATCTTCAATCTGTACATGATTAGGCCGGAACCACTTAAGGACGGTCCCGATCAAACTGTGGCCATACTTTGCTCCTCTGGCACCACGGGCATGCCCAAGGCCGTTTGCATATCTAACCATGTGCTCATTCAGGAAAGAATGTGAGTATCTCTGAGGGGCAATCAAAGATTGGCGAGTTCTGAAGTGCAGTTATCTCTACTACCTACTTGCAGGTTGATGAGCAGTGAGACGGTGTTCTTTATTAACAGCACTCTAGACTGGATTACGGGATTGTGGGCATTCATGTTTAGCGCCTTCATTGGCAGTACTCGCATCATTTCGAATAAACCCTTCTCGCCAGAGTACTTTGTTCATTTGGTTAAGAAGTACAAGATCAACCTCACCACAATGGCACCGGTCCATCTGGCAGCTTTGGTTGCCTGCAAAGAGGCGACACCCTTTGCCTTGTCCTCGCTACGTAACCTGAACTATGGCGGAGGCATCTTATCGAAGGCCACTTTGCAGAAGGCCCAGGAGTTGGTCAAGAATGCCGTCATGAATTCCGCCTATGCCATGACCGAGGTGGGACCCATCACCATAAGCTATGGCATCAACAACTCGACGAGTGCTGGCAAGCCTGTGCCTGGCAATCGTGTTCGTATTGTCGATGAAGCTGGCAACAATCTGGGACCCAATGAGACGGGAGAGATCTATGTACATACCGGAGAGAAATGGAATGGCTACTATGGCAATCCGGTGGCCACACGCCAGATACAGGACTTTGAGGGCTGGATCCACACGGGAGATCTCGGGTACTTTGATGACGAGAAACAGCTGTATGTGGTCGATCGCAAGAAGGAGACACTCAAGTATCAGGGCACTCACTATTGGCCTACCGAAATCGAACATGCCATCCGTGAGTTACCCCAAGTCCGGGAGACTTGTGTGGTCGGCGTACCCAATGAACTGTTGGGCGATGCAGCCGGTGCTCTGGTTGTCAGAAGTGAAGGCAGCAACATAACCGAAAAGGAAATCATAGATCATGTGGCTCAACGTCTGCCCGTCATTACCAAGCAGCTGCACTCAGGAGTCAAGTTCGTGGAGAGGCTGCCCTACAATACGAATGGAAAGACCGTGCGGAAGAAGGCACTCGAGATGTTTATCGCTGCAAATTGAATTACTTATTAAAACTTAATAAACTAAAACTATAAGAATGTACTTTAATTGAATTGGGTTTTGTATATGAGTAGGGTTAAAGACAATTGATCTTTTTAAAGTATATGGGCTTAAAGGTAGTTCGATAGAGAGGTACCTTTTTAAACCTATTCAGTTAAAGGGCCAGAGCAAGATTAACTGTGCAAAAAAACGTATTCAATTATGCTATACGTAGTTATCTATTTGGTGGAGCAAAGTACCTTAGCAGATAAGTTAGGGCACAAGGTTATCTAACCACTTCAAGGTAAGCTATTTAAGGCCACCTGCACGCGGAAGAACCAGGAAACTCTTCTTTGATAGCCAAGCAAAAGTAAACAAGCCAAGGTAACTTAACCAAGCTAAGCTACCCCAATAAACCTAATCAAGAGAGACAATCTTACCAAGAGACCTAACCTAACCAAGAAAGCAAATCCAAGCAAGCGACCTAACCTAACCATTATACCTCTTCAAAAGACCTAACCCAAGTTCCTAACAAGTTCAGACATAAGTCTACAGAGCTAACCTAACGGAGCGACCTTACCTAGCCAAGGGACCCAACCTAACCAAGAGGACTAACCTAACCAAGCGACATAGCCTTACCAAGCTACCTCTCTAAGAGACCTATCCCAAGTTCCTAAAAAAATGAGATATAAATCAAAAGACCTAACCTAACTTAACCAAGAGACCTAACCTACAAATATACCTCTTCAAAAGACCTAACCCAAGTTCGTAATAAGTTCAGACATAAATCAACAGAGCTAACCTAACGAAGCGACCTAACCTAACCAAGAGGACTAACCTAAGCAAGCGACATAGCTTTACCAAGCTACCTCTCGAAGAGACTTATCCCAAGTTCCTAAAAAGTTCAGATATAAATCAAAAGACCTAACCTAACCAAGAGACCTAACCTACCAATATACCTCTCCAAGAGACCTATCCCAAATTCCTAACTAGTTCCTAACTAGTTAGGAAATACATCAACACCTAACAAGTTCTTTGATAAACTATTTGCAGAGTTGCTAGATCTAAGCCCAAAGCATATATAAAGCAATCGAGTTTTATAGCGTAATTGGGCAAATTCAGTTTTGGTAAAGGGACTAAGTGAGTTCAATTGGCACCTCCACTCCAACCCTAGGACGTATCGGCCATCAGTGATTAACCTATTCGCACAAATTGGGCATAAAGTGTGCGACGAATGCACACAAAGCATTTGCAAGTATGTAAATTTTGTTTGCATTTATGCAAATATCCTATATACACGATTATGTATATGCTATATCTACTGCTGTTTCCGATCACATTGAAGAGCGTGTTAAAGGCACGTAATTCGATCATGGTACACATGCCCACAGTAGGCGAGTGTGGGTAACAAGGCGACACAACAAATCCTTTGCCCACACACACACACACAGACACACGCACACTTCAATCCCTTTATGTGCAGTTGAGGCTTTTCAGGCCTAACCCACGACAAGAACAACCCGCTGAGCAACAACCTGAGCACGACGCAAATGTGTCTTAAAAAGAAGCAATGCAAAAGGTTTACCAAAGTTATGTGCTGCCTACCTCAAGCTCCCCTCCCCCCTCTCCCTACACCCTTGCTACTTTACCCTTTTCCTTGACTGGGCTTGGCTCACTTGTCAGGCAGGCAGGCAGGCAAAAATGCAAATATTTGTAAAATATATGCGTGTAAAAATTGTTGTGCTCCATTATCCTTTTAACTGGATATGGCGAGCACATGCGGGACTCAAGGCGAACGCAAATACCAGGAGCCATCAGCTAAGCAGGCAGATAACAGCAACAGAAGCAGCAGGTAAAGTGGAAGCAGGTACAGGGATAGGTGAGAGGAGTGTGGAGATGGGGGGAGATGGAAGGGGAGGGGGTTGGCAAGCGAAGCCAAGTTGAAGGGTTTTTTGAGCCATGTCGATGCGTGCGATTTGCCAAGCTTGGGCGCCAGGACAACCGACGGGACAGGTGCCCGTCTAGCTAAGTAAGTGGGTTGTCAAAGCAAACAGCAACAACAACAGCAACAGGGAGTAGCAACAGCAACTTGCTGCAAATAATAATAAAGTAAAAAAGGCAGCCAAGTGCCGCGTAACGAGGCAGCAAAGCGCCAAAGCGACAGCGGCCGCAACATGACACTTTAAACGTTTTACTGTCCCGATTGAGGGAGAAGCTACTCCATTGCTTCTCCCCTGTTTCCCCCTCTATCCGCTGGTGTTGCCGACGCCACTGATTGACGACATATCCAGACTGAAGTTGAAACGACAAGGGGAACATTAAATTACTCACGCACTTGTAATCAATTGAAGTTATTGCATAATTTCGACATTGATAGAGTACGAAAGTCATTTCGATTTGATTTAATACACACGCACACACACACACGCACACACACATGCTCTAACTGCAGTCGGGAGGAAGACACAGGCACAGATACAGATACATCGACATCTACATCTACAGAGAGAGAGACAGTTATACGCCTCGTCGCATAATGTGTCACATTTCATTTGTTACGCTCTGCTGGCTTCGCAGTCGACGCCTATGCTGACTGCGACGGCGACGCTGGCAGCGCGTGTGCATATGAATGCCGCAGCATTTCGACATCATTTCTATTGCTCTCTCTCTCTCTCACTCTTGCTCTTGCTTGCTATCTGTCATTCTTCCTTGTCTCTTTCGATTACAATAAATGCACGTAGTACTACTAACACACATTCAAACACACACACACACACACACACACACACACATAGAGAGACATATTCAATATCACACATATAAGGAGCATCCCATGTATAAGTACCACGTTTGTAGGTTTATAGGTTTTGCCCCACAGTGCGTCCGTCCGCTCCGTCCGATCCGTCAGTGACAGTAGTCAATCAGATGCTGCGATTGCCAGTCGTCGTCATCATACTCGACGTCGATGTCGCGAATGATTTATGACTCACTTCTTGTTGTTATACTTGTCCTGGTTGTTGTTGTTGTTGCCGTTGTTGTTGTTGTTGTAATATTCCCTTTGTGCTCGACTCGCCTTTTTGCCCCTATTTGCCCCAGTGTTCCCCTCAGTTCGCTTTTCGCTCGAGAGAAAGAAATTGAACTGTCATACCCCCTTTGGCGAATAATCGGTTAATTCCGTGAACTGTCAAGTTACGAAAATTAAATGATTCCCGTTAGGTAACAGTCAAAATTGAAATACACCGATTTCTTCGCCGTTATTAATAGATAAGGATATATATATACTACAAAATAAACAATAAATACACGTATATATGTAGGTCTGATGGGTTGTGGTTATATTTATAAAGGATCTTTTTACGGAAAGGATTATTGCGGATTACGGAAGGAGATCCACTATTTGAATAGATGTATAGATAACGTATTGACAGATATCAAATTGGATAGATACATATGGTATATCTATTACTTTGATTGAGATTTATATATATGTACGTGTATGTATATGCGCTGTTATACGATTTTTAGGTTATTTTAACCTCGTATTCCACTTCTACGCGGTTGATTACTAGGTAATATTAAATTCAGTTCTTTTTTACCCAAAAATTAGCTGTTATACTATTATAACAAAATACACTTGTACCTTTAAATATCCAAAATATCATATTACTATTATTAGTACACTCCTCCACTGTTATACAGTTCATCGGGCACTTCCAAGACGCTGAAAATTTACAACTTTTATACTACCATATTCTCATGCTGTTAGTATATTACACCCACAACCTTATATTGTTATACTACTGCAACGAGGAGTAGATGTACAACTGTTATACTGCAATACTCTCAAACTGTTATAATATTTGAACATCAAACTGCTGTACTGTTATACTACTTCAACAAACTGTAGATGAAAGTGAAAACTATTATACTTTTATACTCCCAAACTGTTATAATACTATACCCATCAACTGTTATACTGTTATACTACTAATCTCAAACTGTCACACAGAAACTGTTATACAGTTATACTACTTCAACAAAGTGTATATAAAATTCCACAACATTTATACTGCTATATTCTCAAACTGTTATAATAGTATACTCAGTAACCGTTATACTGTTATACTACTAATCTCAAACTGTTATAATAAAATTCACAGAAACTGTTATACTGTTATACTAATTCAACAAAATGTAGATAAAAATGAACAAATTTTAAACTGTACTATAATAATATAACAACCACAAACCGTTATACTGTTATACTACTTCAACAAATTATAGATGCCTGCGCCACAAATAAATAAATGAACTGCCACACGCTGCAAATGCACAATGAAAAATCTCGATTATTCCGTTCATTATGCCATGAAATTGCGCAGAAATGCTGAAATTGTCCCAAATGGAAGCACACTCTAGCATGCGTACACGTATGTAGTTATTCGAAATCTTTACGTTATGCCACAACTCAATGTGATGTGAAATTCGCGTTTCAGCGTCGCATTTAAAGCAACGCGGCAAGCTTAATCGGATTTTGCCACATTCAGCAAGAGAGAAAGAGAGAGAGAGAGCTGGACAACAAATGCTGCTGCTGCTCCTGCTGCTGCTGCCGTGTAATTGCTGCCACGTACAGACTTTTATGTTGACCCCGGGCAGAGCACACAGCATCTCGCTGCGATATACCACTAACCTCCCCCCGCAGATCCGACTAAGGCCCCTTCCCCCTGCAGAACGACGCGTGCAGTGGGCATATTAGCCATTCATTGAGCGCGTTTATAGCGCGCTTTTGTGAGCCCACACACACACACGGAGCCACACACACACGGACACAATACACGGACACAACACACGTTGACTGTGAGCAGGAACCTTTGCATTCAAAGCGAAAGGAAGGTCCTTTGGCGGATTTACTGATTGATGGCTATTAATTTATTTGTTGAGTGCTCCTCCACTCTGCCCCCCCCCTGCTCCAGCTCCTGCTCCATGCAACTTGACAGAGTACATAGTTGAGTTGGCAGTCGGAGCGGGCGACGACTCCACAAAATAGTCGAATTAATAAAGATTTAGACATTGTTCGCGCCATTCATTGTTGTGTGTCCGCTGCCTCATTCTCATCCCAGCGGAGCCATTGAAGGCGAAGACTGCACAAAGAGGCAACAACAACGTCGACAGATTCATCGATGGCGCCAGTTCCAGTTGCCTCCTTGCCAGACTCCATTCGGGGAGTGGGGAGTGAGTAGTAGTAGTTTGTGCGCTGTTCAATTATTCATTCACTATTCAGCATTATTATCCCGTAATTTGATCTACTAGTAGTCGCAGCTAATTCAAGTGCCTTAAATTAATCAGTGCCTTGTGCTATAAATATAACTTGATAGCTTATCAAGTTGAGAAAGTATGCCCAAATTAGATTCACACTCAGCCTGTGCTAATTTAAAATAATCCGATAATTTTTGTATATTTGCGTATAGCCAAAATTCTCCCCTCTCCCCTCTCTATCTCTGCCTTTCTCTCTGCCTTTGTCGCCCATCAAGTTGAGCGCATCCTTGAACCAGTTGGGCCACTTTAAAGGTCAGGCCAGACTCTGCGCTAATTACCACTTGGCATGTGACTTATGACCTTAAATCCACGCAAATTCGGGTGCGCCCAGCAAAGCTGAGCCATTACCAAGCCAAGTGCTAGCCAAATTATAGCCAAATGCAAGCTAAATCGCTGGAAATTTGACGGCTGCACATGAGAAATTACCCAAAGTCATAAATATTTGAATTGATTAAAGAAATCAATTTAATGTGGGCGTTATAAAACACATAGACAGTGACAACAACAACAACAACAACGAGTAGAGCTGTGTGGGAGAGAGAAAGGGAGAGGGAGATAGGGGGAGAGGGAAACAACAAGCAGAACAAGGCGAAAATGAGCAACACCCACTCGGAAGAACTGTCGACGGCAACATCGTGACTTACTTTTGGGCGTGTATCGCTGCCTGTATGTATGTGTGTGTGTACATATATATATATACGTATGCATATTTATATGTATATATGTGTGTGTGTGGCCATAGATAATCAAATTTGGCACTAATTCACAGCAGACACGCAAAGCATAAATAAACTTGCCACAGTCTTCTTTTTTTTTCACTCTTTTTTTGTGTGCACTGTCGATTTCCATAAGGGGAAACGGAGGTGCAAGGGTGCAAGAGAGAACCACAAACGAGTTTGCAACCGCAGAACCCAATAGAAAAAAGGCACCTTCTATCTTTCCGACTCACTTGATACACTCAATGCTGAGATATAGTTCCGTCGTCAGAGCTTATCAGAGGCAATCAGACGATCGCAATGCGGCAACGACCACTCAGGTGGACGCGTCGCGGAAGAGATCAGAGAAGATTTACGGCACACGTCGATAAGTTAGCTTAGGGGTGCTTATAATGAAGTGCAGATAACAATGGGATATATCGTAGTATAGCCCGCATGTCCGATTAACAATCACAGCTGGCAATGACAGCGCGGCAATGTGACCATTTCTTATCACTTTGAATGCGCCACTTCAGTTGATAAACACGCTCTGCAAGCTAAAATTAAGGCGCATTCTGGGCTATCTGATTGACGAGGGGGGGTAGGGTAGGGGATACCCACGTTCAAGGCGCACTTGAACTTGCCGAAGTGATAAGCGCAAATCTTCTTTGCAATGCGACAAGGTGCAAAGTCCATGCTGGATTCGGCATGCTGCTGTTACTACTCTTACTGCTCTCCCCCGCTCTTCCTCTATCTATCCCCCTCTGTCGTTGCATGATAACGACAACGATAGTTGGACGAGCTGGCTGCCTCCCAAATTGAAAAGGCTGCAACGCAAAAAGTGTTTGGCATATGCCATGGCATGTCTATTAGCGGGGGGGGCAGGGGTAGGTTGGGGTCGCAGGTGTTCGTGGCTCATTTGAAAGTGCAGCAGGCAGCACGGGGCGTATGAGTAACATACTCCAAATAGCTCAACAACGGGCCGCAGAACTGCAGAATTATGCGCAAAATCCGACAAAAACATAACAATAATTTGCTGCCAGCGAAGCGAAGCATAAAATAACAACTGCACAAGGGGCAGGCAGGCAAGGGGGGGAGGAGAGACGTTCATACGCCCCGTTGTCCGCCTGGCTGACATGCTGGTTTATTGACTTTAGCAAATAGTTGGCAGCACAGGTAATAACATCAATGCAGTTGCCATTTTTTGCTCACCTGCCACTAGAACTAACCCGCACCCCCAACCCCCCACCTTGCTATGTATACTTTTTTCTATGCGTCGCTCCTTACTGCCGCCTTCCGCCTGCCTGCCATGTGGCATACTGGGCATTGCATTTTATTAGCAACTATTACACGTCCTCGGAGACCGCAAAGGCCTCCGGACTGCGGCCCCATAAAGCCAAGAATTATTATAATGTGATTATTATTATGATTATGCGATCGTTATCGTAAATAATTTTCAATGCGCCGCGTGTGCTCAGACTCAGACTTCGATGCAGAGGGGAAAAAAAAAACGAGGCAAGCTTATGGAAATGTACGCTACTTAAGTTCCTTTTTTGTGCTTGCATCACTTTTGCCGCAATCGCCGTATAAAAATTGTCGTCTGGCGGACAAAAACATGAGAATGAATCTAGTACGAGGCACGGCCAGCGAAATTATCACATAGTAAGTCAGCTAGTTAGACGCGGCAAGTGTATGCAACAGTTCATAAACCATGACGCTGCCTTATGCCACAGAGCGAGGAGGGTGGTGGAAGGGGGGGAAGGGGGGAGGGGCAACGGCAGCAGGAACTCATCATATTTTCCACTGGCCACAAAGAACGAAAACGGAGCAAGCAACGACAGAAAGGAAACTATGCAAATGCAAATTAGATGAACATAAAAATGAGAATGAGAATGAGAATGAGACAAAGAAATGCGATGCGCAAGTGGGCAAAGGAGGAGGAGAAAGAGCAGGAGCAGGAGGCGGAGGCGGAGGCGGAGCTGCAGGGAAGGGTGGCAAAAAATAAATGAGTCTACTCCATGCCGTGTACGGCTAAGAGCAAAGTAAAGATTGGATGGAGATAAGAACAGATCAAAAGATTCAACAAAGCAAGCACTGCATGAGCAAACTAGATGAATGAGTGAAAAGCCCAACAGAGAACAGAGAACAGCACAGAATGGGAGACAAAGTTGTAAGGGACTGAAAAGAATTGACATGCCGGCAAATTGAATGAATCAAATAAGTGGAATAAGGTACTACAACAACAACAACAACAGCAGGGGCTCTAACCAGGCTGAGCTAGACAGACGTGAAAATCAGATTGAGAATGAATTTCTGGGAACAGAGAGAAGTATCTCAGAGCACATGAGAGGCGACTTAAGTGATGGAAGCAGTGCTGGAATATATGTAAAATATATATATAAATAATATACGAGGGTCGTTTGATAAGTCCGTGACTTTTTGTATTTGCCGCGCACCTGCTCTAAATACAACACTGCTCCTGTCAGCAGTTATCTTATTTATTAACAGCTGACTGTAAAATTTTGAGAAAGCTGCGTTTCTTAGTTTGCGTTTTATAGGCATTGAAAGCAGACGATCTCGTGAATTTTAACGAAAATGGAAAAAAGTGAATTTCGTGTGCTAATTAAGCATTATTTTTTGCGTAAAAAATCCATCACCGAAACCAAGGAAAGACTTGATAAATATTATGGGGACTCTGCACCATCAATTTCAATGGTTAAGAAATGGTTTACTGAGTTCCGTTGTGGTCGTACCAGTACAAGTGATGCCGAACGTTCAGGTCGCCCAAAAGAGGTCGTCATGCCAGAAATCGTCGACAAAATCCATGGAATGATATTGGATGATCGGAGAATGAAAGTGCGTGAGGTAGCTGAGGCTGTAGGCATCTCAACTGAACGGGTACATCACATTTTACATGAATATTTGGACATGAAAAAGCTTTCCGCGCGATGGGTGCCGCGATTGCTCACACACGACCATAAGCGCAACCGTGTGACCATTTCAAAGGAGTGTTTGGCGATGTTCAACCGCAATCCAAACGAATTTTTGCGCCGTTTCGTTACCGTAGACGAAACATGGATCCACCACACCACACCAGAGACCAAAGAACAATCAAGACAGTGGGTTTCTCCGGGTGAACGTGCACCAAAGAAGGCCAAGGTGGGTCTGTCGGCCAACAAGGTCATGGCCACAGTTTTTTGGGATGCACAAGGTATCATTCACATCGATTACCTTGAAAAGGGTAAAACGATCACCGGCGAATATTATTCAGAGCTTTTGGACAGATTCGATATTGATTTGAAGCAGAAACGACCGCATTTGGCGAAAAAAAAGTGCTGTTCCATCAGGACAATGCACGGGTGCACACGTGTGTAGTCAGCATGGCAAAATTTCATAAATTGGGCTACGAACTGCTACCCCATCCAGCATATTCTCCAGATTTAGCCCCCTGTGACTATTTTTTGTTTCCAAACATGAAGAAATGGCTCGGCGGTAAGAGATTCGGGTCAAATGAAGAGGTCATCACAGAAACAAACGACTATTTTGAGGGCCTTGAGAAAACCTATTATTTGGAAGGAATAAAAAAATTGGAAAAACGCTGGACTAAATGTATAGAGCTAAAAGGAGATTATGTTGAGAAATAAAACGCTTCTTTGACGAAAAAAATATATTTTATTCAAAAAGTCACGGACTTATCAAACGACCCTCGTAACAGTTTCTAGATTTTATATTATAATATTTTGAAAATATAGCAGTCTACAAGTTGTGCATTTTTATCAACACTTTGTTGAAGTAGTAAATCAGTTTCTGTGTTATATTATAACAGTTTGAAATTAAGAGTATAACAGTATAACAGTTTCTGTGTGTTATATTATAACAGTTTGAAATAAATAGTATAACAGTATAACAGTTTCTGTATGTTATATTATAACAGTTTGAAATTAGTAGTAACATATAACAGTTTGTGAGTATACCATTATTATAATTTTATGTAATGGAATTTATATAGAATAAGTTAGGTCAATATCATTTTAACTGTTCGTTATCTGAGATGATTTATGTGAATGTGCAGGGATTGTTTTCTTGTTCTATTTTAAGATCATGAGAGTCACAGATTGAGTGCTGGAATGAATATATGAAATATACATATTAAATATATATAATGTATGTTTTCTGTATAGAATAAGTAAAGTTATTATCACATTTTTTGTACGTTACTTTTTTATTATATTTTGTATTCTTGTTCTATTTTAAGATCATGAGAGTCACAGATTGATTGCAATATATTTACAAAATATATACAACATATATTCTCTCTGTGAAGTATTCTATATACAATAGAATATGTTAGGTTAATATCATTTTAACTGTACGTTATCTAAGATAATTCATATGTATTTATAGTATGTATTCTTGTTCTATTTTGAGATTATCAGAGTTGACTTAAGTCATAGATTGAGTGCTGGAATATATATACGAAATATATACAACACATATAAAGAATATAGAATTCTATATATAACAAGTGAGGTTATTATCACTTTAACTGTATGTTATCTAAGATAATTCACATCTAATTATAGTTGTTCTTGTTCTATTTCAAGATCATCAGTCATCAGACTTAAGTCATAGATAGAGTCCCAGAATATACCTATATATAAAATATATTAAAAATATACAACTCATATCCCTTCTGAGGAGTATTCTATATAAGATAAGTTAAGTTATCATCACATTAACTGAAAGTTATCTAAGATGATTCATATCTATGTGTAGTTTATATGCTTGTACTCCTGCTTGTCTTCTTCTTCTCTTTCAATACCTCTGCCAAAAGTTTATATGTCTCTTTCTTTTTTTAGAGTGTAGCCTTGCAAGAAATAAGAACTTTTGCGCCTTGTAATGCGACACACACTGCCTCACCCACAGCGCACGCTGTCCACATTAGAACTCTGTCCTAGTGGGGACAGAGCGAGGAGCATCGCCAGTGCCAACTAATCGCCTAATGGTCACTTTGCAGATAATTACCAAGGCTTATTGTTGCTTGTAGGATTAGGAAGCGCGGCGAAAAGGAAAACACCAATGGCAAAGGCAATGGCAACCCCAGCAACGGACTGCGTCTTGGCAGAGCAACAAGCTGCAGATGGACCCGCTCGTCCGCACATATCAAAAGGGTCATATCTAGTATGGCAAAAAAGAAGTGGCAACTGAAAGCCGACTAGCTCTGTGTGTATATACGTGTATGTATGTGTGTCTATCTGTGTGTGTGTGGGCCGTAACGTAGTGTTTAAGTCGGTTCCTATAGGAACACACTGCCAGCTGACGGCTGTATCCAATTAGGTCACATTAGGATTTGCGTGGTTTAATTAACTAATATTGGCTGCAGTCTATGCAAAAGTAGAGCACGCCTCCACACTGCCTCCTCCCCGCCTCCCACGCTGATGATGAATGAGGCAGTTGGACGATAAGTATGTAATACGAGTTGAAAGATCTCTCCGTCCCTCTGCCTGTCTGTCTGTCTGTCTGTCTGTCTCTCTGTCCCTCTGCCTGTCTCTATGTCCCTCTGCCTGCCTGTCAGTTGCTCTGCGCATATTCATCTGTGAAAGGCTGACAAAGAGATAATTGCTAGCGAATTCAACTGCCGAGTTAATTAGTTTAAGTCAAATGCATTTGCCACATGACATATGGAAATTAAATAAACAGTCAAGCTGGCTAATGTTGCCGAGACTTGCAGTTACCCTGGGAAAGAGGTAGAGTTGAGAAAGAACTAAAGCTGAACTTCTAAGAAGACTTTGCTAAGCAATGGTTTTTCATTTATAAAGTACCATTTTTCTTTTATAAAAACAGTTATGAAAATTATAAAAACTGTCTAATATTATATTATTTATTTAAGTTCCTTTATTAAGGTTCTATAAATGTTGAAACTTAAGACTTTCTTTTTTATTCTACTGCAAATGAAATAAATTAGTAAACCTGTTATAATTTCAGATCTATTTAGTTTATTTATAATACAAATCTAATTAACTAATATAAATATTCCTTTAGTTATCTTATCTACAATTTAATCTACAACATAAATGAGTATCTGCTGTAGTTGCTACTGCAAGTCTACCTCTAAGTAGTTATAGTAAACGAGTGTGTTTGAAAGCTTACGTCGAATGCGCTCGACAGTCGCTCATCAAAATGATTTCCTTGCATAACTCAGGATTTAACCAGATAAAGATGTCACCATAGGTGGTACAACACTGGTTAGAAAGCAAAATAAATACACATTTAAATTTTTTTTTTTTTTTTTTTTTAATATGGGAAGAATCCGTACATCATAATATTGTATCTTAAGATCACAGGGTGGAGAAATATTCTTAAAAATTACCAAACAATAAACAAACAAAGAATATTACTAAAACAAAAAAAAAAAAAAAAAAATTACATATTTTTAGTGAATTTTGTATTGCATACTTTCTTGCGCAACCTGTTCCCCAACTTAAATTACTTCTGCAATAACGTCTGCGTATTAAGAGTTGCATACTTTGCGGTGCTAGTATTCTTATAAATCAATATAATTGTTTAAATGGTTATATTGATTTGGTTATTGACTGTATACTATGTACAGTCCCTCGTCTTCTGACTTCGTTCTAAGGGAATCGCCTTCATTTACTTGCAAAGTTTTCTCCCTTATCAGCTTAGAGCAGTCTTCCTTATTTATTGGAGTGTCGCATTATATCATATATATCATTATATAGAATATTTATAGATTATAGATGATATATAGATTATTCGAGAACTTCTACGTAAATTCAACTCCATTCTTCAAGTCAATAACCTCATTCACCTCATCTTTCTCTGAGTTATCAACAAGTCAAGTAACAGCACACTTTGTTAAACTTTCTTTCCACAGTGTTCTCATTTTTATAAAATAATTTGATAATTTTCTCCTTCTATCAAATCTTCAGAGTCTTCCACAGTAGTCTCCTGGCCATTGAATGACCTGGCGCAGCGGATCCCACGGCAATTGTAGATGTTTTTGAACTTTGAATTGTGCCAAACTGGTTTCGCATTCCTTATGCCATCGGGGGACTTAAGATGAGAAAGAGAGAGAGACAGAGAGAGAGAGAGAGAGTGTGTGAGGGAGAGAGGTACCTGCTGGCCTGCTACATGGCAAAGAAAAAACCGTAAAACCCCAAGCCACAGACTTGTGGCACGAGGCACGAGGCACGAGGCACACGCAGCATGCCCCGAAAAAGCGCCACAGCGAACTACTCCAAAACAACTGTGCAAAGTGGACTTGAAAAAGTTCGAGCACTTGAGCGGCAGCATGTGTAATAAAGGTTATTTATGTATATTTTATCGCCACGCCCCCCTCCGCCTCCTTACCAGCGATCAGTGGCAACTTGAGCGAGAACTTTGTCGAGTAGTTTGAGTCAAGATTTATTTTGGCCAGCGCAATTAGATGAATGAAAAGTGGCCGCGGCTCGTCTAAATGCAAATTGTCCACGCCCCGCCCCCCCCCCTGCCTTTGCTCGCCCCTTCCTGAAATGCATTGGATGCGTTGAAAAACTCATTACACGAATTAAAATGCAAAAGGTGACAGAAATTAAACGAGTCGAGGCAAGTCGAGTGTCACAAACGGAAGTAATAAGTGATAAAACGGAAGACAAAGCAACATGCGGAATGAACGTAACGCCCCCGTCCGGATGCCATTGCGGATGCGGATGCGAACACGGATGCCGTAGTGCATGCAGAGAGGGAGAGAGAGAAAGAGAGACAGAGAGGGGCAGCAACTTCTATTGCCAGGCTAATCGTGGCGCAACGTGACGAGCCGACAAAACTTGCGCCTTTTGAGGGCCAACATTTCGTTCCAATTGACATGCAGCTATCGACCTTTATTAAAAAGTTTTCCACGTTCTCCCTGCACCCCGCTGCTCTCCGCATCCTCCTTCTCTTTTTACTCAACCTCTAGCTGATGCTGCTTCTTCTTCTTCTACTGCTGCTACTGCTGGTGCTGCTGCTCTCCGCTCCTTTTTTGTTTGTTGGCCCTTGGCTCGCAAAAGAAGCCGCGCCCAAGACGCAATATATGGACGCCCTTGCTGCCTCCACCTGCCACTGCTCCTCCACCCCCCCTGCATCTGCAGTGGCCGCAGGGCTGGCAACTGGCATCCAATAGCTAAATGTTTGTGTTTGTGGCAACAGCAGTTGGTCCTGGCGCTGACACTGGTCCTGGCTGCCGCTTCTAGCACTTGCGATGACAAAAGCTTATTGACAGATTATTCAACCGTTGGCACATATTGCCGCCATAGTTTGGCGCCATCCAGCAACAATAACGAAGCCAACAGCAGCAGCAACAGCAACAGCAACAACAACAACAACAACAGCAGTCGAGGGTCGAGCCACAAACAAGGGGGCAACAAATCAACAGAAAAGTCGAACAAATCGAGAAGCGTTTCAAGCAAATAATTAAAAAAGTTGCCAATATTAAAACCGACGTTGCCAAATGTCCTTGTAGGGTAATGGTGGAGTAGTTCAACACTAGCGCAGAGAGTAGCACTATTGAGTATACCCTGCAAGGGGTAAAAGATACAAATGTATCTTAGAGTTATTTATCAAACCTATCTGTTTAGTAGTCAATCGGAAGGTGAAATTAGTATTTTATAGACACTTTTAGGTGAAAGATACAATTGTATCTTAAAGATACAATTTAAATTTTACTTAGATACAATTGTATCTAAGTGATATAATATTATGTTAAACTTGGTATAGTTTCACGCTGTTCCTTTTTTTAGGTAATAGATACAAATGTATCTTTGAGATACTTTCTTAAAGTAGTACACTATATACATATTTACTTTTATCTACATATGTATGAAAATGAAAGCAACACGCACTCTGCTTGCTAATTTTAAGAAAAAGATACAAAAGTATCTTAAAGATTCTTATACGATATTGAAATATATAGTTACTAAGTCTCTTAACTATTATAAAAAGTCAAAAAATGGAAAATAATTATTAAAAACTAGCTAAAGATACAAATGTATCTTTGAAATACTTTCGAAAAGTAGCTCAATAGAATTACTTTAGTTCATGATTTAAAGAGTCACCTTTATTCTTAACTAAAGATACTAAAGAATATCTCAAGATACAAATGTACCTTTGAGATACTTTCTAAACTTAACGAGTTACCATGTTTACCTTAATCTATGATATTACAAGTGTAACTTAGACATGAGTTCAAAAGAACATTTGCATTAGTTGGAAAAGTATCTTAGAGATACTTTTGTTAAGTATCTTACAGATACTTTTTAAAAGAATCCCCTCGAAAAGAAGAGTTCAAGGAATCTTGTTCATCAAGCTGTCTTGTTTATCTTGAACTCTTCTTCTCTACTTTTACAGGGTATTCCCCAAGCGACTACCCACAGCTTCCCCCTTCCTTCTGTAGCACCCTTCACTTCCTTCCCACTTTCCCATGCATCGATCCCCCCGCTTATTGTTATGGTGCTGTGTTATAATCGGTCAATTGCTGCGGCCAGAAGCGTCAATCGTCTTTACACTAGACGACAGCGCGAGAGAGAGGGGAGTGTTGAATGGCAGCAGGGAGAAAGGAGGAGGTGCCCGGGCAGCTGAGTGTCTATCAGATTGAATGCTTTATGCTGCCAGCCACCCACGTGGGCCAAAAAAGAAAACGAGCCAAAAATTCTGGTAACGCCCACGTTTTTATTGCTTGCAAGGTTCAACTTATTTTCGCTCGACCAAATAAAAACAGACGACGCCACGAGCCACAACTATAGTGGCATACATAAGTATGTGCACACACACACGGACACACACACACACACACATACACGCATGCTTGCCATACATATACATATATTATATTTCATTGCACGATGTTTGTTTTTACTTTTCGCCGATATATATCGTGGTTTGTTTGGCATATTGCGCAATCTGCTCGCTCGCACGTAGATGCAACTGCAGCAGGCACTGTTTGCACAGTGGGAGTGCAGAGCGGTAGGCGGGGGAGGGGCGAGGAGTTGCCACTTGGCATATGCTGCTTCAGCAGCTGCCAACAGCTTGAGGAAGGAGAAGCAGACGACCTAGGCAAGGTGAGGTTGAGAGCGGGTTGAGGGCACTGTCCAGTCAGTTTTGCAACTGGCTTGATTCATGAGCCAAATCTAATAAGCATTAGGCACAGCCAGAGAGATAGAGAGAGAGAGCCCCTAAGCAGTAGGGGTGTAGCTGGAGGGGGGGGGAAGGATCATCACCAAAAAGCCATAGACCGCCACAAAGTAGAGACAGCAGAAGTAGCAGCAGCAGCAGCAGAGATTGAGCGGAGCAAGCAGTGCAAATGTAACTGAGCAGAGTGCTGAGCGTGCTGCCACTTCTCTCTCTGTATGTGACCCCAACTAACAAGCAAACCAAAGCATACCCAGAACCAGAACCATAACCAGGCCCAGACCAAAACCTAGAGAGACCAAGCCAACTCAGGCCAGTGAAAAACAAATCAAGTTGAAGTTTTCTCATTTCCATAACTAATGCAAAAATCCAATTTCTTATGCAAACATAAAATTTTCCACTCGCAATGCTCACAGGCGACAGCGTCGGGCAAGGGGTGTGCCAGCAGAGTGGGGGGCCAAGGGGCAAAGAGAGAGAGAGGGAGTGGGGTGGGGAGGGGGGACGTGCATGCATACTATAAAATTCAGGTCAAGCAAACCATAAAATCATTCATCATTTTCGTGTAAGTGTTGCCACACGTACACACACACACACACACACACACACACACTCACACAGGCAGACAGACAGTTCCTTGCCGAGCCTTCGTTATGTATCTGTCTGTGTGTGTGTGTGTATTGGTGTGTGGTCTGTGGAAGGTTCTGTGGTGGCTTTAAAAACGGCCGACGTTCGCATTCTTGCAATAAAAATCAAGAAAGCAACGAGCAGCAACAACAACAAGAACAAGAAGAAGAACAAGAACAACAACAACAAACACACATGCGAGCATAAAACAAAATAAAAATAATAATAATAATAATGAAGCACAAACCGAATGAAATGGCTCGCTGCGTGCCAGAGCGAGACAGGTGACACGCCGTCCTAGACACACCACCAGCCACATTTGCATATTAAGTTCTCCGCAAAAGCCTACCCAGCACTAAGGTCCCTGGCACGAACAGCCACAGAGTGTATGCAGGGTGGGGGAGAGGGGGAGGGGTTTAGGTGTACTCAGGGGTTTCTCATGGCAAGGGATAAGTGTCAAAAGAATTTGACAATGCGCTCGGTTTCGGTTTGTTGTTCTATATTTATTGTGGTTCCTACGGTTCCATCTTCCTGTTTCTGTTTCTACTCCTCCTCCAATCTCCTCCTCCTCCTCCTTCTCATCATCATCATCTTACCACGACCTCTGTCCGTGTGTTTTTTTATGCATCGAGAAATGTTTTGTGCGTGTGTTTGTTTTAATGGTCTATTTGGCAAGAGGGGTGGGAGGGGGGGTAGAGGGGGCAGGGGAACTGGTAGCGTATCTCTTGCTGCCTTTAAGTCTGCCCTGCCCGGCCTGCGTGGGCAATTTAAGCTTTGCTGACTCGGCCAACAAGCGGTTTTTTTATGCCCAACCTCCTCCCTCCCCTCCCCTTTGCACCTCCCCTCTGCCCACCCCTGGCTGTTTATCACAATTTATTGTTGTCTACCTCAGCGCATAGATAAAAAGAAAGCAAGTTCAATTTGAATTCGACTCCGAGTGAGGCATCATTCTCGCCCCGATTTCCATTTCGATTCCACGACGATTCCAATTCGCATCTTAATTGCCAACAAAGTTAATATCGTAGGCAAATTTATTGGCAAATAAATTTCAATCGAGCTTCGAGAGATAAGGCCAATTCTAATGGAAGATATAAATAAATTATGTTATATGTGCCATTAACATTTGACTAACTTGCGCTGAGAACAACTAAATGGCACATTTAATTAGCGATATTCACAGAGTCTGGCATCTTTTTCTTATAGAACATACTATATATATACTGTAAATTGAATATATCTGAAGATTAACTATATATATTATACATCACAATAGTATTTTGTATATTTGAAGACATATTAAACAAGCAGAGATAGACATTATAGTCAGCTAAGTATATGTTAAAGTCCTAGAGTTGCATGATTTATACGTCGCTTACTTATCTACTTTCGAGGGCGATGGGCGTGGCACCTTCATGCCAAATTTAAGGTCTCTAGCTCTTCTAATAGCTTGGATTAGTGTGGTCATACAGACAGAGAGACGATAATTGCTCAAGCTATTCGCCTAGTGATCCTGAGTAGGAATATATACATATAACCAATGCGGTCTTTCCGGACTTTTTCCGCCTGTTACATACATGTACAGGCTCATATAATAAATTAAAATGGATGAATGAGTTGATGATCAGGTAAAGGAGGAGCAATCCAGCCAAGCCCCATGCAACATCAGTTATCAAAATCAGATCAAGGCCTGATAGAGCTTTAGTCTATTAATATTTCAACTCTTCTCTTCTCTCTTCTTTTCTCTTATAACAGTTTCTTTCGGTTATATTGAAGAACAACAACTGTTCTACTTCCTTATCTGCTACACAACCTATTCTACTTTCAAATTCTATATTTATAGCACTAGATTTATAATCCTTTTCCAAATTATATTCAACTTTCTGCACAATATATTCCGCATCCGATTTCCATATCACCTTTTCCCCTCCCCTCTCCTATACCCTTCTCTGCTGCAAACTTTTCAAAGATTGTGTACACACTTCTTGCCAACAGGCAGGCTGTTGCCACGTGCTTCTAGGCTGCACGGCAGCTCGGCTAATTGCGGGCGGATGACTTTCAACTACATATTACGTATACGCACGTCTACCGCATGGCCGCAATTCAATTATTTTATTAGAGCAAAGAGGCCTAGGCGGCAATTGCTTTGATTGCTGTCGGAGCTAACCACAAGGCACTCTCCTGCTTCCCCTTACCTCAACTCTCTTTCCCCTCTTTCTCTCACACTTACTCTCCCTCTCTCTTCTCTTGGGAGAAACAAACCGCAGCCAAGGCGAAGATGGCAAAAATGCGTTAAATATGAAACGAATTGAAATGCTCGCCCAGACTCTACTCAGCTTGGCAAGCAACCGAGGCAACCCTTCGCATATTGGTAAAGGGAGGGGGGGGGCGGAGGGGTCCTGCGTCGATCTCAAAAATTTAACCGCGCTGCGCTGATGATGGCAGCAATTAAACCGGCAAAATGCCTGGCCAGAAATTCTCGAGAATTTGTGGTACAAAAATTCAATTAATTTTGGGCGATGCGCGCGTCGTGCTGAGGACAAAGCATTGGAATAAGATGCCCACAGCATGGCATCAGGAAAGAGGGGCAGGGGAGAGGGAAGTGGAGTGCCAGGGGGGTTCCAAACGATGCGGCATTGTCATGTGTCTTGCTTGTGGTTGGGAAAACTATAATAAATTATGCTACGACATTCGCTTGTTTTGGTCTCTCTCCTGCCTCTTGATTAGCATAGCAACAGCTTAGTCTTGCTACCCCCCTTCCTCTCCGTTCCCTTCCCCTCCTGCCTCTGCTCTCCCCTTGCCTTTGCTATGTTTGCTAAACAAAAAATGCTGTGCAAAATTAAATAAATTACATTTTCCGAGCAGCTCACATTACCCACGGGATGCGATTAGGGAGAGGGGGGCCTGGCAAGCAAGCTTGGAATGTTTCTGCATTTTCCGTAAATTAGTTGCCCCTACCCCCGCCCCCTACTTGCCACTCACTCTGTAGAAAAATCACATCCTGCACACAAAGTTTCGTTATCGAAATGAAAATGCCGAAAATAAAGTTATCAAGTTGTCTGCGCAAACTATAACCTAATTACTTTATTGGGTTACGCAATTAAACGAAGAGTCTGTTGGAGCAGCTAGTGATGAGACTGATGCCGATAACTAGCTTTGTGATGATACAGCCTAGCAATGATATCGACACACTTCTATTGGCAGTGATGAGACAGTTTAGCGATGTCATTGACATACTTCTATTATCGATAACTCGTTTAGAGACTGTTCAGAAATGTTATCGGCAACCTTCTATTGTCGATACTTTGGTTAGCGATGAGATAGCTAAGTATCGGTTCTTCTTATGTCGATGACTCCTTTAATGGTGAGCTAGTCAAGCTAAGTTATCGGCACACTTTTAAAGTCGATAACTCAGTTAGTGATGACATAGTCTACCGATGTTATCGACATAATTTTTACGTCGATAACTTAACTAATGATGAAACAGTCACACAATGTTATCGACACACTTCTATCGTCGATAACTCGGTTAGATAGTGATGTAATGTTATCGGCACACATCTATCTCGATAACTTGAATAGTGACTGGACAGATTAGTCAAGTAATCGACACATTTCTAACATCGATAACTAAGTTAGTGATGTCAGACACTTAAACTATCTAATTGACATACTTCGACCATCGATAACTTGGTTAGTGATGAGACAGTTCTGCTAGGTCATCGTTACACTTATGTTATCAATAATTCAATTAGTAATGCGATGTGATCGGAACAGTGTCGGTAGCTAGATCAGTAACGACACGCTCTAGCAATGTTATCAACAAACTTTTTACGTCGATAACTTAGTTAGTGATGAGACAGTTTAGCAAATCTATAGAGAGACTAATATTTGGGTGTGGAATTTGGAAATATATTGAAAATACACTCAATTTTTTAAAGATTCCTTTACTATTGGCCACCATTACTTAATTAAACACTTATTAACTTTAAATTCATTTTAAATAAATTGAATATCATCGATATATTTGATAAATTTTATAAATTTAAGCGAATAAGAATGAAACTTATTAATAATTTCGCTCACTTTCTGTAACATTTCTTTGAATACGCTCATATTTCATATTAAATACTTAAACACAATATACTTGATGCGCACTCTTCTTCACGGCCAAGAACTTTATATCGTAATACCCTGCCAAGAATAAGATTTAATTACAGAAGAAAAAGTTTTGATTGAAAACTTTGAATATTCTCTCGTATCTCTCTCGCATTTCACACGATACTTTGGTGCTTTGGCAAAAAGTTTATATGAGACGCAAAACGCAAACCGAAATCAAGTAGTCTACGCCGCACACCCACGCTCCCCACCCCCCGCCCCCCTCTCTCACTCCACGTTTTCTCTTCTCTGCTTGCCAAGTTCCTCCCTCTTCTTTAACGTTAATTAGCAAGCAGCTTGGCCAAAATTTCACACTCGATTTCGAAGGTGTCTTTCAGGCCTGCGTGCCAAAACAAACTTGTCGACAAATTGTCACAGTGCAAGCATGGAGTGGGGAGGCAGGGCAAGGGGAGATAAGTAGGAGGGGGGGAGGGCGGTAGCAGAGTGCAAGGATTGCAACGTACTTAGTGCCTTGCATCGTCAACCGCCGTTTGAGGCCACTTGACGCATATGCAAAATATTTAAGTGCAGCCGGCAAAGCGCAAAGAAAGCAGCTCCCCCCCTCTCTCGGTCCCCCCTGTGGCACTCAAAAATGTGAACCGTCTTATGCAGCAGCTCACACACATTTCAAGTGCTGCACAAACATTTGCACAGTCAAACGGCGCGGCAGGCTCTATCCCCCTGCTGCCCCCCACTCTCTCTCTCAGTGTCTTGCACCCAAAATGTATGCTGCATATAATTATTGATGGAGTGCGGCAACGCGATGAGTACGCCGTAGTACTCCGGCGCAGTCGTCACTTCACTATGCTAGTTAATGTTGTTAGCAGGTGCTCGAGACATTTGCATGCGCTTGCGGTTCATTGCGAGTGCGAATCCATTAAAATTAAGTGAAGTGTGCAGGCAGCAGGCAAGCTGAAGAGAGGGAGGGAAAGGGGAGGGGGAGGCTGGGTGCACACTCCCACTTGCTGCTTGTATCATTCGCTCATTAGTCGGGGGCAATTTTACGCTGCTGCAATAAATTGCGAGCGATTGAAACATGGAAAACACAAACAGAAAGAAAGCGGGAAAAAAGTCAATATAAGGAAATTAATTTCCACACTGCCACACTGTGGATGGGCGGATGTGGTGACCAAGACATAAAATTCAATTAACCCGCACACACACACACACACAGACACAGATGCGCAGCACTCGGCAGGTTCACTTGAAGGAGTTGCTCGGACTTTGGTCGCCATTTCTGTTGCTGCTGCTGCTGCCTCTGCTGCTGCTGCTACTGCACATAAAAGCAATTGAAAGAACATGCGAAAAACAATAAAAAGAAATTAAGGTAAAGTAGCTGCAAAGCAGGGGAAGAAAGAGAGAGAGAGAGATAGAGGGGGGAGTAGAGCAGTGTAGGGCGCTGAGCAATGCGAGAGGAATCATTGAATCATTTAATTAGCGTTTAGATTGCGAGCAGGGCACACACACATACACAGAGAAAGACACACACATGGGTGTGTGTAGTTTATTGAATGTACATGCATATGTCCGCCCCTCTGTCTATGCCTGTGTGTGTGTGTGTGTGTGTGAGGAGACAACCACAAGCACAAGAAGCATTTTCAATTAGTTGCCGACCAATTTATGCGGCTGGCTGAGGCGGAGCATGTAGTCAGTGTCGGTGTGAGTGTGTGTAAGTGTGTGTGACTGTGCATGTGTGTGTGTGTCTGTGTGTGCCTATGTGTGCTTGTGTGTGAAATAAATTCAATGCTTTCGTCACATTTGCACTTTAAGAGGCAGCAATCCAGCTAGGCAGCCTCAGCCTCAGCTCCTGCTCCTCCTCCTCCCACTCCCACTACAGCTTCAGCTTGAGCAGCTTCAACAGGGATAAAACCACAAAACCTTCGCAACAACAAAGGCCCAGCAGGCAATGTGGCCACGCCGGCAGTTGGGCCAAGCAGCGGTATCGATGCTGGGCGGGCCTTGGCAAGCGAAACCGCAACAAGCCAAATAAATGTGCTCCTCGTGCTTTCCTCTGATGGCTGCTTTTCTTCTTTCCCAGCGCGCTTTGGTCTCGGCACAAAGAAGCCGCGGGCATTTAACAAAAAAAAAAAAGAACGAAAAAACAAGAGCAGAAAAGTACAAAATATTGATTTATCTGCAATGTCCTTTATAGCACAATGACGGGGGATTGGTTAAGCGAGCTGATCAGCCAGTTACAGAGGTAGCAAGAGGTAGCAATATATTGCTACATGGAAAGTAATTATTAAAGTGCAACTGAATTGGAATTGAATTGCTGAAATAATATGAAAATATTGTCACATCTGAAGAAGGTTCATAGGCTACAGGGTATTACAGGGTATTACTGATATTCAGGCATGCCAAGCGAGCCCATCAGGGAGTAATTTTTTTAGCGACTATATTATATATACACTATATTATAAATATTGAACAATATCTTAGACAATAATCCATTTGATACATAATATATTATATATGTTCTTGTTCAATGGTAGGTCGGGCAAGTGTATATACTTGCTGGTGTATAACAGTTCAATGAAATGTCAAATAAATATATTTTAAATATATATTTAATCAAGGAGATTCCAAAAAAAGTCGCTAAACCGTTTAAAGGACTATACCATATATATTCCTGATAATTATCGAGTTTAACAGACTTTATTTTACATATTTTCATGCTCAAAAGAACATTTTAGCGTATGTACTACCTCAAAATGATCTTCAACTATCGATCCCTTTCCCATTCATATATTGTCTATATAGATTTATATAAAATAAGTAAAGATTATGTATTATAAATTATATGAAATTATAGTATGAATTATCATATATAATTAAGATATTTATTATAGATATTAAAATATCTTCAATGAACAACTTCATAATACTCAAGGAGCTTCCGATATTCCATATATAAATATCGTAGAAATGATAATCAATCAATGTACTATTTTCATATCAATCCAAACTCAGTCTCTCAACGACTACCCAATAAAACTGCCCATTCATTCAGTCAGTTATATCTTTATTTTATGGCGCTTCTCATCAAAATCATTTATTATCAAACAAACGATATGTTTTACTGATTTATTGCAAATGTTGTTTGCAAAATATTCGAATTTAATTAAAAGTTATTTCAACAAACTATGAAAGTTTATTTAAATTATTATTTTTATCTTTGGTCGATTTCGTTTAGGTCGTTTCAAATGTGAAAAAGTGCACAGACTGAAAATAATTCATACTCAAACAGACCATATTGACGACCGAGTGTATGTGTGTGCATATATGGAGTAGTAGAGTAGTACAATAGTACGATATATTGTTAGTCATGTAAATAAGAATCGTGCACGCGGTCGGTACATAATAAATAATGTCAACACTTACCTGGGACGACGCGTCGTGTCGAGGTGATTGCAAATCATATGCTATATAGCATTATATATGCATAGCCTGGTCAATTGAAATGAAATTGGATTCTGTCAGTGGAGTCGGCTCGGCCTCAGCATGACATGCCATATCGATGGTCAGTCGAAATGAGGCAGGTGGACGGTGGGAAGGTTGAGAAGGTCGCATCGTGCCAGTTGAATGACACAAATTTTTATTGCCTTTCAACGTAGTTGCCGCGTTGATATGGAGAAAATTAATGTAATGTGGCAAACGAGCTGGCTCTACCCAATAAAAATCACGCAAGCTGAGCCCCACACCTCATGTGTGGCATGTGGCATGTGTGTGAGTGCGTGAGAGACGTGACACGGACCTGCAGGCACGAGACAATAATGCACAATAATTATATAATGGAGCTATTACCCCAGTGAGCGAGAGAGAGAGAGAGAGAGAGAGAGAGTAAGAGAGATATTGGCCATGGTATGTGTATAAGCCCATAAACCACTGCCGCAATTTCCACTTGCTTGATAGACTTTCGATTCGCAAACGCATCGAATTATCTGCAGAAACCAACGGGCCCCAAACTGTCACAGCGAATATATATCAGGGGAGGTGAGGGGAGGCTTCGGGCCGTTGGGTAGACTCGAAAATGCGTCGGAATCAGTCAGATGTTGCTTGAGAGCGTCCTTCAACCCGCACAAACTCTTTTTGCCCCTTCCTTCCACTGCCCCGCCCACACTACACACATGAAAAAGGGCAAACCAATGGGCCAGGCACGCTAGGCTGAATACGGAGTCGAAGGGCCGCACACTAAAGCTATTTTAACAAGCCGAGCAGGCAAGAATCGTGTATACTCGACTAGTATATACCCTGCCTGATAAAACCATACAATACATGTCTCTGTAATGTATAATTCTCGATTTATACGCTAAGTGGGCGTGGCAACACATTTGTCAAATATACATTAGCTACTTCAGATATACAGGCAACTACATGCTATATTTCAACTCTCTAGCTCTTGTCATAACAGAGATCTCCGCGCTCATACGAACAAAGAAACAGTTAAAATGGTTGTCAAGCGAACTCCATACTTCGCTTGATCTGCGACGCATCTAGGCCGCTTTCCACTAACTGTAAATACCTTATTACAGCACTTGCAATGCCTGCTGGGTATAACAAGGGCCGCAAAACAGAAACGAATGTTAAGACAGCCAACAGCAGCAGCAGCAACAACAACAACAACAACACTCACAAAAAGGGGTAAAAAAGAGCTGCAGCTCCATTTACGCTTGCTTAGTTCCTTTTAGTATAAAGTTTAAGCTTAATCCAGCATAAAATCAACTGGTAAATTTTTTATGTCGACTGTGCAGACCCAGCATACAACAAAAAAAAAAGAAGAAAGAAGAAAAACCTTCCCGAAAAAAGGCTGCAAGATTAAAGAGTTAAGCGACGTGAGGCATCGAATGCGTAAAATAAATACATATATATCGAATAAAGCTTGCACAGCGTGTCACAAACTATTCGCATTGATTATGGCAGACATAGAAGTGGGCGTGGCCGATCATAAACCAGTTATGAGCGACCGAGAAGGTCCCTCATCAATTGGCTTACGCATATTACGCAGCCATACAACAGAGTACTATACAAATACATGTACATATACTCGTGTGTATGAGCACATATAGTCAGTAGGTCGATGGCTCTATTCATGGTGTGGCAGGCAGGCAGGCTGGCAGGCAGGTGCCACGGCGCCATGGCGGAAACACGTCTGTCGGCCATTTTGTTTGCAATATGAAATCAAACCGGAAGTGTGAAAATATGCAACGTCGCTGACAGGCTGCTCTCCACCGCCAGCCTGTCATTGTTGTTGCTGTAATCATTGTCGGGTGTTGACAAACAGACTTTTCTAGTCACTGAAAGTGTGGGTACTGTATGTGAATATAAATATATATATATATATAGATATATATATATGGGATATATGCAATATATGCAGAGCACTCGCTACACTTGTAAGTTGCTTGACGGCGTGGCGCGTCTTTTGCATGTTTTATGCTTGACAAGCTTCCTGCAACCGTTGACAGGCGTGTTGAATGATGACGGCCAGGGTTGCAACAGTATCGAAATACTATATTCCTGCTGAAATTATAATGTGAAATCGAAAAGTGAAGTGACGCCAGACAGACAGGAAAGCAATATTGCTGCGATTGGATGAAGGTTTTTCTTTCCCTTTTTTTGGAACTTATTCAAAGTATTAAACAGCATAGGTTGCTATGGGGATATATATTTAATATTTATCTTGTATTTAAATTTAGATAGTTGATTATGATGTGTTATTACACTTTTCATTATGTCAAAACTAAACGTTAAAACTCGATTGTGTTGCGCTAATCTCAAGACCTAAGAAAACACGGTCTCTTAAAACATACAAAATATGTAGCTGTAAAGTATAATATACTATTTATACACTAAGTGGGCATGGCTACCTTAAGTATATAGACAACTTCATGCCATATTTCAACTCTCTTGCTCTTGTCATAGCAGAGATCGCTGCGTTCATACGAACAAAGAAACAGCTAAAAAATTTTTAAGACAACTGCATACTTCTCATCGTCTGCCATGTCTTTAGCTCTCTTTTCACTAACTGGTTGTACATGTATATATCTCTATCTTGTATTTATAATCTTTATCTTGTCTTATCTTATTCCATAATCTTTACGTATGATATCATTAGTATAATTATTTATTTCTTTATTTATTATCCATTCACTAGTTTGTATTGCTCTAGTCAAAGAGTAAGAAAAAATTATTTTTCCATTCTACAAATTATATTTAATTATTATTAAATCAATACTTAAGTATTTATTTATACTTTAGGTATTTGATAAGGTAGAGTATATATTATAGCTATATATTATTCAAATTTCTTAGCACTCTAAGCAGATTTAGCTTGAAAATCTCCATAATCTTATCTAGCTTTATTATCTCGTCATAAATCATGCTCCCTCAGGCTCATCAATCGCTTTGAGCAACCCTACTATGACATTTACTAACCAAATCTGACCTATAGCACACCTCTACCTCCCTCCCGCCCTCTCTTCTGCTCCTCTCCACTGACACAAGTAAAAATAATTCCATTGCGTCTCTCTCTCTCTCACTCTCTCTTGAACGCATCGCACAAAAACACTTTCGACTTTGGTCCATTGATCTATGCAGCTGCTGCTGTTGCTGCCCCCCCTTCCTCCTTCTGTCCATCTCCATCTCGCCCTCTGTCCATCCGTTGAAGAGGCGCCAAAAGTTTGTCCTGACATCATTTTGCTGCCTTTGCTCCTTGCCTGCTTTGCCATTATAAACTGATTTATTGGTTCATTTCCAGCGCCTGAGTAAAGTGGAGTAAGTGCAGCGCAGTCGAGGCCAAAGTGACCTAACTTTCTCTCTCTCTCGCTCTCGCTCTTGTTCCCACTCGCAGTTGGTGTGCCTCTTCCTCCTGCTCAGGCTCTACTCTGGGTTAAACTAGTTGTTACTTGTTGGCCACCTTTGGAGGCGACCCTCAAAGATGTTGCCTGGCTACTCCAAATTGGATTTGCCACGGCCTGATGATGATGCATGCGACAAGTGACTTCAATTTACTTTCAGTTAGTGAGTAGGATGGGCGTAGAGGGCGTGGCAATTGGTAGTGTGGAAGGAGTGCAGGAACAGGTCGTAGGCAAAAACCTATGCCAAGTAGGGCCAACTTTAAGCCGATATCAAATCTTTCAATAATTAATATTGTACGCACACACACACTCTCAAGCACACACACACTTAAGCACACACACACACACACTCAAGCACACACACACACACTCAAGCACACGCTCAGGCACACTCTTACACACACAGCCAGCAACCTGTGCCCATAAATAAGCAGACAGCGAGCGTCGAGCAGCGCGCAGGCAGCTGCTAAAGTTTTCCATGCTAAGGTAACGCACACACACACACACACACACACACTGACTCGACAAGCACGTGTTCATTTCCGGCTATAGCATTTACCATGCATATCCTGCCACAGTCAAGCAACTACGCTAGGCAGCATCCTTGCCTCGCCTGCCTCGTCCTGTAATTGTAACTGCCTTGCCTCCTGTTCCTCCTCATCCTCCCCCTCCTGTTGTTGTTGCTGCTGCCGCCTAAGCTGTGCGCCGTCGATACACAAGAAGCTTTCAGATTTAATTTTAATTAGCTGCTATTGAATTTATAAATTTTTCAACTGCTGCTGCCGCTCGTAAAACTTTTGCCCCGATTGAAAGTTGCCGCCACTGCGGGTACTGAGGTTTCACTTCGCCTGTTGCCTGCTGCCGCTGTTGCCGCTATTGCTGCCTGACACTAATAACAATAATCGCAAATTATATTTCCATGAATTTGCAACTCGTAATTACTGATATTTTCTATATCAAGCATTTGTGGGGCCCCTATTCGGCTGGCAGCATAATTAAAATTTGTGTTGTCCCTCGAGAGTTTTGCGGGCAGCTGCTGCAACCTGCCTCATTGCAGGAAGGGTGGGGAGTAGAGAGGAGGGGCGCGTAGACAATTGAGGCAGAGAGGGAGGGAGTGCGAACATTACAATGAATAACAATGTACATTAATTTTGTTTATTAATTGTATGTTTACGTCGACGGCATAGTAAAATTTCGAGCTTATCAATATCAGTAAAGAAGACAGAGCGGGAGGGCAGCGGCAACAGGGGCAGCCTTCCTGAGTAACAAGATCCTGAAGTTGGCAGATATGGCTTTGAATGATTCATACGCAACCGATCAAACCTGATGAAGAAGAAGAAAGTGAGGCATATTGAAGTTTGAATACCCTAGCAGCATGTGTTATCAAGCTAAACCAATTGTTCCTATACTCGTTATACATATTTATAAGATATATGTATATATAAGATATATGTATATATATAGTATATACCTATTACTAAAGAATAGTACATCATTTTATAACAACAAGATTCTGAACCTCGCAGATATTGCTTTGAATGATTCATACGCAACCGATCAAACCTGATGAAGAAGAAGAAGGTGAGGCATATCGAAGTTTGAATACCCTAGCACCTAAACCAATTGTTCCTATTCTCGTTATACATATTTATAAGATTTATGTACATAGGTATATACTATAAATAGTACATCATTTTATAGGCACACTAGTTCAGTCAGTCGATAAATCAATTTCAGCTTGTTATTCTTCAATTTATGGAGAGTTTCTTACCCTTTCTGGGGTGCCTTCAAGTTCCGCAAGGTCAGCAAAGTAATTTCAATAGGTCGGAGCAAGCATTTGATTATTATAGTGTATACTGAAACGGAATCCTTCAGTAAACTAGATTCCGAGTTAAGGCGCTATATGCAGTAGAAAAAGGGAACCTTCGTCGAGATTGTCTTCAGTTCTTCTCATTGATTTTTTGTACAGATTTATTCAACATTTTATTCAGTTTTCTTTGACATTATTTAAAGTAGACCGAACTTGGGCACTCCATCTTCATTCAGCTGTACCATCCTTTATCATGCCCCCCTTACCCCTTTATGTGTTTATCTGCCTTGTTAACCTAATTCTTCGATTACTAAAGGACAAGAATATCTCTAGAACAGACTATGTATATATATATATATTTCTTGACTTATTTTAATAAAGCTTTGAATGTTGAATAAAGTCATAGGTATTCACGAAACTAATTCCGCCACCCTTAAATAACTTACGCTACACTTCAAGGTATTTATTTGCAATTCTAAGTAATATCTATAAATTTAACATATGTAAATATAGGTCACCTCGTTTCTTTACTCACTTTTATTTGTATCAACAATCAGATTCAATTAGTTTTATACACATATGATATAATAATTATTACATTGTGAATGTTTGGCAAATCAGCTTAAAATTAGTCGTAGCTTCACGACAGTGGAGTGTAAATCCACAGTGAACATTTCTCAAGAATGATGTATAAAGGATTCCCGCTGCTGCTGCTACTCCTCGCACTCAGTCTGACGCTGACAGAGGCCTGTTATCATGATTATCCCTGGGTGTGTCCTACTAGGAATGCGCAATGTCCATGCATGAGATTCAGCTGTAAAGACCATGTGTATGTGCACGGAAATTACTGGGTGTTCTACAAATATATACGCGCCAGTCAGGGATGTATTCCATGTTGCACAATGGTCACGTATTGCACGCACTGTGACTATTGCAGGCACTGTTACCTGAACAAAGTGAGGCCACTGGCTGCGATATGTGCACCTGCTTATGATTTTGAGCCCCCTCTGCAATGGGTACTCTGTTCTCCGGAATACGAATTCATCCAGCAATGGGTCACCTATTTCAGTGTTAAGCATATGCGCAGCGAAGTCCCGAAAGAACAAATGATGCACTGTAGAGGTGCAGCACCGATGTTTTTAGACGTCTTTGACATTGAACCCAATGGATTTATGCCAATGCTTTGCTGTAATGTGCATCAAAAACAGCCCAACCGACCCCCTGTATACACTGCGAATATATCAGAGGTCTCTAAAGATACTCAGATACCCGATAGGAAAGCCATGCTACAGTATCTACTTCAAAGCTATACCTGCTCATGCTGTTCAAGGTGCCACAATGCACCGCGGCATCACGAATGGATTAACACTTCTGTCCCATCAGATCATCGCATTGGCTATTGCCACGCTACCAACCACACAATGAAGCGCAAGTATCGGAAGCCAATCTATACTGGAACTGTTAAGGATCAATCCTACAATAATCGCATGAAAAGGAAGCGCATGAGGAATAAAGTAAGCCGGACCTATTTGCGATGCTTAATGGGCAACGAGTTTTACATATTGAAGAACGCACGTTTGATCCATAAGCAGGGCAAAAAGAAGAAATCAAAGAATCATAAAAGAAAATGGTATTCGGGAACTAATGAGAAATGTTCTAGACCCATTTCAACCAAATATGTCGAGAAATATGAAAATGGCTCCAACTGTAGATTCGATTAGAAACTATCGTGTCTTTTATATAACATACTATACACATCATATAAACATCTTTATATTATATGTACCACCGATTTAATATAGGCAAATATTACAAAAATATCAAGTATATCTTTTCCATCAATCTTTCTATAGGTGATAAATTCAAGAAACTGGAAACTATCGTATATTTTACTTATCGTATATAATTTTTTCACTTTGTCACACAATGTACCATCGACCTAATAAAGATAATGCAAATATCACTAAAATATCAAGTATATCTAGTATATCTTCTTCATCCATTTTTCTATAGTTGATAAATTAAAGGAGTCAAAAACTATCGCATCTTTTACATATCGTATGTCATTTCCTAACAGTTTTTCACTTTGTCACACAATGTATAATCCAATCAAAGTACTGCATATATGTTACTACAATACCACAGTATATCTTCTTCATTCATCCGACTGTAAATTGATAAATTCAAGAAGTTAATATGTTCCGCTTGGGGCTATACAAGCTTGCAAATGCGCCAATTATGGCGTAACAAACTCGTTACCGGACTGACCAAATATTGTTTGCGCGCGATGCATGTTAGTTATATGGCCGCACATATCGGATGCATCGTGTTATCTTATTTATGCGGGGCTTTAACAACAATTACAACCACATCAAATATCGTAAAATATGAACTGCAAACCTAAATAAATATTTATTGTTTGCGCTCGACCATGTTGAGGGGAGGGGAGACAACTGTTTGCCACGCCCCCAACTACTAGTTGTTTGCACTGTGTAGAGAGAGGGAGAGAGAGAGAGAGAGAGAGAGAGGATAAGGGCGTGGCGGGGGCGTTGCGCTGGCATAATTGAATATCAATTCATTTCGAATGCGTGCGCCATGTGGATGGGGGAAGTCCAGTGTCTGTTAGGGGCTAATCCTTCGACCTCGACGGGTTACCCCCGCGACCAATTGCCACTGCAGGCTAAACCTCAAATTATGGATATGATTGTGGCAAATGGGGGAATGCATGTTGCATGAGACGCAGCAGCGTGGAAGGGGGCGGGGCGGAACAGGAGATTGTGCAATATTTATAACATAAATTATTAGCATGCAAAATGCAATTGATGCCCTCTAGTGATTAATTAAAATGTTTCACAGCACATATAAATTCATATTGTTTATGGCGATATATGGCACGATGAATGGCGGAGCACACACGATACGACCCGCAATTTTGGCGAGGTCAAGCCGAGCTACAGAAGTAAAGAAAAAAATGGAACAGAATGAACAGTAGCAAAAACGAAGCGGATTGGAGTAGCGCGTCCTGGACAGCACCAGAAGCAGTTCAGGCTTCCGTCCGGCTCAGACTGATGCTGTCGCCATGACATGGCGAACTTGGCGAAACAAAGTGAGACGAAAAGTTTTGGGGACAAGAGACAAATGACGCTTAAAGTTAAAACTAACAGTGACTAAATGGAGACAGCAGAAGCAGCAAAAACTGCAAGAACATGAGGCAGCAGCAAGGAGCACATGAAATCCTTTAATTGCTGCCAGCAGTAGCCAAGCAAGCGAGGCATCTCCATTTGTCTTGCAGTCAACTGCTGATGCAGAGGAAGAGCGGCAGCCAGAGCAGAAGGCAGGCAGGGAGAGTCAGGGAGGCACAAAGAGTCACGGGGTTAGGGCCTTCCCCCCCTGGGCTGGTCGCGTGAAATTGCAAAACTGTTTCACCTGAATGCATGTGGAGACTGTCTGCTGCCTCCCACTCTGGGACTGCTAAACAAGAAACAATAATACAATGGAATACATAAAGAACCAGTCGAGATCCCAGTTGCCCACAGTCGAGAGAGTAGTGCCAGCTGATGCTCTGCAAGAGCTGAAATAAGAATTAATAGTGGACGCTGTGTGGGCTCCCCTTCACATTGGGATACCCTAGAAAAAGAGCAGAAAGAGAGCAGCATAAAAAAATACAAACACTGCCAAACAATGGGCCAATGCAGCCGTCAAAGTGAGCGATTGTTTGCAACGTGTCACTGCATCAATGCTGCCACAAGTGGACAATGGACAATGGATGCACAGGCAATACTAGAAGAAACAGTAAGACAGACAGAGAGAGAACACAACAGAGAGAGAGAGAGAGAAACTATTCGAACAATTTGGGATTATAACATACACATATGGAAAAGCTGTTGAAATCCGTATAGGAAACAGCATTTCCATTTATTCCCCAAGTGTGTGTGTGTGTGTGTGTGTGTGTGTGTTTGTATGTGGTCAGCCTGAAAAGTGCTCCATCAATTTTCAATTTGCCTATGCAAAGACTGACAAAGACTGACACTTTTGCAAAGGATTCCATTGAAAGATTTGCCAGCTGCAAGACGGGATGAAAGACGCGAAAGACTTCGTCATCAAAGGGCTCTGAGCGAGTGCAAACAAGGCACAATAAAAGCAAGCTTAGTGTCTTACACTATAATGTCTCTCTGTAAGATAGATAGATGTACTAAAGATACTGTGTCATATACTCGTACATACATACATACATATGTACATGCCTGGCGTCTTGAGGAAATTCTAATTTTGATGTCAAACAGCGATTAAAAGAAACGAGATTACCTGCTGCATATTGCATGAGTGCATTACCTGTCGTTGCCTCGACTGTTTGCCTCGCATGGTGTCTTCCAAGACGGACTCGGTAAATATTTGCAGGCCTCAAGCAGTGCGAGTGTGTGAGTCTGCTAGCTCATTTGCACTTTAACGCGTCGTTGGGGTAACTGTAGTGGATGCAACTGATGGCAATGATGACGTTAACGACTCCAATAACTGTTGTTCTGTTCGATGCAAATAAGCAGCGAATGACAGCAACCAAAACTGTAAACAGTAGAGGGGGTAAAGGAGCTGAAATTAGAGGAACAGAGCGTAGAAGAGTAGGGGGGCATAGGAGCTGGCAGTAGAGGGTATAGGAGCTGGGGAGTAGATGGACCAAGAGGTAGAGGAGCTGGAAGTAGGGGGTATAGAACGTGGGAGTAGGGGGGCATAGGAACTGAGTAGAGGTAAAGGGGGTAGAGGAGCTAGGGGTATAGAAGCTGGTAGTAGATGACATAGGAGAGTAGAGGGTATAGGAGCTGGGGAGTAGATGGACCAAGAGGTAGAGGAGCTGGAAGTAGGGGGTATAGAAGCTGGGAGTAGGGGGGGGGCATAGGAAATGAGTAGTGGTAAAGGGGGTAGAGGAGCTAGGGGTATAGAAGCTGGTAGTAAATGCCATAGGAGCTGGCAGTAGAGGGTATAGAAGCTGTGAGTAGGAGAGTACGAGTGAAGTGATGGGGTGAAGAGTACGGGGAGGGTACAGACAAACACATGCCTGACCGAATGACCAACAGATCGACCGTGCAACTGTGCGTCCGTCACGTCTGTCATGAGCACTCAGCGTATAGGTGCAGTTTAATGGCAGCAACAGCAGCAAGAGCGGCTTTTGGCCAACCGCAATATAGAAAAGCCGCACACGCAAAAATCTGTTAAAATTTCATCATAGAGACAAGCGGGCAAGCAGGAAGCGATGAGGAGCGACCACCACAGTGCAATAGGCGCTTAAAAAAGCTAATGGAACGTACGCCAATGACTGGCGGAGAGAGCGAGCACATACGAGCCGGGCTCAGTGCTGACCAGTTCACATGTCCCGTCCAGCTGTCCAACTGGCTGGCAGCCCCAGAGCACAAGCGCAAATAGAACTAGTATCAGTGTGGGAGAGTGAGGGAGAGGGAGAGAGCTAGAGAGATGGTCAGAGCTGCCCCCAAGCCAAACCGCCCACTCATGCACTCTCCACGTACAATTTCCGGTTGAACACATTTTGTGGTCGGGCGCAAATGCATTTATATTTGAGCAGCAACAACAACAGCAGCAGCAACAACAACAACTGTGAAACAGACGCTTTGCACAAAGCTTAAGCCATTTCATTTTTGGTTCGTTGGTGCTAGCATTTGCTATTTTGCACTGTTCCAGCACAGTTTTTATGACCACATCGATAGAAAGGCAGAGAGAAAGAGACAGGCAGAGTGGGAGTAGGAGTGGTTGTGGGAGTTGGACGCCACGGAACGCTCATATTTCTTAGACCTCATATAAACACTCACAAAAACTAATAGAAAGCAAGCGCAAGCCGTATAACCATTGCAAGAACAAAACTCTTGGACAACCAACAAAAACAACAACAACACTAACAACACTAAAACAACAACAGTAAGGAATGTCGAAACTTCAGTTGAGTTCGCAAGTACTTTCCTCGAAATAATAAATAACAACAACAACAGAAATAAACTAAAAATATTTTGTGCTTGTGCAAGAATACTATAGCATCGTGATATATAGTATATTAGCTGTGGAATAGGTTGGAAAATGTAAACAAATATTAGAAATAAAACTGTGCCAAGTGAAATGAGTGCAAAAATTGAGTAAACTAGTGCTGGCAAAGCTTTGTGCGAGGCACATATCGATATTTTGATTGGTGTTTTTGGTACAATATATTTGGTGCCGAAGAAAGTGATCACCAAAATAAAATAAAATTATCTAGTGTTGGCAAGTAATTGAAGTGACGCATATCGATTGGCATATTTAGTATATAAATACCAATATATTGAGTGCAATTGTGGCAAGTAAAAGGAGTGAAATTGTTACAATAACTAAAACTGGCAAATAACTCAAAGACAGATATCGATATATAGCGATTGCTATTAAGAAAGATAAGCCACATATATTGAGCTTTTTTTCGTTTAAAACAATGTGTGCACACTATTTTATGTTTGTCCGTTTTGCCAGCACTAGTTGCAACGGACTCTTCATAAAAAGAAAGAATATCTTCTCAAGAGAATTGACTCATATTCAAGAGATTGTATCGATCCAGGCGTGTGTTCTCCCATCATATGTGGCTGAAATACAATTTCATTTCTCTATATATACTTTATGTCATTTGGGCTTAAATGCCAGTTAGGGTGTTCGAGTTGCAAGTTCATTTGTAATTTATTAAACGCAGCCATAAACAAATCGAAAGCGAGTGGCCGCAATGGCCGCATGAATTTCGTTGTAAGCCCTACACCCCCCCCAACTGGACGGGATGCGGTGTATGTATGTGTGTGTACATGTGCATGTGTATGTGTACATAGCTCCAATGGCTCCCAATGGCTTGGCGAGAGTCACTAAGTCAGTTGGTCGGTCTGAAGGCCGACAGCTTCTGCAATGGCAATGGAATTGTGGCGCGTATTTGTGGGCTGCAGGCACGCACTGATCCCCCCCTCCAACAAACACACATACACAGACCATCATCGACGTGCGTGTATGCCGCGTGGAGAAGGCAACACATACATAAATAGCATGCGGCAGCCTGCTTTCCAATGGGTACTAGGCTAATTTACTTCCCATATGAGCCAAACAAAACCGAACATCTACACGCACACAGTGAGTGAGAGAGAGACACTCAGACACACACACACACACAGACATAACGGGCGGGAGTGATTTTCTGTGTCATTTGGTTGTAATCGTGTCTGTAGTTTGTTACTTATTACTATGCGAGTGTGCCAAATGGCGTGTGCTTGGGTGTGTGTTGGTGTATCTGTGTGTGCGTGTGCGTATGCAGTTTGACTTGTCTTAATGGTCATGTTAAACAAATGTTTATCAAGCCATGCAGCTGCTGCTGTTGCTGCAACTGCAACAACAACAACAGCGACGCCCAGGTCCCGGCCAGGCCCATTAGTCATTTTGCTCGCTTTGCTGCCGCTGCTCCAGTTGCTGTTGTTGTTCTTGTTGTTGTAATATGGCATTAGCCACTCTATGCGTGTGTATGCAAAATGACTAATGCAAAATGCAGTCTGCATAAGCTGCGTAGATATGGCTAAGGTTAAGGTTAAGCGGTTTGTCAAATGTGAAAGGCCACTGCAGGCAGAGCTGCAGCAGTGGCAAGGAGTATTACAATCTTTGCCTCAAATATCTGACAAATTTGCTGTGCAAAGATAACCAGCAACTGCAGCATATTGTGCCAGAGATCCACAATGAGCCAACTTGGTTTGCAGTCGGGGCCAGCTGCATTTAATTAGTAAATTAACCGGTATTGTATGGAACTCTTGATAACATCTTGTTTGCTGTAAATATTAATTACAATTATCGTTTATCGATTCAACCAACTTGCAAATTGCATGCATTAATCACATTTAACATTTATCGTTGCCGTTATCTTGCCCGTTTAATTACATTTATCGGTTATCGATCTGGTTATTTAGCTTTTTGTGAATATTATTCACCTTCATCGATGCTTTTACATTTCTTCTCTGTTCTCTATTCCATTGTTAGATAATCTAATAAGGTAACTTTTAGAAGTAACAGCTGCCATATCCAATCATTGCTCAAGTGAACAGACAAACATATTCCAAAAATTTAAATTTGAAGTGAAACATATGTATGTATTGTACATACATTTAATTATGCACTTGCTTACATGTTTGAAATTTCATACACATGCACTAGAGCTGAGAAACTATCGATAGTTGCACCATAAATAAGATACTGTATATAGCAAAATACTTTGCAAATAAAATACTATTGTTTATAGATTTCTTCCCCCTTCTTTTTTTTGATTTGAAATGCATTCTCCTTTTTTTTATTGATTAACAACTAAATCAAATAGGGAGCATTTACATAAAGATATTTAATATTTTATACCCCTGTTATTCATATAACATTCCGTCACGAGCAAGACTTGTATTTTTAACACCAATAAGAAATACTTATAAATACTTACGTTTACCATTCAAACCAAATTTGATTCTACACAAAAATGCACTTTAACAAAACTATCGTGAGTGGTTGTCTCAGCTCTAACACTCACACATACACACACTTCGAAATATGAAGTCTTTGAAATTGCAGTGTTCTGATTTTGCATGTGTTATTAAATTGCCATGTTTTATTGTTATTGCCTCGAAGGCAGCAACAACAACAACTCACACGTCAACTGCACTTGCAGCAATTTCATAATTTGCATTTTGCAACTTAAACACTTCCACTTGCCCACAACAAAAGCAACTCAAGCGAAATAACAATAATAATTGCAATTTGCAATAACAGTCGTAAGCACAAGAGACTTTGCAGCAAACAGAGCTGCCAATCTAGTGCAATAAAATGACGATCTTGCCAACACTGATAAGCCAGTGCATAAGTGTGCAAACTTGCATGCATATCGATAATAATATCGATGAATAATAACTGACTACTTGTTGTTGTTGCCTTGTTGCCGAGATTCAAATCAAACTCGTGCACATTAATATTGCACACAAACGGAAGCTAAATGCTATAAAAGCGCCGTCAGCCAACATGGCTGCTCCTCTGCTGCTGCTCCTTCTTCGTCCGCGTCGTCGTTTCAGTTGAAAGGCAAAATTAACAATATGCAAAATTCATGTTAAAATATCGGAAAAATATATTTCTTTCCTGCGCAAGCAATCCTTTTCCCATCGCATACGCTTCGCAGCCCTTTTATTTGGCAGCAGCAAAAAGTTTTCCACATGCGAAAGGATTCGCCAGCGAAAAGGATGTGTGCCACAGTGACTGTGTGTGTGCCTGTGTGTGTGTGTTGGCGGTACTTTCATATGCTCCATGCCAAGCAATAAAAATGTAGCTTCTGCTTGTTGTTGTTGTTGCTGTTGTTTTGTTCAAGTTGTTGTTGCCTTTGCTGCTTTTGCTGCTGCTGCTGCTGCCTCTACTGCTGTTGAATGAATGAAAGCGTCGACCCGTCGACGACTCCACGATGATGCGAAATCGAATCTCGAATGCTTTTGCCCGGCAAAGTGAGCGGCTTGCTGTATTAGTAGGCTAGCGAGCGTGTGTGTGTGTGTGCCCCGCATGTGTGTGTGTGCGAGTGTGTGTGCATATAAAAATACAGTTATCTGTTCTATTTGCGCATTTATAAATATTTGTTTGCTTCAGTTCTGGCCATGCACATTACACAGAATCCGCCTGAATGACACTGTGTGTGTGTGTCAGTGCGGGTGTGCGGGTGTATGTGTGTGCCTGTGATTGTGTATGTAAGTTATTGAATGGAGCCATGCCCGTCTGTGCCGGTTGCCGACCTTTTAGCTGCCCCAGAGAGAGCAAAAGAATGGATACGCCTGCCGCAGCACAACACCCAGCAACTCCCTGCCAAATCCTCCCCCTTCCCCCCCTCGCTGCTCTTTTGTTTAGTTTTGGTGCGGCAAAAAGGGCTATTTTATTTGAGTTGTAAGTACAGATCTGTCAAACCTCGAGCTCGTTGCGGAAGTGCATAAAGGGCGCCAAAGTATCTTGTGGATGCCTTTTTTAAAGACATCTGAGCAGTCGGTGGAGGCGGCAAAGCTCAAAGGATTCAATAGGTAAGCGACCGAGCGACCTATGTAGCAGACAATGTGCTGAAAGTGATTACAGATTATTTATGTGTGCGTGTGGGGCACAGTGAGTTGGCAGCAGTTATAAATAACTGTACATATATATTATAAATGATATTTTATTTATAACATACATACAAGCTTCGTAGAAATTGTTGACCGTAGGGAACAAAATATCTCTAATCTTTATTAATCTATTTTTACGGCTTTGGCTTCAAATCTTTTTTTATTTATTTAGGAAATCATAGACATTTATTATTTGCATGTCTGTGTGCGTGTGTGAAGAAGAAAATATTTAAACAATTATTTATTATGCGCATTCCCAGAAGTATTTGACTAGAAAACCACAAAAAAAACAAGCTGAATGTTTAAGAGTTATTTATAAAGATTGTAGAGATTGTACAAACTTGGATATAAGCTTAAAGACTGTGTGTAGAAAAGAAGTAAGTAGAAGAACAGAAGAAATATTAAATTTAATATAATTGCTTTAAGGTCTTCAAATCTTTCCGTTAAAGAATTAATTGAACGTGAGATATCCATCCTCAAAATATGATATCAGCTTAAAGACTTAACTTCATCAATCTTTATTTACATATGTACTATAGCTGGAAAACTGCTAAGAATATATATAATATATCACCTTATTTCTGCAGCAATTTGAAGTATTTTTAAATTGACTATAATATCTTTAACATAATTACTTTAAGCTCTTTAAAATCTTTCCACAAAAGAATAAACAGAACGTGAGATATCCATTAAGTCTCAAGTTTCTTTAAATATTGTGTGATATCAACTTAACGTCATCAAACTTGATTTACGTATAGAAATAAATTTAGCTGGAAAACTGCTAAGAAACCTAATATTTCACCTTATTTCTGCATCAATTTGAGATGTTTTTAAAGCAGTCCGAGTGTGCCTCGAGTTATGCGCATATCTAGATTGCGTGTACTATAGTTTGTAGGGCGCTGTTTCAACTAGTCAAGGTCGACGAGCGATGAATGGCTGCAGGAATAAAAGTGCTGTGCGAAAATTTCATTTTCAAATTGCACCCCAGTGACACATTTGGGGAAACCAATCCAGGACATCCTCCAGCCTCCCCTCCTCCCATACCACCTTGGCTTGGTGTCCCAAGACAATCGGAAAACTTTTCTGCAGCGACTTTTCCGCATTTCCATTGCGAGCGAGAGAACGCTAGACACTGGCAGTGAGATAGATAGAGAGACAGAGAGAGACAGAGAGAGAGCGAAAGAGGGGGAGGAGGGGAAGGGAGAGAGAGTTTTCATTGTTTTTCTTACGACTCATTTCACGTTTTAATTCCTCTTAGGTTGCTCCTCGGCGACTTTCTGCATCATTTGACACGACAAATTTGCGCGCTGCGCTCCAAGAAACCAGCTGGGCGTTCGATAACGCAATGCCAGAATGGGGCGTGGCCCCATCAAGGGGTGTGTCAAGGAAGAGTTGCGTGTGCCACAGCACAGGCACAGCGCGATTTTAAATATTTGCCTTGGCGCACTAAAACCAAATTGCCTGGCCCACTAAGTGTTCAATTACTGCACACTACGCCAGGCAGCAGCTACTCCTTCCCCCCTGCTCCTTCCTGTCCTCATCATGATGAAGATGATGGGCGGGAGCGGGAGTATTCGACTGACGGAGCTGCCTCGTTGATGGCCCACATTGATAGCAGCTGCGATTGATGGATGTCGGTTTGGGGGCACGGGCTGGTCTCGATTCTAGCTTGGATACTACCATAGCTGCTCATCCGGTGTCCGGCAATTGGTTTAAATTTTATTTATGAGCTGCCATCAAATCAGCATAAGTAGGTTAAACGCAAATGTCAATCGTAAATTCGCGCTGACTTTGCTGGGCCAAATAAATTAAATTGTCGCGTTTCACAGCTGAGCTGAAATGCTAACCAAAGTACGTGCCCAGGCCAAGGCATCCGCAGTGGCAACAGCACCTCCACGAACCCCCCTCCCATTCCTCCATCTGCATCCCAGCTAGGCCTATCTGGAAAATAAAAGTGTGTGCCGCAATATTTCATAAACCTCAAGGAGTGGCCAGAGAGAGAGAGTGAGAAAGGGAGAGTAAGAGAGGGGACAATCAGGAGGGAAGTAGCACAGGCAGTAGGTGGGAGCCCCTTGAATTAGCTAATGCTGACATAGATACAATGAATGGCATAATCCCAGGACGGCGTTTGCTTAGACTAAGTGCCAGGGCGATGCCATGCCACCTCATGTTGCTGCTGCTGGGTGGGGCATGCTAATGGGGCAAGCTGGACCAAAAAATTTCGGCTGCCACTCAGGCACTTCTTGACTCCCTTTTCGAACATAATTGCTGGATAATGTTATTAGCTGGCATTGGATATGCTTCGATTTTGTGCGGGCTTCCTTTTAAAGCTGAAATTACGTCGGAATTTCAGGGATGGAACTTTTAAAACCATTGACTTCAACTTTATACTTAGATGTGAACATATCATTTTGATTTAGTCTTCATCTCTGTTTATCTTTAATCTTCACTATTACTATCCTTTCATTAGCTGCCTTCTTCTACTCGACTTTAGCTTGATACAAAATAGGAATAAGCATTTTCAGGTACTTTCTTTATTTCATCTTATTAAATTAGTTCTAGTTTATCTTAACAAAGCTTACAATCAACTTACTTATCAAAATAGCTTAAAATACTCATCACACAAATAGGTCGTTTAGCCATGTACATAATATTAGTATTAATTGACTTTATATGAAAAACCTAACCTCAAAGAGAGTATGCAACAAACCTAACCTCAAAGAGACTTTATACAATAGCACATACTTCACTTCACAATTATAATATATAATAAACAAGAGACGCTGAAGAGGAACTATTTAATATGAAAGTATGGGGTGAGTGTTAGATTACATATTTAAATTAGAATCTTGTATGTTAACCTATTCCTAATAAACCTATTCGAGAATAGGTTATTTTTATAATAAGCCTGCATTTAAAACTATCGTGATAGAATTTCTACACAATCCTTTTTATGTACATAAATTAGAGACCTTAAGAGCATTCCATTTATGAAGAAGTTATAGAGTTAATGTAGCAGTTCCTATAACTTTAGGTTATATTACAACCTTTTTTTATTTTTAATTCCTAAAGTAATTCCTATATATGTATATTAAAAGTATACACAGCTAAGCAAACCTACAATACCTTCCCCAACATCATAATGCATCAGCTTCTATCTCACCAAGCTTAATCATGTGACTCTTAAGTATCTGAAAATAATACCTATATATAATCAGAGCCTGCACATGCAGTACAACGCACATTTATTCATCTATCGCCTCATTAAATTCACCCAATATCTGTAAGCTTCATCTCGAAATGCCTTAATATCTAAAAATAAATGCTATATATAGTAAAAGACTGCCCAGCTAGACAGTGCCATCACTCAATAGATTTTCCTCAATCTCCATCGGCTTAAGCACTCTCCGACCATTGTTTGTACACAGTATAGCAATGGCATGCGATGCTGGTGTTGGAATTCAAAGAGCACCGCATGCAATTAGTAACATTTGAATTAGTCTACGATTTGAGGTGAGAGTTTTGAGATTGCGCTGGGCAAATGTAAATAATAAGCATTTAATTATGAGAACATCTCATTATGGGCTGCCATTGTTGTGCCCTGGCATGGTGGGTAGTCCTGGCAACAGACAGATTCAAGGACGTTGCCACAGGAAAATGATCATCATCCACATCAGCATCATCATCATCATCATCAGGCTGAGGCAGCTTCAAGTATCCACTTGGCGAGCTTTAACTTTAGTCTACTCGCTGGGCTCTTAAACCCGACACGATATTGCTATGGCAACCATGAAACTGGAGAGAGGGAGAGAGAGGAATAGGGGGAACTGGAGCTGGAGCTGGTATCAGCCAAATCAATCGAACAGTGACGATTCAAGCATTGCTCACTAATGATGAGCGAGCAGGCATGCGGGGGGGGGAGGGGGAATCGCAGCTGACACTCATGTCAGACTTGTCCTTAGCTTGGTTAAACCTGTTAACGTTAAGTTTCCCTCGTTGTGGTGCTTGTTGGTCCATAAATTGACTGGTTGGAGCAGCAGCAGCAGCTCAGCCGTGCGCACTACTTGACCACACATTGGCGCATTGTCACGCGCGCGTACCTCATGCTGCCCCTGCCCCTCCCGCTGGCCTGGCCAGCATATTCATCAATGAAGAGCAAGTGGCAGGGCAGGAGTGGCGGTAGAAGAAGCAGCTTCTACTACTCCTGCCTGCCTTGTCGAGTTGGGTTAACAAAAAATCTGTTAAAATAAATCACAACAATTTGTACATTTTCGCCTCGTTGGTCAGGCCGAAGACGTTGGCGACGTTGTAGGTGACGATGATGGTGAAGGCGACACATGCCACATGCTGCAGGAGCAGAAAAAAGGACAATGTCTGCTTGGCTGCTTGGTTTTTTGGGCTATTAAGTTGTCATTTGGCTGCGGGTGTGTGTCCGTATGTATGTATGTATATGTGTGTGTGTGTGAGTGTGTTTGAACGTGACCCCAGTTAACAGTCTGGCAGGATGCGAGGGCGTTGCCAACTTATGACAACTTTGATTGCAGTCAATTTATTAGCGGCTTGGCAAATGTTGTTGTTGTTGTTGCTGTTGCTGTTGCTGTGACGCCAGGTGGCGCGCATGTGGCACGTGGCACGTAGCAGAGGCGGACAGAGGCTGAGCGATTACAAAACTGCCTGACATAATTGTTTGACGCCATTTCATCTGCTCTTTTTTAATTAGCCAAACGAAACATAAACAAAACAAAACAAAACACAACGAACGAGCAAATCTAAACGGGGAATAACAAACAAAAGGGACACATGACAAACGGCGGATGCGGACGCGTAACTGTAAAAAGCTGCGAATGTTTGCTCGGATATGCTTAAAACCCTATTACCATGGTAATCCTTTTGACAAATGAATTTTAACATGCCCTCACACACGCAAAAACACACACACACGCACACACACACACACCGCCGTCACCTTGCCTCGCACATAGACAGCGGCAACTCACCGTCACTTGGCATTGCCCGCGAAAGTATGCTATAAAAATGTGAATGTCCCCAACGCATATGTCTGTGCTTGTATGCGAGTCTACGTGTGTGCGTGTGTGTGTGTGTGTCAGTGTGCGTGTGCGCTCGTGCGCATATGTCTTGCTTATACATGTAACTGTAAGTGGCAAGCAGCGCATAGCTATAGCCACATTTGCCAGCCGGAAATCAGGTAAACTTTAACCGTGATTCGATGCCAAGCGAGAGCAATTCTAATATAACACTTTGCCATATATATATTATATACATACTCGCATATAATCCGCTTGATGCTGCTGTTGCAGGAAAAAAGCGCTCTTAAGCTGTCGGCTTACACGTGAAGTGGTCTAGCTTGGTAATTGCTTAAAATTTTAATGATTCTAACTTGCGAACTAACTACGAAGTGACCTACAAGCCCTGCTCAAAATAATAGCAGTGCTAGTGCACTTTAAATTCTTTTTGTTGTAGTAAATATGTTATTATAATATAATTTTTATTATGATGTACGGATTCTTTACTTAATAATAGTACAAAATTAAAAAAAAATAAAAAATTATTGTAAAGTTTTGGCGACCTTTCTTTGTCATCATATTGGTGGCTGGCTCGAGGTCAAACAAAAAAAAAAAAAAAAAAAAAAAAAAAATATATATAAAATAATTTTGAATACTCCTCTTTACAGAGTCTTAAGTAGTTGATGTAATAGATAACACCGTGTCGATATAGCCATGACTTTCTTTACTGTTTGTCCGTATGAACACCTAGATCTCAGAGACTAGAAGAGCTGGGACTATCAAACTTGGCGACAATATGTCTTATTATTACACGCACATAAAGTTTGCTTAAGTGTTTGGCCACGCCCCCTGCTGCAACCGTATAACGACAAAAGTCGATTTGCAAGCGCAGTATTAATTTTTGCTGTGCACATGTATTATTATAATCTTAATGAATGCTACAAATTTCATTTTGAACGGATAATCAACATTTTTTTTTTTTTTTTTTTTTTTTTCAAAAGAATGAATCCGTACATAATATTGTATCTTAACATCAATAATCAACATTGAAGTTATTTAAGAATTTAAATGTACGCCTACAAGTATGCAACACAAAATAAACTAACAAAGAGGTGAACTATCAGGCGCAATATATGGTAGATAAAAAAAAAAAAAAAAAAAAAAATATGTGTTGGATATATAATTGTCGACTACACTCGTCCTACCTTTCTTACTTGTTTTGATATCATTTCGCTTTTGTTTATTTTATTAATGACTAAAATTTTGATTTACATTGTAATTGTTTTTAGTACTATTATTGTTATTGTCTGCATTATTAATCAACTTAATGTGCACACCTATTATTGTGTATTATTCCAGCAATTTCTATTAATATATAAAAGATTTATAGCATTGAAACTCTCTCATCATATTGAAGCAGTCAATTTACTTTGACTGCAACCTTTCTCGCAATCCCCTACAAGTTTGCCATGCCTTCTGGGAGTACTCCCTTGCCAGGAGCTTTGCACAGTACAGTAGCTGCTCGAACGCTCCTTTGATAACGCAACCCGCTGAAAGATTCAACACGCTCAGGCATCATCGACATCATCAATTTTGGTGCTTAGTTTTCGCTTGGCACGCACTTCTGTGCGCGCTCCCATTGCGACGATATTGTAGAATATAACCCGAAAATGCACACAGCGGGAAGCCAATTTCAGAAGACCTGCCACGCCCCCTATTCCCCTCATCCGACTCGATTCCCGCTCAAGGCGAATGGCAATAAAATATTCATTTACTTGACATTTGTTGTGCCTGCCACTTACTAACCAAGAGAGAGAGAGAGAGAGAGATGCATCATTCAGGGCGCAGTCCACCTGACAAGGCAGTGAGGGAGGGAGAGGGTCTACTCTTGCCACACCCGCCAAGCAGGAGGCAACAGTCAACTTGGCACCCTTCATAAAAAATGTAATTTTCAAAAACATTTGGAAATTTCAAATTGAATTTGCCGCACGCTTGAAGTTGCCTCTTCTACCTTGCCACACGAGCCTGCTGCGACTGTTGTATGCAAAGCGTCTTGAAGATTACGCTCAGATCCGAACAGAAGCAGTGCCGGCCCCGCATAACCAGCAAGGGCTTCTCAAACACATAAAAGCCGCACCAAGTGCGGGCAACAGAATAGACTGAGAGGCAGAGGGAGAGCACGAAGGGGAGCGGGAGGGTAGGATAGGGGCAGCCCAGCTCGACCTCCTCCGATGTCGACGACGACGTTTCAGACATGTGAAAAGTGTAAGTGACATGAAAGGCCTCGCCTTGCCTTGCCTCGCCTTGCCACGGCACAAAGCGCAAAAACCTTTAATAACTTTACGCTTTTTGTTTTCAAGTGCACTTGTGTGTGTGTGTGTGTGTGTGTGTGTGTGTGTGTGAGAGTGTGAGCCACGCCCCTACTGAGCGTAGCGCCCTCAAAATCACCGCACGACAATAAAGCCAGGCTGGAGCAAAGGCTGTGCAACTTCCGCTTTGAAGTTGCTTCCTGCCGTCTTACACGAAGGGCAAACTACACTACACCGCAAGAGAGGACACAGAGTGCTTTAAAATACACTGTCCATACCGCAGCCACTCTGCCACGCCCCCTTCCCGTACTGCCTTGTGTAATTTATGACCTATTTATTGTCAATAAATGCAGCCTCCGAGCGACCATTTTGCGCGCCGCGACTAAATAAAGACAAATGAAGCATCGCTTTAGTGGCTGAATCGAGACACGCACGCACATGCACGCACACACACATACACCCACACAAATATACACACACAGAGGCACACTCACTGGAAGTACTCATTAAATCGCTCACTGTCGAAATGGGGCAAGTCTTTGTTGTACTCGCAAATTTATAGCGGAAAATTTATTACCTCATTTTTTTGCAGTTTAAAAATGCATAAGCTAGTCTATTTGAATATATACAATATATACGTACTATATATACGTACCATATATCTCTCAGAATATTTTTACCAAATCGGATTACAAATTACAAAACTAGCGAGCAGTTTTGTGCATTTTTCACATTTCATGTTGCACTCTGCAAATTTGATAAACCTCTTAAAAACCTCTCCAAAATTTGTATCCGAAAATAGCTAACTGAAAATGCATAACACGTGCGCATATAGTATAAAGCATTTAGAAGCAGAGCTTCAAAAGGGCAAGCAAATCCATCAATTAGTCTCGTAACTACCTTCGTACTTATACGTATAACTACGTAATACGCACTGTCTATGCTGGCATTAATCTGTTTAGTTTTAATAAGCTTATACCTCGTGGAAGAGCTACTTGGAAAGGGGTATATTGTATATTCTTTATTGAAGAATGTGGAAAGATGTAAGGGAGATTTATATAATGCATTTCATAATGCAGAAATTTCAGTTTTTCGATTAATCAACTAGATCTCTGAGGTTTACAGAGCTCAACGTTTACTTTACTTTTACTTAAGCAGATGCGGACCTAACTTTCATATGAACGTTTCTTTTTAAATATCATACTGAATTTTTGGCTAGATATATGAGTTAGTCAGACCTAGAGCTATGAAATTTTAGCTACGGCTACATATGCATCTTATACTATTTTCAAATTGCAGATTTTTTTTATATAGGCTTTTTTTTTTTGTATTACGCAGATTACATTTTATTTATATTATTTCTACAAGGTTTTCAAATGCATATTTAGACAGATCTCTGAGCTCTGCAGACCTAGAGCTATGAAGTTTTAGCTATAGCTAGTTGTATACTATAAATAAAGGATGTCTTCTTTTTTTTGACTTTTGATGAATTATTTCTTTTAAATACTAGTTTTAAATGCATATTTATTAAGATCTCTGAGTTCTGCAGACGTAGAGATATTAAAGTTGATATGCAGTTGCACTTAAACCATATGCTGCTGAACCTATTTTCAAATTGCAGAAGTTTTCTTATTTTACATGCTTTTGATGGGGTTTTCGTTGTATTGTACAGATATAATTTCATTTTTATTATTTCTACAAGGTTCTTAATGCATATTTAGCTTGATCTTCAATTTCTACATACATTGAAGCTATAAATTGTTAGTACAACTAGTTTAATACCATTTGCTGCCCAGCATATTGTCAAATTATAGATATTTGCTTTTGTGGATGTTTTCTCTGTATGGTTTAGTTCGAATTCCATTTACATTTTATACATTTCCGCATCACATGCCGGATTATCCATTTACCGGCAACTTACAAGCGATTGTTTAAGTTACCCACAATGTTGTGTCGTATCCCTGGCGCAGACGTGATCTACAACACCTACAAGTGAGTGTGTGTGTGTGTGGCTCTACAGAAAGTTAAAATATCCCTTTAAACGTTGCCGCTGCTCGATGCGTGTAAGTAGAATGGCATCAAATATAATAACGACCACAACAATGCGTGACGTGCATGGGAAATTCGCTGCTAAAGCGCCTCACAGAGTGTGCATTAGCAGGGTCTGTATGTGTGGGTGTGTGTGTGTGAGTGTGTGCGAGGATGTGTGTTGAGAGTGTGTAATATTTTACATATGCGCCAAATCACTTTCTAAATGCAATGCCAATAAAAAAGCAAGCCAAAAGTGTTGAAATATATAAATAGATATATGTATGTGTGTTAGTGTGGCTGTGTGTGTGTTGTGTGTGTGTGCGTGTGGGTGTGGGTGTGTGTGTGTGTGGTGTATACTCAGATATAATTTGTTGTCGCTGACAGTAGCGGGTCATCACAAGGAAGCCGGAGGGAGACCAAGAAGAGAGAAATGGACGCGCTACGTGACAATAACAGCCCGAAATGACGAGGCTAAAAAAGCCTACAGAACTTTGGCTAAAAATAGCCAACTTTCAAGCTAAGCCTGATGCTGTAATCAATTCGGTTTATTAATTAAAACGATGCTGTGGCATATAAAGGGGAAGCAAACCTGGTTCTATTGTCTTTCAATTTAAGTTTCTTGATGCTGAAGAGTAACGAAGTTTTCAATAATAAATTTAAACTAAGAGTTAATTTTTGTAGCATATACATACATATATTATAATATGTTACATTATAGTCTTGTTAACAAGCTGCACTTTTAAAAATATGCTATATATAGATCTGTATAAAGAGAAACAACTAATTGAATACGCTATCTTTATAGAAAGTACTACAATATTTAAGTGCGCTGATTCATCAAAACATTATTCATTTCTATATGTATATTATCTAAATAAGTTAAGAGCGGCACTGCAAGTGATACTTCTATCATATTATTGTAGATTCTATCTTTACGATTCGTTAATCGGTTCATGTAATATTTATAAATTTTAGATATAAATTACACTTTAGTTAAAGTTTTGATTCAGATAACTAATTCTCGAGATAATTCAAAACTGTTCTAATTCGTTTTTGCTATATAATATAAGGGCCAACTTAAATTTTTGATAGTGAGAGCAGATCGTTAACTAATGTAACACTTATATAAACCGAAAAACTTTTTAAACTTTTCAGTTTCTTTCAATTTTTAAAGCCAAAAAAGCATTCGAAAGCCCAAAGAAAAATACATACAACTTGCGAATGGAAATTTATTCAGCATAAACAAACGCCCTCTGGCGGGCAATGGCGCAAGGCACGAAAGCTTTTGGACAAAAAGCTTCGACATTCAAGGTACACATTGTCTGGAATGAAGCAAAGCTTTTTTTTGGTTGATTCGTTTGTACTTAACAGTTACGTGTTTTTTGGTTCGAGTTCAACTTAGACTAAAAAAAAAAAGTTCGAAAAGTTTACACAACTGTACTTTTAAGAAAGGCACTTATCATACAACGAATGTACCCACTGTAGGTACTACACCGTTTCGTCAGGTTCCGTAGGGTTTGCGGCCTCCACGTCAACTTCGTTCAGTTCCGGCACTTCGTTGGGCGTCGTCTTCTTTATCTACGTATGGGTATGATAATAGTTTCAGACCATTATTAGTGAGAACTCTACTTCTCTAGTTCACTCCATTTGGATGCACAGCTATATAGCTAATACTATCATTTATCATGCAGTTCAATTTGGGGGGAGGTCATGCCTTTTTTGGTTTAGAGTTACCATGCACTTAAGTTAACAAATTGTCTTAGTATTTATTTACTTAGGCCTAGGTTAGCTTTAACAATAATAACATTGGGTGGACTTTACCATAGCTTATAAATCGAGTATGGATTCACTTAAACTTAGACCAGAGCGAAGCGAGGCGAGAGGCGAAAGAGAATTTTGTGACACCCACATAACAATATCACATACAAAATGGCCACCCTTTTTTCAATTTCTCAGTTTCTTTTCAGTATTTTTTTTTTTTGTTTTGCTTGATTTCGTTGATTCGTTTTAGTTAGTTATGAAATTAGTTTCAATGACTTTTCAGCGTTTTGTTATTGTTCTGTGATGATTTCCCAGCTGAATCTCGGCGATATTTTCTTACTTTGAAGCAGCGGATATTGAAATGATCGCACATTTCCGTAACCTGAGAGAAAAGGGGAAAAAAATACAATCACAATTAATCAAGATCATCTAATGTAGAGGTTACAATACTTACAACTCCATAGCCATAATGCCAGTGCGCTATTGTTGCAAATATGGTCAAACCTTGCACGATCCAACGTTCGTATTCGGCCGTCAGATCCGAGCCGAAGAAATTCTCATACCAGGGGAAACAACAGACACCCACGGTGGCTGCCAGAGGCCACATGAGTATATTGAAGCCATCGCAGCGCGTATCAGACATCTGTGCCACAATCAGACGGCACTAAAGAAAGGTTTTGATTAAATAGATGATAATAAAATTCCGTCTCTCTTTCTCTTACGGCTATGTTGGAGAAAATGGTGCCGTAGAGCATCCACAGCACTCGCGGCTCCAGATTGATCACATTATTCCGTGAGTACAGAGACCAGATCAGCGTGATCACAAAGAGCCAGAGGAAGGCAAAGAAGGGACGCAGCATTTCCATCATGGGACGCATCTTACCCGTCTTATTTTTGTACGATCTAGAGAGAGAGAGAGAGAGAGAGAGAGAGAGAGAGAGAGAGAGAGAGGGAGAGAACTCTGAATATTGTGCAAACACTCAAGATACAATAATTCAAATACAAACAGATATATGTTCCTGATGATGATGGGATGACTAGACAACATGCCGGAACCAATCAACCCGAATTCGAAGACGTTCGCTATGGTAATGCCGTAGTAGCTCGATCGGTAGATTTCAGGACCAAACAATGTGGCCACAAACATCATAATGCTGACGCCCTGCGGAAGAAGAAGGTATATTAAAGCAAAATTCAACAGCAGATGCAACTAAAATATAAAAGGGAACTAGTAATATGAAACTAGTATTGAGAATATCAAATTCAAATACAATTAGGTCAAATTTTGGTCAAGTCATGAATGTACAATAGAAAGTCTTGAACCAACGGTACCTACCCACATGGTAAAATCGTAACCCCAAGGCAAGAACATGACGCCCGTGTTGTACTTTTCAACATGTGTAAAATAGAAATTGAGAAACACGTTCCAAATAACGAAGAACATGCGAATCGGTGGCAGATCAACTGTGCCAAACAATGAGAATATATAGATGGGTATAAGGGCAGCCGAATAGGAGTCCAATCCATGATCGAAGAGCTCGCCCAGTGGACCACTTGTCCCCGTACGACGGGCCTGCTTGCCATCCATGCCATCTACATAAGAAACATAAGTTCAGGGTTACATAGTGAACAACAATATATATCTGTCACTTATATATCTCTCAGTACTTACCCAAGTTATAATAGATAATTATATTTATCGCCGCCACTGTCCACACCCAGCCGGGCACTGTATTTCCGATTTCCTTATTATTAGCCGCTGTGAAGTCCCAATCGTAGTAGGATATCAGTATAAAGTTCACCACCGTCATGAGAAAACCCACAAATGTCAGTAAGTTGGGCGCCAGCCACATGGGTAAATACTGAAGCAATAGATAATAACTTATTAATTAGTGGTGAGGGGCTAACACCTGGGCCAGGTCTGTACTCACCTTCACGCAAACATTCCAAAATGGATGCATTACATAGACACTCAACCAACTTGTGTCTATGCTATTGTACTGTAGGCGAAATCAATGAAAGGAAATGGTTTAATAATATTAAATAGGGTAAGAACACATAACGGAAAATTAATTATAATGAAAATTATTTGGTTTAACTTTTTGGGAAGTTGGAAAGGAAGGCGTTTTTTTTTTTTATTAAGCGAATTCCTTAAAATCTAACTAACTTCTCATTATATATAATATATTATATTAATTTTATACCCTGGCCTTTGGTCAAAAAGGGACCTACTGACTCTGTCCAAATGGATGTAAGCGGCAGTACGAGGCGTAGGAGACCCCATACTCACTTACCGAGTGGCTTGAGCCATGTCCATTTGTTTCAACATCAAGATTTCAGGTCCCTAAGTCCCTATGTTCTATACTCTGCGCAGATGATGTTTATTTCGAATTCTGAATTTCACACCCTACACACACCTAGCTACGGGCCTGTAGGTATAGTAACATAGAACAGTAGAACGCACTCGTCTAATTTCTACTTGTTATAAATGATAATACAGATAATTAATGTGATGGAAAAGGCCAACAACTATTCTTGTATGATGCTTTCATTAATATTTTATTACTTTTATTTCAATATGTTAATTTCTTGTTTCCCGCACAGCTCAGAGATATATGTAAGGCATTATCTCAGCTCTCTTCTCGCTAATCTTCTCAGTACAAATTCCAGCGTGCATATTTGCCAACTATCTCTCCCCCTCTTTCCCCCGCCCTCACTCCCTCTTTCTATCTTCCTTGTAGTAGCACATGTCACTCTCGCAGTTCAATGCCTTCTGTGGGATTTATGAAACACACACATTTATTCGATTGTGATCATCCATCCGGTGTTATATTTATGACCCTAGGCCTAGTCATCAGCTGGGCCGGTAATTTGATAAGCCCAGACAAGCGACAATGAAATCTTCCTATTCTATTGCCCAATTACGAGCACTACACGAGAGAGAGCGATATAGTCTGAAAGAGTCTCGCATGTTCGGAACCGGAACTTGTCGTAATGCGAGTTATCAGAAACTATAATGAATCTGATTGATTGGTTGCTTGAGTCGCCTTAAATATGCATGAACATTGATTTTTATGGTACCAGTTGTAGGTGGTACCAACCCATTGTTGGTATTTAACTTTCCTTTGCCCCCTTTGCCACCGTGACCTCTTCTTAAAAAGAGGCGTTTCGTGCTCACCTTGTAGCGCTCGAAGCCCCGCAAATGTGTCTCCGTCAAATAGCGCATGCCACTCATTTTGCTATTGTTTGATTTTGTTTTTTCCCGTTATTGCAATTGCAAATGTTGTTTTTGTTGTTGATGGTGGTGATGGTGATGTTGTTGTTGTTGTTGTTGTTGTAGTGATAACAGCTGAGAGCGCGACTCGATTGGGGAACTTTGACTTCGATTAAAACGTGTTCGCACACATTGTACTAGCAGCACAGACTATGAACTGTAATTAGTCTCCCTCTCTCTCGCACACTATATTATTTTTAGTATTTATCTAGTATTTATTGCCCTTCGTAAAGTTGCGCCGGCAGCACGCACGCACTTTCGCTCACTAAACCGACTGAATCGTTTTTCTACAAATGACAGTCAATTAAATAATCGCATGCAGACACACACACACACACAGACGAACACGATTGCGAGCACACTCTCTCACACGGATGCGAGCCTTTCTCTCTTCGTGTCTCTCTTTGTGTTCTCGACTTGCACTCCACCTACTGCTACGCACGCAAACAGCAGTTACTTCAAACGCACACACACACACACACAAGGCACTTGAGGCGTCGTCAACAATGAGACCTGCGACTGCGACTGGCACTGCGAGTGCGACTGCGACTGCGAATGCGGCTGGCTCGGGACTATTATCAAGACTGAAGACGAACTGTGCTGCCGATGCCAGCTCGCTGCTGCTAGCTCAGCCCGAAAATCCGAAAAGCGCTTAATTTACAACGTCGACTGCGACTGCGACTGCGATGGCAACTGAGCTGCCGGCGCCGTGCTCGCGCACTGCTTGCACACATCCCCACACACACACACGCACAGACACTCACATACATACATAGACATTGTTATCGCCTGTTTTTCTCCCACGTTATGTTTCTGATTCGGATTTTTGCATTTGAATGAATTAAAAATTGTAAAATTTAAACAAGTGCCAAGCAGCGGCGACGCCAACGTCGACGTCGACGGCAACGCCGGCAAAGGTTATTGGTTATCACTGCGTTTGGCGCAAGGTTTAATTAAACTGTCGCTGATAGCCTCAATCTCTTGGACAAACTATTCCACACACACACACACACACGCACACATACCCAGAAATGAGGTGTTGTTTAGGGGTAATTTCAATAGCACCCACTTAACAGCACATATTAAATAATCCCAACCTAAATCCGAACCAGAATCCGATTGTGAAATGCGATCATCGGCGCACCCGAGAGACCTAATCAGGTGACTGTGGGAACTAACGGGACTTGCACTTGAACTAAATATAGATCGGATTAGTAACTTGTTATACACACACACACACACACACAAACACGCGCTCAACGGGGGCTAACATACGGGTAGAGTATTTCAAAAACACTAGTTCAAGTTCGCAACGATAACCCCCAGGATTTCAACGAGTTACACAAGTTGCCATGTGCCGGTACCGATTTGTTTCAGAATAAATTCATTCAATGAGAAATGAGAACTGAGCGAGAACTAGAGAACCTTCCACCGAGTATGTTTATTGTCATGTTGTTTATAAATAAATAAGTATAGCATGTTAGACAAAAACTTTCATTGAAGTCTAGCAACCCCAACCCCCACGAACATGGCAAAAAAAACGCTTCTCGTGTAACCATAGTTTACCGAGAATATCTTGTAACCACATAGACCCGCACCGGTAGTCTTATTTTATAAGAACATATGCATTAGTAAAGAACATGATATTATCATGGTTTCACTGGTTTCATAGATATCACAAGGGTCTTATCTTTAGACAACTAACAGGGTGTCCCAGAGAAGAGATAAAAAAAAACAATATTCCACGACCATTCTGCTGAACTACCAAGTTGATATATCTGCAGATCGCTGTAGCAGTTAGACCCTCGCACATAATCGCAGCAATATGGTGCGATAGATTTCGGCTACAAACGGTTCTCTTAAATTTTGCCTAGGTTAAAGGCTTATAAAACAATTTAGATTTACGAGAATTTATACCCTTGGACCATTCAAAATGATCATATGCATATTATATATAAAGTAAATTGTTGCAATATCTTGACAAATTAAAAAAAAACAACCGATCTATATGATATATCGGTCCGATCGGGCTCGTTACGAGATTTTATACCCTTGGACCATTCAAAATGATCATATGCATATTATATATAAAGAAAATTGTTGCAATATCTTGACAAATAACAAAAATCCGCCGATCTATACGATATATCGGTCCGATCGGGCTCGTTACGAGATTTTATACCCTTGGACCATTCAAAATTATCATATGCATATAATATTTAAAGAAAATTGTTGCAATATCTTGACAAATTAAAAAAAAAAAACCGATCTATACGATATATCGGTCCGATCGGGCTCGTTCCGACATACCGACAGCATGCAGCAATAAAAAGCATGTTGTGCCAAGTACCATCAAGAAAGCTTCAAAACTGAGACACTAGTTTGCTTTGCCACAGACAAACATGGTAAGATCGACTCTTCTGGTGATGCTGATTCAGAATATATATGCTTTATGGGGTCGGAGATGTCTCCTAAGGTGCGTTGCAAACTACTGGCCGAAATTATTGTACTCTCGGAAAAGGAATAATAATTATAATCATTATAGTTCATATTTAAAATAAATCGAAAAAGTATTAACGAAAAAATAAAATGAGAGGTCAACGTTTTTCGACACCTGGAGAAACGGTTGACGCGTTCAGAATGCATGTTTTGGGGATAACTCAGAGTGGCAAAAGTGCTTTGACAATTGGTTCAAACGCATGCAAAATTGTTTAAATATATTGAAAAACAATAAAGCGATTTTCGGTGATTAATATTTGTTTTTGTTCTCTAATCCCGAAATTAAGAGGACAATCTCGAATGCCAGCTGATTACGCATTTGTAATTCGCGCAGACAAACAACCTGCTTGCCGATATGAAAGACGATTTGAAGACCTAATTTCGATAAATGATCCTGACAGATATGACATTCGAATTCAAAAGATTGCAATAAGTAAACCAAAAAAAAAAATAAATATGTAGACATTGTAATTCGCGCAGACAAACGAAGTTTTGGAAGTTTTGACAAATGGAAGGTCTATGACGACATATAGTAAGTATATGGCGACATATAGAAGATAAATGACAAAAAAAAATATATATGGCGATATATAGAAGACATATGGCGCCGTATGGAAGGTTTATGCGCTTTATTAGTAAAAAAGTTTTTAAGAGCAAAGCTGTACACAAAATGCTAACCATTTCAATTATTCATTTGTCTTTTATGTTAGATGCGTTCATGCAGGACTCCTACAGTCAATTGCCAAAATTGTGAGAAACGTGGAAAAAATAGCGATGTGGGAGAGGAAAGTCTAGCAAAAACTAACTGGAATGCATACCCCAAAATAATAAAAATAAATTCCAATTATACCGCAAGCACCGTATTCACCCGACATGGCACCGTGTGACTTTTTTCTTTTCCCTAAACTTAAATTTCCGCTTCGTGGAAAGCATTTTCAGTCGATTGAAGTCATAAAAGAGAATTCGAAGAAGAAACTGAAAGCCATACCTAAAGCGGCCTACCAGAAGTGTTATGAAGATTGGAAAAAAAGGTGGCATATGTGTATCGCCTCTAATGGTGACTATTTTGAAGGGGATAACATAAATATTGAAGAATAATTAACCGTTTTTGTTTTATTGAGCCAGTCTCGTTTATATTTGAGCAGAAGGTATGTTTTGAAATGTTAACACCGTCTAATAAAATTTCTCCAAGACAATAAGTTTAATTTATTTTAAAGAAATATAAAGCAAGGGGCAGTCAAAGCGATGAAAATATAAAATTATCTGGATGGAACACGGAACTACTGCCATTCCAATCCGTCGCATGCCATCCAAGGATTTTTAGCTGCGGGCACTGCAGGAGGAAATACGAAAGACGCTTATTTTCCAAGTTGTTAAACTTTAAGCAAAATAAAATATCAGTCAATTAAGTCGTGTTGAAATTATGTTGATTAATAAGATCTGTTTCAGCATCCACTTCCACTCAAAATCTTCAATACTTCATAAGTGGCATAGGTATAAACGATGTGGTGCGGCGTCACAATATTCTTAAAAATATTTCTCTCCAATCTCTGATGTTAAGATACAATATTATGATGTACGGATTCTTCACTTAATAATAATAATAAAAATTTAAAAAAAATAACTCCACAACGATAAAAAAAAACGCAAAAAACAAATTTTAAACGAACTTGTAAAGGTACGGTGAGTGCCCCATTGAACAAAAAAGATTTAAAGAAGAAATCCACATTCTACAAAATTGTATCAAGAAACGTTACTAGCACAGCAATAAAATAAAGATAATTAACAACAAATAAATGAATTTGGTTTATGGAATATAAAAATTAAAAAAAAAAATGGTCCCGTCAGTGCAAAACAAAATTAGCAAGAGCCAACAAATAAAATAAAAATAGGTCTTGACGGATCAAGAGCCAAAAAATAAATGAATGTCTTCACGGCTGAATGCCAATAACAATACTTAGAACAGTGCTATACAATGTAAGCTTAATAATAAGTATTGGTTATTTCGATAAGCATGAATCGATAACTGTCCAAGCGAAACTGTATACTTGCCTAGAAAGGCAAGACAAATTCAAAAACTATTCCACGTTCTTAGATTTTCCATGAAATCGCTGATAAGTTGAGATTATTGTACATTTCTGGTTTTCCCAATGGGCGTGGCAAAATAAAACTAGATCCCCTTTGCAACAATGAGTTTATAGACATTTTCGTTTTGTAATAATTTCGTTATAATTTTCCGTAAGCAACTATACAGACTATTTGACCTGTTTTGTACGAAACTATAATCATAAGTACATATCATAGATACAAATAGGTATACAGATAACAGTGCAGTCTTATCTACGTTTTTAGAGGGTGTCCGAAAAAAAAAAATGTATAAATAGAAAAAATAACAAGAAAATCTGATTGCATTCAGTTACAGGGAACAAGTAGCAGAACCTTAAGTCAGTTCAATTATCGATAGGTCTATCGACTTAGTTAAGCCACCTGGAGGTCTCCGTGGCAGTCAGACCCTCGGAACGCAGACGCTGCAACATGGGTCGATAGATGTCTGGTGTGAAGGGCAGTAGAACTCCGCGTTCTTGAATTTCGCCTGTATAAAGTATCGAAGTATAAAGTATCGGCAAACACGAATAAGGTCCTATGGAACTCACCATCTAAAATCATTTTGGCTGCAATTGCCGCTGGTTTACCCACTGTCATTGCCATGGCGGAATGGCCCTGAGGTTGGCCGTAGACGACAAAGTTGATGCCACGCTCCTCGCGACGACCGTCTGGCCAACGGATGCCAACCTCATGACGCAGCACTACCAGATCGCGTTCGTCACGTTCTGCAAAGAATAAAATCGAAAGGGTTATGTTGGCATGTTTTTTTTTTTTTGTACTAGAAGAACCTACCGAAGGCCAATCGCTTGGACAAATAATGGCTAAGTGTGTCCAGCGGCGAGTTGAGCTTCACCACGGGTGTCTCGTCTAACAGACCCAAGCTCTCGATGCCATCCACATCGCCAATGCGCTCGACCAGCTTTTGCTTCAGGTTCTCGTAGAAGATGCTTGTGTCCGACATGCCCATCAAATGGGTAACCAACTGGCGCCACGTGACCTCCGGCCCACTGGGATGGAGCAGTGCATGCGGCTCTGGGTCAATCAGACCTAAGAGCTGCATCGGCTTAATAGATTCCGAGAAGCCCTTATAGCGAATGGTACCGCGCAGCAAGGTGTGCACATCCCTGCCCAGGCCATAAAGAGTGCCGTACTTGGTGGAATCCCGATTGGGAAAACCTTCGAGCGCAAAGCCCGGCAAGAAGTCTAAGCTGCGGCGAGTAGACATCAAATCGCCGCCTCCAGAGATCTCCACAATCTGACCCTGGCTCAGATACTTCGCTGCCGACAGCGTGTTGAGCAGTACGCCACGTGGGGACCATGAGAACTTGTAGCGCAAGGCATTGTTCGAGTGTTCTGGAGCGGGTAGACCACCGCAGTAACTGACAAAGGATTCGACAACGGCGCCCTTCTCCTGCACCTCGTGTATGCACTCCAGCGCCAGCAGATGATCAATTCCTGGGTCCAGACCCACTTCGTTCATGATGGTCACTCCATTGGCGCGTGCCTGGTCGTGCAACTCGGAGATCTCATCGTTCAGGTAGCTAGCGGTGACCATGTGAGTACGTTCCGCTACACAGTAGCGAGCGATCATGCCGTGCAGACTGTAGGGCAACAAAGAGACTACCACATCAGCCTTGCCACACATTTCCTGCAGATGGCCGGTGCTCTCGTTGACGTCCAGGTAGACACTATCCACACCGGCGTACTGCTGTGCCAGGCGATCAGCCTCCTCCTTCACCTGCGAGCACACTGTGATGCTGACATCCTTCTCTCGATGCAGCCACTCAACGAGGGGAGCTGAGACCATACCAGCGCCCAGGACCAGCACCTTCTTCTGCGACTCGGAACTGCCTTCGATCTTGTGACGCGAGCGATTGCTCTGTGAGTCGCGCAGCTCTTGGATGTACTGGAAACCATCGGTCAGTTCGCCGTTGCTTGCAATAATGGCCTGGAGGAAGGGAGAGGTAGTAAGAGTTAGGTTTAGTTAGGCGTATTGACATAGGTTCTATTCTTCTACTTACCGATTGAATGGGGTAGCTGAAATGCTCTTCATGCAACGGCTTTTTGGCATCACTCTTGATGATGTCGTGCACGTGCGGCGATAGTAGTTCTCCAAACAGATCTGTCGACTCTCTTGGCAGCTGTGTGGGCATGTTATCGATGGAGCAGACCAACACACCGGGTCCCTTGAAGCTCTTTGTGTCCTTGTTGCGATCGGCATCGTAAAGGCAGAAGGGTGTATCGATTGTGGTGCACTCGTTCATGAATTCAATTGAGCCGCCAGGATCAGCGGATATGTCGCAAATGGCGAGCATACGATGAGGCAGAGCAGGACTACCCTTGCTGGTGGGCAACCAGGGGGTGTTGGCTGGACGCAACAGGTTCTTAGCATCCGGAATACTGATCAACTTGGGGCTACCCACAGCCCAGTAGATGCCATTGACGATCACCGAGGCATAGGGTGCGATTTTCTGATTGAATGTGGAAATGTATCGCTCGGGGAACTCGTCATACTCCTTTGCGTCGAAGCCACCGCCCTCGCGACGTTCCAGATGATCCGATCGGCTCACTTCGCAACCGTATAGCTTGTTCTGATCTATTTATTGAGAGGTTTAGCATCTTGGGTAGAGATAACTCACATATAGTGTTACTTACTGCCATGTTCTGCGACCTTGCGTAGCATCTCTGGCGGTACATACTCTATGGGCAGCTCGGAGAATACCTCCTGCGCTCCCTGGGATACGTTACCAGAGCCAGTGAATACAAAAGTGAGTGGACCAATTGACTTGGGCATCATTCCCAGTGAAATCTCGTAACCGCAATCTCTGATCGCTTGACGAGCCATTGATGAATTGCGATAGTTGTGAGCAGGACCGATATGCATGAAGGGTGTGTGATGACCCAAGGCCAATAGACGCAATCCGATGCCGTGAAGGATGTTGACCATACCGGCAACACCAGCGTATTTACCGAAAGCAACCAAACGTGAGCCACGTTCATCAATGATGCGTTCATAATCGATAAGTCGGATTTTCTGTAAGGTATATACACATTGAGAAAAATTGACTACCTTCTGCTTGTGGTGTGTCTTACCTTCTCGAGTATGGCATCTAGCAGGGGCATGTTCGACTCCTGCGCCTTGATCGTGTGCGAGAAGAAGCAGTAAGTCTTGCCCGGTATGAGTGCATCGATGGGCACCTGCTTGACTCCAAAAATAACCGATGCATCACTTATATCTTCCTGTATCTGAGCACCCGCATGCATGTATGCCTAAAAGCAGAGTACATTTCGTAGGGTTTGCAGGAAACTTAACAGACTTGTAATAAAACATTAACATAATCTTATCATAAATCATAGAACTTGTAGCTAATACCTTTCATTTTTATCGCCTGAGTACATCAGCTATTAAAACTGAAAATTGCTTAGCCTATCGATTATGTATCCCAAATCTTTATACTCGCTAGTACATTGACTTTTTAGCTTTTTGGGGATCATATATTTGAATTACTTTGCAATGATTAATCGAGAAGATTTAGAGCACGGAAAGACTTGAAAATCGATTAGCATTTCGCGCACTTAATCGTACGATTCTTGTCGCTGCTCTCCATCTTGTTTCCTTAGCAACCAATCGAATCATAATCTTCGATTTCCGTATACTTTATAAATACACTTTTGTTTTGGGAAATGTTAATCAAGAACTTGTTTTTGTTTTTCAAAAGCACGATTATATTAGTTTATCTGGCAAGGGAATCAGTTGAGTTGGGTCGAGTTGAGTACAACGAAAATGCAAGTATAAACAACAAATTATTGTGCCAGATAACACGCTCGGGATTCGGCCGGATTCAAGGCCAACAACTGCCAAATTTATGATCTATAAGTAGAGAGGCTTATCTACCCGAACAGTTTTACGATGCAACATACGCTATAAATATGATTCGAACATGCTTGGCAACGCGTTGATTAGGATTTAAATTATTTGTGTATCGATTTTGGGCATGAACATGAATATATATATATATATAGTAGTATTGTACACGAGACACTAGAACTATGCTTCAAAGATGTCTAGCAACGTTTTGATTAAGATTTAAACACTGTACATGAATATATATAGTAGATTTGGGAAGTTAAGTGCATGGGATGCTATAAATATGCTGATGTCTATTCCGATTTTCACACTGTACATGAATATATATAGTAAATTAACTATTCACCTGAAATGTTATAGATATGCTAATTTCTATTCATATTTTGACACTACATTCATATATATTTAAGTAGTAGATTTGGGCACTCACCTGCATGGGATAGGCACGTCTATTCGAGGGCTGCACTATAACCTTGACACCCTGCTTGACCAGCTTCTGCACATGCGTGGGCCCAAACGGTGCACGTCGCTCCCAAACCGACTGATCCTCCCGCCGTATGGCAATCACGGGACCATGCTAGAATTGAAGTATCACCTCAATCAGTTGCAAATATGTTTCAGATGACGCCCCCCAAAACACAAACACACGCACACACACACACTTACATGACGTTGTCTGGTGAGAGCAGGCGCGATTGTCGAGCGCAATTGAAGCAGCTTCCACATTCTTTGTTGCTCTTCTTGTTGTTCTTGTTTGCCTGATTAAGTTGAGTGCGAGTGTAGTTGGAGAATATTATAGAATATCGTTAAATTTTCAGTGATGCCAATGTTGATGCCGATGCACCATCCGTCAACTCTGAGCACTGGCAGCGTTCTAATCCCGTGCGGCGACGACGACGTCGACGCGCCCCTATCAGGCAGCAGCGGACCGAACGGACGAGCGGACAGGCGGACGAACGGACAGCGCACATGCGGACGGACAGTCTGAAGGCGATAAGCCGCCGTCACAGCAGCAACAGATCGTCTCCCTAATCAAGAACGAGAGAGAGGCACGTTAAGATCAGTGCTGCCTACTTTTGAAAACCAAAAATAGCCGATTTTAGCGGAAAAAAGCTAAAATATTATAGATCCATAAAAAGCGTGAAATAGCTAAAACACTTGTTAATATTATAAAAAGCTAAAAATACAAAACATTAAAATTGCATTACCTTTTTTTTTAACTTAAGAGAAATATTTATATAAACCCAAGAAGGTCCTCGTTATTTGTATTATTCTTTTGTCGATTTGACTACGCCTATTTCAATAGGCATGTTTAAATATGTTTAGCATCGAAAAGTTATTAATTTTACATTACCATGTTTATATTTCTTCAATATAAAACAAACTTAATTAAATTTTCTTTAATCTATTACAATAAAATCACCTCAAAACAAACTATCTTCGAGGTTCTCTTCTTTTTGACCACAAATAGGCCAACAGAAAATATTGATAGCTCTGGCAATTATTCTTCAAATAATGTAAGCTTTATAATTAAAATAAATAAATTTCGAAAAACTTCAAAACATTCGCATGCCATAAATGCTAAATATTTCAGATTAAAAAAAGCTAGATTTGACGGGTAAAGAGCTAAAACGCCAGCACTGTTTGAGAGTTCTTGCGTGTGAGTATGTGTGTGTGTGTGTGTTTGCCCGATCCTCACTCGCATAGTGAAAGTGTGTCTCAGCTTGAAAAAAACAGAAAAAAATTTCCATTCACAAAAATTTTCCATTAAGGAAAATTTAAGAGGTCAGTACCGAAACGTGTCAACTCATTGAAGTGCAGATTTTCCGTGTGTTTGGTGTGTTTAAAGCATAGTTTTATTTATAATTGCAATTCATCGATTCCACAGTTTCGTCTACTTCACAAGCAGTGTGTAGTATTATTCACATCAAAAACAAAAAAATATATTCTTATCACTAACAATCACTAAAGCTACGCTGGGGGGCTAGAAACCATGCCCCCCAAGATGACAGAGAAATACATATACATATATGTATATATATATATATATCTATATATATATATATAAATATATCTACATACATATATATATATATTTATATATATATATATATATATATATATATATATATATAAAAATAATCATTAGTTCGTTTAATAGCTAGAAAAACAGATATTGCAAAAATTCAGGTATGCAAAATATAAAGATAACACTCATCAATCCATGATGATTGGGTACCATACGAGGCCAGGATTAGATCTCGTCCGTCTCTCGTCTTATTTTCGTTTCATCTCTTCTGGTCTTACAGCGCCGGTGCCTCGGGCAGCAGCGATGTAAAGAAGGTAATGACAAAGGTGCGCACAATGGAAATCACAGAGTTGGTATTGGCATTCGCTGGTTCTGCCACGGCTACAGCTTCGGCAGCAGCGACAGCGGCATCGGTTTGATCAGCAGCGCTAGCGGCAGCAGCAGCAGCATCCTGTGCTGGAGCTGGAGCAGCAGCAGCAGCAACAGCTGGGGGAACTGGTGGTTCCCCCGCTGCCGCTGCCTGTGGATTATTGTCCTGTTGTTCAACAGCAGCGTCCATCATGCGTTGTATTTGTTGCACTGCCGCAAAGGCGGCAACCTCATTGCCAGCATTGTTATTGCGATTGATGTTGTTGTTATTGCGCTCGCGACGACGACGCAGCACACCAATGTGGTATCTACAAAGGGGAGGGTATTACATTTAGCCATCAAATTGTAACAGTTCTATGCCTTTGCTACTCACAGATAGATCACACTGGCTATGGACATGACCAGCAGACAACGCAGCGGCGATGAATTGAAGTACAAAATAGTTACAAAAAATGCCAAGCGCGTAAAGCTAAAGAAGTTGTCAAGCCAGTCTTGCATCTCCGGCTCCTCTTGAATGTTAGGAAAGTTGGGAGCATTCACTTGCCGATTTTCAGCAACCTGCACCTGCTGCTGCTGTGCTGCAATAACGGGTGCATCATTGTTGGCCGCGGCGGCTGCTGCCATCGGTTGTGGCACCACAAAAGGCACACTCATATTGTTGGCTATCACAGGCAAACCTTGCAACAATGGATTCAGCATGGGAGCAGCTGTGGCCTCAGTAGTGTTCTCAGTGCCAGTGAGGCTGCAAGAAAATGAGGCAAGAAGAAGGTAAGGCGCTGTTTTAATGCATAAACAAGTTGACAACTCACCGTTGCATCATTTGTTGCATATATGCTGCATACCACTGCTGTACCCAAACATTGTACAGCATCGCCTGTTGTTGCTGCTGCTGGAATGCTATGTGGTGTGAACTGTTAGTTGCCACTTGTTGCGCTCCGGTACGCTGCAGAAATTGCATCCAAGAGTAGGCGGCATTGGCATGCTGTGACAATTGTGGTAACTGTTGCTGTTGCTGCTGCTGCTGCTGATAAGGCAACTGCGTAGCGGCAGCAACATTGGCGGAGGCAGCGGCAGACGCTACATGACGCTGTCTAAGCTCATTATCATTGGTATTGGTCTCCACGCCTTGAGACGTATTGGCGGTGGCATTGGTCTCCTTCACTGGCGCCGTTGTCGTCATCTTATGCGGCGTCTTTGTTATATTCTTGTTGGCACACACCAAATGGAAGATATGATGTTGCTGATAGACATCCTTATAGCTGCGTATCACCTCCGACAGCTTCTGTTCGTCGTTTAGCAGTTTTCCCGAATATATTAGCTTTTGGTCATTAATTTCCTGCAAGAGAGTGAGATACAAAGAAGATTAGATACGAAGAATAGGATATAAATTTTCTAAAGAGTCGATGATAATGTTCCTATAATATAAATATAACATTATTCTTACTAATCAAATACAATTGTATCAACGAAATGCATTCAATAAGTTTATAACAATGTAATATATGAAAATACGATAGATTTGTAGGATATGAATTCTCCAGAGTGATATATATGTATATATAGTTTCATAATCATTATTTATCAGCGTGTTTAGATCTTACTATTGATATTCAGTTGTTTCTTTGAACAACAAACAATAAGTTTATAGGGTATTAATCAGTCCACAACTGCTTATTTGCATACTTATCGAGCGTTTAATACTTTCCGATACATCAGAGCTCAACAATTATACAGCATACATCAGAATGTATTAAGCCTAAACAAAGAATTATCATTAAACATGAAAGGTTCAAGAAATTTTCGAAGATCTTCTGTATGAGGTGCAAAGAAAAATATTTGAACAGCTGTTTGGCATTATGATGAGGAGTTTCTTTAGTAATCTTGCGGATACAAGTTAACCTATTTATGTCATTATGATAAGGTAAATATCATAACTTATTTTGTGTGTTGTTCCTCATTACATATGTACCATATATTTGCAACTGCTGTTCTTATGATAAGAGCTCTCTTTAGTAATTTTTGGGATATAATTTAAGATATTTATGTTGTTATAATACGCGGGGTTTCTTTAGTCATCATGCTGGAAGTATCTATGCCAATATAATGTACTGTCCCTTGAAACTGCCTTAGAATATTTGCATATGTTATAGGTAGTTCAAGTAGTGTATCTGGAAACACTGCGTGACGTGTACTTGGAAAGTGAACGGCAATTAAGACGCAATTGCAAAACTTGGACGCTTGTTTCGCGCAGGGGCAGATAAAGAGCAACAGAAAGCGACAAAACACACTGAAGATTGAGCAGAAGCTCTGATAAGATACGCTTCACAAAATCGGGAAGACTGACGTCAATGAATGCAAAGCTTATGCTGATTTATGTATGCTGGTATGTGTGTGTGAGGATGTATATATATATATATATATACATATGTATGAGTGTATTGGTGGGTGTACCTACCGGCTTGCCGGGATACACCAGAGACAACTGCTTCTTGAGGCGTTCCACTGTCCAGCATAGATCACTCTCAATGTTCATGTCGTCATATTGCTGATTCGACGATTTAATTAAAAGTCTAACGCTGCTGCCGCTGTTGCTGTTCGCTGCTGCTGCCGTCGAGGCAGCGACGTTGCTGTTGCCGATGTTGTTTTTTGTTTGTTGTTTGTCGCGGGCAGCTTCGTAGCCAGCAGCGGTGGCTGTAGCTGTTGACGGCGACGGCGTTGTGGCTGTGCTATCATCCATTGTGAATTACCCCTAACCTCCTCCTCCTCTTATGGGCACTTTCTATGATTTTGCTAATTGCTAGACACGATTTCGAATTGAAAATTCGACGACGACGACTCGACAACACTCGGAGAAGCAACAACAATCGCAGCGACAAGTGTTTCTCGGCTTGCGTTAGTGTGATTGTGTGTATGCGTGTGTTTGTTCGTCGCAGTCGCAGTCAGCGCCAGCGGTTGCTGCAGTTTGTAGGGGGCGGTGGTGCAGCAGAGCAGGCGCAAGTGGAGATGATGATTTTCCTCTATAGTTTTACGAATGTGTGTGTGTACGTACGACGAGTGAATACTTGTTGTTACTGTTTCTGTTGTTGTTGTATACACTTCCACGGTCACTTCCTCCTCTCCAACCCGCTGGAATGATTTTCCTTGACAATAAATTTTGGTTTTCCAGATTGTTGATGTTGTTGTTAATCGTACTCTACTGAAAACGTATCTGCTGCTCTGTTTTGATTCGTCCCATGCATTAAGTTGTGAACTATATTGTTGTTGATTATGAAACGATTCTGCAGATGGAACCGAGCTAAGCCAAATACATAAATAATCAAAGTCCCTTTCGTCTACAGCAACACTTGTTTTAATTCGCTAACAGGGATGCTTTGGATAACGCGCAGCGTTGCCACTCCTACTTAACATGACGTGTAACAACAAACAAGATATATAAACGCATTTGCTGACTATTTATGGTAAATTTTTCAGTTTTTACAAATAAAAAATTAATTAAATAAAGGTAAAAGTAAAACTGGCTTGCTGTTTGCTTTAGTGAAACTAAAAATAGTGTGGCAAATTTAGTACATTTTCAATTACGTTCGGCTGGCAACACTGGCAGTATTAAACAATTTTAAAGCCGAAAGAGAACAACAACTTTTTATTTGATCTGTGCTAAGTCGGAGGAAGTTCAATTGAATAAATTCTTGCCAATGGAAAATAAGTCATCTGTGTCTGCGCTACAGGAGTATTGTGCTCAAACAAAAACAGGCAATCCCGTCTACGATTACATTGATGACGAAGATGGAGGATTTGTATGCAAAGTTGTACTAATGGATGTCGAAGCATATGGAAATGGTAAGGTACTCCCCCACTCTTTCCGCATTATATATATAGCACTATCTTGCAGGTCGTTCCAAGCGCGATGCCAAGCATCTGGCGGCATGCAACATAATGCGTAAGCTGAGCAAGCAGCCCGGATTTAGCAGTTTCGACTTGGCTGCCGCAGCCGCCCATAAGGATGAGACAGCAACCAGTGGTGTGGTGGATGAGATGACCAATATAAATCGAGATATGCTCAAGGAACTGCGCGACTATTGTGTACGCCATGACATGCCACTGCCCGTCATTGAGATTGTGCAACAAGGCGGCACCCCCAATGCACCCGAATTTGTTGCCTGCTGCTCGGTGGCATCCATAAAACGTTATGGCAAATCCGACAAAAAGAAAGATGCACGCCAACGTGCTGCCATTGAAATGCTTTGGGTTATATCCGATGATTCAGAGAAATCAAAGCCAGATAATCAGTTGGTAAGCACAAAACCAATACAAGCAGGAACCGCCGCTGCAGCTGCGCCTGATTTGGAATCCGATTTCGGGGATGTAGAGGCAGAGCGCAGGCGCAAATTCAAAACATATCGTGAACTAACCGATGCCGGCGAAATGGATGATCCATCGATCAAGCTATGTGATCGTCACAACTACTTCAAGAGATACTATCCACATCTCAAGGAAGAGGCTTTTAAGGCCTTGCGATCCGATGGTGATTACGAAACAACCAAGCAACAAATGATGGATGTACTATCTGCCCTTAAGCTCACTCCTCACATTACCCAACTAGAGAGCAAATCCATGGAGCCCATGCTACAGATTGAACTCAACTGCGATTACGACTGCGTCTTCATAGGCCTGGAGAGTAAGATCTATGATGATATGAAGCAATACTTTATGGTAATGCTAGTTTAAGACTGAGGAAGAGATGAGGAATGAATTTGGGGATGCATTTTACTTTCGAAATGGATGTATTTCAACTAATACTTAAAACTAAATAAACGTGTTATTTACAGGAGTCAGGAAGTAATGCAAATCTATCATTATATATCTAATATATAAATGTATATTAATATATCATCTCATTCCCTAAATATAATAAACATTGTTTAATAAAATACGTTAGTTTTTCATAAGGTCATCTCATTTCCAATCTTTGTTAACTTTCTATACAGTTTTATATATATATATATATATGTATATGTATTTTATTATAACGTTTACAGCAAGTTTCTCGTCGAAGGAACGAAACCGCATTGTCATCGAAGTACAGAAATTGGTCGTGTCTCGGTGTTTCATGACTGACGTGTGTGTATAATGAGGAGTTTCCCCCTCAAATAGAATATCACTTATCTGGGGCAATATACTATAGTATAGTATACATACGTGTATATATATATACTGTGTAACACTACCTTGCCAGTAACTTGACCTTGATAGGTCTGCAGTTGACGAAAATTCGGTTCAGTTTTTTAATGTTAGAGAAAGATATTTATCGATAACAACTATTTTCGAATTTATATCGATAGTTCGTTATATTCTCTACTTATCGCACTCCGCAAACGAGCGTTCACAGTTTATCGAAGGCAAATCGTTAATCTAACTGCGGTTTCATTCCCCTTTCATTCGTTTCTACGATCGATTAACACAACAAGCCACAATTATTTTGTTTATGATGTGTGGGCAACCTGTAAATTTTACTATTCCTTTAAAACTATTTAAAACAAATTTTCGTTTACAAAAGTGAAACTTAAAATAGTGTGGCAAATTTAGTACATTTTCAATTACGCTCGGCTGGCAGCACTGGCAGTATTTAAAAATTGTAAAGCCGAAAGAGAACAAAAACTTTAAATTTGATCTGTGCTAAGTCGGAGCAAGTTCAATTGAATAAATTCTTGCCAATGGAATATAAGTCATCTGTGTCTGTCAAATTTAGTATTTTCAATTGCGCTCGGCTGGCAACACTGGCGGTATTTAACAATTTTAAAGACGAAAGAGAGCAAAAACTTTAAATTTGATCTGTGCTAAGTCGGAGTAAGTTCAATTGAATAAATGGAAAATAAGTCATCTGTGTCTGTGCTACAGGAGTATTGTACTCAAACCAAAACGGGCAATCCCGTCTACAATTACATTGACGGCGAAGATGGAGGATTTGTATGCAAAGTTGCACTAATGGATGTCGAAGCATATGGAAATGGTAAGGATGCTCCCCCACTCTTACCGCATTATATATATAGCACTATCTTGCAGGTCGTTCCAAGGAAGATGCCAAGCTTCTGGCGGCATGCAACATAATGCGTAAGCTGAGCATGCAGCCCGGATCTAGCAGTTTCGACTTAGCTGCCGCAGCCGCCCATAAGGATGAGACAGCAACCAGTGGTGTGGTGGATGAGATGACCAATTTAAATCGAGATATGCTCAAGGAACTGCGCGACTATTGTGTACGCCATGACATGCCACTGCCCGTCATTGAGATTGTGCAACAAGGCGGCACCCCCAATGCACCCGAATTTGTTGCCTGCTGCTCGGTGGCATCCATAAAACGTTATGGCAAATCTGACAAAAAGAGAGATGCACGCCAACGTGCTGCCATTGAAATGCTTTGGGTTATATCCGATGATTCAGAGAAATCAAAGCTAGATATTCCGTTGGTAAGCACAACACTACTACACGCAGGAACCAACGCTGCAGCTGCGCCTGATTTGGAATCCGATTTCGTGGATGTAGAAGCAGAGGCAGAGCGCAGGCGCAAATTCAAAACATATCTTGAACTAACCGGTGCCGGCGGAATGGATGATCCATCGATCAAGCTATGTGATCGTCACAACTACTTCAAGAGATACTATCCACATCTCAAGGAAGAGGCTTTCAAGGCCTTGCGATCCGATGGTGATTACGAAACAACCAAGCAACAAATGATGGCAGTACTATCTGCCCTTAAGCTCACTCCCCACATTACCCAACTAGAGAGCAAATCCATTGAGCCCATGCTACAGATTGAACTCGACTGCGATTACGACTGCGTCTTCATAGGCCTGGAGAGTGAGATCTATGATGATATGAAGCAATACTTTAAGGTAATGATAGTTTAAGACTGAGGAAGAGATGAGGAATGAATTTGGGGATGCATTTCACTTTCGAAATGAATGTATTTCAACTAATACTTAAAACTAAATAAACGTGATATTTACAGGAGTCAGGAAGTAATGCACATCAATCATTATATATCTAATATATAAATGTATATTAATATATCATCTCATTCCCTAAATATAATAAACATTGTTTAATAAAATACGTTAGTTTTTCCATAAGGTCATCTCATTTCCAATCTTTGTTAACTTACTATACAGTTTTATATATATATGTACTTTATTATAACGTTTACAGCAAGTTTCTCGTCGAAGGAACGAAACCGCATTGTCATCGAAGTACAGAAATTGGTCGTGTCTCGGTGTTTCATGACTGACGTGTGTGTATAATGAGGAGTTTTCCCCTCAAATACAATATCACTTATCTGGGGCAATATACTATAGTATAGTATACATACGTGTATATATATATACTGTGTAACACTACCTTGCCAGTAACTTGACCTTGATAGGTCTGCAGTTGACGAAAATTCGGTTCAGTTTTTTAATGTTAGAGAAAGATATTTATCGATAACAACTATTTTCGAATTTATATCGATAGTTCGTTATATTCTCTACTTATCGCACTCCGCAAACGAGCGTTCACAGTTTATCGAAGGCAAATCGTTAATCTAACTGCGGTTTCATTCCCCTTTCATTCGTTTCTACGATCGATTAACACAACAAGCCACAATTATTTTGTTTATGATGTGTGGGCAACCTGTAAATTTTACTATTCCTTTAAAACTATTTAAAACAAATTTTCGTTTACAAAAGTGAAACTTAAAATAGTGTGGCAAATTTAGTACATTTTCAATTACGCTCGGCTGGCAGCACTGGCAGTATTTAAAAATTGTAAAGCCGAAAGAGAACAAAAACTTTAAATTTGATCTGTGCTAAGTCGGAGCAAGTTCAATTGAATAAATTCTTGCCAATGGAATATAAGTCATCTGTGTCTGTCAAATTTAGTATTTTCAATTGCGCTCGGCTGGCAACACTGGCGGTATTTAACAATTTTAAAGACGAAAGAGAGCAAAAACTTTAAATTTGATCTGTGCTAAGTCGGAGTAAGTTCAATTGAATAAATGGAAAATAAGTCATCTGTGTCTGTGCTACAGGAGTATTGTACTCAAACCAAAACGGGCAATCCCGTCTACAATTACATTGACGGCGAAGATGGAGGATTTGTATGCAAAGTTGCACTAATGGATGTCGAAGCATATGGAAATGGTAAGGATGCTCCCCCACTCTTACCGCATTATATATATAGCACTATCTTGCAGGTCGTTCCAAGGAAGATGCCAAGCTTCTGGCGGCATGCAACATAATGCGTAAGCTGAGCATGCAGCCCGGATCTAGCAATTTCGACTTGGCTGCCGCAGCCGCCCATAAGGATGAGACAGCAACCAGTGGTGTGGTGGATGAGATGACCAATTTAAATCGAGATATGCTCAAGGAACTGCGCGACTATTGTGTACGCCATGACATGCCACTGCCCGTCATTGAGATTGTGCAACAAGGCGGCACCCCCAATGCACCCGAATTTGTTGCCTGCTGCTCGGTGGCATCCATAAAACGTTATGGCAAATCTGACAAAAAGAGAGATGCACGCCAACGTGCTGCCATTGAAATGCTTTGGGTTATATCCGATGATTCAGAGAAATCAAAGCTAGATATTCCGTTGGTAAGCACAACACTACTACACGCAGGAACCAACGCTGCAGCTGCGCCTGATTTGGAATCCGATTTCGTGGATGTAGAAGCAGAGGCAGAGCGCAGGCGCAAATTCAAAACATATCTTGAACTAACCGGTGCCGGCGGAATGGATGATCCATCGATCAAGCTATGTGATCGTCACAACTACTTCAAGAGATACTATCCACATCTCAAGGAAGAGGCTTTCAAGGCCTTGCGATCCGATGGTGATTACGAAACAACCAAGCAACAAATGATGGCAGTACTATCTGCCCTTAAGCTCACTCCCCACATTACCCAACTAGAGAGCAAATCCATTGAGCCCATGCTACAGATTGAACTCGACTGCGATTACGACTGCGTCTTCATAGGCCTGGAGAGTGAGATCTATGATGATATGAAGCAATACTTTAAGGTAATGCTAGTTTAAGACTGAGGAAGAGATGAGGAATGAATTTGGGGATGCATTTCACTTTCGAAATGAATGTATTTCAACTAATACTTAAAACTAAATAAACGTGATATTTACAGGAGTCAGGAAGTAATGCACATCAATCATTATATATCTAATATATAAATGTATATTAATATATCATCTCATTCCCTAAATATAATAAACATTGTTTAATAAAATACGTTAGTTTTTCCATAAGGTCATCTCATTTCCAATCTTTGTTAACTTACTATACAGTTTTATATATATATGTACTTTATTATAACGTTTACAGCAAGTTTCTCGTCGAAGGAACGAAACCGCATTGTCATCGAAGTACAGAAATTGGTCGTGTCTCGGTGTTTCATGACTGACGTGTGTGTATAATGAGGAGTTTCCCCCTCAAATAGAATATCACTTATCTGGGGCAATATACTATAGTATAGTATACATACGTGTATATATATATACTGTGTAACACTACCTTGCCAGTAACTTGACCTTGATAGGCCTGCAGTTGACGAAAATTCGGTTCAGTTTTTTAATGTTAGAGAAAGATATTTATCGATAACAACTATTTTCGAATTTATATCGATAGTTCGTTATATTCTCTACTTATCGCACTCCGCAAACGAGCGTTCACAGTTTATCGAAGGCAAATCGTTAATCTAACTGCGGTTTCATTCCCCTTTCATTCGTTTCTACGATCGATTAACACAACAAGCCACAATTATTTTGTTTATGATGTGTGGGCAACCTGTAAATTTTACTATTCCTTTAAAACTATTTAAAAAAAATTTTCGTTTACAAAAGTGAAACTTAAAATAGTGTGGCAAATTTAGTACATTTTCAATTACGCTCGGCTGGCAGCACTGGCAGTATTTAAAAATTGTAAAGCCGAAAGAGAACAAAAACTTTAAATTTGATCTGTGCTAAGTCGGAGCAAGTTCAATTGAATAAATTCTTGCCAATGGAATATAAGTCATCTGTGTCTGTCAAATTTAGTATTTTCAATTGCGCTCGGCTGGCAACACTGGCGGTATTTAACAATTTTAAAGACGAAAGAGAGCAAAAACTTTAAATTTGATCTGTGCTAAGTCGGAGTAAGTTCAATTGAATAAATGGAAAATAAGTCATCTGTGTCTGTGCTACAGGAGTATTGTACTCAAACCAAAACGGGCAATCCCGTCTACAATTACATTGACGGCGAAGATGGAGGATTTGTATGCAAAGTTGCACTAATGGATGTCGAAGCATATGGAAATGGTAAGGATGCTCCCCCACTCTTACCGCATTATATATATAGCACTATCTTGCAGGTCGTTCCAAGGAAGATGCCAAGCTTCTGGCGGCATGCAACATAATGCGTAAGCTGAGCATGCAGCCCGGATCTAGCAATTTCGACTTGGCTGCCGCAGCCGCCCATAAGGATGAGACAGCAACCAGTGGTGTGGTGGATGAGATGACCAATTTAAATCGAGATATGCTCAAGGAACTGCGCGACTATTGTGTACGCCATGACATGCCACTGCCCGTCATTGAGATTGTGCAACAAGGCGGCACCCCCAATGCACCCGAATTTGTTGCCTGCTGCTCGGTGGCATCCATAAAACGTTATGGCAAATCTGACAAAAAGAGAGATGCACGCCAACGTGCTGCCATTGAAATGCTTTGGGTTATATCCGATGATTCAGAGAAATCAAAGCTAGATATTCCGTTGGTAAGCACAACACTACTACACACAGGAACCAACGCTGCAGCTGCGCCTGATTTGGAATCCGATTTCGTGGATGTAGAAGCAGAGGCAGAGCGCAGGCGCAAATTCAAAACATATCTTGAACTAACCGGTGCCGGCGGAATGGATGATCCATCGATCAAGCTATGTGATCGTCACAACTACTTCAAGAGATACTATCCACATCTCAAGGAAGAGGCTTTCAAGGCCTTGCGATCCGATGGTGATTACGAAACAACCAAGCAACAAATGATGGCAGTACTATCTGCCCTTAAGCTCACTCCCCACATTACCCAACTAGAGAGCAAATCCATTGAGCCCATGCTACAGATTGAACTCGACTGCTATTACGACTGCGTCTTCATAGGCCTGGAGAGTGCGATCTATGATGATATGAAGCAATACTTTAAGGTAATGCTAGTTTAAGACTGAGGAAGAGATGAGGAATGAATTTGGGGATGCATTTCACTTTCGAAATGAATGTATTTCAACTAATACTTAAAACTAAATAAACGTGATATTTACAGGAGTCAGGAAGTAATGCACATCAATCATTATATATCTAATATATAAATGTATATTAATATATCATCTCATTCCCTAAATATAATAAACATTGTTTAATAAAATACGTTAGTTTTTCCATAAGGTCATCTCATTTCCAATCTTTGTTAACTTACTATACAGTTTTATATATATATGTACTTTATTATAACGTTTACAGCAAGTTTCTCGTCGAAGGAACGAAACCGCATTGTCATCGAAGTACAGAAATTGGTCGTGTCTCGGTGTTTCATGACTGACGTGTGTGTATAATGAGGAGTTTCCCCCTCAAATAGAATATCACTTATCTGGGGCAATATACTATAGTATAGTATACATACGTGTATATATATATACTGTGTAACACTACCTTGCCAGTAACTTGACCTTGATAGGTCTGCAGTTGACGAAAATTCGGTTCAGTTTTTTAATGTTAGAGAAAGATATTTATCGATAACAACTATTTTCGAATTTATATCGATAGTTCGTTATATTCTCTACTTATCGCACTCCGCAAACGAGCGTTCACAGTTTATCGAAGGCAAATCGTTAATCTAACTGCGGTTTCATTCCCCTTTCATTCGTTTCTACGATCGATTAACACAACAAGCCACAATTATTTTGTTTATGATGTGTGGGCAACCTGTAAATTTTACTATTCCTTTAAAACTATTTAAAAAAAATTTTCGTTTACAAAAGTGAAACTTAAAATAGTGTGGCAAATTTAGTACATTTTCAATTACGCTCGGCTGGCAGCACTGGCAGTATTTAAAAATTGTAAAGCCGAAAGAGAACAAAAACTTTAAATTTGATCTGTGCTAAGTCGGAGCAAGTTCAATTGAATAAATTCTTGCCAATGGAATATAAGTCATCTGTGTCTGTCAAATTTAGTATTTTCAATTGCGCTCGGCTGGCAACACTGGCGGTATTTAACAATTTTAAAGACGAAAGAGAGCAAAAACTTTAAATTTGATCTGTGCTAAGTCGGAGTAAGTTCAATTGAATAAATGGAAAATAAGTCATCTGTGTCTGTGCTACAGGAGTATTGTACTCAAACCAAAACGGGCAATCCCGTCTACAATTACATTGACGGCGAAGATGGAGGATTTGTATGCAAAGTTGCACTAATGGATGTCGAAGCATATGGAAATGGTAAGGATGCTCCCCCACTCTTACCGCATTATATATATAGCACTATCTTGCAGGTCGTTCCAAGGAAGATGCCAAGCTTCTGGCGGCATGCAACATAATGCGTAAGCTGAGCATGCAGCCCGGATCTAGCAGTTTCGACTTAGCTGCCGCAGCCGCCCATAAGGATGAGACAGCAACCAGTGGTGTGGTGGATGAGATGACCAATTTAAATCGAGATATGCTCAAGGAACTGCGCGACTATTGTGTACGCCATGACATGCCACTCCCCGTCATTGAGATTGTGCAACAAGGCGGCACCCCCAATGCACCCGAATTTGTTGCCTGCTGCTCGGTGGCATCCATAAAACGTTATGGCAAATCTGACAAAAGAGAGATGCACGCCAACGTGCTGCCATTGAAATGCTTTGGGTTATATCCGATGATTCAGAGAAATCAAAGCTAGATATTCCGTTGGTAAGCACAACACTACTACACGCAGGAACCAACGCTGCAGCTGCGCCTGATTTGGAATCCGATTTCGTGGATGTAGAAGCAGAGGCAGAGCGCAGGCGCAAATTCAAAACATATCTTGAACTAACCGGTGCCGGCGGAATGGATGATCCATCGATCAAGCTATGTGATCGTCACAACTACTTCAAGAGATACTATCCACATCTCAAGGAAGAGGCTTTCAAGGCCTTGCGATCCGATGGTGATTACGAAACAACCAAGCAACAAATGATGGCAGTACTATCTGCCCTTAAGCTCACTCCCTACATTACCCAACTAGAGAGCAAATCCATTGAGCCCATGCTACAGATTGAACTCGACTGCGATTACGACTGCGTCTTCATAGGCCTGGAGAGTGAGATCTATGATGATATGAAGCAATACTTTAAGGTAATGCTAGTTTAAGACTGAGGAAGAGATGAGGAATGAATTTGGGGATGCATTTCACTTTCGAAATGAATGTATTTCAACTAATACTTAAAACTAAATAAACGTGATATTTACAGGAGTCAGGAAGTAATGCACATCAATCATTATATATCTAATATATAAATGTATATTAATATATCATCTCATTCCCTAAATATAATAAACATTGTTTAATAAAATACGTTAGTTTTTCCATAAGGTCATCTCATTTCCAATCTTTGTTAACTTACTATACAGTTTTATATATATATGTACTTTATTATAACGTTTACAGCAAGTTTCTCGTCGAAGGAACGAAACCGCATTGTCATCGAAGTACAGAAATTGGTCGTGTCTCGGTGTTTCATGACTGACGTGTGTGTATAATGAGGAGTTTTCCCCTCAAACAGAATATCACTTATCTGGGGCAATATACTATAGTATACATACGTGTGTATACCGTGTAACACTACCTTGCCAGTAACTTGACCTTGATAGGTCTGCAGTTGACGAAAATTCGGTTTGTCACAGTTTTTTGATGTTAGAGAAAGATATCTATCGATAACAACTATTTTCGAATTTATATCGATAGTTCGTTATATTCTCTACTTATCGCACTCCGCAAACGAGCGTTCACAGTTTATCGAAGGCAAATCGTTAATCTAACTGCGGTTTCATTCCCCTTTCATTCGTTTCTACGATCGATTAACACAACAAGCCACAATTATTTTGTTTATGATGTGTGGGCAACCTGTAAATTTTACTATTCCTTTAAAACTATTTAAAAAAAATTTTCGTTTACAAAAGTGAAACTTAAAATAGTGTGGCAAATTTAGTACATTTTCAATTACGCTCGGCTGGCAGCACTGGCAGTATTTAAAAATTGTAAAGCCGAAAGAGAACAAAAACTTTAAATTTGATCTGTGCTAAGTCGGAGCAAGTTCAATTGAATAAATTCTTGCCAATGGAATATAAGTCATCTGTGTCTGTCAAATTTAGTATTTTCAATTGCGCTCGGCTGGCAACACTGGCGGTATTTAACAATTTTAAAGACGAAAGAGAGCAAAAACTTTAAATTTGATCTGTGCTAAGTCGGAGTAAGTTCAATTGAATAAATGGAAAATAAGTCATCTGTGTCTGTGCTACAGGAGTATTGTACTCAAACCAAAACGGGCAATCCCGTCTACAATTACATTGACGGCGAAGATGGAGGATTTGTATGCAAAGTTGCACTAATGGATGTCGAAGCATATGGAAATGGTAAGGATGCTCCCCCACTCTTACCGCATTATATATATAGCACTATCTTGCAGGTCGTTCCAAGGAAGATGCCAAGCTTCTGGCGGCATGCAACATAATGCGTAAGCTGAGCATGCAGCCCGGATCTAGCAATTTCGACTTGGCTGCCGCAGCCGCCCATAAGGATGAGACAGCAACCAGTGGTGTGGTGGATGAGATGACCAATTTAAATCGAGATATGCTCAAGGAACTGCGCGACTATTGTGTACGCCATGACATGCCACTGCCCGTCATTGAGATTGTGCAACAAGGCGGCACCCCCAATGCACCCGAATTTGTTGCCTGCTGCTCGGTGGCATCCATAAAACGTTATGGCAAATCTGACAAAAAGAGAGATGCACGCCAACGTGCTGCCATTGAAATGCTTTGGGTTATATCCGATGATTCAGAGAAATCAAAGCTAGATATTCCGTTGGTAAGCACAACACTACTACACACAGGAACCAACGCTGCAGCTGCGCCTGATTTGGAATCCGATTTCGTGGATGTAGAAGCAGAGCGCAGGCGCAAATTCAAAACATATCTTGAACTAACCGGTGCCGGCGGAATGGATGATCCATCGATCAAGCTATGTGATCGTCACAACTACTTCAAGAGATACTATCCACATCTCAAGGAAGAGGCTTTCAAGGCCTTGCGATCCGATGGTGATTACGAAACAACCAAGCAACAAATGATGGCAGTACTATCTGCCCTTAAGCTCACTCCCCACATTACCCAACTAGAGAGCAAATCCATTGAGCCCATGCTACAGATTGAACTCGACTGCGATTACGACTGCGTCTTCATAGGCCTGGAGAGTGAGATCTATGATGATATGAAGCAATACTTTAAGGTAATGCTAGTTTAAGACTGAGGAAGAGATGAGGAATGAATTTGGGGATGCATTTCACTTTCGAAATGAATGTATTTCAACTAATACTTAAAACTAAATAAACGTGATATTTACAGGAGTCAGGAAGTAATGCACATCAATCATTATATATCTAATATATAAATGTATATTAATATATCATCTCATTCCCTAAATATAATAAACATTGTTTAATAAAATACGTTAGTTTTTCCATAAGGTCATCTCATTTCCAATCTTTGTTAACTTACTATACAGTTTTATATATATATGTACTTTATTATAACGTTTACAGCAAGTTTCTCGTCGAAGGAACGAAACCGCATTGTCATCGAAGTACAGAAATTGGTCGTGTCTCGGTGTTTCATGACTGACGTGTGTGTATAATGAGGAGTTTTCCCCTCAAATACAATATCACTTATCTGGGGCAATATACTATAGTATAGTATACATACGTGTATATATATATACTGTGTAACACTACCTTGCCAGTAACTTGACCTTGATAGGTCTGCAGTTGACGAAAATTCGGTTCAGTTTTTTAATGTTAGAGAAAGATATTTATCGATAACAACTATTTTCGAATTTATATCGATAGTTCGTTATATTCTCTACTTATCGCACTCCGCAAACGAGCGTTCACAGTTTATCGAAGGCAAATCGTTAATCTAACTGCGGTTTCATTCCCCTTTCATTCGTTTCTACGATCGATTAACACAACAAGCCACAATTATTTTGTTTATGATGTGTGGGCAACCTGTAAATTTTACTATTCCTTTAAAACTATTTAAAACAAATTTTCGTTTACAAAAGTGAAACTTAAAATAGTGTGGCAAATTTAGTACATTTTCAATTACGCTCGGCTGGCAGCACTGGCAGTATTTAAAAATTGTAAAGCCGAAAGAGAACAAAAACTTTAAATTTGATCTGTGCTAAGTCGGAGCAAGTTCAATTGAATAAATTCTTGCCAATGGAATATAAGTCATCTGTGTCTGTCAAATTTAGTATTTTCAATTGCGCTCGGCTGGCAACACTGGCGGTATTTAACAATTTTAAAGACGAAAGAGAGCAAAAACTTTAAATTTGATCTGTGCTAAGTCGGAGTAAGTTCAATTGAATAAATGGAAAATAAGTCATCTGTGTCTGTGCTACAGGAGTATTGTACTCAAACCAAAACGGGCAATCCCGTCTACAATTACATTGACGGCGAAGATGGAGGATTTGTATGCAAAGTTGCACTAATGGATGTCGAAGCATATGGAAATGGTAAGGATGCTCCCCCACTCTTACCGCATTATATATATAGCACTATCTTGCAGGTCGTTCCAAGGAAGATGCCAAGCTTCTGGCGGCATGCAACATAATGCGTAAGCTGAGCATGCAGCCCGGATCTAGCAATTTCGACTTGGCTGCCGCAGCCGCCCATAAGGATGAGACAGCAACCAGTGGTGTGGTGGATGAGATGACCAATTTAAATCGAGATATGCTCAAGGAACTGCGCGACTATTGTGTACGCCATGACATGCCACTGCCCGTCATTGAGATTGTGCAACAAGGCGGCACCCCCAATGCACCCGAATTTGTTGCCTGCTGCTCGGTGGCATCCATAAAACGTTATGGCAAATCTGACAAAAAGAGAGTGCACGCCAACGTGCTGCCATTGAAATGCTTTGGGTTATATCCGATGATTCAGAGAAATCAAAGCTAGATATTCCGTTGGTAAGCACAACACTACTACACGCAGGAACCAACGCTGCAGCTGCGCCTGATTTGGAATCCGATTTCGTGGATGTAGAAGCAGAGGCAGAGCGCAGGCGCAAATTCAAAACATATCTTGAACTAACCGGTGCCGGCGGAATGGATGATCCATCGATCAAGCTATGTGATCGTCACAACTACTTCAAGAGATACTATCCACATCTCAAGGAAGAGGCTTTCAAGGCCTTGCGATCCGATGGTGATTACGAAACAACCAAGCAACAAATGATGGCAGTACTATCTGCCCTTAAGCTCACTCCCCACATTACCCAACTAGAGAGCAAATCCATTGAGCCCATGCTACAGATTGAACTCGACTGCGATTACGACTGCGTCTTCATAGGCCTGGAGAGTGAGATCTATGATGATATGAAGCAATACTTTAAGGTAATGCTAGTTTAAGACTGAGGAAGAGATGAGGAATGAATTTGGGGATGCATTTCACTTTCGAAATGAATGTATTTCAACTAATACTTAAAACTAAATAAACGTGATATTTACAGGAGTCAGGAAGTAATGCACATCAATCATTATATATCTAATATATAAATGTATATTAATATATCATCTCATTCCCTAAATATAATAAACATTGTTTAATAAAATACGTTAGTTTTTCCATAAGGTCATCTCATTTCCAATCTTTGTTAACTTACTATACAGTTTTATATATATATGTACTTTATTATAACGTTTACAGCAAGTTTCTCGTCGAAGGAACGAAACCGCATTGTCATCGAAGTACAGAAATTGGTCGTGTCTCGGTGTTTCATGACTGACGTGTGTGTATAATGAGGAGTTTCCCCCTCAAATAGAATATCACTTATCTGGGGCAATATACTATAGTATAGTATACATACGTGTATATATATATACTGTGTAACACTACCTTGCCAGTAACTTGACCTTGATAGGTCTGCAGTTGACGAAAATTCGGTTCAGTTTTTTAATGTTAGAGAAAGATATTTATCGATAACAACTATTTTCGAATTTATATCGATAGTTCGTTATATTCTCTACTTATCGCACTCCGCAAACGAGCGTTCACAGTTTATCGAAGGCAAATCGTTAATCTAACTGCGGTTTCATTCCCCTTTCATTCGTTTCTACGATCGATTAACACAACAAGCCACAATTATTTTGTTTATGATGTGTGGGCAACCTGTAAATTTTACTATTCCTTTAAAACTATTTAAAAAAAATTTTCGTTTACAAAAGTGAAACTTAAAATAGTGTGGCAAATTTAGTACATTTTCAATTACGCTCGGCTGGCAGCACTGGCAGTATTTAAAAATTGTAAAGCCGAAAGAGAACAAAAACTTTAAATTTGATCTGTGCTAAGTCGGAGCAAGTTCAATTGAATAAATTCTTGCCAATGGAATATAAGTCATCTGTGTCTGTCAAATTTAGTATTTTCAATTGCGCTCGGCTGGCAACACTGGCGGTATTTAACAATTTTAAAGACGAAAGAGAGCAAAAACTTTAAATTTGATCTGTGCTAAGTCGGAGTAAGTTCAATTGAATAAATGGAAAATAAGTCATCTGTGTCTGTGCTACAGGAGTATTGTACTCAAACCAAAACGGGCAATCCCGTCTACAATTACATTGACGGCGAAGATGGAGGATTTGTATGCAAAGTTGCACTAATGGATGTCGAAGCATATGGAAATGGTAAGGATGCTCCCCCACTCTTACCGCATTATATATATAGCACTATCTTGCAGGTCGTTCCAAGGAAGATGCCAAGCTTCTGGCGGCATGCAACATAATGCGTAAGCTGAGCATGCAGCCCGGATCTAGCAATTTCGACTTGGCTGCCGCAGCCGCCCATAAGGATGAGACAGCAACCAGTGGTGTGGTGGATGAGATGACCAATTTAAATCGAGATATGCTCAAGGAACTGCGCGACTATTGTGTACGCCATGACATGCCACTGCCCGTCATTGAGATTGTGCAACAAGGCGGCACCCCCAATGCACCCGAATTTGTTGCCTGCTGCTCGGTGGCATCCATAAAACGTTATGGCAAATCTGACAAAAAGAGAGATGCACGCCAACGTGCTGCCATTGAAATGCTTTGGGTTATATCCGATGATTCAGAGAAATCAAAGCTAGATATTCCGTTGGTAAGCACAACACTACTACACGCAGGAACCAACGCTGCAGCTGCGCCTGATTTGGAATCCGATTTCGTGGATGTAGAAGCAGAGGCAGAGCGCAGGCGCAAATTCAAAACATATCTTGAACTAACCGGTGCCGGCGGAATGGATGATCCATCGATCAAGCTATGTGATCGTCACAACTACTTCAAGAGATACTATCCACATCTCAAGGAAGAGGCTTTCAAGGCCTTGCGATCCGATGGTGATTACGAAACAACCAAGCAACAAATGATGGCAGTACTATCTGCCCTTAAGCTCACTCCCCACATTACCCAACTAGAGAGCAAATCCATTGAGCCCATGCTACAGATTGAACTCGACTGCGATTACGACTGCGTCTTCATAGGCCTGGAGAGTGAGATCTATGATGATATGAAGCAATACTTTAAGGTAATGCTAGTTTAAGACTGAGGAAGAGATGAGGAATGAATTTGGGGATGCATTTCACTTTCGAAATGAATGTATTTCAACTAATACTTAAAACTAAATAAACGTGATATTTACAGGAGTCAGGAAGTAATGCACATCAATCATTATATATCTAATATATAAATGTATATTAATATATCATCTCATTCCCTAAATATAATAAACATTGTTTAATAAAATACGTTAGTTTTTCCATAAGGTCATCTCATTTCCAATCTTTGTTAACTTACTATACAGTTTTATATATATATGTACTTTATTATAACGTTTACAGCAAGTTTCTCGTCGAAGGAACGAAACCGCATTGTCATCGAAGTACAGAAATTGGTCGTGTCTCGGTGTTTCATGACTGACGTGTGTGTATAATGAGGAGTTTCCCCCTCAAATAGAATATCACTTATCTGGGGCAATATACTATAGTATAGTATACATACGTGTATATATATATACTGTGTAACACTACCTTGCCAGTAACTTGACCTTGATAGGTCTGCAGTTGACGAAAATTCGGTTCAGTTTTTTAATGTTAGAGAAAGATATTTATCGATAACAACTATTTTCGAATTTATATCGATAGTTCGTTATATTCTCTACTTATCGCACTCCGCAAACGAGCGTTCACAGTTTATCGAAGGCAAATCGTTAATCTAACTGCGGTTTCATTCCCCTTTCATTCGTTTCTACGATCGATTAACACAACAAGCCACAATTATTTTGTTTATGATGTGTGGGCAACCTGTAAATTTTACTATTCCTTTAAAACTATTTAAAAAAAATTTTCGTTTACAAAAGTGAAACTTAAAATAGTGTGGCAAATTTAGTACATTTTCAATTACGCTCGGCTGGCAGCACTGGCAGTATTTAAAAATTGTAAAGCCGAAAGAGAACAAAAACTTTAAATTTGATCTGTGCTAAGTCGGAGCAAGTTCAATTGAATAAATTCTTGCCAATGGAATATAAGTCATCTGTGTCTGTCAAATTTAGTATTTTCAATTGCGCTCGGCTGGCAACACTGGCGGTATTTAACAATTTTAAAGACGAAAGAGAGCAAAAACTTTAAATTTGATCTGTGCTAAGTCGGAGTAAGTTCAATTGAATAAATGGAAAATAAGTCATCTGTGTCTGTGCTACAGGAGTATTGTACTCAAACCAAAACGGGCAATCCCGTCTACAATTACATTGACGGCGAAGATGGAGGATTTGTATGCAAAGTTGCACTAATGGATGTCGAAGCATATGGAAATGGTAAGGATGCTCCCCCACTCTTACCGCATTATATATATAGCACTATCTTGCAGGTCGTTCCAAGGAAGATGCCAAGCTTCTGGCGGCATGCAACATAATGCGTAAGCTGAGCATGCAGCCCGGATCTAGCAGTTTCGACTTAGCTGCCGCAGCCGCCCATAAGGATGAGACAGCAACCAGTGGTGTGGTGGATGAGATGACCAATTTAAATCGAGATATGCTCAAGGAACTGCGCGACTATTGTGTACGCCATGACATGCCACTGCCCGTCATTGAGATTGTGCAACAAGGCGGCACCCCCAATGCACCCGAATTTGTTGCCTGCTGCTCGGTGGCATCCATAAAACGTTATGGCAAATCTGACAAAAAGAGAGATGCACGCCAACGTGCTGCCATTGAAATGCTTTGGGTTATATCCGATGATTCAGAGAAATCAAAGCTAGATATTCCGTTGGTAAGCACAACACTACTACACGCAGGAACCAACGCTGCAGCTGCGCCTGATTTGGAATCCGATTTCGTGGATGTAGAAGCAGAGGCAGAGCGCAGGCGCAAATTCAAAACATATCTTGAACTAACCGGTGCCGGCGGAATGGATGATCCATCGATCAAGCTATGTGATCGTCACAACTACTTCAAGAGATACTATCCACATCTCAAGGAAGAGGCTTTCAAGGCCTTGCGATCCGATGGTGATTACGAAACAACCAAGCAACAAATGATGGCAGTACTATCTGCCCTTAAGCTCACTCCCCACATTACCCAACTAGAGAGCAAATCCATTGAGCCCATGCTACAGATTGAACTCGACTGCGATTACGACTGCGTCTTCATAGGCCTGGAGAGTGAGATCTATGATGATATGAAGCAATACTTTAAGGTAATGCTAGTTTAAGACTGAGGAAGAGATGAGGAATGAATTTGGGGATGCATTTCACTTTCGAAATGAATGTATTTCAACTAATACTTAAAACTAAATAAACGTGATATTTACAGGAGTCAGGAAGTAATGCACATCAATCATTATATATCTAATATATAAATGTATATTAATATATCATCTCATTCCCTAAATATAATAAACATTGTTTAATAAAATACGTTAGTTTTTCCATAAGGTCATCTCATTTCCAATCTTTGTTAACTTACTATACAGTTTTATATATATATGTACTTTATTATAACGTTTACAGCAAGTTTCTCGTCGAAGGAACGAAACCGCATTGTCATCGAAGTACAGAAATTGGTCGTGTCTCGGTGTTTCATGACTGACGTGTGTGTATAATGAGGAGTTTTCCCCTCAAACAGAATATCACTTATCTGGGGCAATATACTATAGTATACATACGTGTGTATACCGTGTAACACTACCTTGCCAGTAACTTGACCTTGATAGGTCTGCAGTTGACGAAAATTCGGTTTGTCACAGTTTTTTGATGTTAGAGAAAGATATCTATCGATAACAACTATTTTCGAATTTATATCGATAGTTCGTTATATTCTCTACTTATCGCACTCTGCAAACGAGCGTTCACAGTTTATCGAAGGCAAATCGTTAATCTAACTGCGGTTTCATTCCCCTTTCATTCGTTTCTACGATCGATTAACACAACAAGCCACAATTATTTTGTTTATGATGTGTGGGCAACCTGTAAATTTTACTATTCCTTTAAAACTATTTAAAAAAAATTTTCGTTTACAAAAGTGAAACTTAAAATAGTGTGGCAAATTTAGTACATTTTCAATTACGCTCGGCTGGCAGCACTGGCAGTATTTAAAAATTGTAAAGCCGAAAGAGAACAAAAACTTTAAATTTGATCTGTGCTAAGTCGGAGCAAGTTCAATTGAATAAATTCTTGCCAATGGAATATAAGTCATCTGTGTCTGTCAAATTTAGTATTTTCAATTGCGCTCGGCTGGCAACACTGGCGGTATTTAACAATTTTAAAGACGAAAGAGAGCAAAAACTTTAAATTTGATCTGTGCTAAGTCGGAGTAAGTTCAATTGAATAAATGGAAAATAAGTCATCTGTGTCTGTGCTACAGGAGTATTGTACTCAAACCAAAACGGGCAATCCCGTCTACAATTACATTGACGGCGAAGATGGAGGATTTGTATGCAAAGTTGCACTAATGGATGTCGAAGCATATGGAAATGGTAAGGATGCTCCCCACTCTTACCGCATTATATATATAGCACTATCTTGCAGGTCGTTCCAAGGAAGATGCCAAGCTTCTGGCGGCATGCAACATAATGCGTAAGCTGAGCATGCAGCCCGGATCTAGCAGTTTCGACTTAGCTGCCGCAGCCGCCCATAAGGATGAGACAGCAACCAGTGGTGTGGTGGATGAGATGACCAATTTAAATCGAGATATGCTCAAGGAACTGCGCGACTATTGTGTACGCCATGACATGCCACTGCCCGTCATTGAGATTGTGCAACAAGGCGGCACCCCCAATGCACCCGAATTTGTTGCCTGCTGCTCGGTGGCATCCATAAAACGTTATGGCAAATCTGACAAAAAGAGAGATGCACGCCAACGTGCTGCCATTGAAATGCTTTGGGTTATATCCGATGATTCAGAGAAATCAAAGCTAGATATTCCGTTGGTAAGCACAACACTACTACACGCAGGAACCAACGCTGCAGCTGCGCCTGATTTGGAATCCGATTTCGTGGATGTAGAAGCAGAGGCAGAGCGCAGGCGCAAATTCAAAACATATCTTGAACTAACCGGTGCCGGCGGAATGGATGATCCATCGATCAAGCTATGTGATCGTCACAACTACTTCAAGAGATACTATCCACATCTCAAGGAAGAGGCTTTCAAGGCCTTGCGATCCGATGGTGATTACGAAACAACCAAGCAACAAATGATGGCAGTACTATCTGCCCTTAAGCTCACTCCCCACATTACCCAACTAGAGAGCAAATCCATTGAGCCCATGCTACAGATTGAACTCGACTGCGATTACGACTGCGTCTTCATAGGCCTGGAGAGTGAGATCTATGATGATATGAAGCAATACTTTAAGGTAATGCTAGTTTAAGACTGAGGAAGAGATGAGGAATGAATTTGGGGATGCATTTCACTTTCGAAATGAATGTATTTCAACTAATACTTAAAACTAAATAAACGTGATATTTACAGGAGTCAGGAAGTAATGCACATCAATCATTATATATCTAATATATAAATGTATATTAATATATCATCTCATTCCCTAAATATAATAAACATTGTTTAATAAAATACGTTAGTTTTTCCATAAGGTCATCTCATTTCCAATCTTTGTTAACTTACTATACAGTTTTATATATATATGTACTTTATTATAACGTTTACAGCAAGTTTCTCGTCGAAGGAACGAAACCGCATTGTCATCGAAGTACAGAAATTGGTCGTGTCTCGGTGTTTCATGACTGACGTGTGTGTATAATGAGGAGTTTTCCCCTCAAATACAATATCACTTATCTGGGGCAATATACTATAGTATAGTATACATACGTGTATATATATATACTGTGTAACACTACCTTGCCAGTAACTTGACCTTGATAGGTCTGCAGTTGACGAAAATTCGGTTCAGTTTTTTAATGTTAGAGAAAGATATTTATCGATAACAACTATTTTCGAATTTATATCGATAGTTCGTTATATTCTCTACTTATCGCACTCCGCAAACGAGCGTTCACAGTTTATCGAAGGCAAATCGTTAATCTAACTGCGGTTTCATTCCCCTTTCATTCGTTTCTACGATCGATTAACACAACAAGCCACAATTATTTTGTTTATGATGTGTGGGCAACCTGTAAATTTTACTATTCCTTTAAAACTATTTAAAACAAATTTTCGTTTACAAAAGTGAAACTTAAAATAGTGTGGCAAATTTAGTACATTTTCAATTACGCTCGGCTGGCAGCACTGGCAGTATTTAAAAATTGTAAAGCCGAAAGAGAACAAAAACTTTAAATTTGATCTGTGCTAAGTCGGAGCAAGTTCAATTGAATAAATTCTTGCCAATGGAATATAAGTCATCTGTGTCTGTCAAATTTAGTATTTTCAATTGCGCTCGGCTGGCAACACTGGCGGTATTTAACAATTTTAAAGACGAAAGAGAGCAAAAACTTTAAATTTGATCTGTGCTAAGTCGGAGTAAGTTCAATTGAATAAATGGAAAATAAGTCATCTGTGTCTGTGCTACAGGAGTATTGTACTCAAACCAAAACGGGCAATCCCGTCTACAATTACATTGACGGCGAAGATGGAGGATTTGTATGCAAAGTTGCACTAATGGATGTCGAAGCATATGGAAATGGTAAGGATGCTCCCCCACTCTTACCGCATTATATATATAGCACTATCTTGCAGGTCGTTCCAAGGAAGATGCCAAGCTTCTGGCGGCATGCAACATAATGCGTAAGCTGAGCATGCAGCCCGGATCTAGCAATTTCGACTTGGCTGCCGCAGCCGCCCATAAGGATGAGACAGCAACCAGTGGTGTGGTGGATGAGATGACCAATTTAAATCGAGATATGCTCAAGGAACTGCGCGACTATTGTGTACGCCATGACATGCCACTGCCCGTCATTGAGATTGTGCAACAAGGCGGCACCCCCAATGCACCCGAATTTGTTGCCTGCTGCTCGGTGGCATCCATAAAACGTTATGGCAAATCTGACAAAAGAGAGATGCACGCCAACGTGCTGCCATTGAAATGCTTTGGGTTATATCCGATGATTCAGAGAAATCAAAGCTAGATATTCCGTTGGTAAGCACAACACTACTACACGCAGGAACCAACGCTGCAGCTGCGCCTGATTTGGAATCCGATTTCGTGGATGTAGAAGCAGAGGCAGAGCGCAGGCGCAAATTCAAAACATATCTTGAACTAACCGGTGCCGGCGGAATGGATGATCCATCGATCAAGCTATGTGATCGTCACAACTACTTCAAGAGATACTATCCACATCTCAAGGAAGAGGCTTTCAAGGCCTTGCGATCCGATGGTGATTACGAAACAACCAAGCAACAAATGATGGCAGTACTATCTGCCCTTAAGCTCACTCCCCACATTACCCAACTAGAGAGCAAATCCATTGAGCCCATGCTACAGATTGAACTCGACTGCGATTACGACTGCGTCTTCATAGGCCTGGAGAGTGAGATCTATGATGATATGAAGCAATACTTTAAGGTAATGCTAGTTTAAGACTGAGGAAGAGATGAGGAATGAATTTGGGGATGCATTTCACTTTCGAAATGAATGTATTTCAACTAATACTTAAAACTAAATAAACGTGATATTTACAGGAGTCAGGAAGTAATGCACATCAATCATTATATATCTAATATATAAATGTATATTAATATATCATCTCATTCCCTAAATATAATAAACATTGTTTAATAAAATACGTTAGTTTTTCCATAAGGTCATCTCATTTCCAATCTTTGTTAACTTACTATACAGTTTTATATATATATGTACTTTATTATAACGTTTACAGCAAGTTTCTCGTCGAAGGAACGAAACCGCATTGTCATCGAAGTACAGAAATTGGTCGTGTCTCGGTGTTTCATGACTGACGTGTGTGTATAATGAGGAGTTTCCCCCTCAAATAGAATATCACTTATCTGGGGCAATATACTATAGTATAGTATACATACGTGTATATATATATACTGTGTAACACTACCTTGCCAGTAACTTGACCTTGATAGGTCTGCAGTTGACGAAAATTCGGTTCAGTTTTTTAATGTTAGAGAAAGATATTTATCGATAACAACTATTTTCGAATTTATATCGATAGTTCGTTATATTCTCTACTTATCGCACTCCGCAAACGAGCGTTCACAGTTTATCGAAGGCAAATCGTTAATCTAACTGCGGTTTCATTCCCCTTTCATTCGTTTCTACGATCGATTAACACAACAAGCCACAATTATTTTGTTTATGATGTGTGGGCAACCTGTAAATTTTACTATTCCTTTAAAACTATTTAAAAAAATTTTCGTTTACAAAAGTGAAACTTAAAATAGTGTGGCAAATTTAGTACATTTTCAATTACGCTCGGCTGGCAGCACTGGCAGTATTTAAAAATTGTAAAGCCGAAAGAGAACAAAAACTTTAAATTTGATCTGTGCTAAGTCGGAGCAAGTTCAATTGAATAAATTCTTGCCAATGGAATATAAGTCATCTGTGTCTGTCAAATTTAGTATTTTCAATTGCGCTCGGCTGGCAACACTGGCGGTATTTAACAATTTTAAAGACGAAAGAGAGCAAAAACTTTAAATTTGATCTGTGCTAAGTCGGAGTAAGTTCAATTGAATAAATGGAAAATAAGTCATCTGTGTCTGTGCTACAGGAGTATTGTACTCAAACCAAAACGGGCAATCCCGTCTACAATTACATTGACGGCGAAGATGGAGGATTTGTATGCAAAGTTGCACTAATGGATGTCGAAGCATATGGAAATGGTAAGGATGCTCCCCCACTCTTACCGCATTATATATATAGCACTATCTTGCAGGTCGTTCCAAGGAAGATGCCAAGCTTCTGGCGGCATGCAACATAATGCGTAAGCTGAGCATGCAGCCCGGATCTAGCAATTTCGACTTGGCTGCCGCAGCCGCCCATAAGGATGAGACAGCAACCAGTGGTGTGGTGGATGAGATGACCAATTTAAATCGAGATATGCTCAAGGAACTGCGCGACTATTGTGTACGCCATGACATGCCACTGCCCGTCATTGAGATTGTGCAACAAGGCGGCACCCCCAATGCACCCGAATTTGTTGCCTGCTGCTCGGTGGCATCCATAAAACGTTATGGCAAATCTGACAAAAAGAGAGATGCACGCCAACGTGCTGCCATTGAAATGCTTTGGGTTATATCCGATGATTCAGAGAAATCAAAGCTAGATATTCCGTTGGTAAGCACAACACTACTACACACAGGAACCAACGCTGCAGCTGCGCCTGATTTGGAATCCGATTTCGTGGATGTAGAAGCAGAGGCAGAGCGCAGGCGCAAATTCAAAACATATCTTGAACTAACCGGTGCCGGCGGAATGGATGATCCATCGATCAAGCTATGTGATCGTCACAACTACTTCAAGAGATACTATCCACATCTCAAGGAAGAGGCTTTCAAGGCCTTGCGATCCGATGGTGATTACGAAACAACCAAGCAACAAATGATGGCAGTACTATCTGCCCTTAAGCTCACTCCCCACATTACCCAACTAGAGAGCAAATCCATTGAGCCCATGCTACAGATTGAACTCGACTGCGATTACGACTGCGTCTTCATAGGCCTGGAGAGTGAGATCTATGATGATATGAAGCAATACTTTAAGGTAATGCTAGTTTAAGACTGAGGAAGAGATGAGGAATGAATTTGGGGATGCATTTCACTTTCGAAATGAATGTATTTCAACTAATACTTAAAACTAAATAAACGTGATATTTACAGGAGTCAGGAAGTAATGCACATCAATCATTATATATCTAATATATAAATGTATATTAATATATCATCTCATTCCCTAAATATAATAAACATTGTTTAATAAAATACGTTAGTTTTTCCATAAGGTCATCTCATTTCCAATCTTTGTTAACTTACTATACAGTTTTATATATATATGTACTTTATTATAACGTTTACAGCAAGTTTCTCGTCGAAGGAACGAAACCGCATTGTCATCGAAGTACAGAAATTGGTCGTGTCTCGGTGTTTCATGACTGACGTGTGTGTATAATGAGGAGTTTCCCCCTCAAATAGAATATCACTTATCTGGGGCAATATACTATAGTATAGTATACATACGTGTATATATATATACTGTGTAACACTACCTTGCCAGTAACTTGACCTTGATAGGTCTGCAGTTGACGAAAATTCGGTTCAGTTTTTTAATGTTAGAGAAAGATATTTATCGATAACAACTATTTTCGAATTTATATCGATAGTTCGTTATATTCTCTACTTATCGCACTCCGCAAACGAGCGTTCACAGTTTATCGAAGGCAAATCGTTAATCTAACTGCGGTTTCATTCCCCTTTCATTCGTTTCTACGATCGATTAACACAACAAGCCACAATTATTTTGTTTATGATGTGTGGGCAACCTGTAAATTTTACTATTCCTTTAAAACTATTTAAAAAAAATTTTCGTTTACAAAAGTGAAACTTAAAATAGTGTGGCAAATTTAGTACATTTTCAATTACGCTCGGCTGGCAGCACTGGCAGTATTTAAAAATTGTAAAGCCGAAAGAGAACAAAAACTTTAAATTTGATCTGTGCTAAGTCGGAGCAAGTTCAATTGAATAAATTCTTGCCAATGGAATATAAGTCATCTGTGTCTGTCAAATTTAGTATTTTCAATTGCGCTCCGCTGGCAACACTGGCGGTATTTAACAATTTTAAAGACGAAAGAGAGCAAAAACTTTAAATTTGATCTGTGCTAAGTCGGAGTAAGTTCAATTGAATAAATGGAAAATAAGTCATCTGTGTCTGTGCTACAGGAGTATTGTACTCAAACCAAAACGGGCAATCCCGTCTACAATTACATTGACGGCGAAGATGGAGGATTTGTATGCAAAGTTGCACTAATGGATGTCGAAGCATATGGAAATGGTAAGGATGCTCCCCCACTCTTACCGCATTATATATATAGCACTATCTTGCAGGTCGTTCCAAGGAAGATGCCAAGCTTCTGGCGGCATGCAACATAATGCGTAAGCTGAGCATGCAGCCCGGATCTAGCAGTTTCGACTTAGCTGCCGCAGCCGCCCATAAGGATGAGACAGCAACCAGTGGTGTGGTGGATGAGATGACCAATTTAAATCGAGATATGCTCAAGGAACTGCGCGACTATTGTGTACGCCATGACATGCCACTGCCCGTCATTGAGATTGTGCAACAAGGCGGCACCCCCAATGCACCCGAATTTGTTGCCTGCTGCTCGGTGGCATCCATAAAACGTTATGGCAAATCTGACAAAAAGAGATGCACGCCAACGTGCTGCCATTGAAATGCTTTGGGTTATATCCGATGATTCAGAGAAATCAAAGCTAGATATTCCGTTGGTAAGCACAACACTACTACACGCAGGAACCAACGCTGCAGCTGCGCCTGATTTGGAATCCGATTTCGTGGATGTAGAAGCAGAGGCAGAGCGCAGGCGCAAATTCAAAACATATCTTGAACTAACCGGTGCCGGCGGAATGGATGATCCATCGATCAAGCTATGTGATCGTCACAACTACTTCAAGAGATACTATCCACATCTCAAGGAAGAGGCTTTCAAGGCCTTGCGATCCGATGGTGATTACGAAACAACCAAGCAACAAATGATGGCAGTACTATCTGCCCTTAAGCTCACTCCCCACATTACCCAACTAGAGAGCAAATCCATTGAGCCCATGCTACAGATTGAACTCGACTGCGATTACGACTGCGTCTTCATAGGCCTGGAGAGTGAGATCTATGATGATATGAAGCAATACTTTAAGGTAATGCTAGTTTAAGACTGAGGAAGAGATGAGGAATGAATTTGGGGATGCATTTCACTTTCGAAATGAATGTATTTCAACTAATACTTAAAACTAAATAAACGTGATATTTACAGGAGTCAGGAAGTAATGCACATCAATCATTATATATCTAATATATAAATGTATATTAATATATCATCTCATTCCCTAAATATAATAAACATTGTTTAATAAAATACGTTAGTTTTTCCATAAGGTCATCTCATTTCCAATCTTTGTTAACTTACTATACAGTTTTATATATATATGTACTTTATTATAACGTTTACAGCAAGTTTCTCGTCGAAGGAACGAAACCGCATTGTCATCGAAGTACAGAAATTGGTCGTGTCTCGGTGTTTCATGACTGACGTGTGTGTATAATGAGGAGTTTTCCCCTCAAACAGAATATCACTTATCTGGGGCAATATACTATAGTATACATACGTGTGTATACCGTGTAACACTACCTTGCCAGTAACTTGACCTTGATAGGTCTGCAGTTGACGAAAATTCGGTTTGTCACAGTTTTTTGATGTTAGAGAAAGATATCTATCGATAACAACTATTTTCGAATTTATATCGATAGTTCGTTATATTCTCTACTTATCGCACTCTGCAAACGAGCGTTCACAGTTTATCGAAGGCAAATCGTTAATCTAACTGCGGTTTCATTCCCCTTTCATTCGTTTCTACGATCGATTAACACAACAAGCCACAATTATTTTGTTTATGATGTGTGGGCAACCTGTAAATTTTACTATTCCTTTAAAACTATTTAAAAAAAATTTTCGTTTACAAAAGTGAAACTTAAAATAGTGTGGCAAATTTAGTACATTTTCAATTACGCTCGGCTGGCAGCACTGGCAGTATTTAAAAATTGTAAAGCCGAAAGAGAACAAAAACTTTAAATTTGATCTGTGCTAAGTCGGAGCAAGTTCAATTGAATAAATTCTTGCCAATGGAATATAAGTCATCTGTGTCTGTCAAATTTAGTATTTTCAATTGCGCTCGGCTGGCAACACTGGCGGTATTTAACAATTTTAAAGACGAAAGAGAGCAAAAACTTTAAATTTGATCTGTGCTAAGTCGGAGTAAGTTCAATTGAATAAATGGAAAATAAGTCATCTGTGTCTGTGCTACAGGAGTATTGTACTCAAACCAAAACGGGCAATCCCGTCTACAATTACATTGACGGCGAAGATGGAGGATTTGTATGCAAAGTTGCACTAATGGATGTCGAAGCATATGGAAATGGTAAGGATGCTCCCCCACTCTTACCGCATTATATATATAGCACTATCTTGCAGGTCGTTCCAAGGAAGATGCCAAGCTTCTGGCGGCATGCAACATAATGCGTAAGCTGAGCATGCAGCCCGGATCTAGCAGTTTCGACTTAGCTGCCGCAGCCGCCCATAAGGATGAGACAGCAACCAGTGGTGTGGTGGATGAGATGACCAATTTAAATCGAGATATGCTCAAGGAACTGCGCGACTATTGTGTACGCCATGACATGCCACTGCCCGTCATTGAGATTGTGCAACAAGGCGGCACCCCCAATGCACCCGAATTTGTTGCCTGCTGCTCGGTGGCATCCATAAAACGTTATGGCAAATCTGACAAAAAGAGAGATGCACGCCAACGTGCTGCCATTGAAATGCTTTGGGTTATATCCGATGATTCAGAGAAATCAAAGCTAGATATTCCGTTGGTAAGCACAACACTACTACACGCAGGAACCAACGCTGCAGCTGCGCCTGATTTGGAATCCGATTTCGTGGATGTAGAAGCAGAGGCAGAGCGCAGGCGCAAATTCAAAACATATCTTGAACTAACCGGTGCCGGCGGAATGGATGATCCATCGATCAAGCTATGTGATCGTCACAACTACTTCAAGAGATACTATCCACATCTCAAGGAAGAGGCTTTCAAGGCCTTGCGATCCGATGGTGATTACGAAACAACCAAGCAACAAATGATGGCAGTACTATCTGCCCTTAAGCTCACTCCCCACATTACCCAACTAGAGAGCAAATCCATTGAGCCCATGCTACAGATTGAACTCGACTGCGATTACGACTGCGTCTTCATAGGCCTGGAGAGTGAGATCTATGATGATATGAAGCAATACTTTAAGGTAATGCTAGTTTAAGACTGAGGAAGAGATGAGGAATGAATTTGGGGATGCATTTCACTTTCGAAATGAATGTATTTCAACTAATACTTAAAACTAAATAAACGTGATATTTACAGGAGTCAGGAAGTAATGCACATCAATCATTATATATCTAATATATAAATGTATATTAATATATCATCTCATTCCCTAAATATAATAAACATTGTTTAATAAAATACGTTAGTTTTTCCATAAGGTCATCTCATTTCCAATCTTTGTTAACTTACTATACAGTTTTATATATATATGTACTTTATTATAACGTTTACAGCAAGTTTCTCGTCGAAGGAACGAAACCGCATTGTCATCGAAGTACAGAAATTGGTCGTGTCTCGGTGTTTCATGACTGACGTGTGTGTATAATGAGGAGTTTTCCCCTCAAACAGAATATCACTTATCTGGGGCAATATACTATAGTATACATACGTGTGTATACCGTGTAACACTACCTTGCCAGTAACTTGACCTTGATAGGTCTGCAGTTGACGAAAATTCGGTTTGTCACAGTTTTTTGATGTTAGAGAAAGATATCTATCGATAACAACTATTTTCGAATTTATATCGATAGTTCGTTATATTCTCTACTTATCGCACTCTGCAAACGAGCGTTCACAGTTTATCGAAGGCAAATCGTTAATCTAACTGCGGTTTCATTCCCCTTTCATTCGTTTCTACGATCGATTAACACAACAAGCCACAATTATTTTGTTTATGATGTGTGGGCTACCTGTAAATTTTACTATTCCTTTAAAACTATTTAAAAAAAATTTTCGTTTACAAAAATGAATAGCAACAATAACAATTGCAGCAGTTACTCCGCCAAATCGAGCAACAACTCCACTTCCTCCTCCAGCTTCAGCGTCTTTTTCTCTAGCTCCAGGCCTTAGCTCCTGCTCCAGCTATGGTTTTAGCCTCTTCTCCAGCTCTAGCTTCAGCCACTTCTCCAGCTCTAGCTTCAGCCACTTCTCCTTCTTCTGAAGCCTTTCCTCTTCTAGTAGCTGATCTTCTTGCGCAGCTTCAGATGCTGCTGCTGCTGAGAATGGGCATGATGATGATGCGATGAAGATTCCCTTTCTCTTTCGCTGCTCAGTCGACTGGCGCCGCGTGTCCCTGGTTGCTGCTGTTGCTGCCATTGTGGATTGGTGGGCGGGGCCGTGGGCGTAGGTATGCCCGAATTGGAGGCTGATGTGGAGGCCGATGATGCCGATTCAGCAAAGATGCGACGTGATAGACGAAAGCTGCCGCCAACGATGCTACTGTTGTTGGTGCCGTTACTGCCGTTGTTGTTGCTGCTGTTGTTGTTATTGCTCTTGTTCATTGCTGCAGCAGCTGCAGCTGCAGCGACAGCAACGCTCGTCTTCCTCAACAGCTTCGTATTGTACTCATCGCATTTGTCCTTCTCGATGCGTGTGGAGCTCAGTGAACGCTTGTTCCGCTTGCTGCTGCCCAAACTGAAGCTGCTGCTGCTGCTCATCATCTGCTGCTGCTGCTGATCCTCGCCAGAAATGAGACCCATGCTAAGCCGGCTTGTGTCTAGGGAAGGTGTAGAAGAATGCGTATTACTCAATGTGCAGTTGTTGTTGTTGTTGTTGTGATTGTTGTTGTTGTTCATATGGGGTATCTTTGACTTGACGACGACGGCGGATGTTGTTGTTGTTGCTGCTGTTGTGGTGCTGCTTGCTGGCAGCGGATTAGAGTTCAAATCAAGCGTGGCAGACGAAGAGCGTGTTGCAATACCGTAACCAGCACCAGCAGCATTGCCCAGCGATGTGGACGACCCGCTGATGTTGGTGTGGCTGTTGCTGCTGGTGGTGGGTATAGCGGACACATCCCGATAATAACGTGCTGTTGCCATAGTGCAAGCCTGCTGCTGCTGACCACTTGTCGCCGCCCCTGCCGCCTCCACGACTGGCCGCTGATAACGTATGCGAGAGCGACCACGCAGCGTCATGTGATGATGTGAGCTACGTGTGGCACTGCTGCGTATAGGGGGTATTGTGGCTGAACTACCCGCACAGCCAACACCAATGGGTATTTTACTTTCGCTGATCGTTGCGTAGGGCTTTAATTGCTTATCGATAACAGCAGCTATCGCCGATGCAGCAACAGGTTGATCGTGTTGCTGTTGTTGTTGTTCCGCTTTGCGTAAATGTTTCAACTCCATTCTGGGTGGTGTTGTTGGTGTTGGGATTGGGTGAGAGAGAGAGTGAGAGTGGAGCCCACAGCCAAGCACAAGAGAGACAAATAGAAATAGAAAAACAGTTGGTGTAGAGGGGGCCACACTGAGAGCCAAAGAGACAATTTGCACTCAAATCGATAAAAAAAAACCAATATCGATAACAGTAGGAAGCAACAAGAAACATAAACAAGTGCCAAAAGAGAGGGAGGGAGGGAGTTTGGGAGTGGTGGTAACAACAAAATAAAAGCAAGCTTCAAATAAATTTTGGGTTTTTATTTTTTTTGTTTTTCTTTTTTTTTGTAATTGGGCATGCACAAACAAAATGTAAAACTAATAAGAAAAAGAAATAAAAGTAGTAAGTACAAACTCGCAAAACGACAATACAAAATAAATTAGCAGTTATATTAGTGTTGCAGTGCGCCAAAAGCAATAGTGCTGCCAATAACTGACAGTGCCATTCGCCCGTCGGCGCTGCAGCAACGATCAACACAGTCATCGATAGCCGCATACGTTAGTTGCGCCATATTGTTAAATTCATTTTTGTGCAAAAACGGTTAGACGGCAGAAAAAAATAAAAACACGTTTGCGTGTATGTGTGTGTATGCTAAAAACTAAATTAAATTTAAGTTTTTTATATGCTTAAAAAATATTTACAATTGCCAAACTGAGGTGCAAAACTGGGCGAGAAGGAGACAGACCAGAAAATTGGAGTGGGTGGGGAGGGGGAGTACAACAAAAACTCTAAACGAGAATACAAAAGCCGCCATGGCACAGTACGCAAAACTCAAATCAAATCAAAGTGTGAGTGTGTGTGTGTGTGTGTGTGTGTGTCGGGGGCGTTGAGGGGAAGGATTTGATTGCAACTTACCTCTTGCTGTAGATGGCCAAGCTGCGTGTGCGACTGGCCAAATTGTTCTGCACATTGTTGTTGTTGTTAGTGCTATTATTGTTACAGTTATGCAAGTTGTTGTTGTTGCTTAGATTATTCAAGTTGCTGTTGCTATTATTGTTGTTGTTGTTAATGAGGTTATGTACAACTGCAGTTGTTGTTGGGGGCGCCGTGGTAAGGCAACTGCTGCCAGCCTTAATGCCCAGCGGCAATGTGGACATCTGTACCAGATTGTTGTTGTTCCTAAATGGCTGTGAACGTGCGCGTGTATGTCGCAAATTGGCATCGGTGGATTCACTGCAGGAATATAAAATATTAGTAACATATATAGCAAAATAAAAAAAATTTCCCCTCTCCACCACCTGTTGCTGTTGCCGGAGCGCGAATGATGTCGACGCAGTGCCTTAATCTGATTGAGTTTATCGCCCTGCGTCTGCGCCTGCTTCTTCTCCAACGCCGTCTGGGTCATGCGCACCGTGGAAGCAATTGTGTGTCGTGCTGCCTCAAAGGCACTTGGCTTACGCAGTTTCTTCTCCGTGCAACTGCCCGTTGCTGCATCCACAATGGCTCCACTGCCTGGACTGCTACTGCGTCCAGTATTGGGATTGACCAGACGACGCAGAGAGTGCGCTATGATTGTTGGCTTATTGGCGCTTGATGGCGACTTGCGACGTCGCGTGGAGATTGTGTAGTTGGAGCTGCTACTCAATGGCTGCTCTGCTGGTGCACTGGCTGTGTCCGTATCATTGTCACTGCCATTAAAATTGGCCTCATCTGTGGACAAGTCATGCTCCAGCTCCCGTTGATGCTGCTGCTGCTGTTGCTCCGATAGCTCCTCATCGGTTTGATCGGCATCTACCGTATCACGATCATGCAGATGCATTGTATCCACACGTTGTGAAATGCCTTTGACACGCGTCAATAGGAGATCCACATTCTCGTAGGTATCCACCGACAACTTCTCCTGTTGCAGCTGCCGCTCATTCTCGCTCAGTTTGGTCTTTAGCTCCAGGCTATAGATGCCATACTTGTGCTGCAGCATGGGCAGTGAGCTGCGACGTCGCATGCGTTCACCCTCGTTCCATAGCCAGCTCTGTTTGCTGCAAGAGAGGATTAAAGGATTTGCTTAAGGAGTTCTTTATGGCACTTCTGCCGCCACTTACTCCTCCATCCATTGCTGCTGATGGCCAATCACCGAGCCAGGCCGGCACAATCTCAGCCATGCTATGGCCTCCAGTGCAGTGAACCCATAATGCTTCATTATATATGCTCCAATAAGGCTGCCAGTGCGCCCCAATCCCGCCTTGCAGTGCACAGCTATGGCACCTTTAGTCGTCTCACAGATTGACAGGAATTTCTTCAGTATAATATCACTTGGGGTACTGCCATCGATAAAGAAGAGATCTTTATGCTCAAAGCCAGCATTCTCGAAGGAGGAGGCATGATAGACCTTCGCATTCAACCTTATCACTGTGGTCACATAATTATCCCTGAAGTATGTAAAGTAACGTTCCGGCGCATGACATGGATAACCATTTGGCAGCGTCTTTGACTTCTGATGTGGCCCACAAAATGCTATAAACTTTTGCGGCACTATCCAATTGAAATCTCCATTCTCTACACGCTCAAAGTACTCGTACTCTTCTGCATCAAAGTCATTGAAATTAACGAAACCCGCCTGCAGGCCCTTATAGATGGCATTCAGGCAGTCGAGCAACGAGATTTTGAAATTACTCGGCCCGTAGCTGGCATCACAGAAACGCGTATACGCGGGTATATCCGCGGCAGCGAGTAGTTTATACGTCTCCTCTGGAGTCTTGTTCAGGTATATTATCTGGAAGGAGTCAAGGGAATTCATTAATAAACATATCCTAATAAATGTAAATAATATACGGACAAGAAACAAAGATTTACTTCGGCTTACCGAAGACTTTACTACCCTTGGAGCTGATAGTTCCTGTACGAGTGATATATAATAGTGCAGAATTGAATTATGTATATTCAATATTTTATCTAACTTTGATTAGCACTGCTAGGTTAAGTTATATCTAAAATCAAAACTGGTCTTCATATAAACACCTTCATTTCAGCCGAATGTTCCTATTGCAGCTATATGATATAGTGGTAAGATTTTAATAAAATTTTATATGCATATTATGTACGATGTAGTACATTTGGTTGTAATATATTGAGTAATAACAAAGATCACCCGATGGTTTGTATGGCAGCTTTACGATATATCGGTCCGATTTGGCTTATTGTGACATATGTTATTTCCAGTATGCAGCAATAAGAAGCATGTGTGTAAAGTTTGATCAAGATAGCTCTAAAACTGAAAAACTGGTTTGCGTTTCAACAGACGGACATGCATACATAGTATATAGTTTATAGTTTGATATAGGGAACTATTGATGTTGATACAGAATATATGTACAGGGGTGGTCAAAAGTATTTACACAACGTGCTTTTTTTTCAATTGTCAACTTTGATCTCTTATTGCTGACAATTTGTTGACAATTGAAAAAAAGCACGTTGTGTAAATACTTTTGACCACCCCTGTATGTGTATACTTTATAGAGTCGAATATTTGTGTACAAGGTTCATAAATAAATATAGCCTCTGCAAGGGTATCATACTATCATACGCCCCTCGCAAATCTACCAAGAATGTGTATACTTTATAGAGTCGAATATTTGTGTACAAGGTTCATAAATAAATATAGCCTCTGCAAGGGTATCATACTATCATACGCCCCTCGCAAATCTACCAAGAAAGGTCACACTTACTGCATACGAACCAATCAGGTAGGCCGCATTTAGCCGCTTGGCCGGATTCATGGAGGTGTAATGCACGATTTTCTTGTTTGCGTGACTCTTGGCACTCAATTTGGTGTTAAGCTTCATGCAGTAACGATATAGTATGCATATATTCAGAGGCCCAAAATCATTGTAAAAGTTCTCATACACAAACTCATCGTCGATGTTAAAATAATGCGTTAGGGCCGTGTTCTTTGGCCTGATATTTTTCTTGAAGACCACAAAGTAAAGGCGATCTATATATATATACAGAGATAGATAAAGGTAAGAATCAAGATAAAGTTCAATAACATCACACACACAACTTTACCTGGTTGGATCGTTGTGGCACAGACAAGCATATCGGAATTATCATCGTCCAGCATCATGTTTGATGTATTTTACCGACTGTAAATACAAAGAGGAGAGAAATATATAGTATGGTATTAGTATCTGCTATAAAAGTATTGAAATCTTGTGCCGTAATCTTTTGCAAACAAGATACGAGTGAGTACAGCCCACGTTTATCTACTCTATAACGCTTCCGCTTCTTTTCCTAATAAATAACAACTTTTTTTTTCTCTTCAACTTTTAGCTAATAAATTCGCCCACTCTCAACTACAAGACGACTTTGCCTTATTGGACACAGCGTAAATGCTGTTTTCCGCAAAAGGTTTATACATACATATATAATATACAGTAAACACATACATATCTATATATATAGTCGTAAAATACATATTGTGAAAAACATGTGTTCAATTCAATATATGAATTGTCCTCCTTCTTTAAGCACCATGCGGCAATTTCCCTTTTTCTGTCCCACTTTCCCATGGCACACACATAGTGTAGGCCCTGTATGTAGGTGATGGCTATATTGATATGCATATAACCATCAAACAGACAGACAGACAGACTGACTGAAAGACAGACAGTCAGTCCGCACGTCAGGCAGTCATTTGCCGACATCCGCATCCTAATAAACTACAGAGAAGGACTATAAAAACCCCGCATGTACGAAGCGAAGAGCAAATGCTCTTTCGTTACAAAGCGAATCAATCGATATAGAAACGATAAATCTCAGTGAATTGAGGATAAATATACTATAAACATGCTACACTATATGTATGGAGCAAGCATAAACTATAATATCATATTATGTCATACATATTTGTAAACTTTTTTATTACTTTAGCTTAGTTAGTTTGGTGGGTACACGAGGCTTGTTGTGTCCAGTATCGATTCGATGTAAACTTCTTGACACAAAACTTGCAACTAGTTAAGTGTGTGTTCTCTCTTTCAGCATTCAAAACGATTCTCGTGGAGGTCTCTCGCACACCACACCTTCTCCCTCGAAAAGTTTATGATACTCTGGCCTGGCCACAAGAGTCGAGGAATGTGTGTCGTTCGCACACACTTACGCACACACACACATACAAACACACACACAAGTATCGCTATGTGGTATTGTATTATAATATTCGATTTTATGCAAATTTTTAACCTTTTGCCTCTAGGCACACACCAAAGAGCAGTTGGCGTGCCGATAGGGAATTTTAGTCTAGGGATCACTATACTACTATATATACTTTTTCCGGATTTAAAGTTTAAAAGTCGACAAGGAGCCGCACCTTTTATGGCGCATTTGCATGTCTTGCCAGATCTAAAGATAGATTGAAATCAGAGCACTAAAATGGATGAAGAAGGTATGTGTGGCACACGTACATAGCACCTAGTATGAACATGTGTAACCGGATTGTTAGAAAATGGGAAAATGTGTATTTAAGGTTGGTAATTCTTAGGGCTAGGACTCACAACAAAGATAAATCAGTCGTTGCTTATGACGTTTCATAAAAAGTTTTCTTGATTTTAGAGTTATAAAGCACGGATCTCTTTAACCATTGGTATAATGTAACAAGTTCTTACTTGTCTCGACTGTTACCCATAAGTTGGTTATTTGATAGCCCAGCAAAATTGTTTCTTAAATTACTTTCTGATTTCTTATTCTTATTAGCAACTAAATTTGCAGAAACTGTACACACTGAAAATGAATGTTCAAGCTTTAAAATTGTGCTTGCAATTAGATTATTAGGGATTTACGGGCACAAAAGGGGGCGTGGTGAAATTCTTAAACAACCTTTATCTACGTGGAATATTAAGACACATTGCCATCAAATTTGGTAGCCATAGCTCCTATAGTCTCTTAGATTTAGGTGTTCATACAGACAGACAAGCTTATTACAACTCGGCTGTTGGTGCTGAATAAGAGAACATTTATTTGTATAGTTATTGTGGGGTTGAAAATGTTTCTTTCTGCCTGTTATGTATGTTACATTTCCAATTGCCACAATGTTATATCAGTTTCAAATCCCCAACAAACAGAATTTAATTAGCGAACCCCGAAACAAACCAAACCTCCGTATATAGAGTACAAATTCGGCTAAATTAACTGGAGAATTGAAATTTGGAACAAAAGAGCTGACAAGCGGCTAAATGAGAAACTTGCAATGAAAAGTTTTGACAAACCGTGAGGCGGCACTTGTGATATGTATGCATGTATATATGGCATTCCACAACGCGCCAAAACAAAACACACAAATACATGCACATACACATAAGTGTATGTAGAGATATGTATGTTTGCATGTACATATGTAGCCATTGATACATCTGTGAGTGCATGTATGTGAGTGCTCCACGTGACGACAACAAAACATATCACCAAAAACAATCACACACACACACTCGCACATGCACACTCTCTCAGACTACGCTTATCGCTGCATACAGCACGTAAACATTGAAAGGGGGAAGAGGCAAATGAAGGAAAACTAACTGTACTGCATTGAAAAAAGGCGGATCAGTGTAGGTTGGTTAAACTATTGTTAAACAATACATTTTAAAACAAGTTTTTAAATATAGCCCCAGCTAATGACGTCACCAATCCATGCATGCACACACACACACACACACACATACATACAATACCTTCGTTAAGAACAACAACAATACAACAATAAACTCTCTGTTGTCAGCAAATAGCGATGGCGACGTCGATGGGCGAAGGCGATGTTCGGGCTGCGTTTCGAAGTTAGTTGTCACTTTTTCAAAACGAACGCGGCGCTGCCGCCGTCGACAGCGACGGCGACCAAGTCAGAGATTTTGCCGCGCGCATACCGCACAAACAGACACACACACACGCACACACAGCAAAGCACAACGATAAGCAGCAGCAGCAGCAAGAGCAACAGCTCCTCTCCAACTGTTCCTCACCCCACCTTAGCCCACCCGCTACCCGTTTGCCCACACTAGACTGCGCACACTCTCTCTCTGCCGCGCTCTCTCCCTCTCTCTGAAAAGCTGATGCTATGCTTGCGCGCGCTCTCCCTCATTTACACTTGTTCGTGTGTACGTGTGTGTGTGTGTATTGGTGTTGTATTAATAAAAGCAACCAACGCACTTTTCTTTCAAATCCAACACAAAATGAAACTGAAAGAAGAACTTGGGGCTGCGCTACTGCGTAATCAATTTTAGGGTATACGTAGCAGGGTAGGGGGGGTGGTCGAAAAGTGGGAGCAAAGACTGGACTATTTTCGTGTTAATGGTGAGTGTGGGGAGGAAGGAAGGAAGTAGGGTAACAGTTGCACAGTTGGCAAGACAGGTACGTTCGTTTGCTGCCTCTGCCTGCGACTCACCTAAATTATTTTGGGTATTTGTGGTGTATAGATATGCACAACACGATGGGGCAGCAACTGCAGCCGTAAACACACCATGGAACTATAAAATTTAGCTATGACAAAAATTTGACTCAGCATAACACGGCACCACACAAATTAACTGTATTTTTTTTGGGTTTTTTTGTTTTTAGTGTATTATGAATTTTGAAGACACTTAGAATTTAGTAAACAACATTCTCAATGTAACAATGTTATTGTTTGGTTCCGTACATACATATATTTTATATTATAGAATATTTATTTACTTTGCTTTTTTTTGTAAATCGTAATGATCACACAAAAAAAAAGGCGCTCGGCTCGAGTTTAAATGCGATCGACTGCTCTAAGCGAGCTCCCACAGTGAACTGACAATTCGATGCGGTGTTGGCGCTTTTTCCGTTGCATTTTGTTCTCTCTTTCATTTTACATTCGTTGTGTGTGTGTGAGAGAGCAGTGTTTGCCCCCATACGAAAGCCATGTTGGCGCTTTGAAATCACCTACACTAAGATAACCGTTTGAGTTCTCTCTCGCACTCTCCCTTTACTCACTGGCATGGTTGCATTTATACTCATATCGCGTTGGCAACTATTTGAAATGCCAGCGTTGCCAACCACGACAGCATTTTTGGCGTTAAAATTTAGTTTTGTGATAATTTCAATAAATGTTACATTTAAACACATTTGGATAATTATATAGGGAGTAAATTTATATGTATTGTATGTTGAATTAGAGCATTAAACATAAACTGGTGCGCAATTAACTTCGTGTTTGTGAGTGTGTATGTGTGCGTACGTGCTTACAGTTTGGTCAAATGAAGTCCACAAAACATAACGGACACAGCATACAAGCCAGGTAGAGAAGAAATGTTCCACACTCCTCGCACTCATGCAGATGCACACACAGATATCCATTCACTTGTTGCAGCATGTGGTGAGAGCGAACAGATGCTCTTAAAAACCGTTTCTCTTTGTGTTATAATTTCTATATTCCTTGAAAAAGATTAATTTTAACTATGTAAACTACTTAAATATAGGAATGTTAATTAATTTTAATCTTAACATTATTTATTATTCAATAACACAAGTAACAAAAGCCCGCTAAGTAAAAATTTAAAATTTATCAAGCACTTCAATCTCAGTTACCTCTCTCTTCCTTTTGCTCTTCGCTCTTTAATTCTCTCACACTTAGGAGTATCTATGGAATATCTGTTGTAGGCAGGCGGCCGATCGTGTCGCAACGCTCAGTAACGAGTGTGGATCTTAGCCGAACGGACGGGTTTTCGGTGATCCGGAGTTTTCTTTTCAATCGTGTCCCTCCTCTGATTGTCTTCTTGGGGAAAATATCTTCTCAGTGTGTGAGTCCGTGTGTGTATGTGAGCGCTGTTTGCTCCCTTTAAGTTTATAAAAAGAAGTCAAAAAGTGTTTGCTGCGGCAACAGCAACCACAACAACAACAGTGTGTTTTTGTTTTTGTGTATAACAGAAAATGGTTTTTGGAAACTGCGCGGAGTAGGAGCCGCAGCTCCGCATGGTAAGAAAAAAAGAAAAGAAAAAGGAAAAACATATGCAGATTGTGAATTTCATCTTGTTCTCAGCCGAGTTAAGTTGGGGGCAGCAGCCTGGCGCAAGGCGGCGCAGCTGTTATCGCTTTTCTTGTCCCGTTTGTTGTTCCCACCTACTTCTTACTACGCTGCATCCGTTGTTTGTTCGCCGTTGTAGTTGTTTTTAGTTATCTCGCTTGCCTGCTGTAATATATTCTTACTTCTTTGAAATGATTTCATATGTATGTATTTGTCACATGAAAAGTTTACATTTCGAAGCACGAGAACTCTTTCGTACACACAAACACATGCATAGCTATGTTCTGTTAGTGTGTTTGTGTGGGTAACTTGATACCTCAGGCCAAAACCCATTTGAGAATGCCTTGCCTTGCATATGCAACAAGCATGTGTGCATGTGTGTGTACATGTGCATTCAAACCTACGAGGGTGGTTCAAACATTACTTGAACTGCCAATAAAATATCTCACACTGTTTCATGACAGGTTAAAACAATTAAAACAAAATGTAATTCACAAGATAATGGAATTTAATTAACTATAATAGTTATACATATATATAATTATAATTATTCATTATAATGAATAAGATTAAAGAACTAAACTGCCTCTTGAAAAAACTTTTAAATGATGGCAAAAATACATTTTCTTGTCTTGGTATGATATTCAAACTATTTTGAAATACCACACATATTACTGACTTGCGTATACCAAAGAAAGTATAAGGCAAGAAAAGTAATTTATAATCTACATAACCATAGAAATTTGAAGAAAGAAGCACAGAAAACATGAACATAAATAATGATTAATGATAATGAGTTTGATATGCCTTTTACTGCATTTATTTTCATACCAATCTCACTTACTTCGCTCTACTTACCCCTCCAAACTCACATGAACCGCCCTCGCGAAGTGCATACCTTCATCAATGCAACAGTGTGTGTGGGTGTGCATTGTAGCGGGCAGGAATAGTGTATCATAAAAAGAATGCAATACTGCATAGCTAAGCAAATTGTCGCAAGGCAAAACGAGGCACAACTAATTAAGAATTTTAAGCTAAGCTTGACCCTGGGATGTTCATCCAAGAGATACAAGATGCATCTACAGATCTAGAGATCTATTTGACGCACATCGTGGGCAGGACTTAGTTCAATTTCTTAAAATAGTCTCTTGCCCGCCGTATGCTGATCTCATTTCATCTTGCGCTCGGAGACTGCACACATGTTACCCATAAGCGAAATAGTTCCAGCTAGGCAGGAGGAGGAAGTGGAAGAGGGGATAGTGGAGGAGGATGTGATGCGGTCAATTTTCTAGCGCGATTTGATGGAATTGAAAATATAAACATGGCAAAGCTAAGAAAACATCATATGCATGTGTGCACGACGGTTGTACAATGAGCAATTTTATGAACTTCCAGACTCATATACGGAATGAAGTCATACATTTATGTATGCACATACATATAATAATATATACTATATGAAGACAACCAGAGATATGTACACAAGGAACACAAACATGAAGCACATGCCACAGAATGAAGTCGAAATCGGTTTGCGTTGTCTGCTGCTGCTCCAGTGCTCGCTTCATTTTTGTATACCTTGTAACTAACGAGCTAGCAGGCATATTGGGTTAACTGTTTGAAAGGCAAAGTATACTGTTATTGTAGATAAAAGATTTGAAAAGTATTTGTTTCTTTACTTCAGAATGTTTAAGGAGTAGCACACAGAATGATTTCTTTGCATATTGAAAAAGGAAACTAACAGTTATCGGAGGCTACATCTTGGAAACTAAGCAATATTTTAAAAAATCGTATTTTATATTTTAGTGTCAAAATCTCGGCAATAACTTCAATATCCCCCAAAGAGGGAAAAAGAAATAATAAATCTATCGATAGATAAGACACTTTGCCTGTCGATGAATGCAACTCTCTAAAAAAAACGCCATAAATTATTATATTATAAATATATATGTACATATCCTTATTAGAATTGTTAGGATCTATCATAGAATATTTAGGACAAGAAATAAATTTGACAATCTTTTAGGTAAAATATTTAAAGTTCTTTTCGAAGACAAACTGGGGTATCTTAAGCAGAAATTACAATGTATTCGTATATGTATATATATGAAAATAAAACCAATATATCATACTCACGACAGGGTATCTGCAGGTCAAGCTTTGATTGCTTTCGTTGAGCACTTGTTTACCCATACAAATTCATAAATACAAACACATCTCTCTCGACGTACAGTGCGTGTGTGTGTGTGTCAATGTGTTTGTGTGCTTGGTAAATTAACGTTTTGTTTAGTTCCTTCCTTGCTTATTTGTTTATTTGCCATTCCACCGTCTACGCATTGTGCTTTTTTCTGCCTGCGCCCAAATGAAATTGAAATTAACAGCGCCAAAATGAACAACGAAAAAGTCTGCAGCAATTAGAAAAAGAACCAATGCGAAAGTTGACGATCAGCAAATACCCTAGGAAAACTAGTTTTGCAATTAATTAATAATCTATTCTTTTATTTATTTAAGATCCAAAACATTTTAAAGTATTTCATATTACTTTAAGTTGTCTTATCTTTAAAAATTAATTTCTTTTGAAATTTATATACTACAGATTTGGAGTTGACACCTTTATAACAGTCCGAAAAGTTTTTAAGATTATCCTGATTAAGATTTTCGATATGTATTCCTATATTTTCACTCTATATACATATGAAATAATTATAAAGATCTATAAACCTTTAACAAAGATCTTTAGTTAATGAGTCTCCTTTTGTCTCAATGTTTGCAGCAAGTCTAAAATACCCTTTCATGCTATTTAAAATACTAAAAGACTCTCGCATCACACACACAAACACGCTGAACACATAAACATACAAACATAATGTGGCACATAAGTCGCATCTGTGAATGAACTCTTATCGGGCCATGCCGGGCTCGAAATTACGAAATACTTGAGAAAGCCGAGTGAGAGAGAGAGAGCGAGGGAAGGAGAGAGAGGGAGTGCGGCACATCGTTGATGCCATTCTCAGTTCCCAGTTCCTATTTTTTTGGTGATCCCAACTCAAATCCTAGCCGTATCACTGTCCACATCTTGAGCATATTGCCGCCTCTTATCGTTGGCCTCTGCCGCAGCACAGTTTTTTTTTTTATGCCGTAGTTGCTTAGGTCATTGCGTGGCTAAATGAAACCGGACTGATAAGACTTAGACCCAGATTTAGAACTGAAGCTATAATAAACATAATTAAAGTAGATAGAGAATCGACTTGATGTGACTGCAACCGGTTCGAAATACATACATACATATTTCTAAAGCAAACAAACTTTTATTGAACTGTTTGTGGTTTGTAGTGCATGAACCTTAAATACAGAAAGATAATAAGATAATATTATGATAATAATAATTGATAAACCGCAAAGTTACTAAGTCACTGCAGGTTTTCTTACTTGCCGATAGAGGTTATAATACACAATGAACTTTTAAAGTTATAAAGATATACTTAATAAATACTTAATACTTTAATATAATTAATAATATAATCAAAATAATTATAATATGATAATAATATGATGTTAATAATAATAATTTGACAATATTTAGTAATAGATAGCAAAACTAATCGACATCTTCAAGTTCTTAAAGATTTTCTTTGAGTTCTACAGAGTTTAGTTCATAATACTCCTAAGAAGTCTGTTCATAAGTACTTCAAACACTTTCTTGGTATTGACTAGAGCAATTTACGAGCTTTAGTTTTTGGCATGATGAGATCATGAGATCATATGTACAACTCTTTTCACGACACTCTTTCGACGTTTTTGTTTTGAGTGCGAGTGTCTAAAAATAATCGTCGTCTTGACGAGAAAGAGAGATAGAGAGAAAGAGCGCATTTAGTACAAGTCTTGAAGCTGATAAACCAACCAAACCGAAACGCACCAAGCAACAACGGATTAAACATTGTACTTAGCATATTGTTTATCGCCCTATAGAGTGAGTCGAACTTATGTCGGGCCTACAACGATTCATTCACATCTTCGCTCAGTTGGTGCGTAAGAGTCGTCCGGTGCAGACGTCTCACTCTCTGGGGTTTTTTGTGTGGTCTGCGGTGGGTTTCCGTTTCTTGGAGTATACAAAATCTGGAATACTATATACATATAGCTAGTTGATATGGCAATAAGAAATCACTGTACATATACATATATAATGCCAAATATCTAATTGGATTTATTGTTTGCTTTGCAGTTACTCGATTTGAAGGCGCAGCATGAGACTACAAAGTTGGTAGAGCAGGATCAAAGCCAGAAGACGAAGAAGAAGAAGAAGAAAAGAGCAGGAGAAGTAGGTTAGATCAAGAATATATATATTAATACTTTAAAAAGGCACTGACTAAATGTCGTTTTCTGATTTCAGCTGATCCTTTGAAAAGGAACTTTTACACGTGTTCAACGATCAACGATCATTTCATCTTTCCAAAAGGAAACTGTGAACAAAACGAGCGCTGATTATATAGCTGGGCCGGAAACGCTCTAGTGGGACACGACCCCAAAGCGACAGACAGCGTGAGCGAAATAGAGAGAGAGAGCAAGCGAGCGAGCGAGTGAGATAGGTGGACGCGATGTCGCTTCGCAGCGGCCTTATCGCGGTTTTCTTTGTGCTCGCCCTGCTGAGTAGCGATGCCCAGCGCGCGCCGCAGACACAGCAGCCACAGCATGGACGGCCCGATCGGCCCCACAATCCACCGCGTCAGTACGTAAAGACGCATCCGTGCGAGCGTTCATCATGTTATCCGGCCACGGGTAATTTGCTCATTGGACGCGAGAATCGTTTGACCGCAAGCTCAACTTGTGGCCTGCAATCGCCCGAAAGATTCTGTATATTGTCGCATCTGCAGGACAAGAAGTGTTTCCTTTGCGATTCACGCGATGCCACACGCAACGATGCCTACAAGAATCATCGCATTGGTCAGATCATATATAAGACTAGGCCAGGCACAAATATACCCACCTGGTGGCAGTCGGAGAATGGCAAAGAGAATGTGACTATACAATTGGATCTAGAGGCGGAATTTCATTTCACTCACTTGATTATTACGTTCACCACCTTCAGACCGGCCGCAATGTATATTGAGCGTAGTTTCGACTTTGGTGAGACATGGCATGTGTATCGTTACTTCGCCTACAACTGCCAGCAATCGTTCCCCGGAGTGCCCACTGTGTTGCACAACATTACAGACGTCATGTGCACCTCACGTTATTCCTTTGTGGAGCCATCGAGGAATGGTGAAGTCATTTTCCGTGTATTGCCACCGAACATCAATGTATCCGATCCGTATGCGGAGCATGTGCAGAATCAACTGAAGATGACCAATTTGCGTATACACATGACGGAGCTACACAAGTTGGGTGACAATTTGCTCGACAATCGACGGGAGAATGAGGAGAAGTACTACTATGGTATCTCCAACATGGTGGTGCGTGGTTCTTGCTCTTGCTATGGCCACGCCTCGCAGTGTCTGCCCCTGGACAATGTGGGTACACAGGACTTTGAGATGGTCCACGGACGTTGCGATTGTACGCACAACACAAAGGGTTTGAATTGCGAAACTTGCGAGGATTTCTACAATGATCTACCCTGGAAACCAGCGTTTGGCAAGCAGACGAATGCGTGCAAGAAGTGCGAGTGTAATGGACACGCCTTCAGCTGTCACTTCGATGAGAAGGTCTTTGTTGCCTCGGGACATGTTTCGGGTGGTGTTTGCGATGGTTGTCTGCACAATACACAGGGTCAGCATTGTCAGGAGTGTATGCCCTTCTTCTATCGCGATCCCCTGGAGGATCTGAGCAGTCCCCATGTGTGCAAGGCTTGTGATTGCGATCCTCGTGGCTCGTTGGACGAAGGCATCTGTGATTCCGTCAATGATCCCGACAATGGCATCGTAGCCGGCGCCTGTCACTGCAAACCGAATGTAAAGGGACGTGGCTGTGATCAGTGCAAAGATGGTTTCTGGAATTTGGATCCCAACAATCCAGAGGGTTGTGAATCCTGCACCTGCAACACGCTGGGCACAGTCAACAATTCTGGCTGCAATATGAACAATGGCGAATGTCTCTGCAAGCGTCTCGTCACAGGCAAAGACTGTAATCAGTGTCAGCCGGAGACTTTTGGTCTCTCTGAATCCGAGGATGGTTGCACGCTCTGCAACTGCGATTCAGGTGGCTCCTATGACAATTACTGCGATGTGTTGACAGGTCAATGTCGTTGCCGTTCGCATATGACAGGACGCACATGCTCGCAACCCAAGCAGAATTACTTTATACCCGATCTGCATGTGGTGCACGACGCTGAGGTGGCAGACATGTGCATCTCGTACAGTAATAATGGCAACTGCAGCACTGTACTGCAACCGATTCCCAGCAATCAGGATCCTCATGAGGCGGACTTTACTGGCATTGGATTTACGCGGGTGCCCGAGAACTCTGAGCTCACCATTATTGTGGACGATGTGCCACGTTCCATGCCCTACGATGTTGTAATACGTTATCAGTCTGCATCGCGTGGTGACTGGGAGGATGCTTACATAACATTGGTGCGTCCAGATCAGATCGATCCGGAAGGAGAGTGTGCACAATTGGTGCAATCTACCCCGACCGAGGCACGTGTGCCCTTCTCGCTGCCCGAACGTGATCGTCAGGTTGTTGCACTGCATGATGTCTGTCTGGAGGCGGGCAAGGCGTACAAGTTCAAGATCTTCTTCGAACGTCGTCGCCACAACGAGGACAGCCCCACGGCAACGATACTCATTGATTCACTGACACTGATACCACGCATCGAAGTGACTCCAATCTTCCAAGGCTCTCCAGTTGCGGATCTACGTCTGCGTGAATACATTAATCAGAACTGTAACCAGTCACTGTACGATATACGCTACAAGGGACACGTCTCGTCGATTTGCCGTGATCTCGAGCAGGATGCCAGCAAGTATATCTATGATGGTGCCAGCATGTGCAACTGCAATCCCACGGGATCGTTGAGTAAGGAATGCGATGCCGACGGTGGCTTCTGTCAGTGCAAACCCAATGTGGTGGGTCGCCAGTGCGATCAATGTGCGCCGGGTACCTATGGCTTTGGTCCGGAGGGTTGCAAGGCCTGCGATTGTAATAGCATTGGTAGCAAGGACAACAATTGTGATCTGCTGACGGGTCAATGTGCCTGCCATCCGAATACCTATGGCAGGGAGTGCAATCAATGCCAGCCTGGTTACTGGAACTTCCCCTCGTGCCGTGTCTGCGAGTGTAATGGACATGCGGCACTTTGCGATCCCCTCACTGGGCAATGTCTTAACTGTCAGGACTCTACCACCGGTTTTGGCTGCGATGCCTGTCTGGATGGCTACTATGGCAATCCTCTGCTGGGTAATGAGATCGGTTGTCGCGCCTGTCGGTGTCCCGATACCTTTGCCAGTGGCAATTCGCATGCCGAGGGTTGCTCTCTGGATACACGCGATAACAACATGTTGTGCCACTGCCAGGAGGGTTATGCAGGTGCACGTTGCGAGATTTGTGCAGACAATCATTATGGTTCACCCGAGGAAGGTGGCAGCTGCAGCAAGTGCGAGTGTAGCAACAACATTGACATCTACGATGCGGGCAACTGTGATCGTCAGACGGGCGCATGCCTCAAGTGTCTGTACGATACGACGGGCGATCATTGCGAGCTTTGTCGCGATGGCTTCTTTGGCGATGCACTGCAGCAGAATTGTCGACAATGCGATTGTGATTTCCTGGGCACCAACAAGACCTTATTGCACTGTGATCGCTTCACTGGACAGTGTCCTTGTCTGCCAAATGTGGAGGGTCTGCACTGCAATCAGTGTGCACTGAACCACTGGAAGATCGGCTCCGGCGAGGGTTGTGAGGCGTGCAATTGTGATGCCATTGGTGCCGTTCAGGAGCAGTGTCATCCCTTCACCGGACAGTGCGAATGCAAGCCAGGCTTTGGCGGCAGAGCATGCAATCAATGCCAGGAACACTACTGGGGCAACCCTAATGAGAAGTGTCAACCCTGTGAGTGCGATCAGTTTGGAGCTGCGGACTTCCAGTGCGATCGTGAGTCGGGTCAATGCGTATGTCACGAGGGCATCGGTGGTTACAAGTGTAACGAATGTGCTCGCGGCTATCTGGGACAATTCCCGCACTGTGCACCCTGTGGCGAGTGCTTCAACAATTGGGATCTTATACTCACCGCCCTGGACGAGTCCACTCAGGCGACCATTCAACGGGCCAAGGAAATCAAACAGATTGGCGCCACAGGTGCTTACACTGCAGAGTTCAGTGAGCTGGACAAGAAGTTGCAACATATACGCGATCTACTTCAGAATACCACAGTCAGTTTGAAGGATATCGATCAGTTGGATGCAGAGGCCAATGCACTGAAGAATCAATTGGTTGCCTCGCATGAACGTCTAAGTGAAACTGAGATTAAACTCGATGAGATTTACAATCTGCTCAGTTTGTCCGCCGTGGAGTTGGAAGGATTGCAGAATCATTCGCGACTTGTACAGCAGTTGTCCAAGGAGCTCAAGGAGAACGGCATACAGTTGCAGGAATCCAACATTGAGGGTGCCCTGAATCTAACGCGTCACGCCTACGAAAGGGTTAGCGGTCTATCCGCTCTCAAGGATGAGGCAAGAGAGCTGGCCTCGAACACCGATCGCAATTGCAAGCGTGTCGAAACATTGTCGAATAAGATCAAGGATGAGTCACCTGCCATTGCCAATAATGATAAGACCATATCCGAATATCGTGCCGAGTTGAATACGCTCGCATCGCAGATACCCGATCTGAATAAACAGGTGTGCGGCAAAGCGGGAGATCCCTGTGACAATCTTTGCGGCGGTGCTGGCTGTGGAAAGTGCGGTGGCTTCCTTTCCTGTGAGCACGGTGCACGCGCTCACTCTGAGGAAGCTTTGAAGATGGCAAAGGAAACGGAGCAGGCCATCATCAGAAAGAAGGACGAGGCGGATCAAACCATACGTGCCCTCACACAGGCCAAGCTGAATGCCTCGGAAGCCTATCAGAAGGCCAAGGCTGGTTTTGAGCAGTCCGAGCGGTATCTCAATCAAACCGAGGAGGCCATCAAGTTGGCCACCAATCTGATTACAGCTGTCAATGACTTCCAGAACAACAAGACCGCATTGCCAAGCGAAAGCAAACAGTTGGCACAGGATACGCTGTTGCTTGATCTAACACTGGAACCCAAGGAGATCGATACTTTGGGTGTGAAGATTAACGAGGCTGTCGCTTCGCTGAAGAACGTCGAGTCGATTATTCGAAACACTCGACCAGATCTCGATATTGTTAATGCACTGCAGAGCACGGCCAATAGCACCAAGGAGACGGCTAACAGCATTCTGGAGACAGCCAATTCTGTGGTGGCCAATCTGGTTTCTGCTAATGAATCACAAATGCTGGCACAGAAGGCCATTCAGTTGGCCAATAGCAGCATTGAACTGGCCGATAATGATCTGAAGCAGATCGATCTGGAGACCAAAGAGGCGGAATCGCCTGCCAATGCGACGGCCCAACAGGTTGAGGATCTGGCGCGCAAGGTGCAGGGCCTGCAAAAGAGTATATTGAAGAATAATCTTGATGCCAATGAGATCACCAAGGAGGCAAACCAAGTAAAGCTCGAGGCACTGCGGGCACGCGGTGAGGCCAGCAATCTGCAATCTTCGACTAGTGCCACCAATCAGACACTCACCGATCGTGCTAGTCGCTCGGAGAAGGCTCGCGAACGTGCCAAGTTGTTGCTGCAACGTGCCTCCAAGCTGACCGTCGATACCAACGAGAAGCTTAACGAGCTCAACTTGCTGCAGGAAACGTATCTGGATAAGAATCAGAAACTGGCACAGCTTCAGGATCTTATACAGCCGCTCAACGATGAGCTCAATGTATATCTGCGCAATATACAGGATAATGCCGATCGCTATAGACAATGCACAGTCTAGAGGAAAAGAAAGAGAGAGAGAGAGAGAGAGAGCAAGAGGTGAGTAATCTCTCTAATATTAATATTAATTTCATTCATAAATCAAACCTTCTTCTTCCAGCTCCTCTGCGGTTGGTTACTGCCCCCACCCTCACCCTCATTGCCATATTTTATGAACAAATGCGAATAGAGCAACAACAACGAAAGCAAAAGGCAAAAATTATTTCTGTTAAGTGTACCGTTACGTTTTGTAATCATAAGCAATCAATGTTAACTGCAATGTTCACCTTTCAATTTATGCCATTTTTTTTTATAGTGTGTACACAATGTACGAAGTTTTCAATTTCTATCGAAGCAAACACACGAGAATTAATTAAGTAAACGGAACAAAACACTACTAAATACAAATATAAATACAAATACAATAAATATAATTAATATACTACTTAAAAATTGTTGTCTTTTCATTTCACTAAGAGAGCTAGACAGTTGGGAGGAAATTGTCAAATGAGCGAACATCCCTTCGCAAATGGGTTTATTTAAATAAATCTTGACACTTTAAAAACACACACACACAGTTGCAATCGCATGCGATGCGCAATGGCAAAGCATAATAAATAATACTATATAGTCAAGTACAATATCAAGATGCTGCCAGTTGGCGGTTTGTCATTTCGTTTTGTTGTTGCAGTTCTTCTTTAACGTCGCGTGCAGCGCTTGTTATGCTTTTTGTTTAATTTTTGTATGCATAAATAAACATTGTGTGTTATTGGAAAATGGTAGAAAACATATTTCAGTTATAACTACACAAAATGGATCGACGATATAAGCACGCTATGCGCAGCTCTGCAGGTATGAAATAGCCTAGAAGCTGAATTTCCTACATCAATATCTATGTATTTCATCCATCATCAAGGGATCAATGTTGAAAATACTGGCATTGTACATTCAAAAGTATCGTTTAAATTAGGTTTTTTATTTCATTTTCCATTTCTCCACAAAACATTTAATCAAATTAACGGAACACCCCTAAGCAACCGTGTTATTTTTAGCTCAAAACTATCGAAATTGAAAAGAATTGACGTTATCGATACGATTAGCATGTTTGCAACCCTGGTTCACTGGCGATGTGCCTTACAGCTGTGTTCGAATAAAGCGAACACTGCCAAAGCAAAACACAGTCAAATTTACATATACAAATATTCTGTGAATGTTTAACAATACTTTACGATTTTCATTACATTTACAACACTTGTGTGATCCACATAGTAATATTGCATAAAAATTCGACTGTTATGTGTAATTTTGGTAATATAAATATATATGCCGGTACGCTGATTGGGACCCTTTAGTGAATTTCTACTGTTGAAATACGTACATGTGTTAACATATGTATGTATTTACGCATAGCACGCAGAAACACACACTTGCAAACTGGCGGATGTTGTTCTTGTTTTTGTTTTATGCAAGCAACACAGGCTATTAATAAGAATATTCTGAAATAATATAATGCCACACAAAAAAGACGGCCGAATCTGCCTGTGCAATAATACGTCAAAAATAATGAGAACGACACAAAGCAAAAGTCTATAAGGAATACAGAATAAATACGAAGCAAAAAAAGGGACGGATTGACTGAAACGAAAACAGTGCGCAAATTAATAATAAAAACCAAGAACGAAACGGAATTTTCAATTTTGAATCAAGTGTTTTTTGGGCTCACTGCTCTCGAATTGTGCTGTGCCGTGGGACTGTGCTTTACGAAACCGATTTGTTCCGTCGATTAACTTATTTTATATACCAAGCGAGACATACATACATAAATACATACATATATAGTACATATAAACTCATAGCAAGTAGAGCGTTACGAACGAAGTCCAACTCAAATGGATGATGAATTGGAAGACAAGATCTTCTATCAGACATACGTATCACACATGAAAATCCTGTCGAAATTCGCGGTGGGCTTCTCGTCCATCAACTCGCCCCTGGCCTATTTATGGAAACTATGCCGCCTGTACGTGCTGCGGCCCGAGGTCATATTCTGCGGCATCATTCTGTTTGTATTGTTATTATATTTGCAAGCGGTTGATGTCTGGAGTCGCAGCATCCTGGGTCGTATACAAGCGACACTGGGACGCCAGAAGGCAGCGTCGCGTGTGATGGACATGTCGGGCAGTGCGGGAGATCATCAATGCTGGGAGGAGGTACGTCAGCAGAGCGCTGCCTTCGCTGTGCTCGGACGCAGGCCGCACATGGAGGACAGGTGAGTTGGATATGAGATGAGCACAACTGGCATTACTTATTCCTGCTTCGCCGCCTGCAGATTTATCATCGAGGAGAACATCAACAACAACACAGACATCTCTTTCTTTGCCGTCTTTGATGGACATGGTGGCGAGTTTGCTGCCGACTTTGCACGCGATGTGCTGGTCAAACATATTTACAGCAAGATCATTGAGGCCAGCAAGCTGCTCAAGACGGAGCCACAGTCTAGTGACACTGGGGGCTATGAGAAGAGTCCCTACTTGACGCGAAAGCAGAGCCGCAACGATGGCAACAACAAGGAGAACTCCGAGCCTGTGGCAAGACGCGATAGTCTGCGCAAGGCGCACAGCACCACAGCCGATTGCAGTGTGATCAAGCAAAAGACAACGGAGGCTTCTATCGCAGACTTCTATACAGCGCAGCTAAGCAGCGCCATGCGGGCCAACAGTGGCAACAATAATGTGCTGAAGGATCCCCTCTTCAACAACAACAACAATGGGCAGAAGAATGGCGGCGACTCGGGAGCAGCACCGCCTACCTTTGAGGCCAAGTGTTACATCGAACATGGACGCATCAATTTCGGCAAACTGATTACAGATGAGATACTCTCCGCAGATCATAAACTGGTGCAACAGGCCAAGCAGGCGGTGAGTAAAGGGTTTCCAGTTGAAGGTAGAGAATCCACTGGCTAATCCGCCTTCATCCTCATTCCCTTGCAGACCAACATAGCTGGCACCACAGCACTTATTGCCATACTACAGGGCAGCAAGCTAATTGTAGCCAATGTGGGTGATTCACGTGGCGTAATGTTCGATGCACGTGGCATTGCCATCCCATTGTCCTTCGACCATAAGCCGCAACAGGTGCGCGAACGTAAGCGTATACATGATGCTGGCGGTTTTATAGCCTTTCGCGGCGTTTGGCGCGTGGCTGGCGTCTTGGCCACGTCACGAGCGCTGGGTGATTATCCCCTCAAAGATAAGGTATGTGGCGTAATGATGAGAGATGAGTAAATCATTCAGAAAATCTATAGCTAATCAGCCCACATACGTTCTATATTCTACAGAATCTAGTCATAGCCACGCCGGACATATTGACCTTCGAGCTAAACGATCACAAGTGAGTACAGATGCCCCCTGGTTAATGACCCCTCGCTGCAACGACGTCATCCCCATCTCTCTCTCTATCTAGGCCACGATTTCTGATACTTGCCTCCGATGGGCTCTGGGATACGTTCAGCAATGAGGAGGCCTGCAGTTTTGTGCAGGAGCATCTTAAGGAGTCGGACTTTGGTGCCAAGTCGCTGGCCATGGAATCCTATAAGCGTGGCTCGGTGGACAACATCACTGTGCTGATTATAGCCTTCAAGAATGATGTCTATAAAATTGCCAGTTCCTCATCCGGGGCTGCTCCGCCTGCTCCTGCTGCTAAATCTTCTTCGGTATTTGCTGCTGCTGCTGTTCAGCGTTCGAATTCGATTAAAACCAAGTAAGGGGCCAGGTTTCCCCTCCCCCCTCGCTTTATAGTGTGCAGCTAGCCCGGCCCAGCCCCCAAAAAAAGTGCCCAAATATTTCTACGCATTCGCGATGTTTTTTTGCGCGCAGAAAATTGAATACATTTGGTTTCGATATATATTATATGCATAAGATCTTTTTTTGAATTGTTGTTTTGTAGAAATAGCTTAGCCATCTTCATCGCTCATACGTCATGCATTCTGTTTACCCCACGATACCGCCTCCTCCTTGACCCCCTGAATTCCTTCATAAACAATCACACATCGCATTCATCAATATTTATTTATTTATTTATTTTGTTATGCACTTATATTTGTGAAAGAAAAACAAAAACAAACAATACTTTTTTAACTTATGAACGCGTTTACAAATAAATATTCGAAAACAATTTAGAACAATTACGTTTTATTTATGTTGACAATAATAGAATTAACTGGCGGTTTCTAGGCATAAGTTTCTAAACACTGATAGACACAAAACTGATACAGTTCGTAAAGATTGCATTGCCAGTCTCACTTCTTATTTAATGAATCCTATTTCTAGATTCGTTTCCCGAGTGTTACCTATATCATTCTCACAGATGAGCTTATTCTAGATATTGATTATTTTGAGTGAATTTCTACAAATCATAAATAAATCAAGAATATGTATTAGGAACTATAATTAATGCACTCAATCCTTAAGATTATACATACACGTATATGATACCGAACTGTCTTTCTACTGGAACGTATAATAGCAATTCCGCTAAATAACCTTGAAGTTAAAGTGTAAATATACTAAATATTACGCATAGCTTCATGTTTTATTATATCGTTTGTTTTCTATATATCTATACAATTTACTTGGATTTACTAGGGGTTTCTAAAGTAGTATCGATTAAATCAAGGTAAATATTTTCGAGAATAAATGTAGTAAGGATAGAATATCTGCTCAAGATCGAAAAGCAAAATGCTCAAGCGAAAACTATCATGAAGATACAAGACATGTCCAACTGTCTTGCTAGGGGCAACGTATCTGAACCGAATCTATTTATAGAAATTCACACTGATAATCCCATATCATAAATTAGTAAAAATACCAAACAATTAAGTAGTAAAAATACTTTTTTATTTTTATCTGTGTATGCGTCGCTTCATGTTTTATTCTGTCATAAAAATATGTCAACTTGCAACCGAATTACACATGCTATATGTCCAATATTTATAGATAATGCAATCCGTCGTTTAGTGAGCTGATACAGACACTTGCCAGACACGGATGGTTTTGTCGGAGTAACCGGCAAACAGGGTCTGTCCATCGGTGGACCAAGCCAGGGAGAGGCACTGGGGCTGCTCGGCCTTCGAGTTGGGAGAGACGACCTCAGGGCGCAGCTCCTCGACGGTCTTCTTGCATGCCAGATCCCAGATCTTGATCGATGGACCGTAGGCAACGCACAGCCAGTAACGGTTGGGCGAGAAGCACAGGGCATTGATGATGTCGTTGTGCTCCAGAGTGTACAAGTTCTTGCCGTCATTCAGATCCCACAGCAAGGCCTTGGAGTCCTTGCCACCGGAAGTGCAGAGCGAACCATCGGGCGAAACAGTCACGGTGTTCAGGTAGCCATTGTGGCCGTGGTGGTTGTTCTTCAACTTGCAGTTAGCCAAGTTCCAGACCTTGACGGTACGATCCCAACCGCAAGACACAATGATGGGGTTGGAGTGGTTTGGCGAGAAACGCACGCAAGACACCCAGTCAGTGTGGCCATCCTCCTGGATGGTGAACTTGCACTCAGCCAGAGTGTTCCACAGCTTGATGGTCTTGTCGCGAGAGCCAGACACGATCTGACGGTTATCAGCCGAGAAGGCAACCGACAGCACATCCTGCAAAGCCAGAATAAGATTAGTAATAGCACTAAAGAATTGATTTTTTTTTTAAATAATAAGAGCAGTTGGAATAAATTCACGTTGCTTACTTACGAGAGAAATTCACGCAAAAGTACGTTGACTCAGGCGTAGAACACACAAAACACGTTCAGATGTCAACCAGAAATTCTGCCTCGCATAGGCTCAATATATTGTATTGGTATTGGTGACTGCCTAACTAAACCTAACCTTACTCTATAGGTCGCTGCACCAATACCTTTTGGGGTAAGGGGGAATGATACTCAAATCAATTTCAATTCTAATCCCTGTGCTTGAAACACTTTGTCAATCACTTGGAAACTTATCCCACCTTGGTGTGTCCCTCGAAGCGGCGAGTGGTCTTGCCAGCAGCCAAATCCCACAGACGCAGAGTCTGATCCCAGGAACCGGACAGAGCGTAGTTGCCGTCGGACGAGAGCACAACGTCGCTGATGAAGTGGGAGTGTCCGTACAGACGCTTCTGGGGGTAACCGTAGTTGGTATCCTCATCGCGGGTCAACTTCCAGACAATCAGAGTCTTGTCTACAAGAGAAAAAATAAATTTAAATATATATACACTTAAACATAAATATTGTCCATGGATGGTTAAGATATATGGCGATTAAGTCCAATCCTACTTAACCTCACAATGGTTCTACTACTGCAAGTTTACATACTACTGGTAAGTATACATACCACGGGAAGCCGAGATGATGGTGTCGGGATCCTTGGGGTTGGTGGCGATTTGGGTGACCCAGCCATTGTGGCCGATCAAAGTTCCACGCAATTGCAATGTCTCAGACATATTTAAATATTTTCAATAAATTGCAACGGGAGCGCAATTGAAACACGTCCAAAGGCGCTGCGAGCTGGCAGAAAAAGAGACAGAAGCGCACAGGGCTCTGTGGCAAAAACAATCGAAGTCACTTCAAATTATATCGATAGGACTGCCAACTCGTGCAAGGTAAACGAATAGAATGGATCAAATCGTAATTTAAACTGCGCAGAGTGATTAAAATAGTTCCTGTTTTGTCATGAATTTTACTTGTTTATATAAATATTGTAAATTTCCCAAATAAGAAGAAAATAATGTCAGTTTATTTACTACAACGGTATATCGATATACTTTATATTTACTACCATCACCATGCTGCCAAATTTAGGTATTGTTGAGGGCGTTACACACGGTCACACTTTGTTACAACATCGGGTCAGAGTAGTCCCTGGATATACTGAATCCTCCCAGATATTCACAATGAGTCTAGATCAACAACAGAGTGCTGGGATCAATCCCCGGAATCCCCATGGTCTTGGTAAGGTGTGAAAGAAGGATATACCTCTAACAAATAATAACCTTGTTGCCGGTATTGCAGGTGATCCCAATGACACAACGTTGCGCAAGGTGGAACGGGAGGTGCTAATACCGAAAATAATGAGGGATAAGGCGCGTGATGAGCTGTGCAACAAGGAAGTGGCCGATTTCGAGGAGTGCTGCAAGGCGAGCAGCGTCTTCATGGTAGCCACCTGTCGCAAACAGAACTCCGCCCTCAAGTCATGCCTCTCTCGCTGGTACCAGGACGAGGGCTTCAAAGAGGAATGCAAGAAAATATATCTGCAGGAACGAGCGGACTACCGCAGCACAGGGATACCCAAGAAGCACCGAGTTGAGAAAATCTAGCTAAGCTTCGTTTTTGTGTATTATTGTTTTTGTTTAGTTTGCACAAAAGATGTGTAGTTAAAACGCCGTATCACAGTTTCATCTATGGTCAGGGATTCTAGTGATTCCGGTGAGCCCAGCGCAGCATTAAAGTCCTCGCGAGGCTGCTGTACAACAAGCAGGAGAACGTCCTTGTCCGAGGTTTCTGCAACGCGTTGAACTCCCTTAAGATTCTTGGCAACATAATGGGAATCGTGTTGCTGCTTAGGAATTTGCACAACTACCAGGAAACTTGCATGATACTGGGATGGACCTTGCTTGTAGATAACTACAAAATGGAAACATTAATACATCATTTTTTCCACCTGCTTTCAACACAACTTACGAAAGTCGCCTCCGAATTTAATGCCGCTCTTAATGATCCAATTCTTTGATTTGAGATAAATATATGCAGCGAGTTTATGCACGAAATCCTGATCGTATTCCAGCGCCGCTTGTAGATATGTTTGCCAGTTCATTTCAGCTCCCGATATATCCTTAATTTGTAAGACCTCTATATAATAGGCCAGCAAACAAGCCTCCTCCAGACCAAGCAGTAAAGTTTCACTTGGATTACCGGACATGGGTCCACCCCGCGAAAGGCTTCCTTTGCCATAACAACCATTGTCGTGTAGAGTTCTTATACGAGCCGGTTCATCATCCGTTACTTCCACAGAAAGTCCTGTGAACACGCCCTGGTAGAGTTGCCCCTCTTCACATTGTGGAAATGGTGCATTTTTTAAATCAAATTGAGGTGTTTTTTTCTTGCGCTTAAACTGTGCTGTGAATTCCATTTTCTGTTTGCCATTCACTGTTTATTATCGAATGACACTTGTTTACTGCAGAACTTGCTAACTTACACAAGATTGCTCGTTAATTGCAACAATTACTTAATAATTATTCAGCCATGCAGCTAACAATATTTAACTAGTATTTTGACAATATTCATAAGTCTATATCCCAGAATAAATTATTTAATTTGTATTTTGTGTATTTAACAAGTGTCATCATTGCACACGATTTGCCATTCACTGTGGTGTGGCAACATACACCATAACACAAAGAAGTGGCAACGCTAGAGCACAGCGAACACGGCGAATAAGTCACAAGACCAGTCAGCTGAATTTCGGTGCTGTCGCATTAGTGTGAAAAGACACTCGTAATTTTCTAATAAATTATATATTTTTCTCTAGATTTTGCTTAAAATTGTGTGCATAGGCGCGCAACACTTTTACACTTAACACCAATAGTAAACAGCCAACAGCAAAATGACTACCGCACTGTATCTTCCCGAGGAAAACATTGGTAAGCAAACTACAGAACAAGGGGCGAATGAGGCAGCTGACCTCTGTGAAAAATCGAAGTGATGCCAGTGCAGCGCCACCCCCACACTTTCCACCCACCCAGATTGACACGATGTTTGTGTGAAAATGCATTTGTGCTTGTTTCGTTGCAGACATGATTGCTGCCACATCGGTGCTGCAACAGCAGGCTGCCGATATACGCACCCGTACCATCAATTGGGCCTCGTACATGCAATCCCAGATGATTACCCAGGAGGATTATCAATCAATTAGCGCATTGGACAAATCACGCGCTGCTTATCTTGCTCAGAACCCCACGCAAGTGGTGAAGACGTTGCTGAACCTGGTCTCGCATCTGTCCAAGGACGCGACCATTCAATATATACTTGTGCTGCTCGACGATTTGTTGCAGGAAGATCGCTCGCGTGTGGATCTCTTCCACGAAACATCCGGCAAGATCAAGCAGTGTGTCTGGGGGCCATTCCTCAATCTGCTGAACCGTCAGGATGGCTTCATTGTCAACATGGCATCGCGTATTCTGGCCAAGTTCGCCTGCTGGGGTCACGAGACCATGCCCAAGTCCGATCTTAACTTCTACTTGCAGTTCCTCAAGGATCAGTTGGCCGCCAATGTAAGTAGGGCACAGCACCAACCTCTTTTGAATTTAGTCAACCCCCCAATTTCCCAAACTTCTCCGATTTGCATGTTTATGTTGTATATATACAATATCCGAATACACTTCCAGTAGGAAGCACCTTTATCTACGTATAAATAGCATGGAGCATGTTGAGTTCTTTAGTTTTAAAAAGTATCTAAAGATTTTACGTTAATATTCTCTGGCTACGTAACATTCCGTAGTTCCCCTGATAAGCAACTGTGGTTTCACTTTCAAGAGATGATCTAAGCTTATAGATCACGCTGTAATCAACTGATTGGATCATCAGCTGTTAATCTATAACATGATTTTCTATATTCCTTAACTATTTTCATGCTATATTCAAATATTTCTATAGACTTCTCTGTAGATTCTATAGATTAAAATTGTTCTATCTATTCCTCTCAGATTACGTACTTTAGACATATGTATTTAGGAGCATGATTTGTGTGCATGTTACATTGTTTTGTATATAAAATATTATTTATAAAGAGTGTACAGTTAGTTGCTAAAACAGCTGCAACAATATCGACATTTTACGACAAGTTAACTCGTAAATGAATAACCAAACCATAAAATAGCCAATAACAGTCTATTTTGCACAGTATTATAATGTATTCCCCAATTTAGCACACTATCTATCGAATATCGTTGGTTTTGTTTAGTCAGAGTTGCATTTACTGTGATTAATTTCAAATATTCTGCACGCTTTTTCTAGTTTTGCTTGCTTTACTTTTTGTGCACTAAAAACAACACCTATTAATAGTATTAATATCCCAAAAACCTAATTGTGAAAACTCTATAAATGAGACGTTACATAAATAACCCTGGTTACACTGAGGGCAGGCAAACACAGTTCAAAACAGTTATTTTTGCCTGTCTGAATATCTTCATGTCTCTATCTCTCTCTCTGTCTCTGTCACATGAGCTCACATTAAATCACGCACCAAAAAATTTGTCACTATTTGGAAGCAATATATTATCAACTTTCCATCAATGATGTTCGTATAACCGTTGAGAAAATTCAAAATTTGTACTCGTCTTGTCAATCACACCGCACCACCGCATCCTCAGTACACGAAATAAAAAGAGACAAGAAATGTCTAAACAAACGTTTCAGATGACTAAATAATCTACGATCTACCTCTCTCTCTCTAATATATACAATATATTGATTTGTCTATATAATTCTGTGTAACTCGTCAAAGTCAACTGTTAAATGCACATTTTCTATGAATCCAACATATTTTCTTGTATGTATTTTAATTTTATTGCAATCTACAATTCCTCCGTACCCCAACCGAACAACAACAACAACAACAACTCAATCAAAAACAAAATGCAATATGCAAAACCAATAAAACGAAAACCGACTGCAAACTGATCCCCACTGAATCCCGCACTCAGAGCACTGCCTATTTGCAAGAGATGGCCCAGCTGGCCAAGCGGGCGCAAACGATCATTGTGCACTCGCATGGACAGCATGGTAAAGATCATCACGGCAACCAGTACAGTCCCAGTGTGGCGCAGCTGCAGCAACGCCATGATCTGGCCAATGAGAGTTATCGGGAGGTGCGATCCCCCTCCGATGCCCAGCAGCAGCAGGATGGCAAATGTGTTATACCGGTATTCCAACTGTAGCTCCATAAAAAAGAGCTGACAATCTCAATCACCCACCCAACAACACAACAACAACCACAACAACGCACAATACACTCAAAAACAAAAAAACACACACACACACGAGAGGAAACACCACACACAACCACAACAAATCGAAGAAACATTGTACACACACACACCCACACGCGAAGAAACACACGCACACACACGCGAGTCGCGCAATTATGTCGTTATTACAAATATATTTCATGCCTCGTGATCTGGAAAAAATTCTATCCACAAAGAAAGAAACGTTACCTTCGGCTTGCCGAAGATTATATACCCTTGCATCTTTGTCTACACCGATTATACTTATGCGAATGATGATACCGCTATGCCAATTATATAATAATAATAATATCAATATTTTTAACATTGTTCATTTAAAACTTAAGGAACTCTAATTACTCTGTACAGACAAATTCTTCTTCTAAAAATCTTTATTTGTGAAAGACATTACCTATGAAAGCTATTATTTAGTAGTCCGATTTTGATAAAATGGGTAACGCCCATGACTAACTTTAGTTGGTATTGATATTGTGCGTTACTTCGAATCACAATACAGTTTCTTCAACAAAAACCCCTATATCGATTGCTTGTTCCTATGCCAGCTATATGTTCTAGTTGGTCTAATGAAAGTTTAACAGCATGTTATACACATTGTAAAAGCCAGATGTGGTTAATTTGGTTGCAATATCCTTAAAAGTAATGAAAATCGACCGATAGTTATACGATATATCAATCAGTTTTGGCCATTTATTCACAAACTTCAACAAGAAGAAGTTTCTTGAAAAACTAAGAGACAAGACTATATTACTACATAGGATCGAAGATATCTTCTGCGATAGGTTCCATACATATTTGCCAAGGGTATAGAAACTTAACAAAATTAAACAACTTGTAAATATTGGGTGTGGAAACCTTTCTAGCCTCAAGATCATTTTCACTTTCTCGTATTGAAAATATGGTATGATGTGGTAGAAGGTAAAGTTGCTTATCTAACACCATGACTGATAACAAAAAGAAAATCACAAGTTTGTCAAAGATACTTATGATAATGATCCCGCCATCCACACAAGCGTGTTGTCTGTGTGTGCGTGTGTGTGTGTGCGTGCGTTTACAGACTAAATACCTAACTGTTTCTACTAACCCCACTAAATACCATCACGATCTGATCTAAAAAACAGAAAAAAAAGCGAGCAACAGAAAGATATGCGAGTAATACGAGTGTGTATGGTAAAGGTAAAGGTGATATTTGAATAACGGTGACGGTATCGAAACGAATTAGAGCGGATGCGGATTTCTACTTCTTCTTTTCATCTTGGAGTCGTCTCTCTCTCTCTCTCTCTCTTGGCAGGATTTGCGACTGCGTCTTCCTTTGTCAAACATTTGTAGTGATTTTATTTAGAGCACACTTTCCTCTGTATTTCTACTTTCTCTATTTCACTCTCTCTCTCTCTGTAACTGTAGCTGTAGTAACTGTTGTGTTGCTGTTGTTGTAGCGCATAGAACAACATATTAGAAAAACAAAAAAAAAAGCCATAAAAATTCTGCAAAAAATAAAATAGAAACTGTCATTACTAACTCGCTACTAAACCAAAAGAATTCCCGAAGAATTTGTATAGTAATACATGGTCTTTCGATCTTCACAGAACAACGAGTACATTCAATCGGTGGCACGTTGCCTGCAGATGATGCTGCGTGTGGATGAGTATCGTTTTGCCTTCGTGAATGTCGATGGCATTAGCACGCTGATCCGCATCCTTTCGACACGTGTGAACTTCCAGGTGAGTTTGAAATTGAAATGTGTAAATTGTTTGGTACAATTTAAATTCGATTTCTTATTCATAGGTGCAATACCAATTGGTCTTCTGCCTGTGGGTACTCACCTTCAATCCCCTGCTGGCCGCCAAGATGAATAAGTTCAGTGTGATTCCCATCTTGGCTGATATACTAAGTGATTGTGCCAAGGAGAAGGTCACGCGCATCATTTTGGCTGTCTTCCGTAATCTGATCGAGAAGCCTGAAGATTCATCGGTGGCCAAGGATCATTGCATTGCCATGGTCCAGTGCAAGGTGTTGAAGCAGTTGTCGATATTGGAGCAGCGTCGCTTCGACGATGAGGACATCACTGCCGATGTCGAGTATCTGAGTGAGAAGCTGCAGAACTCTGTGCAGGATCTCAGCTCCTTTGATGAGTATGCAACAGAGGTGCGCAGCGGTCGTCTCGAATGGTCGCCAGTGCATAAATCTGCCAAATTCTGGCGTGAGAATGCCCAACGTCTCAACGAGAAGAATTACGAATTGCTGCGCATTCTTGTCCATCTGCTGGAGACCTCTAAGGATGCCATCATTCTGTCTGTGGCCTGTTTCGATATTGGAGAGTACGTGCGTCACTATCCTCGCGGCAAGCAGTAAGTTGTAGTTGGAATAACTCTACTTGATGTGCCCTAACTGTTGTTTCTTTCTTGCAGCGTGCTAGAGCAGCTGGGTGGCAAACAGATTGTCATGCAGCACTTGGGCCACGAGGATCCTAATGTGCGTTACGAGGCACTGCTGGCTGTGCAGAAACTGATGGTACACAACTGGTTAGTATGCGTACTGCGATTATCTTGTCTTATACCCCCCTATCGCTCACTCAGGTGCCGCTCGATACGCACACTTACGTTCCCCCACCAAAACAAGTCTCAACTTAGTTCAAGTCATTACCCCATTCAAATTAAAGTGTATCATTATTATATAATTCAAGATTTATCGCAATTCAATTGTTTATTTTTTATCTCTTTTAACTCTAAAAGGGAATACCTTGGCAAGCAACTGGAGAAGGAGAACGAGAACCAGAAACAAGGCGCTGCACCCATCGCTGGCAAGGCCTAAGCGAGACACATACAGACACCCCCAACACACACACACACACATACACACAAACACACCTAACATCGCACAGCTACCATGTACAACAGAGGGTCGCCAGTTGCCATCGAAACTTAACTAACAATAAGAGCCGCAGGGGGAGGAAGCGGATGAGCAGGAGAAGGATCGATCTACTCCATCCAGCGTCCCCCTACTAAACTCCTCTTACATCATCGTTAATTGTTTACTTCTTCTTCTACTTGGTACCCATTAAGCGCATGTGTTATTTTTTTTTTCCTAATCTAAAAACTTTAAGATCCAATTTTGGTGCCACAGCATTCTTAAAAAAATGTTTAAATTGTTGCTCTTTGCTTGGCCTTCCGAACCATCCACAACACTAGAGAGAGATAATACAGAGAGAGACAACATCAAGTTGAAGAATATACAATGAAAAAAAAATCTATATACATTATTATCGTCTATGTTTTGTTGTTATTATTACTGTTTATTTGTTTATTAACTATGCGTGTGCGTAGCCTTTGCGCAGCTGTACAGAGTTTGTCCACGATTTCTGCAAGTCTATAAAAATTTGTATTATATCATATATATTCGCAATGGCGCACATGCAAGAAAAAAAAATGAAAAACCTATAAAGTATTTCTTTAAAAGCAAATTATACAAATAAATCAAACGAATAAATAAAATGCAATATTATTGTAAATGTTATTATCACGTGTGGAATAAATGCCAGATCATTTAATCGACCATCAAAAAAATATAATTCATTCAGTTGTTATATAAAGAAAGTGTATAATAAATTTTTAAAAATTAAAAGTATATAAATGTAAAATAAATATGGAGTTTTTTGAGCTGGGAATGGTAAAACATTTAAAGGTAAAGCTTTTGCGATACTACAGAGAATATATATTCTTGATCAGTGTCATATCGATAGAACACCTACATATATCTCAGAAACTATAAGAGCTAGAGCATTATGTCTTATAATTGCAAGATCAACTTAATTTTTTGATTTAGCCACGCCTCCAAAGACGCCGTAAATTTAAAAAAGAATTTCAAGTGAAACTATTATTATTATTATTCTTGGTGTTAAATATTATCATCAAAATAGTTTCTCAAAATTTAGTTATGGTTGCTTAATAAACATAGAAGTTTTTAAACAATTATATTTAATGAAAGAGTAGGTATTTAGATATATATTATATTATTATGCGATATATAGTAGTACTACTTTATGTAGAGTACTATTATATATAGTAGTATCCTTCTCAATTGTTAAGAATAAAAACTACGTCAATGTAAAATGAAACTGGAATTGCTTCCATGCTACTTCGCAGGGTAAGCCACAAAGCTTTGGCGAGCTTTTCTTCGTACACGCGAAGCTTTTTCACGCCACTTTTTGAGTGGGTGTTTCCCTCTTTCATCGTTTTCAAGTGGGCTCTCTTCCGTATCAATAAGAAAACTGCAGATTTGTTGTTGTTTAAATTATTTAATTTCTGTTGTTCTTCCTTTCGTGGTCATTACAATTATGTGATTTTAAATTATTAGTATTTCCACTTTTAAAATTAAATAATGTAATTGTCCTATTTAAACTTTAAATTAATATAATTGTAGTTTAAGTTCTGGCTGTATTTGTTGCTGTTCTTTTTCCTCTATTGTGACCGGAACACACATGGCATTGTCAAGATTGATTGCCAAGTCGCGCTCCTTCGTCATATCGACCATAATACAGAGTTGGAGCTAGTTGCGTCTATGTATGTGTGTGTGTGTAGGAGTGGGATTCGGGATTTACTTGGTGGCCGACTTCAGGTAGGCAATCAGATCGCCACGCTCGTTGGGCTTCTTCAGACCGGCGAAGATCATCTTGGTGCCGGGGATGTACTTCTTGGGGTTCTCCAGGTACTCGAATAGAGTATCCTCGTTCCAGGTAATACCCTTGGCCTTGTTGGCATCTGTGTAGGCGAAACCGGCAGCCTGTCCGGTCTTGCGACCGATCAGACCGTGCAGATTTGGGCCAACCTTGTGCTTGCCACCGGCCTCCACAGTGTGGCACTGTGCGCAACGCTGCACGAACAGCTTCTTGCCCTTCTCAACATCACCAGCTGGTACGCCCATTATAACTTTTATGTATTTGATGTGTTAACACCGACTCGACTGCAACAAATGAGGAAGAAAACCAGCAAAATCAACAATTAGTGCGAATAATTAAATCAAGTTACGTAAATAAATAATATATAACATATTTGCTAACGTGAGCAGCAGCTCGGCTGATATCTGTTATCAATTCGTCGCACTGATAAGGCCAAAACAATTATTAGTAATGCACCTTGGGACAGACGTTTTTTTTCTACTTTATTATCTAACGCCGTTTTGGTGCTTAATCTGCGTCCGCTCAGAGTTCATTCATCGCCGCACACTCTTCAAACACGCGTAAGAGAGCAGCTACGTCATCAGACAAGCACATAAACCGACACATCTACATACGTAAGTTGATCACATGTTGTCGTCGCGTTTTTCGCTGCCGCACAGCAACAGGCAACAAATTCCAGACAGAGAGAACCCACTCAGGGTCTTTGCTAATGTTGTGACTAACGGAATTGCGTGCAGTTACGCGAACTTGAATGTGTATTGCATGTGACTGCATCCAGTTAGTCACCCACACACACACAAACACAGAGAGAGCCAGTAAAGAGAATGAGAGCGAGGCTGAGTGTGGAACGTATTACATAAAAAGTGACAATGTCGTCTAGCGGCGGCCTTGATGAGATCTAAATTCACTTTGCATTGGAAGCTGGCCAAGGAGTGTACAAATACATGTGTGTATGTGTGTGCATCGTAGGGGTAGAATGCGTGAAATTGTGCCAGTGTTAACGCACTGACCCACTTACATAATCAACTTCTGAATATTTAAAGAGAAGAGAATAGAGCAAATTTTCGTTTTAAAGAGAAGTTGCAACTTGTCCAACAACCACGTGGCGCGTGCGAAAATGGAGCTACAGTTTTGGCTCGAAAGAGAGAGATGGAAAATGATCGAGCTGACGTTGTTGTTGTTGGTTTGCTCATGTAATCGACTCTAGCTCTTTTCAATGCCAATGTGACTTTTCACGCATACCAACGAAAATATGCATATGAGTGTAATATAGATCGTTCATCTATATTTGCTAACTTTAGCACCTTTGTACACTAAGCACTCACATAACATTCGAGTCTACATATATAGATACACATAGCATCTATAGGAAGCATCACACGTTTATGTAACGCAAACAACCCCCAAAAATTATTTGCATCGATAATTTGCCTTCGGACGCGCTCACAACATTCAGATAATTTTTAATGCGTTTAACTTTCAAGGTGTCTCACACAAAACTAGCATTTAACTTCAATAGCACTTAAAAAAATATTTCAGGGATTTTTTTTATAATTTTATACACTTATATTTACGTCATTGCAAAAATCCCACTACTTACATTGAACACAAACCGTCGTTTACTGCGAACAGTTAGCTAGCGAATGAGACAAAAGATCCCAATTGGTAAATCAGATATATTATGTTATCGATAACAGCATTTAGAATTAGTTGGGGTATGCTGTTGAAGCTACTTATAGGTATTCTAAAACTAATCATTTAATATTTTGGATACACTTTACACAAATAAACAAGGTTAATTGGCACTCATAAGATAAGTAATTATTTATTTAATTGTATATAACTCCCCAAATTAATAAATCGATATATCGATACTTTAAATTCATGTATTGCTATCAAATGTTATCAATCAATTATTTGACGCGTGTTTCAAATAAATAAGAAATTGGAATAATAATATTATAAAAGATTGCACAGCATTCAATCAGCTAAAAATATTAAATTCGTAAAAATAAATGTTCAATAATAAAATCAATGCTCAGCTGTTCTGTTAAAATACACAGCGTAACGTTTTTGAAGCTGGTTGCTACGTCATGCAACCAAGTTTGGCGCCAGATTTGAATTGGACTATGTACACAGAAATACAAACGGTTTTTCGATCCTAACCAAAAGAGCCCGATGCTGAGTTGGCTTCACTTGAATAACATAATTAATTTAATTTAGTTTGCTGTTTGTCAATTCAAATTTATTTATTTAATTTGCATTCGTTTCTTTTATTTTCCAGCCTTGAGAAAAGCAATCAAATCTTCGCGATCTTGGGCTTTCTTAAGCCCCGGAAACACCATCTTAGTTCCAGGAATATATTTCTTTGGATCCTTTAGGTATTCATCCAGATTGGCTTCGGTCCAGTTGATGCCCTTTTTTATATTAGCATCAGTATATTTGAAGCCTGGTGCAGTGCCGCATTTGCGTCCCACAATGCCGCTCAGATTGGGTCCCTGCTTGTGGCTGCCACCAGACTCGTACGTGTGGCATTGTGCGCATTTTTGAACGAAGATTTTCTTACCATTATCCGCATCGCCTCCCATATCTTAGACTGTGAATTGCCTGAAATGGTCCAAAGGTAGTTTGATTAAATTTGTATTTGTTTTCAATTAAATAAAACTTATCAGAAGTGATGTGGATTATCTATATTCCTTCTAGATTTAGTATACTAATAGATAAATTGTAATAAACTATGATTCTGCGCCTTAAAAGTAAGTTAAAATTGCCTAGAATATAATAACAAAAAATAAATACTAGTTGCCAAAAAACACAAGGCCTCACGTGGCCTTCTGCTCACGCCCCAAGGACATTGCTGACACGAAGGGGGCTGATAGATGGGTGAATTGGGTTGGCTTGGGTTGGGTTGAGTGTGCTTAGTGCTGCTTCTGCTCTTATGTCACGACAACGGCGGCTCGAGCCTGAGCCACGCAGTCTGCCATGTTAATTGCCTTGTTGGGAGTGGGAGTGGGTGTGGGTGGGAATGTGGGTCGTTACGTCGTGCGTGCCAGGCAAATGTGGGAAACGTGGCTAACTGCAGTTGCCGTTTACTCCTCATATGCAGAAAATAGAAGTTGCCGTCATATCCAAGAAAACAACTCACACTCGCACACACACATACAACTACATATGCACATGTGTGCAATAAATTTTTGGCATATTCACTTGGCTGCTTTGCGTTCTATTCATAGTCATTGTCTTTGGCTCTCTCTGCCACAATTTAATTGCCCACTGTGCGTGCACTTGTGTGTGAGTGTGTGTGAATGTGTTTGCGTGCACTTAAATTGAATTAAATATGTATCGATGATGACAGGCAACGATGACAAATGCACGTTCTCTTAGTCTGTGTGTTTGTGTTTGCGCTGCAGCAGAGAGAGGCTGAGTGAGAGAGAGGGAGAGCGCAAGAGAGCATGCTGCTGCTGCTGCTGCGGGCAATTGAAATTGGGTCAGCCAAATGAAAATGGAATAAAGAAGACGAAGAAGAAGAAGGAGTAGAAGAAGCAGAACATGGCGCACGACTTTTGCGTCGTTGTCTAATGCCAAAAGTAAAGATAATTACAAGCATATAAATATGTAAGTACGTATATGTAGTGTGTGTAAGTGTGTGTGTGTGTACATAATTCAATTAGCAGTCCAGCCCTTTCGCTCTTTGAACATTTCCTTTCAATTAAAACGCATTTTACGGGAAGAGAAAACCAGATGCCGCCAAACAAACAAAAACAACAAAGCTGAACAGGAAATAGTTGAAAGGGCAGCGGCAAAAGCTGTTGTTGTTATTATTGTTATTGTTGTTGTTGCTTTTGCGGTTCTCTGGATTATCTATAGACACAGTCTCCCCCGCGTCATCAGGTGCTTTGGTCTAGCCGTGTATCCTGTCGCTATTCTTCCTCCCACCCTCCCTGCGGCTGCTGCTGCTGACCTAACCCAATTTGTGCTAACCATAAATCTTGCACAGACAACTTTGGAAGAGGGGAGGAGAAGGAGAGGACTGCGGCTGCGGCTTCTCCTGACCGATGGCCACTATAAATAAATGGCGCTTGGAATTGAATTACGCCTGAGCAAACATTTGTGTAGTGTATGTGGAAGGAAGAGGGAGGAAAAGAGGAGGGAGAATAAACCTGATGGGGTCAATTATTGTCTGAAGAGATGCATTGCTGCGGCAGTGTCCATAAAGGGTGCCGGATTAAGGTCACCAGTTTAATCAACTAGAGCAAAATAAAAAATGTGAAAAACTCGAAGAAAAATGGGAAAAGTTGCAGGTAGAAAAGAAAAACAACAACAACAAGAACTACGCAGTTGCTCACGTGGCTCCACACGAAGGTTCAATTTTGTTGTTATTGTTTTTGTTGCCGTTTCTGTTGCGCAATTTCGTTTTGGTCGCTTTGATGTCGCCCCATTCACCACCCACAGCAATCGTCACCCGCTGTTTATAGACCCGCTGTGTGGCTGCATAGGAGAAAAGAGAAAAGAAAACCCTACGTTTTCATTGTATATCTTCCTGCTGCCTCTGCTGCTGCCTTTTTTCTAGAACGAGGTCGCTGACTGCCCTTCAGCGCTGCCTGAGACGTAGACGTTACATAAGCAGCGCAGCAGCAGCAGCAGCAGCAGCAGTGCTAGTTGGCTTTGGCTTTGGATTTGGTTTTTTTTATGCTGTTAAATTTCCCCAATTTACATTTACATGCAGGGCAGTCAGAGAGTGTGAGAGAGAAAGAGATTAAAAGAGCGCACTCACAGAGAGAGAGCAAGTCCCGCAATGCAGCGCGTGGGAAAAGTGAATGAAAAATAGCGCTACAAATTTTTATCAAACATCAGTATTTTTTGTTGTTTTGTTTGTTTCTCACTGCCCCCTTCTCTTCCTACCCCTCTCTTTGACTGCATGCGACTGCAGTTCGTGTGGGCTTTACCTGCTTGACGGCTCTCTTGATGTGCTTGTTGCTCTGCCTCCCACTATTTTTCGTGCAGCGTCTAGCTTCGTGCTCTCCCACTCTCTTCGCTGCTCTTACGTTCGTGCTGCTGCTGCTGCTGCTGCTGCTACTGCTGTTGTTGGCGTCGTGGTGCTGCTTTTGCTGCGTGCGTTTTCATTCAGTCAGCTGAGTTCGCGGCGTAAGGTTCTCGTTTGCTCTGGCAAAATAATTCTCAACTAGTTCGTTCGCTAATTTCGTTTGCAGCCTCAAACACACGCGACGTGCAAGAGAGAAAGAGTTGGATATATATAAAAACAATACAAATATATTCAAATTGTCATCTATTGTGTTCTAGAGTACGATAATTTAGTTATTTTTCGAAAGCCAGCTGGGCTCTGCCTGATCTGATATTATTTACACACAAACACAATCGAGCAATCGATCTGCCAGCGCCTACTAAGGAGAACTACTAACTAAAGTCGTAGCGGCCTTAAAAAGAAGCTGCTAACTCCTTATTTAACGGTAAGTTCTCACTCTGATCTAGTGCTCTGTACCAGTATTAAGTGTGTTATGAGTGTTGTGTAATATTTTTTTTCTGTGTCTGTCTAAGCGTCACTTCATTTATGTCCTTGGGTCCTAGACGTGTCCTTGAAATCGTAAACCCAAAGTGAGTGTCTTCTTTTTTTTTTTGGTTGTCTGTCTATATGTACAACTGTGTGTGTGTTTGTGTGTGTGTGTGTAGCACGCATTTTACGTAATGCGAACGAGAGTTTCAGTCGAGCGTAAATCAGGGCTCGTTTTTCATTTGTTTTTATGACCCTATTTAAAGTTCGCCTCGCAATTCGAGCATAAATTCCATTCAGACGACGCTTACGGAACTTCCAGCTAAACCATAACCTTAGAATATAGTAGCTTTACATATAGGTTTACATATACCCCCAGTAAACAGTTCATATGTAACTTTTGAGTTATGTTTAAAACCGGATTCCCCCATTAAAGTAAACAAAAGCAATGCCAAGTTTTTCCAAGACAAATGCGCATTTTGTTTTCTTTTTGCTAAACTTTTGTCAGGGTTCTTGAGGGAGAGAGAAAGAAGGGGAGACAAACGAGTCTCATGTGTAAAGTAAGTTCTTTTTATGGTAACGCGTCCTTCTTATTGCGATGCTACCCGTTCATGAAGCATTATCATCATTATGCCAATTACTTTGTTGCCCCACTGTGTGTCAGCCACGTTTATATGGGCCAATAAGCATTATGAGAGAGACAGTCATCCAATTTGCGACCAGCTGTTGTTATCATTTTGTTATAAAAGTGCATAATTATTGTGATTTAATAACGTGACACAGACACAGACACGCACACATACTCACACTCACTCCTTGGCATCATTCACTCCATCATCGCATTCAATTTATTGGCATTTAACGTTTAATTGAACGTTATTCTCAAGCCCCACACGACACACACGACTTGAATCTAGGACGTCACAGTTCTTATATAGTCTATGTATATGTACTATACATGTATTTGCTTATGTGGTAAATACGTACATACATATGACCGTTATGTGCTTACCCAGCTGTGCTTCGCTTTGCGCTCTATTTGGGTCAACTTTATTGTTGGCCACATTGCCCAATCTTTTATGTGCTCCGCACTTTTATCATATCGTTAAATGCACTTGGCTCCCAAAACAAAAAAAACGAAAAAAAAAACTATTCCCGAAATACACGTACATCATGGAGTACCCCGATATACATACGCATGCTTGTGCTTATCGCACTGTTATCGCTTTTGGTTACATGTACTTACAGCGAGTGAGAGAGAGAGAGAGAGAGGGAGGGAGGGTGAGGGAGCCCTCCACTCTGCAGGAAATCAATATTTGTGTCCCAAATAGTTCTAATAAAACATTTAGTCCAACTGTAAGGCAAGACCCAAAAGCAGAAACTCATTAAGCAGATTATATCGCTATGAGTTCTCTTGAGTTTCGTAAGGAGGGGCGTGCGAACTCTTGACCGATAAGACTGCGTCCCCAAACATTTTGTTTCTTGCCTATTACGATTCTTGAGCCCCATAATCCAATGTAATCAACATGAAAATTGAGTAAAAGCTTGCAAGCTGTTGCGTTCTTGAAAAAATATCATTATATGGTTTGTCCATTATGATATTTAGCTTGGCAATAGAATGATCAATCTTGTGGCTATATAAATGTGTGTAATTCTTTAAAATAATAAAATATGCATACAATTTATTCAGTTTTGGTTAAGGAACCTAAGTTCAATTGGCATTCAAATGCGAAATGCGTATTCTATATAAACATTTTGGGGGCGTAACTAAACAACCTAAACGGTTTTCTTTGTAATTTATAACCAAAACATTAATCTCTTTGTTTTATCTGCTTCGATACGAAACCTTTTTGATTAAGCTGTTCCAGGGAAATGCTTTGAACTTGAAACAGTTGAGTTATTACATTGAAATGAAATTGGATGTGGGCGCTTTCTTAACGAATGTGGAGGGATTTAGCAAGAGGCTATTGACGAATTGCGATTAGGCTCAAAATAAATGACCGAACCTGACCCAACTTCAAGAAACTTAAGTCCATTCCAAGGCATAAGCAAGCTGAGCAGAGGAAGTGGAAGCAGCTGATGACGATGGAAGCATAAATAATGCGAGGAAGAAGAAATAAACATGAGGCAGGGATAGCAGAATCACATAGAACGAGGGGGAGGGCAGTCAAGGAAATTTATTAAATTCTTCAGTCATGCAATCAGTTGACAGACAAAGCTGGGCGCGTCTGTAACGGCAGCTGGAGCTGGTCAGCACTTCTGGCAGGCCTTGCCAATTAGAGATAATCGAAAATCAATGGAAAACGCGCAAAGACAAAAGGTCAAAAGGCCGAAAGGGTAAAAGAGCGTTGATCAAATATGCAAATGTGTGTGTGTGTGCAGGTGTGGCTCAGGTGTGCGTGTGTGTGGTCCGCCATAAAATGAAAGTCATCTCTACTTACCCAAAGAAATGAAAGAAGAGAGAGAGAGAGAAAAACTAAACACTTTAACATGCATGGCTTGTTTTTATACCCATCGAAAGAAGGGTATATTAACTTGGTGCAAATGTTTGCCACAGATAGAAGTAGGCGTGACAGAATCCACAAAGTATTCTTGAGCAGGATCACCAGTGGACTCCATTGCGCCATGTGCGCCTGTTTGTTCATAAAAAATGTGCGAAGGGTATCTTACTGTCAGGCGCCCTCGACTGTGTTGTCTGTTTCTCTCTCTCGCTCTTTTCCGAACTTTAATTTAAATTTTTATTGCCTTTTCTGTGTGTTAATTAATTAAAGACACGTCGCCGTCGTCGTCACCGTTTTACGAGCTTGAAATGATGCTGAAAAACTGTTTACAAACTGCTGCTCCCAATGAGGAGGCCCCATTAGTCGCGCTGCTTCTTATCAGGCAACAAAAACAAAACAGTTTCCCATCATTATGCAATACGTTACTCTCCACTACCCCCCACCCTGCTGCTGTTAACGAAAGAGGCTAGGGTAAGGGGGGGGGGGGGGGCTATTCTCTTGCTAAGCTAATGAGCTGAGCAGCGACAGCAGAAGCGACAGCGACGTCGCAATTTCTTGTGGCCAACTTTGAACTTCAGGTTTTTCCTCATTCATTTTGCTTTTTTATTGATTTTCTCTCGCTTTGTTTTGTTTATTGTTTATTGCCTTTGGCGCACGAGTTTTATGCGCAATAATGATTAAATATTTGCATTTGTAGTTTTCATGGGGCGTATGCGTAATATTGGCTAAGCAGGAAACGAACACAACGTGGCCAAAGACTCATTATTGCGCCTTGAAAGAGAGAGAGAGAGAAAAGTGGAGTGGGATGTAAATTAGTCAGTCAGTGTCTGGGTCTGTCTGTCTGTGTTTGCGGCATAAAAACAATATACAACTGACCAAGCTGATTTTCCGATTTTCGAATTCTTCTTCTGGGCAACAAATGATTAAATAGTATTGCAAATAGTAAACAAATTATCACCGACAAATGCAATTGAATAATGTTGTTGATAAACAAATAGGGAATTTATTTGTTCATTATCAATGTTATGCGTTGTTTAGGTAGATTATCATTGGATAAAAAGAAGGAATTTGGTATATTAATGAATATATTCAAAAATATTCGTTTATTATCAATGATATCTGTAAGTTATATTCATTATCTTCCAAATAGTTTCCACTTTAAAGAGACCGAACTAATTTAGAAATATTTGATCAATATTGGTTGTAAAATTAGACAAGATTAAGCTCTATGGAGACTGTATATATTGAAAAATATTTGATAAATATCAATGATATATTAAATAAAAGTTATTTCTGTTCTTTAGAGACCTAAGTAGCTTTAGAAATGTTTGATCATTAGCAATGACATTTGTAATCATCATTATTAATGATTTTTTTAATTTAATTAGTTGCTGTTCTTTAAAAATTTCTTATATTGTTAAATATCTGATCATAATCAATGATATTTGTAGTGTTTTATATTTCAAATGCTATTTATATTCTTTCTGATTTAAAAAGTGTGAATATCCTAGGAAATATTTGATCATTATTAATGATCTTTTTAATTTGAAGTAGTTTCTGTTCTTTAGAACTGCATATATTGAGAAACATGTGATCATTAGCTATGATATTTGTAGTTTTCAGTGATTATTGTTGTCTTAGTAGTTTTAGCTCTATCTTAAAATCGATTAGATTGCATAACTTAAATACTTCTGGACAGGAAACATGGGATAAGTTTTAAATAATTATTTATTAATTTAACTTTCTTCGTCTATGCCAGTATACTATAGTAAAAAGAAAAAATCTTTATTTGCTGCTTGTTAAACTGAAAGAGAGACAGATATAGTAGTTTCTTCTGGTTGTGTAATTGAATTCTTGCCATTTTCTTGGGCTGTTTTCTCCGACTAGCTGACATCGTACATGGCATGTACTAGACCATTGTCTACAATAGAGTGAGTGGGGGGAACAGAAGGAGGATGAGGCGGGGCAACTGTCTTTCATTATGTTTGTATTTCTCAGGCTGGCGACGCCAGCGACGTTCTCTGTTTATTCAGTCTTTTTTTTGAGAGAGAGAAAAAAAAGATCTACGGGGCCAGCTACGGCAAAGGTACATAGCATTTTTGGTTAATTTACATGACAACACGTTTCGAAAGTCAGTCAGCTAACAACAACAACGACAACAACAACAACAACAAAGTAGGGGAAACGACAACAAGATACAGCTATGCGGACTGGGGATTGTTGTAAGTAACTTGCAGATACATTTCGTTCAGCAAGTTAACTAGACTGTTACAACTGTTTGCCATAGTTGGAAAAGGGTAAGGGGAGAGAGGAGCGAAAGAAGCGGTAGGGAGGGGTAAGCACAGCCCTAGGGCACTTGCTGTCGCTTGCGGTTTTGCGGCCCAATGCTGTTCTGGGGCAAAACAATGCGGCGCATCTATCAGATACACAGCGTCTTCTCGTTGTGAGACTTTTCGCAGACGACGCGTCTCTCGTTTACAGTTACAACAACAACAATGGCAAGCGAAATTAGCATTGTTTTGAATATTAATGCGATTTTCCAGCTCTGCCTCCTTTTTTCTCCCTCTCTCTCTCTCTCCATCTCTCTCTGTGATTATCGACTGCATGTTGTAAATATTTATGATCTGCTGCCAATTCAAGTTGAACTGGAAACTGGTCGCCAACATTGTCTCACATGATGTCATATTGTGTGAATTGCTGAGCTCATGGCGCGCCCAAAGAGGCGACGCAAGAGATCGAGAGATCACCGTCAGATGGTTTGTAATCGAGAGTGTGAGGGGAGTGAGAGAGGAAAGGGGGTTGGAAAAGCTCTGTCAAGGCATTCAAGTTCAACGTATTTGGTCGATTTATTTCGTCATCCCAATTAGACGTTGTGTGGCACAGTGTAAAGTCGATAAAGTTGACGACATTGTTAAGGGTACAATCGACAATAATCGAATTAAGGTGTAATACAGCAAAGGAGTCGAAAATGTTAACTGAATTATCAAATTGAAATTATTGAAATTATCGAGTTATCGAAATATAATGAGTTATCGAATGTTTGAAATGCATCGAATTATCGAATATTCAAATAAATAAACAAGTTAATTACTATCAAGCGTTTACTTTAATAATCAAAGGTTATCGAATTATCTAATAATCGTAAATAATAAAATGATAGAATAATTGGAAGTTATCGAATAATCGAAATGTATACAAATTTCGAAATTTCAAAGTAATAAGCTAGTAATTCACCAGCAAGCGTTCACTTTATTAATCAAAGGTTATAGATTTATCTAATAATCGAAAATAAAAGACTTATCGTATATATAAAGTAATTAGTAAGTTACTATTTAGTACCTTCTCTATCTTTGCTGTGCTAACTTACTGAGTGTCCACTGTGCAAATTGAAAATAATTGAATTATCTAACAATCGAAAGTTATCGAATAGTCAAATTAGTTGGTACCAACACTCCCACTATGCTGTGCCACGCTATCGAGCACTCACTGTATCAAATTCAATCATCAATCATCGCGCAGCTCCACTGTCGTTTATAGTTGAGAACATTTGACAAGTGATATTGAAGCCTCATTAAGACGCATGTAACAGCCAGATTGTGCGAGTGAGAGGCGTGTGTGTGTATGTATATGTGTGTGTGTGTGCTAGGTTATGTCAGTCAGGGACGCGTTCAGCTGGCACGCTTTGATAACAAATGAGGGGAGGCGACACAGGCACAGGCAGCAGACGCATTTCAAATGCAATTGGAACCGCAAGCGACAGCGCCAGATATGAACCACACACGCATCCACACACACGCACGCACACACATACACAGTACATATGTCGCTGGTTTGCCCTCAAGAATAACAACAACCACAGCTCCAGCAAGTCAACCCGTTACCGTTCACTCTACAACAATAACAACAGCAGCAGCAGCAGCTCACTCTCTTACTCACTCTCTGCGCTCCCCCTCTCTCACGTGCGCTCTCTTCTACTGCTGCTGCTGTCAATTGAACAAATGCGGTGCACGTCTTAGGCAATTGCAAATGGATGAAATAGAGACAGAAGGTAAAGAAGCGACAGAGTGAACATGGCAGAGGGAGCAGCAGAGCTAGCGGCTGAGGGAGCGCAGTAGGCCGAGAGAGCAAAAGAGTTAGCGGCAGAGGGAGTGCAGTAGGCAGAGGGATCGCTGTAGGCAGTGGCAGAGCGAACAGCAGAGGGAGCTCAGTAGACAGTGGCAGAGGGAGCGTAGTAGGCATCGGCAGAGGGAGAGCATTAGATAGGGACAGAGAGAGAGCGCAGTAAACATCGACACAGGGAACAGGGAATAGCAGAGTTAGCGACAGAGGGAGCTCAGGCAGTGACAGAGGTAACGCTGTTGGCACTGGCAGAGGACAAAAGAAGAGCACAGTTGGCAGCGGCAGAGTTAGCGCAATAGAATCAGAATCAGCAGCTGCGGCAGCAACTGCAATTGCGACCGCACAAATGAAATATGTGCGAGAAATGAAAAGCGCAAATTGATAATTGATTTTGGCACAGGCTCATAACTGCATCTAACTGCAAGAGAGCAGCTGAGGCAGAAGCAGCAGCAAGAGCAATAGCAGCAACGATGGCAGAGGCAGCGACAGCGGTTCGAGAGGTGCCAAGTGGGTCAATGTGAGCATGTGACACGGCGCGGCAGCCGTGTCGTGTGTGTGTGTGTGTGTGTGTGAGTATGTGCCTGCCAGAGGTTACCAGATTCAGTCAGTCATTTACGAATGGAAAAGTAGATACAGCTAGAAATTTACATATTGAGTTATAGATAGAAATAATTGCGTTAGAACTGAAAGTTCTCGGATGGGAATAGGGAGAGTAAAGAAATACATACATTTGTGATAGATATAGACATATTGTATATTTATTTTCTTTTTTCTCCTTGAATAGAATCTTGAAAATTGTTGTCACATTTCAAGAGATTCTTTCATCTGTAATTCAGGAATATATAGAGACCTTTGCCTGTCTATAATTTAAAGATAGCATCTCCGCATTGCCCGCCTGTCTGCTCATATTTATGGTATCCACAAATTAATATGGCCTACAAGCCTAATCATTCGATTCGTTATTGGAATTCGTCGCTGGGCACTCATAAATATCCCGAGCTGGCGCCGCAGCCCTCCCTCCAGTATGAGGTGACGACTAAGCTACACATTTTTTGAAGCATCTCCATGTGCGATGACATCTTCTTCTCGTCTCGTCGCGTCTCGGGATCTTTTAATTTAGATGGTAATAAAAACATCACGTATACGCCCCGCAGGCTAACAGAGCAATGCAATAAAATTGAATGCATGCCCCCGCCGCGGGGGCAGACCAGTCACGGGCAAAAGCTTAATCATTTGTTTGCCACGTCGCGCCGACAAAGTGTCAACCAGGAAGGAGGAGGGGAGAAGGAAGGGGGGGGCTGACGGCAGCGTGGGCAGCGACAGCGACAGCGATAGCAGCAGCAGCTGCTGCATAGCTCGCATCAAAAGATTAAAGCGCAACACGAAACCAACAGATATTTACCCCCCCTCCCCCCCTTCATTTTGCCACCTTCTCCATTTCCCCTTCCCTTCTCCATTTCCATTTTCGAAATATCTATGCCAAAGCAGAAAACGGAATGGAAACCGTTGCAGGCCAAGAAATTTTTCAAGTGAATTCAAATGACAAGTCGAAAAAATTAGATTATAACGATTGGCAGATACCCTGTAAGTCCAATAGGAAAAACTGTAAAGAATGAATAGATTACAAGATTATTACAAAAGTTCCTCAACCTGTGGATGTTGTTATGTATAATTCTTGGGCTTGCAACGACTGACAGGTACCCTGTAAACGTATTGAGATGAGAGTTCAAGGTTGGAATTCATAAATACCTTCCACAACGTGTGAAAAGTATATTTCTTGAAATTTCAACGACCTGTAAATAGTCAATTGGGAAAATTTAATCATTGTTTAAAAAGAATTGTAAGCGAAAGTATTGTAATAATAAGCCATTTAACAAACACGATCCACAACTTATCGAAAACAGCATCCACTTATGCCACACTCATATTTCTGTAGGGTATAAAAAGGTTAAGAAATTGCGCAGGCGTTTATGTTTCGAAAGCACAACAAAACACACACACACACGATCTACAATGCAATATGTATATATGTGTGTGTGTGTGTGTGGAAATGAATCTACAAACTAATTTCGGTTTTTTTTACTGTTTGAACAACAACAACAAAGTTGCTTTGTACATAAATAAAACGTTGTCGCGTGGTCCGACACATTCAGCTGTTGCATTTTGTATGCTTTGCTTGTTGTTGTGTATTTCGCTTGTTCTTGTTTGTCAGCTGTCTGTGCTGCTGCTGACGCCGACTTCGACGCGTCAAAAAGCGCTGAGATTGTAAAATATTTAAATGAGAATTGAAATTAATTTGCTGTTGCTGTCGTGACGTGGGCTGCGCAGTGGGCAGAGTGAGAAAGGGAGAGAGAGTGGAGTAGAGTGTAAGAGAGTAGTGGGCTGTAAGAGAGGAGTGGGCTGCGTGCAGTGCTTGTGGATTGCATTGCGTAATTGCAAGTGACGTAGAACGTTTTGTTCGACAGGATTTCGTTTAATTTGCACGCACGTGTGTGTGTGTGTGTCTGTGCTATACATGCAGGCACTTAAGCACTCTCTTTCTCTCTTACACACACATGAAACGAACCGTTATATGCCGCCCAACATTGGCTCAATACAAGGCAGAACTGGAGCAGGCCGCACAAATTCGGGCACAGCAAGGTCGTCTATAGAACTTAGCACTAGGGGAAGAAGAGGGAAAGCGAGGAGGGATGGGGGTGTAGGCATAGCCAATGGAGCATTAACAAAGTTTTGCGTACACTGTCAGCAATTTCCTCTGCTGTTTGGCCGTTCAAATGTCACGCTCCATAAAATTCACAATATCCACTGCCACTCTCCCCTTTTTGCTCCCCCTCCATCTGCCCCTGCTCCTGCTGCTTTCATCGAGTGACTTTTGTGCGTTGAGTTGCTCTTGACAGCCGACACTCGACACTTGACTTGACTGTCTGTCTGTGTGTGTACATATGTGTGTATTTATTTCTGTGCGTATCTATGTATCTCTAATCCTAATTCTCGTATTTTTTCTTCACTTTCAGCACGTGCGTCTCTCGTTTTTTTCGCTTCCCCACCGTTGCACACGCCCCGTTGCGGCGTGCGCCCCCACAGCCGTCAAGACGACTTACTCCATTATGAAGATGAGCTCGCCCAGGATAATGCAGCAGAAGCGCAGCAGTAAATCCTCCAATTCGTCGCGGGTCTCTATGACCACATCGACGGCGGAGGAGAATCTCATCGAGTCGAAGCTCTTTAGCTGGATGCGACTCTTTCGCTTCGCCTCGCTGCTCTGTCGCGCCGAGTAGAGACAGTGAGAGGGAGGGAGACAGCGAGAGAGGGCCCCCTAACCTAATAAGATAATGGAAATGCATTCAAAACAGATAAAAAAGTAACAACAAAAACGTAAACGATACTCGAACTAGTTGCCGCTTTCGATTCAAGTTTTCCTATTATGATAAACAAGAAATAATACAAAAACAAAAAAAAAAAAAAAATCAAAAACACTTTAAAGATTCTGCAATGTAGAGCGTAAGAAGAAGAAGAATTGGAAACTTCGTTATATCGATTTTTTTTTTTTCAACATTTTCACAATTAAGTCAATTTTTAGTGTAAATTTCGCCCACAGCGAAGTTTGTCGCGCCTTTCGTACCTTTTGTATTGTAATAAGAAATAAAAACATACGTACTCGCATACGTAGTACCGTATTACGTATCCGTATATCGTAAAATATATGGCAGATGAATCGTTTATTCGATTATTTAAGTTCGATAACAACAGCAAACCACAACAACAACAGCAACAGCAGTAGCAGTAGCAACCACAAACAACAACAAGCTAAACGAAATATATTTTTGTAATTTACAACACTGTTTTTGCGTGTCACAAAATGAGAAAAAATGCAACAGAAAAGTTTACGCGAAGCGAAATATAGTTGAAATTGACAAACTAATGCTAGTATGCAATATTAAACAATAATAATACAATGTATACATATATATAGAGGGTATATTTACAGATCTACTAATGAAACTCGATGCGAGCAAAATGCGCTTTCACACACAGAGTCACACACACACAGATTTGCATATACTGCATCTGCACACAGGCCAATTGATACGATATATGATTTACTTCCACACACAGACAAACACACACACACACATACAGTAATTGTAAATTGCATTTAATCCAAAGAAGTTGCCAATCAAGCGTAGTTTAGATTAGCCAAGCAAAAACAAAGTACACAAACTAAATCGATAAATGCAATATTGTTTGAAACATGATAGAGAAATATACAAACTTAGAATTATAGAGAAAGTACATACCAATTTGAATTCAACATAACCTGAACATGACAGCAACAATTGCAACAGCAACATGACAACAACAACAAACAAACAACAACAACAACAACAAATATCATAAATACATTTTCGAAACTAATTTTTAATTATTAATTAGTAAGTAAGCAATCTATATATATACATATAAATAACAAGAGCAAACAAACACTGTACTAAATAAACAAATTATGGCAAAAACAATGCAAAACAGCAGAAAAACGTTGATGAAGTAAGACGGAGAAAATACAATGCAATAAATCGATATCGATAAATAAATAAAGTCTTTAAGCATGTTGTGTGTTCAATGCAAATAAAAAAAACGGATTTTTTACTTGGGGGGATTTTTATAAAATTTGTCGAACTTCTTTTGAATTTCGGTTAGTTTTGGCATTTGCAGCTTTGAACACTAGATGGCGATGTGCTGCTTTGAGGCCTGCGCAATGCTAGCTGACAAGAGCTGTTTGGCACAGCTGTTCCATGACGCACTCGAAAGTATGCAACGGATGTGTGTACATTGAACTGTTATAAGCCGTTATTCCAAATGTTTCCCAAGACACGATCCCATTTGTGTCCCGGATGCGTCTAATCCACCAAGCAGTAAACATATTGTGCACTGCTTGGTGGTCTATTTAAGGAGGATGCAGGCTAAAATGGCATTACCAACATTGTTGTGGACTGCATTCCGTTGATTTCGTCTTGAGCTCGTATGTGGGATACGATATTTTTATTTATAATATACGATATATTTAATTTTTTCTTTTTGGGCAAATAAAACACAGAAATAGAGATATTACAGCTTTGAAATTATATTAATGGGAGAGTAACCCAATTTTGAAATGTTATATATTTCAAAATCGAATAATAACTTGTAATAGATAATTGTTTATTAAACATTCAAGCTAATACGAACACACTTGTGTTTCCTTTTATAGATTCCTCAGGTTTTTCGCTTGCTTTTGTGTTTGCTGGCAAATCCAATTGCCTGATTTGCTTCACCTTGTCATTCTGTTTAGAAAGCGATGTGTAAACAAACAAGCAAGGAGCAGCCGCCCAAATATCTTAGTTCCCTTGGAGCATGCGCCCTACACGGCACCGGCAAAGGGGAGAGAGAGAGAAAGAGCGCACTAAGTGGGAAAATGACGAGACTCGTCTCGAGCCCCGAAGAAAATGCGAAGATGCTTCGTGACGCATCTTCTTTCCCCAATTTTTCCACCTCCCCAGACCCGATCGTTCCACAGCTGCTTCAAGATCGGCGCACAGCCACCTCCTGGCAGTCGCAGTGCGCTTGGCAAGATTCAGTTAGTGTTTCGTGCTCGTCGAGTGTTGTTCTCGGTTCTTCCTCAACAATATCATCGAAAGTTTTTTTTTTCTGCCACACACACACACACGCACATATATTCGCCTATATATACCAGTGCATATATATATAGAAATCGAAATAGAAATTGGAATTGTTCCGTAGTTGAATCGAAACCGATTTTGCTGTGTAGTGTGTAAGATCAAAGATAAAAATCAAATCAAATTCAAAAGTTCATTCAATATCGTGCTTTGTTCCCTGAATGGTGGGTTTAATCATCCGTTTTGGCATTTCTCGCGAATGGATTACATAATCGCAGCATTGTTTTCGAATTCGAAATACGAAAGAAAAGAGCGAGAGAAAAACGTGGCCGAACACGTTTTCCACTTGTGTTCAGTTTTAAGATACCCAAAGAGTTTCCCATTATCACTTAGGAAAATTACATTGAATATACCGTTAAACGGTGACTGGAGCGGTCTAGAGTCTCTTAAAGAATCGACATCGTAGCATGCTGCATTTCCCGTACTCGCACTCACACTCGGAGAACTCGCGCAGCATGATTTTTCCGAGCAAAAGTTTAACGAACTGAGTTCATTTCTATTTTTGAATAATTCGAAAGCACCCAACGCAACGCGGCCACAAAAGTGAAAAGTCTGCATGGTTTTTCTTTCCTCCACCCCCCCTCACTGATGTATGGACTGATCTATAAGACGCCTACACTGTGCAAATTTTCAGTTTTGACTGGACATAAAACGAGAAAATGAATGCAGATTGGGAACAGCTGACAGACGTTAAAGAATCATGAAAGAGAACTCTATGCGCAGTGAAAACTATCGATGATGGAACTTAATGAAATTTATAGACAGCAGATCTGATGACTTATAGACTGAGGAAGTTGCGATAATTCGAGAAACTTTCTTCTTTAAAAGAGTTGTTTCTATATGAAAACTTTTGCGATATTTATCGATAGTAAAAGAGTTGTTTTCAGGTTTTAATATATATATAACTAGATATATAAGAAGCTGGATAATCTGAGATATGTACAATGTGTATGTATGTACGATAGTTATCGATAGTAAAAAAGTTTGTACACAAGATAAATGTAATTCATGATATTTAAAATTGGTTACAATTTGACAGATATTTCACTCAGTTAGTCTTTTAGCTGTGTGTGATACTTATCGATAGAGTAGTTCTTTCACATTTTTCATGTACACATGTTATTTATACTGAGTGCCGACTGTGGTTGCAAAATTATGAGCATACACTGTCTGTGCTAATTTTGAAATTGCTTTCAATTCGGTAATTTCACTTTCATATGTTGAGAAGTCTAGTATTCTAGTATTATTCCATATTCACTTGAAATGCAATTAATTTAGATTTCTCTTTATTTTTTTGTGAAAGTCATTACCGAACTCAGAATTTCAGTCTGCCTATGTTTATGAATGATATCAGTGTTGTCCTTGTACATATATCGTACAAAATCGCACATATATAGTGGACATATATCATAACGTATCTGCGTCTGCTGCTGAGGCCTTCAAACTGTGACAGCGGCTAATCTGCGTACGCTTTCGCATCGTGAGGCATTGTAAATTATCTCAAAACATACTACTAAAGTATATATGCAGATCTGATGATGATATTTTTTAGAATATTTCGAATATTAGATGTGACAGTTAACTAAAATAAATGTTCGAATTGGCAACTCGAATGTGGGATGGCGTCAGCGCCAGAATTAAAGGAAAGAAAAGGTGGCCAAGTCGAGTGCGAATCGAGTCGAATAAACATTTTAGCCCACTTCCGTTTGAAAATAGCGCAAAGTATCTATACTATATGCTAGATATATAGGTATATACGTTCGGGAAAAGCAAAAGCAATTTCACCAGACTTGAGAATAGGTCATGTTTATTTGTGTTTGACATAATTGGGTTGGACATGTTCAGGTGATTGTCGCTAGCTAATAATGAGCAGCAAATTGTGATTGATGTTTTCAACAGCCTATGGCATATATCAGACTGTATAGTCGGGGTCTAGAGACAAGAGTGTCCTGAAACACGAAACGAAATCGAAAGCGAGAAAATTCTTTGCTTAATTTCGATCTAAATCGTATGTTCTCTTTATCTTTTCTGGAACTTTTCGAAACAAGACTGTGCTGGAAATTGAAAACCTTCACGAGAGATAAACCAATTCTTTGTTAATCTTAAGTTCGGTACCGATTTGCCTTGAGATCCAGTGATATATCGTCTCTGTTTTTTTCTATTTTTTTTGTATCCGCAGTGTAATATGTTAAATTGAAGTGCCATCGTATCCCCAACGCCGTATCCTGTTCAAGTAAAATACATATCGAAAATAGAACCCATATATAATAAACGCGTCTAGCTAAAAAGTCTGTGAGAGCTGCTTGAAGATGTCCGGGCCGCCGCCGTTTGGCAATGGGCCACGTGGCTGGAATCCACGTGCACCGAATCCCGCCTCTCCGTCGCCATCGTCTTTCTTGTATCGTCCGCCATCGCCGTGGACTACAGCGCCTAGTCCGCCACCGATTATATCCGGACCACGTGCTTATCCCGGGCATGCCATGTCGCCGGCACCGCAGCTGCGTGGGCAGCGACCGAGCGTTAGCAACAATATGCCGCATCCGCGTCCACAATGGCCAAGCGGAAATCAATCTCCAGCGCCGTATCAGCCGCAGTTGTACGACTCATCGCCGGTATATGCACCAGCTCCGCCCGCTCCGCGTCCCTATCGACCGGCACCGTTGCAGCATCAGAACTCATACGGGGCTCAGGTGCATCCAACCAGCTCGTTTCAATTGTCGCCGACGCCATCGCCCATTGTCTGTGGCACGCCCAGTTCGGACTTCACGTACAGCAGCCGACAGACGCCGCTGTCGCATCAGCATCAGCAGCAGCCGCCGCTGAGCCAGCAATATCCTCAGCCGGCACCGCCGCCACAATATCTGCGCCAAGCTGGCGCTCCTCCACTGCCACCACAACCGAGACAACACGGACAGGATCACATTGATTTCGTCGGTGTGCCACTGGAGCCGCCGCAGCCCAAGTCCTATGTCATCTACGATGACGAGGAGGAGTTCGGGCCATCAACTGCCGAAATCATTGCGAACCAGTCGCAGGACTATATCGACGAGAAGCTCGCCGAATATCAGATGACGATATTGCAGCTGCAGGGTAAGTTTGGAAACTTAATCATATACATAATATATATCTTTGTATTGTTTGCATATAATCCTTTATTTACAAAAATGGTCACAAATTAATTTAAGAAGAAAACTTCGTCAAGCTTATAAAGTAATTGTGCCATTTACAAATATAATTCTGATAATCCAATACAGTCTTTAGCATGGGAAGGCAAAAAGTTTTAAGATGATATCATATTTTGATTTAAAACCGATTTTTGTTATTATTTTATATTATTGTCAATATCAACCAGCAAAATACACTATGTATTGGAGTGTATTTCAGTTATTGAGTTTCTTGACTTTCTCAGATTCTATAAATATTAGGGTTAGTTGGATGTTATTTTACATATATATATATTTTCCTACCTAAAGTGAATAAGATGTTTGTGATACCCTTCAGTTTAGGTCGTTTTTAGTATATATTCCTCTTTATACTCTATAAAATCAAAAGATCAGTTAAGAATATAACAATTTGTTTACATAAACAGCTTTTTACCTCATGTGAGCCGGATATTCAAGATCTTTTACGCATTCTAATGTTAACATGGCTTGACTAGAGTGAAGAAGTGTGTAAATAATTGCATACATGCCTGATATTCAGTCGATTTAATTATATAATCAGTTCTTGAGAAGAACTGAGAGAACAGCAAAACCTGGAAAATCAATTAGATAGACATTATTTTCTTTATTAGAATAGTTTCTTACCTTTTGTGAGTCGGCTATTGAAGTTCTTTATTGAATTATAAAGTTTAGTTGAGTTTAATAGAGCTTTCTTCTTCAAAATATTGGAAGACTTAAGTTCTAAGTATTCATATATGTAGGAATAGTCGATATATTGAATATATCATTTAAAAACGACTTTGACTTTATCAAAACATAGTTTATCTTTTGATCCTGATGTAATCCCCCCTCTTACTTCAGTGATACGATCTCAACCATCGAATTCGAGAGTGTGATGTAGTCGAGTATATCGAGCAGTTTGTTTATGTCCTGAATACATGTGACTGCGTCGGGAGCTCCATTCAGGTTAACGTGCTTGCCATCGAAGTTCACAGTGAAGTATTTGTTCTTGAAGATCACGATTCTATCGTAGGGAACATGACACTTGCTACGCTCGCCCTCGGTGATCTGTGACAAGGCTGCACTGCGTCGAAAGATCACACACGACGGTTGATACTTGGGACGATCCTTTTCGGGAATTTTGTGTACCTTCAGGTCACCAGTGAATATAGTTAGCGTGTGTCGCTGCAGCACAGCAGGCATCACCTTGTACAGTGTGACCTTGCTGCTCCATTGGGGCGAGGGCAGTTTCATGTAGGCCGTGGCATTTGCCAGCTTCACCAGGGGCAACTGGAGATAATTACGTTGCTGATGACGAGGTTGACTGGGCAGGTCCGGGGGTCTTATCACATACCAGGTGTCATAGATGGTTACCTTCTTCACCACCTGCCCTATGCATTTGGATTGTGAGTTCCGTTTGGCTTGACCTATATCGTTCCTTCTAGAGCTTTTGCTCAAAATTTGGTTCTCTTTATTTCCTGAGGATTCAGTTTCCTTCTTGTCGTTGTTAGCTTTGTACCCATTAAGAGGGAAGTGCGGAGTATTATTTGTCTTCTCGAGCAGCACACGTTTGCTAGGGTTGTCTTCTGAGCCCATTTTGCTGTTTTCAGCCGGAACCAACTGCAAGTCATCCTCCATAACAATGTCATCTACAAATAATTGATGCAGTTTTCTTTGTCTTTTGTTTGCTTGCCTTGCATTCATACTGCCTTCTATCTTCTCTTTTGACTATGTCAATGTTTAAATTCTGCTTAGATTCCTGCAGATTACCTGAGTCACGTTGGCAATTTGATTTTGTGTCTTTTTTTTCTGTAGGTTTCAATGCTTTGACAGTTTTGACAATTTAACGATTCGTTGATGACAAATGTCGATATTTCACATGAGTCACTATCGCAATCTATCGACTTTAATTCGATATCTTAAATAAAAACACTTAGAATCGATATTAGCGATGCTTTTATAGTAAGCAGCTTTTTGACAGCTTATCAGTATTTCATCCAATTTGAGTTTTTATGCAGGAGTTGTTGGTATTTGTTAATTGCTTGCGGTATTCCCTAAAATAAATATGGCGTAATTCAAACATTGCAAATTTCTAATTTTGATTACCTAATGCAGTTCAAGTTTATTGAACATAGCTCGTTCGTTGTAAAGATATATGCATGTTTCTATATACATATGTTTCTCTTAGTCTGCCTTTTATTCTTGGCAATGCTCTGAAAATTGTTGAATCAGCTTCTTGGGGCCGGCAAATGTGTCACCTGAACTTGACCCAGTCGCCCACGTCGCTCATCGATGGTGCTTGTTTTTTAGCGCCCAGTGTAAAAAGTAGGCAACCCACAAATTTCTTGCATGCTTGCATTTATTTATACCCTGTACTTGGTAGAATTTAAAATATATAAAACATAGAATTGTTATAACTTTGAAGTGTTAGATGTGTACACAGGGTATCCCTTTGGTCTGGTATACTCCTAAATAGCATTCATAGCTGATTTATTTCTGGCATTGGCGCAGAAATTAGAAATACGTTGTGCATCGAATGTCAACGAAACTATAAATTCTTCTGTACTTGGTCATCTTTTATTCTGATACAGGGTATATGTAGGGCATATACATATGTATGGGGTGTATATAAAGGAATTGTATGTTGAATTCAATATAAATCGCAATCAATTTAACGATATTCAATTTATTTCATACGTTTAAAATATTCTAAATTATATTATTAAATACTATATATTAAATATAAGTATAAACCAAAATAGGATATATAGTGCTTTATACGTAGCTCAGCTCTTTGACAGCGACATTGAGCTGGCCACACTGACACACTCTGTGCGGGTGCCGTCCTCAACCTGATCTAGAGACTCTACTGACGGCGACACAGTTCCATCTGAACTAAGTTCCTGGTTGAGGGCGTGCATGTTATAGCAGAGTACCAGGCGTGTGTTGAGTCCTTCGAAAATGCTGACCACGCTGGGTTTGAGGTTAAAGAAGATGATTTTCTGTCGCATGCGACGGAAATCCCCCACCATGGAGGAGATGACCTTGGCGGCGGTGTAGTCTGCCGCATAGATATACGTGCAGTCGAGAACGACAGGCAGGGAAGATTTACTGCCCGATTTGAGTACCATATTCCGTACAAACTCCACTGAGGGGAAGATCAAGCAACGATCGGGCGTTATCTTTATGAACTTGACACCCTGCTCTGTCTCCAGTTGCTCCAGCGTGATCTTTGGTCGTGCCGAGTGATAGAGAATGAACAACTGATTGGCCGCAATGGCAACCAGGATGCCCACCTCCAGTGGGAAGACGAGGCACAGTACGAAGGCCAGTAGACCAGGCACTAGATCCGAACCTGCAAGAGGGGCGAGGGGGAGGCTCAATTAGGGGTTGAACCATTAAGAGAATCTCTTTTAGACTTACGTTTGCTGCGCCACATGGGCAATATGATCTGGTACTGCACCTGGAAGATCACGGCCGAAATGAGAATCGCAGCCAGCACAGCACGTGGTATAAAGCTGAAATACTCGGTGAGAAAGCTAAGGGCCAAGACAACGACGAGACCAATATAAAGATTGGACATGCTGGTGCGGCATCCACTTGCATTGTTGATGGCCGAGCGGGCTAAGCCACTGTTACTGCGATAGCCACTGAACAGGGAGTTGGCTATGTTGGCCACGCCCGTGGCAATTATCTCCTGCGTCACATCGATCTGTTTGCCCTTTGCGAAGGCCTTGCAAACGGAGACATTCTCAAGCAGCGCTATAAGTGGTACTATGATCAAACCATAGCCCAGACTTTGCACCATCTCGAGGAAACTCTCGCCGGGCACAGGCGCAATACCTGTCGTAACATTTCCTGGCTGTGCTTCAATGTAGAATGGCGGCAGAGCCAGTGAGGGTAGACCAGGTGGTATGTAACCAGTCAACACAAATGGATTTCTTCCCATCGCCTCCAGTTGCATGGCCATTACTGTAGTGGCCACCACAACTGTTGCATTACGTGAGATGCCCATAAAACGGATGAGGGAATTGAGGAACCGCTGACACCTGTTCTGCTGCGATAGCTCCGTGGGTCCCACACGTAACCTACCCAGGCTACGCATGCACAGCAACACAACAATACAAGCCAATCCCAGACAGCTATCTGCCAGTCGTATGTTTCCAATGTCACGTATCATGCTAATCCAACGCTGCAGGAAGGAGGCTCCATCACTATTCACTCCCAGTATGTACTTCATCTGCGATGTGCACACAATCAGGGCAACGGCACTGGTAAAGCCCGCACTCACCGGACCCGAGACGAATTCTACCAAAGAGCCCAATTTAAAGGCAGCCATAAGCAGCTCTATGAATCCTGTGAGAAATGTTAGCAACACTGAACGTTGCCACGAGCCTTTGGCGAACTGATAGGTCATCAGGGAGGCCACTGCGGTGCTGCCCACTGTGCAGTCCTTGCAGGTGCCCAACAGCACGTACATAAAGCAGCCCATAAAGGAGCCGTACAGACCGTACTATGGAGAAGCAAAATAAATATATCAGCTATTATTATTATGTAACTTATAGTTATCAATCTACTTGAAATACATTTGCTTGAGAGTATTCTTAAAATTTATGTGTCTATAGATTTCCACTAAATATACTGAATATAATATAGAATATAAATTTACACTCAAACATATGTATATAAGACTAAATGATGTGTTTTGTATAAAATACTGTTAAATATGTAAACTACCACTTGATATATTCTTATTTATCTGCAATTTGTACCCCAAAAATAAAATAGATAATTTCGCTATGCGTAAAATACTAAAAATACTGTTCACAAACAGCCCAGCTAGTTGTTGGTAGGCGCCATGTACACAGACATGTCCTCTCTCTTTCTCTCATCTCCGTATCTACGCATTCATTTTATATTTTGTTATTACTTCCTGGGATTGTGATTAATTAGGTCATAAAATAGAGATAACTCTCTAAACAGAACTACGTATACATATGTATTTAGCTCGTTCGCACGTCGCACTTTTCTCACCTGAGCGGGCAGTCCCACAACGCCCGAATAGGCTAGACCTTGGGGAATGACAGTGAGGCCCACTGTCAGACCCGCTATAAGGTCGCCAAGGGCATCGTTGCGACTATATCGGGGCAACCACTTGAGTATGGGTAGCCTTCTCTTAAGGGTCTTCATGCTGCACAGATTGCTAGCATATTGACTACAACGGGCTGCGATACTGGATTCATTCTCCTCCAATTGTTCAAGACTTTTACACTTCGAGGTGCGATGATCGGTGATCAGTATATAATCTGTGGAGGTACTACGGAATTGCGCCTCCAGATTCTGATTTAGTTCCCTTTGCCAGCGAAACGTTACTTCGTTCTCGAGCGTTGACATTGTGACTTGTGCAAGATCTCTAACTGAAGTAGACCGATCTCAGACCGGGACTGATATAGACGTAAAGATGCTGCGCAGCTTCTGCTTCTACCTCTGCCTCTGCTACTGCGATACGTGTGGCGCTTATCATAATAGCATCACACGCGCTGTTTATACAGCCAATGGCGTAGATGTGGGAGCGGGATATAGGTTGTATGTTTCAGTTTCAGTGCGGGTTTCAGTTATCTCAGCCGTGCAGCGATCATATAAGCTCACACTCTTGACAATGACAATGACCAGCCCCCTTGGTAGGTCTGCTTGTTTGCTCTGCTCCAAATTTTCCATTTCTTAATGATTATATTTTTTTTTTCGATTTGATTGGGTGTACAAATATTGATGCATACCGATTTCTATTGTTGCTAACTGCGTTATAGCTAGACCACATGATCAAATTATGTATCTTAGCTGGAATATTCCAACTATATAGTTTAGTTATGTTTCCAACGCTCAATTTCACAATTCTTTGAAACATTCAAATAGTAACCCATTCTACAGAGACTTTAACGATTTCCTGCCGAAAATGTTGTAACTACATGAACAAATTCGACTTGCCAAGTCGTAAACAGGTTAATTTCGTTTCAATAGGTTTTTCGGCAATAAACCAATATTATTTTCTGTCAAATTTTAACACTTTATAATAAATTCATAATGCATAAGTACTTATGTTTGCATTTTATTGCGGAGTGTAACATTTCCAGATTCGATTAAAATTTATTTTACGATTTGTTCAACTACTTTGGAAATTTCTAGAAAAAATTTAGAAATTTATTATTCCTTGTGTCCAAAATTTGTAAAGGTCATAAGGTCATTAAAATATTTCCGAAATAATGAAACTACCCAAAGGTTTTAATTGACCATTATTTGTCGAACGTTTTTCAATTTAGCTAGAATAAGTATGTATGGTAAATGTTTTTCTTTTCAAAGAACTGACCCAATTAGTTTCCTTTTGAACAGAGTGTCATAGTAATTGTCTGTAGATAAAACATTCACGCGGCACAAGTCAATTCTATAAAACGAAACTGAATAAAATGTGATCACACTTTGTGTTGACAAGGCTTACTGGCTTTCAAAAAGCCTTTTGTCGGCCAACAACAACAGGCAATGAGATCACTGTTTTTCGCATTGAGACACGGCTCGTTGCTGTGTGTGTTTTGAAAAGTCGTTTATAGGTAGACAAAGCGCTGGGAGAATTGAATCGCTGATGCTGGTGCTGATGTCACAGTGGAAATGCCTTCATTCTGTTATTTATAAACTGCATTTGCCTTGCCTCGCATTGCCTTGCTTTGCACCTTATTGTTGTCTCGTTAGGCAACCAAAGTGACCAAAAAGAGATGGAATAAAACTGCTGTCTCATTTTCTTGTTTCTCGTCTCTCAGTTTATTTTTATACATTTTTCATGTTTGGTATAAAATGTCGCAAGGGACTTTCGTCGACTAGGATCGACGCTAATTATTTATAGACTTTAATTTTTCGGGCGCCCTGCATTTCTGGCTATTTTCAATTTTAGCCGTTTTTCACTTAGCCCGAACTTGTCTTGTCACGCCGCGAAAGTGATTAAAAATAGAGTTTCAACTTATGGGCATGTGTTCGGGTTTTTCTGGGGCTTTTCTTCTTAAAGTCTATTTATTTTCTAAATGTATTTGGGGATTTTTGTTGCCGTCTTTGTTTGAAAATGAAACAAGTTGGAAACAATAAGAAAATAAAACAAGTTGCAGGCATAAAGAGGTCATATAGGTTGAATTTAAGTCTCGATGCATATATATAAAACTGGCATTCAGTACTTCTTACTCTCGTAATAATCATCCAAAAGTCGTTTGGGGAAAGTTAAATCATTAAAAATAAACTTAAACTTAAAACTAAACTTATTATAAAAATATACTTAAATACAATCTTTTGTCAAACTAAACTAACAACTCATAACCTATAAGTTTTTTTTTTAAATCATGTGATTTTTATGATTTTATATGATCGATTTAAGAAATTCCATATTTTTAAATTTGTATACGAACTTTGACATTATTCAAACAGTGTAGTACAACATCTTTTGAAAGTTGATTGCAGGGTATCTAATTGTCAGGTATTCTCGCGTAATATTTCTTAAACTGTCAGTTGTGATTAATTACTCTGTAAATATTTGTTTTGTGGTGTGGGAAATGTGGAATTCGTTTATTTTGTGCAGGGTAATTAAAGTATAATGAATGAGATTCATATTGCCCACTCCACTAAATTAAAGTCTTTATATTTAAGCACTTGATCTTCTATAATGACAATAGTTGTATACGTAATGGCGCTATAAGCATGGTTGTACTGCATTAAAATTTCAAAATTTGGCAAAATATATATCGAATGATTTGCAACTGTAAAGATCTCAACGCAACGCCCACAAAGCTAAATGGCAAAGGAATGAAATCCACATCTATAAATAGGTATTTCGAAACTAATTTTAATATTTTTCGCACGTAAAATCGAGACGGAACGATCATTTCTCGACATATGCAAATGCCGCAAGTCGAACAAATCAAAACGCTGACAGTTCTTGCAGCGAATTTTAATTGCTTTTTTATGTACCTACATATATAGACACATATCTATTAGGGGACTGGTCATACAAAAACAATTACGTCTAATAGTTTCAACAATTTACATAGCTTAATTTTAGTCAAATATTTTGGTCACTCTTTAGAGTGAAATCGGGAACATTTGCCTTGGCTTCTTTTAATTGACTTTGTCGATTTTCGATTGTTTGTACATAAAACTGGATGAATATCTATTGTATATATACAAAGCACTCTTAGTGCTAAAGTCAATATTTGAAGAATTAAACAGAAATGGAGAACCGCATTTGTCTATCCATTAAAGTGGCCAACTTTATGGTTAGGTGCGAAATGAATAATGAAAATAGAAAACAAAAACCCAAACCGAATTTATTTTTAGCGAAAAATATTGTGGATAGTGCTGAAAGTTCGATCTTAGGGAGGAAACATTTGTTTATACAATTTTTTTTGCAATTCGCTAAAACTAAACAGTGAAGAACAAACATTGCAAATTGATGGAAGTACCCCTAAATATAGTCTACAGCTAGGGACGATATAGAAAGCCGGCGGGAAGTCTGCTAATATCTCTAATACTTATTGTATATTCTTTAAATATCTCATTGTTTCAAATATTCAGCCATGACTTATTTTGTAAGGGGTTTAATTTCTGATTTTAGTAGGTTTATAAAATGCTATATTTGTCTAATGGAACGAAATACTCTATGATTTATTTAGAATACTTTCCTGAATTAATTGGCTAGTAATTTAAGTGGAAAATGCATGATTTCATAGACATAAATCTAGTTTTCTTGAACTACGGCACGACAAGGCACTCATGTTGCGGCCTCTGTTATCATTAGCATTACAGTGGGCCATTAATAACAGCAAGCTGGCGAGTCAAGCACCGCCGACACTTAACATTTTACAGCCGTTCCGAGGTAGGCAGCACTTCGTAAACAAAATTGGGCCATAAAATTTACATGAACAACGCAGTTTGTTGTTGTTGCTGTGGGGCTTGTTGAGACCATTGTTTACTTCCGAATTAATTCATGTGTTCTTTGCTGTTTAATGGGTTTAAGTGCTTGTTTTTATAGCATTACGAGACGAGAAATTGTTCAAGTGTTGCGCGAGATTCGAAATGGATGCTCTGTTAATAAATATTATTAGCGGCGCCTGTTAACAGCTGTTAGAGTTAACAGTTGCTGTTGTTGTTTGTGTTTACGCTGAGTTTGCTTGAGATCTTTGAGATTGCAAACAATTATAAAAACATTAGACTACGGCCTTAGGTACAAATTGGAAAATCGAATCAGAATTTCGAGTTTAGATGTCTATGCATATTTAACTAATACGCTGTAAGGTCAACAGGGAATGCAATCACCAATGCGTGACGTCATTTGTTACATGTTTGTGTGTGTTTGTGTTTCAAATCCAACGTAGGTTCGAAACTTGTTTGGGCAAAGTGATAAACACAATACACACACACGATTATGTAAGCTGAAAACAAACATTTATTTTCGCTCTTGTCGCTCACACACGATCGCATTCATGAATGGGTTTCATTAACTGCTGCGAGCATTATTAAACACTGACCCACATCGGCTGAAACGGGCGCAAGCTGCACAGTGTGCTGGAACTTTGTAATTGCTGCATATGCTCATCCCGAGGGCTGCCACACGCACACAAGCCCACTGTAATGCCTGTAATTGATATTTTCTCACGGTTATGATGTCACACACAACAAGGCGCAAAAGGAACAACAACAATAGCAGAAGCAGGCGAGGCGCAATAAGAAGTTCGTAAATGTCAAAGCGTGCACAGTATAGAAGGGCAGAAAGTGAGAGGCCGATTACGAGCGAGGGAGAGCGACGAAAACAGCGTATGAATGGGTTACATCAGAGAGGGAGAGAAAGAGCGAGACAGAGAGAGAGAGCGAGAGTGCAGTTAAAGTGAGAGCGTAACTTACAGTGCCTTGTGGCTGCATTCCGAAATTAACCACCCAAAAAGCTTTGCTGCGTATCGGTATGTTAACACGGACGTAGAGCTAAAGCTGTTACGCGTTTTTTTGGGGATGCTGATAGAATTAGATATATATCTATATATATTATATGTATAAATACATACTTATGTATATCTGACTATTGCCTCTTGAAGTTCTAAGCTCACTTAGTTATCGAGATATTGTCTGGGTATGTTTCCTCTACAACAAATAACTTCGTCAGCCAAAGATCCAGATAAAACAGGAACTAAGTAGGCGCTGTCAAACTGCAGTTGATAGAAAATAATTGAAATCAATAATAAAATTAAGAGCAATATTCTTATTTTTCTAAACGAAAACGCGCAACAATTTACGCCTATTCTTGCATTCCCAGCCCCTTTGCAAAGAACGTGAACTGCGCCTCTGACTAGAGATAACGCAAGCTCACTCGGTTCAAAGGTAGTACGTGCTGCCGAACGGAGTAGGTAAACATACATCAAAATGCGTAAATAACATAAATGTGATTGCTCTCCCACTCTCTCTCTCTCTCTCTCTCTCTCCACAACGGCACACTCTCTCACTTATGGTGCTCTGTTAACTCTCTTGTGCTCTCGTGCTTGAGCTTTACTACGATTACTACTGTGCTCTCTCTGGGCTGCTGTTGGTGCTCTCTCACAGCAGTAACAGCAGTGCTTGTGCCTCTCTGGCTGAGCTCGCACATTGGACGAATCAGTATCGAACCGGCTTTCTACAATAGCGGATTGGAAACGGAGTAAACGAGACTTGAGCTCGGCTGAAATGTGAATTTGTCTGCCTGCCGAAGGCACGCCATATATGAGAGTGTATTAGTAGCCCCTAGTATTATTACTGTTTTTTTTGTGTTTGTGTGTGTGTGGGGGGAGCAGCGGAGGAGAATCTTGAATTTGCCCGAAAAAACTAATTAGAATTTGTTCAAGGCAACAGAACGGCATACTACGAGATAGAAACTCGTCTCATCTCACGTTGAACGTGTGATGTGTTGTTGATTGTGTCATAAAAAGGCTAAAAATCTAAAATAAAAGCTCCCCTTGCCGGTGATTAAAAGTGTGTGAGTGTGTTTGTGCTTTTAAGCAAATTAAAGTAGAATTACGCGAGGAAACCGAGGCCCAAAAGTGAAGGCCACTCGGGGGTTGTTGAGACACAGACACGTACAGGGACACGGACACGGAAAACTCCATTCCGTGTTTTTGGTTGCGTGAGAAAAATCAATTTTGTATGCAAGCTGCCAAGAGAGAGAGAAGGCAGTAAAAGAGACAGAGGCAGAAGTAAGAGAAACAGGACAAAAGGACAACTCGATGACATTTTGGCCTAAGGATAAGCGAATAAAAGAACCGATGCTATCATGGCTGATAGCACAGATCCAGGCAGGCACAAGGATCCAACCATAGAGACCGGCGACGGCGGAGACAATGGGGCCGCACAGGACGTGCCCCCAATCCCAGCTGTTCGACGTCGTCATGCGCAAGCGCAGAAAACTGTTGAGCAGGCTGTCGAGCAGGAGGAGGGACAGGAAACCAAACAGCTGGAGACATCCACAGTGACACGGACGTACATGAAGACCATTACCACGTCACTGACCACCTCGAGCAGCAGTAGCAGCCAGTTAACCGAGCACGCCTCCTCCGTAGAGATTCCCACGCAACGTTTACGCCAAAAGGTGGCGCAGTACGAGAAGGTCTGGTCCGATAGTGCGGGCAAGCGTCCCGCGGAGCAGTGTGCCGATGAACTGCGTCAGGAGCAGCAGCAGGCGGAAGATTTTGATGCTGAGAATCCCTTTGAAATCGATGTACATGAAATCGAGCGACGTTTGCGTGAGGAACGACAGCGCGGACTGGCCGAGGCGGAGGCAGCTAAGTTGGCCTTTCAGCAGGTTCATTTGCGTCATACGCCGCAATCGTCACCACGTCGCGTTGAGGTGACCAGTGAGCAAATACCCAGTCCCTTCAATGTGACCCTGAAGACCACTAGCCGCATGAGTCCCGGTGCAGAGTTGGGCAATGTGGAGGAGCAGCTGTCTTCCCCGTTCAATGTGACGTTGCGCACTACGCGACGCACTGTGAAGAGCAGCGAGAACCGTAAAAAGGAACTGGAACGTTTCCTTGACGGAGAGCGTATGGTGCGCGAGGTGCAGGCAGCCGATGGAGTGCGCACCATCATCACCTCGTCCATGACCAGCGATGGTGGCTATGCCGAGGAGAAGATCTATCGTCATGGCGAGGGTTATGTTTCACCACGTGACTCACCATCCTGGTCACGTTCCAGTGTGTCCAGTGAACGTTCGAGTGTGGCATCGCCGCATAGCATCGATATGACTGCCGGAGGCAGAAGGATTCTTATCAAGCTGGAAGATGAAATGGACACGATGCGTGCTGGTGCCTGTGAACACGAACAGCAACGCGATGAAACTGATGGTTCAGTGCGCGCACGCATAAGACAATTTGGTGGGCAGGACGAGCTGGTGGATGCCATGGCAACTGGTAACATTGACATTACCGTGGGTAGCAACCCCCGCAGGCGGCGTTTGTACCAGCAAACAACACTGCAAGTGGGTGGCAACGAGACAGCGACAGCGACGCCACAACAGCAACAACAGCAACCACGACCAGTGCGTCCAAGTGAACTGTCATGGCAAACGGGTAAATCAACAACAACAACAACTAAAACAAGAACAACAACGAAGACAATGCTAACATCGACGCCGATTGGCACGAAGGAGCAACCGCAAACAGCAACGCCGGTGGACGACGACAACGACCATGACGAGGCGTTAGTTAGTCCAGTTGCAACGTGCCAATTGCGCGGTTCTTCGACGGAAGAATCCCGAAAAATTGTAAGCCACAAAACGATAACCAGCACAACGACAAAATCCTCCTCCTCCTCCTCCGCTTCCGCCTCCGCCACCGCTTCGGGCAGCACATCGCGAAAATCTATCTCTGCTCTGGTTGCAGTTAACCCTTCACACTCTGTGGATAACTCGTTTACCGCAACGCAAATTCGCATTGGCGACAACGCGAACTCGAACGTGAACGCGAACGTCATCAACGACGACAACGACGACGATTCCGATACTGAGGGTGTGCCAGCCAGCAGCCTAGTGATTGTGTCCACGCCCACGCGCACCACAACGCCTACGCCTACGCCCACGACCACAACTACATCGCCGTGTACACCGCACATGCTGAGCGGTGTCGGTACTTTTAGCAAGAGTCTGCGTCAGGATTATCAGACTCAAGCAGCACAAAGTAGCCGCGGCAACGAACAGGAACAGGAAATTCAAGAATTCCAATCCACAATGGCGTCGATCAATTTCGCACGCAGCAATTCCCAGTACGACAGTCACATTAAGGAGAAACGAGGTAAACTAACCCAAAAAAAAAAACCAAAATCTACATACAGTATTTGAAAATGTTGTTAGAATCTAAAAAAAAACAATGGTATCGATAGTATATCGATAGCTTAACTACTTTAGTTGCACTTTGTTATGCTGTATGAGCTCGATCGATCATCGCGTATTAATTTCATTAGGTTGCTATGTCCCCCGCATTCCTGATTAGCTCAATTTCTGTCATATCATTTCTATGTACTTGCCTTATCGCCATTGTGACTTATATAATCCATGAGTGAAATTATTTTTGCAATGAATTATTTTTTGGCAATAGATATCGAAACATTGTATAAATAGATTAGTGTAGATAACAACACAAAGATGGAAACAGTGTACAAATAGATTAGTGTAGATAAAACTCCTACATATAGAGGTTATGTGTACTTATTTCCACACCTTTTCACTTAATCTGTGGATTAATTTAGTAACAAAACAGAATGAGAAAGTAAGGAATGCCAAAAATCACATATGAAATCGTTTAATTTGGCAATTACAAGTAATTAGCTGGCGTACTTTATATGATGATTATGGGGAATGGCAGATAACGAGTCGAGAATGTCGGATTACCCACTTTATAATCTGATCTTTGCATTCCATTATTACTCATTTGTTGGGAACTGAGCAGCTTAATTTGTTTCATCATTTCATGGGTCTATCATCAGCAAATCATTAAGATGTTTGCAGATTTCCTGGGAAATTGAAAGCATTTCTAGCTGTGAAATGCAAATTGAAAATTATCGACCTCATGAAAATATTTCTTGTATTTTTTCTATTGTTTATTTGCTTCAATATGGCATATTAAAGACGTACCCAATTGTGACTCAACTCTCGTATGTCAAGGTCAATTCGCTAGGGGTCAGTTTGTGCTACATTTGAAGTGCGTATTTCGATAAAATCGATAAAACTCTGCCCAAAATATGACATCATCACCATCAGCTGCAGCCGGTTTAGCCAGCTCTATATATACATATATATATACTATACACCTGCGCCTGTACACATAATAAACAGACTGTTTTATATTATAAGTCGGTCTGTTGGTCGCGCCGTGTTGAACTTTTACTTGGCAATTTCTATTATTTATATGCTCGCACAGTGCGTTTGTTATGTATGTATTCACCCCCGTCAAACTGTTGGCAAGCAGCACACGCCGTCGTTGTCGGATCGTACCTCGTCTTACCTCTTTTTCTTTCACGTTTACAACAATTTATTGGCAGCCAAAACACTCGAGCAACCACCCAAGAGAGCGTGACAGAGATAGAGAGAGGAGGAGGAGGAGAATGCGGCATAAGGGGAGTCCCCTAAGTGCGTCTACGTCTCCTTTGACTGTTATGTGACCTCCTCTGTGCGCTGTTATTATGTTAAATACAACAAGCAATTAAGTGCCCGATTCTCTCACTTGTCGTTCATTATATCTCTTTCAATATTCCCCCCTGCGTGAAATATTTCACGGCTGCACTTGATCAGGCACGAAATATATATGCAATTATGCTCTAGAGGTGCTAACATTCAGCAATATCTATTATTAATATATGTACCTATCTGTCTATATATGATAGTTGTCTACTCAAGACTATGTCAATTGCAATGTTCTACTTTTACGGGGTCATTTTGTGGCTAATGCACTTTATTGCTTCATTTACGGCTATGTATATTGATCGAAAGGAAGCACACGTGTATATATATGTGCCTTACTCTAGTATGATGCAGGAGTAAAGTTTTATGAACTTAAATTCAATTAAAACTATAACTTTTGTAAAGAAAAACAAAAAGGTATGATTAAAATAAACGAGCAGTTTGCACGTAGTTACAAAATTAAATTTTAATGTTTTAATGATTTAATTATACAGTTGAGTAATTATATAGGAGAGATGATAATATAGGATAGCTCAGACATGGATAAATATGTGCCTATAATGAGAAATATATAATATGGCTATGAAATTCAGAAATATTCAAACAACTGAACTAAAACATAACTGATTATATAATAAATACCAAAAAGTGTAGTATAGTAGTATACAATATTGTATATAGGATAGTATATAGTATAATATACATTAAAGTATATAGTATATTATAAAGTATAAATAAAAATAGCGTAACTAGGGTTCGTATAGCCATCAAAATTCGTTATTCAGTTAGCGCATTAGTCAATCTAATACGACAATTAGTTTGCCATAAATAGTTAGCGTGTCTTCTTAGCTTTCATTCTGGATGTATAGACATTTTGATGTTGTTGTTCTTCTTCATGGTTTGTTGTTAACATACAACAACAAACAATATGCTAGCCATATTCCAAGTTGCGTGTTTTGGCCACTTTTAGCTTTGTTTGCTTCAATAAATTTGCCTAGAAATGTTTGATTTTTGCTATGATTGAGTGTTATAGACCGACAATATCGGTTGAGCACTATAAGGAGTCTTTCTCTACAATGTATTGCGTGTAGAAGAGAAGCTCTTAACAGAAATATTGTATAAACTGTGTATGTCATGGCATGTCAAGCGCATGCTAATTGACAAGCCTCGTAGTAAGTTTGTATGAAACTATCGATTAGTTGGTTGCCTGGTTGCCTTTCCATCATCTTTGGAGTGGGACATTATCGACAACATTGTCCATATTCAGGTCAATCAAGTGTTGCCCCAATGCAGTTTTAATAGTTGATTAATTGCTATGCGAAATATTTCGCATATTCCGAATATCAGTTACTGTGTCAACAGTAGTCCCAAAACCCACAACATGACTTTCATTTGGAATTTAAATTTGAATAGGATTTCAATGTTTGTTTGTGTTGACAGATAGATATTCAATTCCGGGCTCAATGCTATTGTACATGAACGAATCGAAATCGAAAATAAACAAACAACAGTTGAAATAACAATACTCACATAGCGTTATCTATCTTTTAAATCTGTCTGTCAAATGTCCAGAATGATCAGCGAAGCAAGCCGTACAACTGTCCGTCTATCTGTCTGTATTTCTCTCGGTTTCTCTGAGATCATCGTTGAATAATTTATTGATGCTGTTGCCAGCTCTGCCTCATTCTATACGACAGATCCAACTTTAGCGTCGTTTAATTGATGCCTAAAATGTGGTTACAATCGACTACTAAAGGGGGAGGGAGAGAGAGAGAGAGCGAAGTTGTTGGCACCCTGTTGTGTTATTGAAATTTGAACTGCGATTTGTAAAATTAGATGCGAAACAAGTTTATCCAACTGATTTCAAGTGCGAACAATGTTTGCGCACTTTGCTTTACTTTTTCCCATGCCAGATAATCTACAATACTTAACCCATAAAATGTACTGGAACTTTGCTTAGATCTTCAAAGAGGAGACAAAACGCCCACATAAATAGGATGAGGGACTGTCTTGCTGACAGCTGTTGCGCATGTGTGGCATAGAAATCTCATTCTCATCCATAGTTTCTTTTGGGCAACTCATTGAACTATGCAAAATCTACTTCTTCTCCATAAATCAGCAAACCATGATCGTGGGCTGCCTTTTGAAATCTTTTTATGGCAGCCTCTTTCTTTGGGACTTTGAGGTTTCTTATGGGGATACATTCAAAAAAAAATGACCACATCAATTTTTGGTTCTATTCAGTTTCGGCTGAATCATTTATTTGCTCGCTCGCTATCGCTATCTGCTGTAGGTTTAGTGAATGATATTAATAGAAAAGATAAATAAACTTAAACGCCTTTTATTGGAATCCATGTACTTGTGTGTACTATAGCTATAGCAATGACGCAATATGTATATAGCTATAGCTATGTATACATAAGGGGTATATCTATCTGTTTGCATACAATATTTTCAAGTAGCTGCGAAATCGCTGTAGCTGTTGTGCCCAGCGAAGCGTCAAATATTCCATATCTGCTGACAGCAATTTATGCACACACTTTCTTGGGCACTGATCACCTGTCAAGCACCCACTACTCACCTGCAATAGGTGCGAGGAGACTCAGGACACACCTGAGTGAACTCAGCTGCAAAAGAATTTCAATTTTTGTCGGTTAGGAAATAACTTTACAGATATAGTTGAAATTCCATTGTACTATACTTGTTTAAACTTACTCTTATATAAAACATAACCTCACTAATGTATCATCTTGGGAATCAATTAACTGTCATTGTATATTGCCAATAAATATCAGTATCTACCGTAACTGTCTAATTGGGTAAAACATTAATGCAATTGAAGAGAATTGACATTTATTCGCTGCACTCGACTTGAGATATCGCTAGGAAACTATATAATAAATGAGAAAAACTAGTTAGAACTTGTTTGTTGTTGTTGATGTCATTTAGACAACGAAAGTACCTTACGTTATAACGATTATAATTAATTGTACTTTTTGAAATTCTATTAATTACTTCGGCTTCCCATTTAACAAATGAACCGTTGCTGATATATCATTTGCATATTCCTCGCACTCTTCGATTGCGTTATTACATGCTCGGAAAATGCTCTCAGCGCTGCTCTTAGACAAATAAACAAATTTATATATAGTTGAATACGTTGGTATTACGGAAATGCGCAACATACACGTACGCACAACATTTCCGTTGAATAGATCGTCTACGGCATATGGTAAATTTCCTTCCAATATGGAACTTACAACTTGATACCCGCTTGGACCCTCCTCGGGGGGTCGGTAACATTTACAGTATGTTCGACAACGGTTTGTTTATGCAAATCAGAAGCATTTGTTTTTTGGGAGGCTTTTATTTGGGGGAAACCCAAACAATTACATGCACGTAAATAGACTATTTTTACAGCACATTCCTGGTCTCTGTTGCTGCATGCAGTGTCTTTTCTATTTCTGTGCGCAACTAGGTCGACCCAGACAACGAGGAGACACTAAGGCAAACTTTTACTATCTTCCTCATCTCCCTTTGAAACTTTACAAACATGTTTTGCATTGTTATTAAACTTATATATCGCATACATATATACTTTATATCATTTAAAGTTAGTCGAGTGCAATTCACAACTTTTGAAGTACTTTTCACGCTCAATAAAATAGAACGAAATTGTAAAGTAACTTTACATTTCTCTTCCGTTGAACGGGGTCTGTTCATTAATGTGGCAACAAGCGTGGATAATTATTAAGAGCCGCATCATTATAATTATTATCATTAACTTACTGACTGACTGACTGACTGAACTATCCATCGAAACAAAAAAGAACTACAACTTTTATGTTTCTTCCTCTTCTTTTCGTCTGTGAATAATTTATGTTTGTTTGGCCTTTTTCCACACTGCCTGAGGGTTTTTTTTTTTTGTTTTTTTTTTGGTTTTCGCGTCCGTTGAGCATTTCCAGCTGGTTCTTTGTGTGTCTGCCTGCTGATCACCATTATAGAAATTGAAATTTACTAGGTATCCAAAGTCATTCAACCTAAACGATTCATTCGATCGCACGGACTACATGTTTATAGGGCTTGACCTGCTTGGCTCCGTTAATTGTTCTTTAGCTTTTCGTTACGCTTTGTGTGTGGCTTTTACGTACATCGGAATCGAAGCTCTCTAAGCTTTTACTTTTAATTGGAGTCTTGTGAAAGGTAGTCAAAGAGTATTGTATTTTATGCAGTATTTTTCGATAGTTTCTTGAAAAACTTGGCGAACTGCGAGAAAACTTCTTTCAGCTGTCAGTAAAAAGAAAATACTGCACGAATATATTTCAATTCTTGAAAAAAACGTTCGATTTTTGCACAAAATACCAACAGATTCTGTTTGTTTTGAGTGCAATTGTCAAGTTTGACAGTTGAGATATATATTTGTTTCGACCGTGGACTATAGACACGTCCCGGAGCCGTTAGTTGAGCTATTTGCGAGGTTTGACATTGTGTTCCCATTCACTTTGCCTTTATTTATAAACCCAGTGGCATGTAGTATATGTTTACATATAGATTGAGCCTTATCTAATACAATTTTCAAGTGCATTTTATCTCTTATCTCTGCACAATTAGCGAAAGTATTTGCTGATTAGTTATAATGCCTTAATGTATACACATTTTATAAGTGGAAACAAAAGAAAAACGTAGTAAAAAAAAAAAAAAAAACACTTATCAACAATTAACAATTCGCATGTGTCTAAGGCATATAAATTTATTTTTGGACAATACTATAAAAAAAATCTCACGTCATATATGAATTGTGTGTGCATATAAGTAAACAAACCTAATTGATAACTAGTTTTCAAATTTGAAAAAAACTTGAAAATGCCAAAAACAAACAACAAACGTTGCGACTGACTTTAATTTATTCCCGTTGCGTCAATTTTGGAGTCAAAATTCAGGTTTAATACATTTTGAAAAACGAGTAGGAGGCTAAAAAAAAAAAAAACAACTTTAGCAATAAGTTGTCGTTCGGTAGAAAAGTCTCAATATGTTTTCAGTCAAATGTTGATGAAGTACCCGCTTGAGGCTGATATAGCAAGTAATATATCAAAGTAATTATGTTATATAGTTTCTTGTACGACTTCCTTATTGACAGACAACATTAAAATGCATAGAGATCTTATATGTTATATCTTCATGAAATATTTTCCCGGGTTCCACCTAGTTAAGCTCTCTCAAGTTGAGTATTTTATTATCTCAAAATATTTAAAACACATAAACATTTGGTTTATTATAGGGCTTAATATATAAGATACTTACAAGCCATTAGAAAACTTTTAAATTGTCACATGAGAATACATAAATTGTTCGACTTGTTTGATATTTTGCCTTGTGCCAAGTTCATTTTGTTGCTTTATCTTTTAAGAGATATGCATGGTGGATTTCGTTTTAGTCTAAAATACACAAAAAAAGATAAAATATTATGCGATTTTCGTTGGCTTGCAAATTGTGCGACCTTGACTTAATTTTCTATTTAAATAATCTTTTCACAATTCTCCCAAACAAATTACGTCACATGCGAGCATAAGTTGTGGCAAAGAAATTGAATTTCTTAATTAAAATTTCTATATAGAGTCGATTGTAAATTAATGTTTGTACATTTGTAACATTTTGCTAACAATTAGCTTAGTATTTGACATTTTAGTATGTCTAATTTCATGACATTATTTATTTTATGTAATATTATTTCCACGCGTTCCGCAAAGAAATTTTCCATTTTAAAAAATTTGGTATTTATTACGGGAAACCTATTTTCGGTCTATAATATATAGCATCGTTTGGCTAATTGCCAGAACGAAAGAAACCACGCACTGTTCCATCCAAGAATCGTCAGATGATGGCGAAAAGAGGAAGATGTGCTCGGGCAGCTGTTGTTTTATGACTTATGACTGGGCAAGAATCCATTCGACTGACCGAACGAGCCTCATCATCCCCCATCGTCAGCATTGTTGCACTCATTCACAATGAATCACATGCCACATGTCTTTCAATTTGACAATTATTTACAAATTGCATGATTTTTTAACGGATTGTTTATTATTTTAATTTTGTGTGCCGAAATTAAATGGAGGTAATCAAACAAGATCTTTAAAAGTCAAGTAAATATTTATATTCACGCATTGACGTGCAGGTTGAAGGTTGAACAACACTTATTGAAAATATTTTCTGGATGAGTTGAAGATCTTGTTTGCGAAAAGATATGCCAGCAAATACTTTGATATAATCAAGAACAAGAAAGCAGTGATTTAGATAAGTTAAGAACCGTACTCATAAAGATATTCCAACTTGGTACGTACAACATGATGTCATCGTGTTAATTTTGCCAACAGAACTGATAATTCAATTAATGCAAACATAAGCAACATACGTGAACAGAAACAGGTATCCACTTAGGTGGAAATGTATCTTATCGGCTGTCTTTGAAGACGGTATCTTTATTTGCAGTCAGCTGCAGCGTCATTGGCCTGCTTTATCTGCACTTGTCTCACATTCAATTACACGATATTCTATACACAATTTCTTATGTTCTTTCTTTTCGTATCGTCTTTTTCTTTGCAGAGGAGCAAGAACGTGTGCAGAAGAAGACTTTCACTAATTGGATTAATTCATACCTATCGAAGGTGAGTTCCTTGTCGATTCAATGCTATTCTATCTCTCTATCTATCTATCTATCGGATTTCAATCGATTCGCCATTGAAATTTGCATATCAAGACGTGAGAATTGAAGGTAGTGCGGGGCGTGACCATGAAGTGGCTATCGTATCGCGAATATCTTAAACATGCTAAGCCACAGACGAAATGCATGAAATTGTTAATTAGCAAGTTAAATTTTGGGATATGTTAGAGAGATATTGATGATATTCTTTGGAGTTGATGCGAGATTGTCAACTGTAGAGCAATTTGCGGCACACAGACTGACTGACAGTCTTCTAGCCCACTTTCACATTGCCATACCTGGCATATCCTTTCTAATTTAAGCACCTCACAGCGTCAATTTTGCGTGCATCCAACCATTCACTTTGGATAATTGCCAGACAACAGTTGACAGGTGGCAGACAAGTCACTATCGGAGGTGGATCATTATAGAGTAATTTGAGCAAAAAGTGATTAAAAGTGAGCTACAAGTTGATTAATCTCAATGGGGTTTTGACAGTTGAAAAAAGTAGAAACTTAAAGAAGTTTATGGAGTTGAAAGATATCAATACAACAGCAAGTATAACTCTAACTATGCTTTCTATATAGTAACAAACAGTGCTCTACTTGATTGGGAAACCAGTACAAATATTTCTGTATTGTATCATATATTATACTCGTATATATGTATGTATGTTAAAGACTCGACTCGTCTTCAACTTGACCTTGCATAAATTTGCAAAGGAAAGTAAGTCTGAGTTTGACGGCTGCAGGTAGCAATGAATTGCAAGTCAGAGATATAAATCTCTCGCCAAAAGGCACACCCATAAAAGTCAGATATAGCGAGTCATACTCGTTGAGTCCGCCCGCTGCTATTGAGCTGTCAGCCCCGGGGCCAGAGACAATAACCAGATACAGACATGAAGGGAGAGAGAGGAAGAGAGATCCACAGTCTGAAATTCGGCATCCGACAATGCGATAGGCGTGTGATGGAGCATGATAGTTCCATTGTTATTGTTATGTTATTGTTCGCATGAATTAGTTAATAAATTTTAATCAAATTCTGTGCCCAGTGTGCGAGCACATTCGGGTCGCCAAGTTGTATGAATGATGGCACGAATCGAGTAAAGCAACTAGTCTGACTGACGTAACTGGTTCACCTTGAACTAAAATAGTTATAGGCTGTAAAAGTTGAAGCATGCGAAAGTTGTATTTTATTTGGTAGTTTGTCAATGTATCTAGATACAATTTGGCATGGAAATATTGTAGAAAAAAATGCTGAGAGGGAGAAACGTAAAATTGACAGCGCTCTGACAAATGCTCAATAAACAAGTACAAATTAAATAAATTACTTTTGATTTGCACGTTGTGCTGTCTATGCATGTGTGTGTGTGTGTGTGTGTGTGTGTGTGTGTGTGTGTGTGTGTGTGTGTGTGTGTGACTGTATCTGTGTTTAGTACGCTAATGAAGTGTTTGTTGTTGTGCAATTGTGCAGAATGTAACGAATTGCCGTGTCATTATGAACGGTAAATGAGTCATTTGCATATTGCATAACAGGGCGCAAGTTTGAAAATATGGCTTCAATCAACGGATCTCTTATGAACTGCCCACGCCTTAAAAACTGTTTGCCAAGTATCCATGCAGGCATACAGATACATATGCCATATATACGATATATCTATGTATCTGTAGTTGTATTTGTGGAACTCCTTTTATTGCCGCAGTCGACAGGCACGTGAGAGGTTTACGACGCGTCGTGCTCTGCAGTTCGAAGCCAGTCAAACTGGTTTCACACTCTGCCGGCCGGCTAAATTCCTATTCGAATCGAGAAATGCGCCGACTCATGTCTGCAGATTGCAGTTGTATTAAAAGATAACACATTAGACATACAGAGAGAGAGAGATAGAGAGAGAGAATGAGTGCGGGGTACGATCGAGCCTCTTTGAGTGCTCTGAGAAAAAGTGCATTAAATCAACGTTCAAGGTAAAAGTAAGTCAGTGGGCGTATTGTACGGGCCGTTGTATTGCGTGGGTTGTTGCATTGCTCCCGTGGGGCAATCGTACAGCTGCAACTGGGACCACACAAGAAACGAAACTGCTGTCCCAACTGACTATGAACTTGGCTCACACACCCGTCTTTCCCTGTCTATACGTTTTTCTCTTTTTGTTGCCCGTTTCCATGGCCATGGAATGCCACTCGCATTGTCGTATTCCATAGATGTCTCTGTCAACAGTGCGTGCGGCGTGCAATGAGCTCAAGTTATTCTTAGAACCAACACGCAGCAGACAATTGCAAAGAGCTTAAGCAAATGCATACACCTCTCATTGGCATGATGGAATGCAGAGTAACTCAGTCAGATAAAGATAGATAGATACATATATGAATTCTGAATATCCCGAAACAGAACTTGAACTATATTTGGGTTTAGCTGTAAGAAACTTTCAAGAAGTTGCAGCAACTTTAGGGTGTGAAAAAACCGTATATCAAGTTACATTTATAATGCAGTTGCTAAGCTGACAAACTTCATTATAAAGTGGGGAAGGAACAAGCATAGATAGAGACTGGAATACAGTGTACGAGTATACTCTGCTCTGCAGACTTCTCCCTGCTGATTGTAATCCTTAGATAGAGACAGCAAACGCTTAAATGACTTATGTCAGTACGAAACAACATAAAAATTGTAAACATTGCAAGACAAAAAGCTGTTTCAAAAAGTTTGACACAATTGCTAGACAATACTTTTGGTTGATAGAGAGGGAAACGGGGCGTATGCTTACTAAGAAAGAAAACAGGAAACACAGAAATTGATTTCGCATTGTAAGTAGCATAGTTCTCTGAAGTTGCATTAACACAAAAGCCAGAACTTTTGCTGAGACTGAACTTTGCCGTCATTTGCATGTCCGCAACAGTTGAGCAAAGTTTTTACCCCTCTGCCTGCTTGCCTTCTTCCCTCTCAGTGTATTTAGACCAGGCTACCCACAACTGCTGTCTGAGTCGGTTCGCACTGTCTGCAGTCATAGTCTGACTCCACTTTGACTCTATCGCAATTAAGCGATACACTGCGATTTGTTGGTGCCACTTGCGAGGCAAGTAATGACATTAACTTAAATCGTAATCTTTGGCTTAAATGCCTGCGCGTGTCATTCGCCAATTTGTCTATATGTTGTGGAGAATGAGGGGAGGAGAAGAAACAAAACAAATTATCGCCAAACGATTTAAACTATTTTAATTGTTATAATGTAGTATATGGTTGTTTGTTGTAAAACTTCTGCTTCCTTTGAAAATTCACTCAGCACTCTCTCAATAAACTATATCGATTGAGTCGTCTGTGTGTGTTTTGCATATAATGTTCAGTTTTTATACATGCATTATGCACTCACTTAATGGGACCATAAAAATGCCGTTACGAGCTGCTGCAGCAGGCACATCAAAGTCGCTTTTGCTGACTGCTCATTTGGTTTTATTGGCCATTAAATAACTTGGATGGGCCGACCGATATTCGTATATATATCCATGAATATAGTATACTATATATTCACAAAGTGTTAACTTTTTAACAGTTTTCATTGTTGTTCGTTAATCAACTTGCATTACCTTTAAGCGCTCTTTAAGTACGTGAATGAAAACGGTTTTAATTGGGGTATCTTACGAGTAAATATGTATAAGTGTATAAGTGAAACTCTAACTTTAAGCACGATTTGTAAGGTTCAAGGAATTAACTGTTTGACTCAGATTCTTTCTTTTAGAGTAAAGAAAGTTTATGGCAAGTTATCGATAGTTGCTGTCAATATAAAAAGGCATTAAGTATTTTTAACAATAAGTTAAACTGGTCACATTGGAAAACCGACGCCATAATAGGACGCACAAAAAAATTGTGAAATAAGGAGTTAGAACTTTACACTAAAATTAAAAACTGCAATTTAATAGCATTGTGCATTGATGCCATTATTATAACACATAAATATTAATGCATTATACTGCCAAGCTGATGATCTCAATATGGCTTTAAATAAACTTTACAAACTGTTGCTTGAGATCTCTTCTCGTTTTATAGGTTAAGTATAAACAACAGTATAAGGGACTTTATGAAGATACATATGTATGTATATAAAAAATATCATGAGAAATTAACTTGTATATGCATCTGTGATTATAGAGATATGGAATATATTTTCAATAAAATTAAATTAATAACACTCTTCTTCTCTTTTTTTCTCTTTCTCTACAGCGTGTTCCACCGCTTCGCATCGATGATTTAATCAATGATTTACGCGATGGTACTAAACTCATTGCATTGCTCGAAGTACTGTCCGGCGAACGTCTGCCCGTGGAGAAGGGTCGCGTTCTGAGACGTCCACATTTTCTCAGCAATGCCAATACGGCTCTACAATTTCTGGCCAGCAAGCGAATCAAATTGGTCAATATTAATCCCGCAGATCTGGTGGATGGGAGACCACCAGTTGTGTTGGGTCTGATATGGACAATCATATTGTACTTCCAGGTGAGTTGGTATCTAAAAAAAAAAAAAAACATTGCCTATTCCTCACTCATCCTTATGGAGCACCGTCTCCCTCACAAATTGGCACTACCACAAGAACAAACCCGAATTGGACGCTAGCTGAACACAATTTTGGCACCTTGAGTTTAGACCAGCAACCTTTAACTATACCTACTATAAAGCACCAAATAGCTTTCCACAAACTGCCATTTTTATCAGCGTAATTAACCCTCTATCTATATCTTTTCTGTACTTTATTTATACAAAAAAAAAAAAAAACTTAATACGAAAAATTCAAAATAATAACGAAACACAAGCTTCGTAAAAAGAGGCGGAAAAACTTAGTTGTAGTTATAAATTATGCGCCACAGGTAGGTCGAAGTCGATGTAATCAGTTGTTGGTGTTGTATTCGTATTCGTATATCAATCATTTTTCAAATTTTGGTAGTACAAATTCTTCAGTTTAGTAGTAGTTCTAAGCACCCTGATTTTGATTTACCCATCTCATGTCAGTCCCTTGGCCAAGTGAATCATATTTCAAAACTAATGCACCACTATCAATTTCCACAGATCGAGGAGAATAGCCGCAACCTTGAATATTTGGGTCATGGTATTGGCGGTTCGGTTAGCTCACTCGACAGTGTTGGCAACCACAAGGCCGGTGGTGATTTGAGGGCTGAGAAATGGAAGCAAGGTGCCAAGAAAACGCTACTCAACTGGGTGACAAATGCCTTGCCAAAGTAAGTACTAGAACTAATATGTTATGGATTATCGGATCGAATTAATACGATTATTGCTCTTGCAGAGACATTGGTGTGGAGGTTAAAGATTTCGGCGCTAGCTGGAGAGATGGCGTCGCTTTCCTCGCACTTATCGATGCAATTAAAGCGAATCTTGTTAACTTAGCTGAGCTGAAGAAGACCAGCAACCGTCAGCGTTTGGAGACTGCCTTCGATGTGGCCGAAAGCAAGCTCGGAATTGCCAAAATCTTGGACGCTGAGGATGTGGACGTACCCAAACCGGATGAGAAGAGTATAATGACATATGTGGCGCAATTCTTGCACAAGTATCCCGAACCTAAGGTGAGTAAATGACTGCCGACAGTATGGGATTTCCCTCTTAAACATACGTTCTTTTCTTTTCTAGGGTGCATCCCGCGACGAGTCGCATGTGCAACAGGAAGTCGACGAATTGCGTCGTTTCCTGTTGGAGAAGACCACCGAATATGAACCGATGGTCAGGATGAATACGTTCCCACGTGATTTCGGTGAATATCTACTGGCACGTTCTGAAGTGGATGCACATCTGCCTGCCTATAATCGCATCAAGCAGCTCATTGAGAGCCAGAGCGGTTTCCTGCAGGTCTCACGTCAATCGTGGGATGAGATAAACGAACTGTGGCAGCGCCTTCAATACCAGATGATGTACTGGCTCTGGCTATTGGATGCTGAGCTGCCCGGTGAATTCGGCATTGTTGGCAAATGGCTTGCCGAGGCCGAGAAACTGTTAATGGACAACGATATACCCAATGCCATGAACGAGGAGACAGCTGCTGTGATCAGTAGAAAGCTGGAGGAGCACAAGCTGTTCTTCGCAGACCTGCCACGTTATGTGGCAATGTTTGAGAATGCCAAGCGTTCACCCCTGGCCCAACAGCTGCCGCTGGAGCAGCTGCGCAACATGGAGCGTCGCCTGCAAGAGGTTGGACCCAAGGCAGCTGAGCGTAGAATACGCCTCAAGTTCCTGGAGCACAAGTGCTGTCTGATTGCCTTCCTCAATCTTGTGGAGAACAAGATGCGTGGCTGGACTGGCAAATATGGGCAAGAAGAGAAGGTTGCCCAACAATTGGAGCAGTACAAGAACTTTGTGTCACGCAACAAGATCTTCCAGGAGTTCCAGAAGGCTTTCGTCGACATGCAACAGGTGGTCGATGAGTACAAACGTGATGGCAATGTTGCACGCAAAGATATCAATGAAATCGATCGCTTTATGTACGACACCGAGGAACGCTGGAAGCGTGTCTCCATGGAGCTGAAATGCTGCCAGAATTCACTGGAGGAGGTTGTCAATTGCTGGCGCAACTGGAATCAGCTGGCACCCAACTGCGAGGAGTGGCTATCGTTGGCCGAACAGAAACTCAATCAGAGTGAAGACGATCGTCTGGAGTTCTTCCAGGATATCACCGTATGGAAGGATAAATTCGATGCCCTGGGCAATGCTGCCAACTATCTGATTGCCTCCTGCGAGGAACCCATTGCCCAACAACTGCGTCAACGTCATGGTGCACTGGCCGAACGCTTCGAGCGTCTGTTTGCGAACACCAAGCAATATATGCATGCTGGAGACATTATACGCTCTCGTCAGGAGTACAAGTCCGGCATCGAGCGGCTTTCAAAGTGGCTGCGTGGCGCCGAGAGCGTGCTGGATCAGCGTCAGGTACTGGGCAACAGCGAGCAGATACGTCGCTATGGCGAACAACTGCAGCAACTAGCCAGCGAGATCGATGACAACGAGGAGTTGTTCAAGACTATCAGTCGCACCTTCCAGTCACTCATTCAGGACTTGTCTCGCGATGAAGTCGACAAGATGATGAAGTTGCTGAAGCAGGAGAAGGAATCACTGGTGCGCATACGCGCTCAACTTCCCGCCAAGCTGCATCTGTTCCATCAGCTGCAGATCCAACAGGAGTCACTCGAGGCTGGCCAGAAGGAAATCCATCAATGGTTAAGCGATGCCGAGCAACTGCTGGGCACGCACAATCTTTCTGGCGGTCGGGAGGTGCTCAACGAGCAACTGCATAAGCACAAGACATATTTCTCGCGTACCGTCTACTACCGTTCCATGTTGGAGAGCAAGAACAAGGTGTTCCAGAACTTGGTTAAGGCTGTTGCCACCGATGACAAGATCGACACGGCACCTGCTGCCCAACAGATGCAGCAGCTCAACGAACGCTTCAACTATGTCATCCAGAATGCTGGCAAATGGGAGCAACGTTTGAGCGATGCTGCTGGTGGCTGGAGTAACTTCAAGGAGAACGAACGTGTTGTCACCGAATGGTTAACTCAGGCCGAGTCCATGCTCGTGGAGAAGCACATCGAGTCGAAGACAACAATTGAGACACAGAAATACTTCTTCGATCAGGTTAACGATCGCTGGATGAATGATCTGGTGCAGTCAGCTCAACAGTTACTGACCACCTTGCCCGCCCAGGAGCAACCTGCAGTGGTGCAGAGCGTTGAACAGCTGCAATCACGCTGGAAGAATGTGCTCGCCCAGGCACCACAGCATCTGATGAAACTCGAGTTCCGTCTCGACGAGAATGCCTTCTATCAATCACTAAAGGATGTCGAGAAAGAGTTGCAACTGGAGCAGCAAGCGCTGAATCGCAACGAGGATGTTGAATCCATCTTGCAGCGTAATCAGCAATTCTTGTTGCAACAAGATGCAGTGCCTCGCCTGGAGAGATGCCTGCAGAACATGCAACGCCTGGCACAGGCACACAGACAACAGCAACCTGGTGATATTAGCCTGGATCAAGCCTACGATAATGCCAAGGCGCAATGGCAACAGATGTCCAATCGTCTGGCCGATATGCGTCAAACTCTACAGCAGATACCCGCCCAATGGGAGGGCTATCATCAGAAATTCAACGAAATGATCAACTGGATGAACAGTGTCGATCAGAGCCTTAAGAACATTGTCAATGAGGTCAACACCATGGAGGAGTTCGAGAAGGAGAAGGTTGTTTTCCAGGTAAGTCAACGTCGACAACTCTAACCATCTAATCATAATCATACTTATATTCTTTGCTAACATCCATAACGCTTACATCCAGCTGAGGGAATTAGTGGTAATTTTCCTAATTAATACGCATCACTTCCTATGTTGAACTACAATTTCAAATCAAAGCAAAGGAAATATCTTAGCTTCTATATAAATTTTACAATTGATTTGAAATTGGAGTTCTTATGAATCATCTATATATTCTTCATGTAACTTACTTATAATGCATTTTTCTATCCATAGAAAATCTGCCAAGATGCAGATAACAAACGTGAGGACATGAAGTGGCTGGTCAAAACACTGGATTCCCTGCTCAGCTATGCCACCGAAGATGAGGCTAATCTGGAGCAAAAGAAACTGGAAGATCTGATCGCTCGCTATAAGAACCTGATACCCACCATCGAGATTACTATGGTCAAGACGGAGGTGTTCTCCAAGTGTTACACCTATCGTCGTGAGGTGCATGAAGTTGTTTGTCTGCTGACCAAGGTTAAGGATCAGACAGCAAATATACCAGCACCCGATAGCCTGGATCGCGTCAATCGTCTGATTGAGGAGCAGCAATATGCCATCAATCAGCTCGATCATCAGCGGCCTCACATCATGTCCATGCTACAACGTGGACGTGATCTCAGCAAGGATGTGCATGCTCCGGCGTTTGTTAATACCGAAGTCAAGAACCTGGAGACTGGCTGGAATCAGGCTTACACTGAGTCCTCCGATAAACTGCAGGCACTGAAGGGCACTCAAGCTGTATGGAGTGAGTTTGTCGATCAGAAGAACGACATCTTCTCCATGCTGCAGACGGCAGAGACAGAACTGCGTGCTCTGACGCCACTTCAGACCGATCCCAAGAACGTTAGCCAAGATCTGAAATCGAAACGTGATCTGAACGTGCAACTGCAGCAGGCTTCACATCAACTGCTGCCCAAGTTGCATGCGCTGAAGTCAGAGCTGGCACCACTTGCCGCTGCTGACAAGCGTCCCATACTCGAGAAGGAGGTAACCGAAGTGGAGAAGATGTTCTTCAATACTATGGAACATGTTAAGGATCGTGTCGGCTACTTGGAGGACTACAGTGCCAAGTGGAACAACTACAAGACACGTCTAGCCGAACTGCAGGAATGGGCCAATAAGGTGGCGCCCAAGAACATCGAAGCACTGCAGTCGGAGGATCTTACGCCTGAAGAACGTGTCGTCAAGGTGCAATCCTTCAAGCGTGTGCTTGGTGAACGTATGAAGCAATTGGATCTACTGGCCGCTGATGCATCCGAACTGGCACCCAAGGAGGGTAACGTTGCCGAGGCGAAGCGACTGAAGGGTGAAATCTCCAAGTTGCAGGAGGTACTCAGCGCCATCAATCGCAATGTGGATCATCAGTCGCAGGCTGTGCAGGAGGATCTTGTCAACTGGCAGCAATTCCAGGCCGGACTGCAACAGATCAAGCCCGCTGTGGAGCAAAGCGAAGTCAAGGTAAATAATATAGTTCCTAAACCCATCACACTTGAAGAAGCCGTTGCCATGCAACAAAATGCCAAACAATTTGAAACACAATGCCTGGAGCAGTTGGACAAACTCCATGGCATATCAAACATCAGTCATAAAATGTTATGCAAAACCAATGCCCCCGATGAGTTAGATGCCATGCACTCCCGTTGGACGGCAGTCCAAGAAAATGCTAAACAGGCGAGCGGCAAGCTCGAGAAACTTGTCGCCAATTGGAAATCCTTCGATGGCGATACGGCCAAGTTGGAGGATTGGATTAATCAGGGTGAACAGCAGATGGGTAAGCGTCCGACTGTTCTGAATACACCGCACATTGATAAGCTCGAAAAGGAGCTAGTCAAATTGAAGTCGTTCAACAATGAGATATCCCAGCAACAAGCCAAGTTAGTTGCCCTTGGTCAAAATGCCGATCAAATTAGTTTGCATTTGGCACCAGAGGGTGCTGCTGCCGTCAAGGATCGTGTCAATAACATGAAGGGTAAATTGCATAAGCTCTCGGAGATCACTCGTGGTAACATCAACGAGGTGTCTGATGCCATAATATCGCGACAGGATTTCAATGCCAAACTTGTTAACTTCTCCAATTGGATGGAGCAGTTGCGTAACCAGGTCACACAGGTGGAAGAGATCAACCCGGAACGTGTGGAGACCAGTTTGCATGTCATCCACGCTCTGCTGCAGGAGCACGCAGACAAGAAGCCCAGTTTCAATGCCATTTACGATGAGGTAAAGCAGTTGGCTTTGGGTGCAACGCCCGAGGAGTCGAATGCTCTGAATGATGCCTACACTGCGCTGGTGGTTAACTATCAGAACCTCGAATCGAATATGCTGCAAAAGAAGGCCGCTCTGGAGAAATGGACTGAGCTGTTGGGCTGGAAACATGACACTGAATCGCACTTGAACTACTTGAAGCATCAACTGGATAAACCCGAAGGACCTGCTGTCGAGGAGTTGACAAAGGTTGCCGAGGAGATCGATAATCTTGGTCAGGGTCTTCCCTACTGGAAGGGACAAGCCAAGGAGATCGACGAGAATCCAGCCATACAATTACGTGATGCACTCTCTCGTCGTCCTTTGATTGCCACCCAGATTGTCAATGATGTGGAGAACAAGTTGGAGAATCTCAAACTGCGTTCACAGAACCAGCAACAGCAACTCCAACAGATGACCGTGCGCAAGGATAAGTTCCATGCACTGGAGCACAACTTTGGTCAGGCACTGCAGGAGAATCGCGCTAAGCTCGAACAGATTCTGAAACAGCATCCCACACTGAACAACATTGATCAGATTATTGCCGATCTGGTTGCTCTCAACGATGCACTCAAGTATCAGGCAGATCTTAAGAATCGCATACACGACGAGGGATCTCTTCTGATGCGCGAAGATATTGCCAGCATGCCAGCGATACAGGAAAGTCTGCTGGTGCTGGACAAGAACTATGATTCGTTGCAGAACGAAATTGCCGATCGCATACAGAAATACAATCTCATTAGCCAGGCTCTGCGTGAGTACGCCGAGTCTAAGGACAAGTTCTCCAAGGAGCTTAAGAAGGCGGAGGATCTGTTCAATACCATACCACAGCAACCAGGTGATGAGACCGAACTGCATCAGGCTTCGGAGAAGACTCGCAAGACTATGGAACAGTTACGCAAGTCAAAGATGAATCTTGACGAGTTGGAGCGTCGCGGTAACAACGTTTGCAAGTTGTTCAGTGCCATAGGGGAGACTGTACCCCAAGAGGTGCCACAAGAAGTGGCAACTGCTAAGCAGCATTGGCAGGATCTGCACGATAAGACCGCCAAGAATGCGCATGTCTATGAAACGGAAGCAGTTATCTGGTCACAGATTGAGGATGCCAAGAAGGATCTTTTGCCTTGGCTATCGGAAACCAATCAGGGCCTTTGCGATGCCGCCGATAACTCCATCGAGATCGAATTTGGTCCAATGCGCTTGAGCAAATACCGCACAGAGTTGCCCTCGTATGTGGCGCTAAAAGATACCATTGCCGAGAAGACAAACGATCTGGTAAAGACAAATAATGGTGCAGAGATTCCTGCCCTGACTGCCCTCAATAAGCTGCTCGACGAACAGTTCGCTGAGGTCAGCAACAATGCTGATCGATTGAGTGCTGTCACTACATCCTTCAATGATCAGGAACAGGAGCTGCGTAGACGCACAAAGGTCGCTGGCGAGCAGGTTAGCAAGCTACGTGAACAGCTCATCAAATGCGATGACATGTCCGGCGACAACAACAAGATCATGGAGCGACTGTTGCAGTGTCGCGCTCTACGTGGCCAGCTGGAGAACAGTGGCAACGAAATCGAGAATATCAAGCAAAATGTGGATGAACTGCGCAACCTGTATCCCACATTTAATGAGTCCATAATACCCAAGGAGCTGAACAATGTGCAGAAACGTTATGAAGGAGTCGATCTGTATGCCAAGAAGATCGAGAGCTCCCTGCTGCAATTCCTTAAGAAGTTCCATGCCGATAAGGTGGGCATGTTGAAGCGCATCATTGCCACGCAGCGGGAGAAAGTCGCATGGTGTCAGCCGGAATCGACAAGCGATAAATACAACCTGGACGTGAAGAAATCTTCATTGCAGGAGGTTAGCAAGAGCATCGACGACTGCAAGCAGCGACATGCAGAGACCCTGAAGTCATTGGAAATGCTGAAGGCTGTCGAGTCGCCACAGAATCTGGCCGAGCTCACAAACGATGCTCAGCTGCTGGATAAGGAAATGAAGGCGTTGCAAGATAGCTTTGACAGCATTAAGGGTATTCTGGATGAGAATGTTGACTTGTGGTCACAGTACGAGCAATCGAATGAGCAAATTTCGAATTGGTTGCGTGACGTTGAGGGTCGCATCAAGTCGGAGACAAGCAACCAGGTCAATCTGCCAGAGGTGCCACAGAAACTACAGGAGTTGGCTATTCTGCAACAGGATGTGCTGGCACATGAGCCGATTATCAACAGTTTGGAGCAGACATCGCAGCAGCTTATCGCCAAGAATCCTGAGGCGCGTATTGGACAGTTTGTCAGTCATCTGGTACAACGTTATCAGACCGTTGCCAAGAGTCTGGCTGCGCACATCGATAAAATACGCGGCGCACAAGCATCGAATGCTAACTTCGCGAAGGCATCAAAGGACTTCAACGAATGGTTCGGCGATGCCAAGATTGAGTTCCAGGAATTGGCTCGCATGGGCTCCCCTGGCTCATCTTCGGCTACAGCACAGCAATTGCAAACCATTAAGAACTACATTGGCACCTTCGATAATGGACAACTTCTACTGAACAATGCTGTCGACATTGGCGAGGCACTGTACCCAGTTGTCTCGCCCGAAAATCGTGAACGTATTCGTGCCGATCTTCGTCAAATGCGAGAGAAATACGATTACCTACGTGACGAAGCGAATGCTCTGTTGCAACAGGTTGAAGGAGTGCTCATACAGAAGACATCCATCGAGGAGAGTTACACTCAGGTGTCGCACTACCTCAACGAATCCAAGGCTAAGGTCTCCGCCGGCGATGAGCTGTATCCCACGTTGGCTACCAAGAAGGCAGCTCTACAGAACTACAAGACGCAACTGCAGGAGATCACTCTGCACAAAAATGCGCTGAAGCAACTGCACGACAAGGCTGTAACTCTTTGCGATGATGAGTCAGAGCGTAAAACAGATGAGTCCATTCAGGAGTACAACACGCTTTCGAAGCAGATCACCGATCGCATCAACACTGTGGGCAATCATGTAGTCAAACACGAAGCATACGATCAAGTGTTGGAGAAGGCACAGGATTGGTTGAACACCATCAAGTCGGAGGCTATCGATATTCTCAACGAGACAACGTTCGAGAAGGAAGGTGCCGAGGAGAAACTGATTGTGGTGGAGAATCTGCTGCAGCACAAACCAGAGGGTGACTCTATCTTTGATACGTGCCACAAGTTGTTGGAGACTGTGCTCACACAAACCCATCCATCTGGTCATCCAGCACTGTTGAAGGGCTTCGAGGAACCCAAACATGCCTGGGAAGAGTTCATGTCTCTCTGTGAAGATTCGTTGGTGAAACTCAAGCAGCTCTGCTCGAAATGGGATGAATTCGATTCGATCATCGAGGAGCTCGACAACTGGATGAAGAATGTTGAAGCTGTTGTGAAGAATCAGAACCTGAAGAGTACTGCTGAGGCTAAGAATGCGCATCTGAAGCAGTTGCAGGAAAGTGCCAAGGACATTGAGCGCCGTGGTGCTGCAATTAACCAGCTGATGGATCAGGGTCGGGAAATTGAAGGTGAAACCGATCTGAATTTGAAACTGTCCCGCTTGAATACTCGTTACCAGACACTAAAGAATCTCTGCAAGGAATCGATTGCGAAGTATGTCAACTATGTCAAGGATCATGATAGCTTCGATAAGGACTACGAACAGTTCAAGCAAGATCTGCAAGCTTGTGTGAATGAGTTGGCCAAGACGAACGAGATCGTTGGTGATCAGAGCAAATTGCAAGATCAGCAGAATAAACTGCGTGAGATGTCCGACAAGCGCATCACAGACTCGACTGTCTTTGAGAGTCTTATTGATCGTGGCGAGAAGCTCTACGGACACACAAGTCCCGATGGTCGTGAGATCATTCGCCAACAGCTGCGCAATTTGCGCACCATGTGGGATAACTACACAGACGATCTGAACTCAGCTACACATAAGATTGATCAGTGTCTACTGCAGTTCAATGAGTTCAGCATTGCTCAAGATCAGTTGACCAAGTGGCTCAAGGACGTGGATAAGGCCATGCAGAGTCATACCGAGCCGAAGACAACGTTGCAGGAGAAACGTGCCCAGTTGCAGAACCACAAGTTGCTGCACCAGGAGATCACCACGCACAATGTGCTGGTAGACAATGTGTGCGATAAGGCACAGATACTGGTCGATCAGATCAAGGATAACTCACTGAACGTTTATCTGCAATCGATCAAGCAACTCTTCCAGAATATTGTGCAGAAGTCTGATGAAATCTTGCACAATCTCGAGAACTGTGTGCAAAAGCATAACGAACTCAACAACGCACTCAATGGGGCGAAGACCTGGATATCAAATGAGAAGGCGAAGCTGCTGGAATGTGACGATGCTTATGGAGAGAAGGCAGATATTAAGCGTAAGATCGAAACTCTGGGTCAATTGGCGCAGAACAAGCCGCAGGCCATGAGTCTCATCAGCGATATCCGAGCTCAGTTTGATAATGTGAAGCCTGCGACCTCTGAGAAGGGCATTGAGGTGCTTGAGAAGGAGATTGATGAACTAGAGACCACCATGAAGAGTCACTTCGATGATATCGAAGGCATTGAAGGCAAGCAAAAGGATGTGCTTGCCCAGTGGGATAAGTTCGAGAACAATCTCGAGGAACTGACCAAATGGTGTCGCAATGCTGAGGCTGTCTTCCGTGATCAGCAGTTGAAGTCGACTCTGCACGAGAAGGTCGAGCAGATGGACAAGTATAAGATACAGCGTGAACTCATTTTGCAAAAGGAAAAGGAGATCGATGCCTTTGGAGATATGGCACATGCCTTGCTGAACAACAGCGGAGCCGATCGCCTGAAGACACTGACTACGCAAATCACAAATCGTTATCAGCTGCTGCAGGTTCTGAGCAAGGAGGTGGTCAATCGCTGGTCCAATCTGGTCGACGATCATCAGTTCTATCAGGACAAGTACAATGAGGTTGACTTGTGGTTGCAGCCAATTGAAACACAATTGGAGAAGGTGCTGAAGGATGAGCCCACGCAGAGTTCAAATATTCTGCAGGTGCTGCTGTCCGAGAAGGAGCAAGCCGAGAGCTTGTTTGCAGCCCTGAATGCAGCTGGCGAAAAGGCATTGCCAGAAACCTCCACTCAGGGTAGAGAAAAGATACGCAAGGATTTGCGTGATATTCGTGATCGCTGGGACAAGCTGGACGAGGGTATTCGCAACCTAGAGAAACGTCAAGAGGCCCAGACTGTGCAGCTCTCCAGCTACCAGGATATATTGGGTCAGACCGTTAACTGGCTAGACCAGGTCGAGAAATTGATTCACAATGAGAATCCTGCCACCTGGACAAGCGCACAGGAAATCCGTTCCAAGCTCTACAAATACAAGGCAACCAATCAGGACATCAACTCGCACAAACGCATTGTGGAGGCCGTGAACGAGAAGGCAGCAACCCTGCTCGCTAGTGCAGCTCCAGCAAATGCCGATGAGATCTCGAAATCGTTAGCCGAAGTGAACAAGCGATACGAGCAGGTTGGACAGGATTGTGCCAAGCTGGTGGCTGACCTGGATGCTGCATTCGATGTATATCAACAGTTCAGTGAGCACCAGAAGGCACAGCAGGATTACCAGAAGAACCTGTGGGATCGTCTAACCGGCTACTCCGACTACTCGGGCAACAAGGCTGCACTACAGGCACGTCTGCAAAAGATCAATGAAATCCAAGATGCATTGCCCGAGGGTGTAGCTAAGCTAAAGGCTCTAGAGGAGCATATCGAGCAACACGCCAGCAATATTCCAGCTCGCTCCAAGGAAGCAATGACTCGTGACTTGGCCAACTTGCATGCTGATTTCGAGAAGTTCAGCGGTTCCTTGTCCGATGTGAAGAGTGGTCTAGAGAATCGCCTGCAGCAATGGAATGACTACGAAGTCGACTTGGATCGCCTGATCAATTGGCTGGGCGAAGCCGAGAATGCACTGAAGAACTACAACCTGAAGTCCTCGTTCGAAGAGAAGGAAGATCAGTTGAATCGCTTCCAGTCTCTAACACAATCTCTGCGTCAGAACGAGGCAGACTTTGAGAAAATGAAAGATGATACTTCAGAGTTGGTGCAGAGTTCGGGAGAAACAAGGATTGCTGTCAATGTCCAGCAGGTGTCCTCGCGTTTCCAGTCCATTCAGGCTACAGCCAAGGAAATCCTGAAGAAGTGCGAGCAAGCAGTACAGGATCATGGTCACTTTAACGAAAAGTATAAGCAATGCGCCGATTGGTTGGCAAATGCACAGGCTAAATATGACGATTGCAGCGATCTATCAACGGTTGCATCACGTGATGATCTGCTAAAGAAACAGATGGTTATCCAGGAACTGCTGGCACAACAACCCACAGCAACACAGTTATTAAACAGCACCGTAGAGCTGGGTGAGAAGTGCTACAGCTCGACAGCCACCGAAGGACGCGAAGCTATTCGCAGTCAACTGGAGGATTTGACATTCGATCAGCTGTTCGATAACATTGCAAGCACAGCCCGGAAGATTCAGGATAAGATCTCCAAGTGGTCTGGATTCGATGATACTGCAGACAATCTCAAGACATGGTTGGATGCCGTCGAGCAGGAATTGCCTGCTGAAATTGAATTGAAGACCACGTTGGATGAGAAGCGCAATAGATTGCAAGCCTATCGCGATGTACTCAACGATATCAACAATCATCAGGTTGAAGTTGGAAATCTGCAAGAGATCGCTGCTAATTTGCCTGAAAAAACAGAGCATGTGGATCAGATTCTAAAGGATATCACCGATCGTTTTGGCAAGCTGCAAAAGCGTGCTCAGAACTATGTAGAGCGCTACGAGGGCATTGTGAGTGCCCATCAGCAGTACTCGAAGGCGGTCATGGATGCTCAGGAGTTCATTGATGCCACAACGAATACAGTGCATTACTGGGGTGATCTTGATTTGGAACAGACCTCATTGCACACGAACTTGGATCGTTTGAAGAATTTGAAGGCAAGTCTCGCAGATGAGTTCCCTCGCGTGGATCAAGTGCGTGCGCTGGGTGAGAAGGTTATACCCGGTACCGTTGATGTGGGACAAGTGAACATAAAGTCTCAGATTGATACTACGCAACAGGAATGGGAAGGTCTTTTGGCGGCAATCAGTTCAACCATTGAGGCCATTGAGGCACGCCTGCAGCAATGGTCCGAGTATGAGCAGCTGCGCGATCAGTGTCTGGCTTGGATTCGCGATACGGACAACGATCTGCATGCCATCGATCTGAAGGAGGATCTGCCAAAGAAGCGTGCACAGCTGGACGCTCTTAAGGCGCTGCAGGGCGATGTGCGTGCCAAGGAATTGGAAGTGGATAATGTTACCGAAAAGGCACAGACCCTCCTGAAGGGATCCACATCGACCAGAGCATCTGGACCCGAATTGGTCACGAAATACCAACAGATCTTCCATAAGGTCAAGGATCTAAACAATCGCTGGCAACAATATGTCACCTCACACGAGGACTTCGATAACTCCATCTCAGAGTGTGCATCGTGGATTAACAATATTAAGGAGAAGCTAGACTACTGCTCCGACATGTCCTCGATGAGTCAAAAGGAACTGGACAAAAAACTGGCAACCATTCAGGATGTTATTCTTCTCAAGGATGAAGGTTCCGCTCGTGTGCTTAAGATCTTGGAGCAGGCTCAGCATGTGCTAGCCAATACTGCACCTGGTGGCCACGAAGCCATCAACAAGGAACTCTCCGAACTGCAAGATCTTTGGTCTGGTATTGCACTGCGCATCATGGATGTGAAGTCCAACTTGGATGATTCAATTACCCAATGGTCTGGCTTCTTGGATCAGGTGCAGAACGTCCGTAAGTTCAACGAAAGATTGGAGACTCTACTCAAGGAATTGGGTGAACATCAAACCACCATGACAGAGAAGCGTGCACAGCTCGATCGCGTTAAGTCCACCGAAGAGAAGGTGCGTGTGGAGAAGATTGATGTGGATTCGCTGAAGGTACAAGCCAAGGAAATGATTGCCAGTGGCCAACAGAGTCAGGCTGCATTCCAGGCACAAAAAGTGCTAGACACCTTCGACGAATTGTTTGGAAAGACACAGAAACTGTTGTCCGACCGTCAGGATCAGTACAGAGATCATCGTCTCTTCAAGGAGGCCTATGATGATCTCGTCAGCTGGATAAGCCGTGCTCGTGAGAAGTTCCCAGCACTGAAACAGAGTAGCCTCAGCGATAAGCTGGCCATCGAAAATGCTGTACAGGCCACCGAAGCTCTGCTGAATAAGCAAGCACAGGGTGAACTCCTTGTGGAGCATTTGGTGCACACCGGTGAAGTTGTTCTGGCAAGTACGTCGACGCAAGGCCAAGAGATCATACGCAATGATATACGCGCACTACGTGATAGCTTCGAAAGTTTGTTCCGCGAGATCAATCAGCAGAAAGAGAACTTGGAAGTTACCATGGTGCAATGGCGCGCATATAAAGAGGAGTATGAACGTCTCATGGAATGGCTGCAGCAGATCGATATACTTGTTAAGAATCATAAACTTAACCTATGCCCAAATCTGCCCGACAAGGAGAAGCAGGTGGCCGATATGCGTGATGTGATGGGACGCCTGGTAAAGGGCAAGGATGATATTGACAAGTTTAATGCCTCAGCGGCTGGACTACTCAAGTCGCATCTGGATAGCTATGTAAACAATCAGCTCAGACATCTGGGCTCCATGTATCAAGTCCAGGTGAACTTGGCCAAGGACGTGCTGAAGAAGGTCGAAACGAATCGCGATCAGCATCGTGAATACGATGCCAACATGAAGTCGGCCAAGGAATGGATTGCCAATGCCAAGCAGACTATTCAATCTGCCGGCGAAGGAGCTGGCTCCAAGGAAGCTCTACAGCGTCGCCTCGAACAAATCCAGGACTTGATCCGCAATCGCGAACTGGGACAAAATCTGGTTCACACCGCCATCAACAATGGCGAAAAGATCATTCGTAACACGCGTTCCGATGGACGTGATGCTATCAATAATGAAATGAAGGAATTGCAGACCGACTGGGATCGTCTTGTGAAGAAAATGTCCACTGCCAAGGTGCAGCTGGAGACGAATCTGCTGCAATGGGCCGACTATAGCTCCAGCTACTCGCAGTTGCAGCAATGGATCACCGACAGGGAAGCCAAGTTGCAACAAGCTTGTGAGCAGAAGATTATCAAATCACAACGTGGTCAACCTGGTCTTAGCAGTGGCCTAAGCGAACGCAAGGCTAATCTACGCCAGACTAACAACATTGTACAGGACATTGTCTCGTTTGAGCCCATGATACAGTCAGTGACCTCGAAGGCCTCTGACCTGCAACAGGGTGCACCAGCTACTGAAATATCTGACAAGTACGAGAATCTCACCAAGCAAGCCAAGGATCTGTATGCCAAACAGAAGAATACGATCGATAGTTATCAGGCATTGATCGATGCAGGCAACGAATTTGCCACTTGGTTGCGCAACGCTAAGGAGCGGTTGAGCAAGTGCTCTGAACCAACTGGTGATAAGCAGGCACTGGCCGAGAAGACACATCAGTTGAAGATTCTGCAAGGTGAAGTACCTGAGGGAGCAACCAAACTACAAAGTGCCTTGGCACAGGGTGAGATCGCCTGCCGTACGGCTGAGCCCGAGGATTGTGCGATAATCGAAGAGGAGGTTGCACTGCTCCAGGAGGAATTCGATGCTTATGTTGAGGCACTCAACAAGGCAAAGGATTACCTGGAAGTAGGCATTGTTAAGTGGTCTGACTACCAGGATCAGTACACCGAAGCGCTGGAGTGGTTGACCAAAACCGAAGCTCTGGTGCAATCCTACAACAAATTGCAGGATAGTCTTACACAAAAGAAGGTCGTGCTGGAGCAATTCCAGGGACATCTGCAAACCCTCTTCGACTGGCAGAAAACACTGGATCATCTCAACATGAAGGCCCAAGTGCTTTTGGAGACATGCTCCGATACGCGCATCAGCAATGCAATCATGCAACTGACCACGAAATATAACGCACTGTTGACCCTCGCCAAGGAGGTAATGCGTCGTCTGGAACTGCACTACCAGGAGCACCAGCAGCATCATACACTGTACGAGGAGTGCCAATCGTGGATTGAGAACACGCGTGAGAAGCTTGCGGATTGCGAACAGATTCCTGGCACCTTGAACGAAGTGCAAATCAAGCTAAACACAGTCAAGAACTTGCGTCAAGGCTTCGAAACAGGTCAGAACAAACTGCGCTATTTGCTCGAGCTCAAGGAGAAGGTAATCATGAATACCGAACAGAATGGTGCTGCCAAGATCCAAGAGGATACCGAAGCACTGAAACAGGACTTCGATAAACTGTTGATCGATCTGAACGATGTGCGTCAGAAGTTGGCAAATCGCCTGGCACAGCTCGAGGAGATCTTCAAGCTCTATAAGATTCTGCTTGAATGGCTGGAGGATATTGAGCCCAGTGTTAAGGCCAGCGATGAGTACCTTAATGACTTGAGTGAGAAACGTGCAGCACTGGAGAAATTCCGTGTTACCCAACGTGACATCAATGGACACAACGACATTGTGGAGAAGATCAATGTGCGCTTACGTGAAGACAACAGTCTCGATAAGAACGATTTCCAGCCAGGTCTGAGCAAGTTCGAGGATCTGCAGGCGCAGGTGAATAAGATCATTGAGTCGTTGGAGAATCAAGTGAACAATCACGAGAAGTACAAGCAAGCCTACAACGAATTGCAAGATTGGCTGCGTCGTACCCGCATTGAGGTAGAACAATGTGCCGATTGTCATGGCGAAAAGGATCAGGTGGAAGATCGTCTGAATCGTCTTGGCGATATACAGGCCACCTCACTGGAGGGTAAATCACTGCTAGATGCTTGCGAAGAGCTTAGCCAGGCAGTGATTGCAACCAGTGGAAGTGAGGGACAAGACAATGTCGCTCAAGAGATCAAGCACCTGAACGCCGAATGGGAAGCACTGCAGGCGCTGTCACGCGATGCACGCAGCGGTCTAGAGACCTGCCTTGCCGCCTGGCAGACTTTCCTACAGAAATTCAACAAGATCCATTTGTGGATCGATACCATGAGCAAGCGCGTTGCCAAATCTCAGGAAGCCGAGAACAAAGCACCCGAAGATTTGGTCAATGCCAAGGTAAGCCATACACGTCAAGTCTCCTCTCTCACAAAAAAACCGCACTCTATCTCACGCAATGCTAACCAAAATAGTAATACAACTAAAAAACCGCTAAAACAGAGTGCACTCACGTAGTACCAACTACCAAATTACTAATCAGACTTGCTAACTTTTCAGCTAATCACCCAATCACAATTGCAGCTAATCATTTTACACAGACTAATGCCTAATATGCTTTATGTAACATTATACTTGCACCTTATCGAACCATTAATTAACTCCTAACTCTCTCTTTCCCTAGAAACTGTTGGATGAGGTGCTGGCTGAGAAGGAGAATGTCGAGGACCTTAACGACAACTGTGAACTGTTGATGGAGCAAAGCGCCTGCACTCGCATTCGTGATCAAACCATTGAGACTCAAGCCAATTACACTAAGCTATTGACAGCTGCTCAGGGTCTGGTGGCCAAGATCGAAAAGAATCTGTCCGACCACACCGAGTTCCTTAACTACAAGAAGGAAATGGACGCCTGGATTGAAAAGGCACAGCAAGTGCTCAACGATTGCAGTGTCGATGGAGATGCCGCCGTCATTGCGCAGAAATTGGAGACTGTCAATGTAATTAATATATAATTATAACTATAACTAACCATTTACCCCTTTCAATAATCATATTCCTCTTTAGTCTCTTGCCTCCCACCTGCCCGAGGGTCAACACTTGCTGGCCATGGTGCAGGATGCCTACTCGAAGGCCTCGAACATTACACCCGAGGATAAGCAGGAGAAACTGCGTGAACTGATGACCAAAGTTCGTGAGGATTGGGATGCCTTAGGTCTGGCTGTCAAGCAGAAGTTGAGCGACCTGAAGCAGGCCCAGAATCGTTGGAACGACTTTGCTGCCAACAAAGAGCGCCTGGACAAATGGCTCATTGCCACAGAGAAGACCATGAAGACAGCACCTGAAACCAAGGGTGAACTGAGCGAAATGAAGACACTGTTGGAGCGTTACAAGACGCTGGCCAATGAGATCAAGCAGAAGGGTAGCGATCTGGATCAACTGTTGTCAGAGGCACGCGATTTGGGTACCGAAGTGGATGCCGTCAATCGGTTGCAATCACGTTGTGACAAACTGAAGAACGATTGCGCTGCTTACATTAAGGATCTGGAGCAGGAGATGCTCGACTACAATGCCTACCATCAGAGTCTACAGGATGTGGAGAAATGGTTGCTACAGATCTCCTTCCAGTTGATGGCGCACAACTCGCTCTTCATCTCGAATCGTGAACAGACACAGGAGCAAATCAAACAACACGAGGCACTGTTAACCGAAATCCAGAAATATCAGACCAACTTGGATGATCTGAATGCCAAGGGACAAGCCCAAATCAAGCGTTACGAACCCACAACTCGTGAGATTCGTCCCACTGTAGAGTCCCAGCTGAAGAACATACAGGACAGTTACAACTCCCTACTCCAGACATCGGTTCAGATCAAGAACCGTCTGCTTGAATCGCTAGCCAAGTTCCAGGAATATGAAGATACTCTGGAGAACATTATGCACAACCTGGAGGCTTACGAGCCAATCATCCAGACGGAACTTGATGCTCCGGCTACCAGTTTGGAACTGGCTCAGAATCAGTTGAAGTGCGCTCAGGACATGCAGCACAAGCTGAACAATGAGAAATCAAGACTCGCAGCCGCTGTTCAGGCATGTGAGGCAGCCACCGCATCGATAAGTCGTCCCAGCTCTCCACTGGAGACAGCAATGCATGCCATACCCGAACGTGAACTTATGGTGCGCGCCAAGCTTGAAGATCTGCTGGATCAGGTGGGTTATAATTGTAGTTGATATATAAATAACATATGTAGGTTCGTTGTAGAGCTTGTCGTTGATTGCTGTAAAAAACCCAAAGTAGGACTCCTCCGATTTCCTTTAATGAATAAAGTAGATCGGTGGAGACCTTTTTTACAATTTAATAATTCCTTTATATTAGTTAGTTCAACCCCAGACTTTTTATTTGCTAACCAAACGAGTTTCTTATGATTTTTTTCAATTTAATTTTACTTTTATTTCTAACCCCGATTACACCAAACCTACCCAACACCGCTCTAACCTTTGTTGACTTGCCGCACCGTAATTGTTGTTGTTGTACTACCGCACTACCATGCCACGCCTACTTTTACCCACCGCCTGCCAATCTGCTATGCTTGAATGAATGAATGAACAATAAAAGCCGCCGTCAAAGACTCGCCGTAGCTCAACGGACAATGTCGACGATGTCGACGACGATCTAAACGTTGAGCTGGCCGAGGTACACGAGGCATTGTCGGATCCGATTGCTCACGAGCGTATTAGCAACTATCGTCGCATAGTACGCTTGAATAGTGCCCACGTGAGCAAGCTGAATACACTTCTCACTAAGGTAAGCGTCAGAGGAGCTCTATTTCCCACTGGAGGCGGCTTGACTCTCTAATATGAAACTAATTTCGAAAATTTGATACTAATCCTAACTGAATGAGTAACTTGAGACGGTAAATTGATTGGGTCTTTTTCGTTCTTAGGTGCAATCCCACTTGGGTGGTTTGACTGCATCCGTTAGTGAATTGGAGCAACAGCAGAAACAGCGCGCCGAGTTGCAGGATTGGGTTAAGAAGCAGCAGAGTTCCGTCTCGGATTGGCTTATGCGACCATGCAAGCTGCGTTCCGAGGCTGCTCAGCAGGAACTGGTGGCAATGAACGATCTGCTAAACTCCATTGGAGACAAGCGATCGCAGCTGATGCTTGAGATGACCGGTTCATGTGAGTATTGAATCGCCTAGATTCCGAATTGATCTAACAATCCATTTCCTATTTTTCCCGTCTCTACAGTGGGTGATGAGGACACTGATTTGGATGATAACATTGACAAACTGGAATCTGAGCTGATGGATGCCATTGCCAAGAAGCAGGCGGGACAGAATGTTATCGATGGCTATCGCCAGGGTATGCAGGATGTGCAGAACTGGTTCGATACGCTAATTAAGCGCATGGATGTGTTGGATCGTGGCTCGGGATTGAATTGCGCCCAGAAGATGGCGGCCATCAATGAGATCAAGAACGAATATGAGCTGCAGGGTCATCCCAAGATACAAGAGCTCAAGGGCAAGGCTGCGCAGGTGGCTGAAGTTATAAGCAACCTTGATGGTCAGCAGGTTGAGGAGCAAATGAAATCGCTGGATCGCCGTTTCGCCGATCTTGGCAAACGCATTGATCGCAAGGCACAGCTGTTGGATGTTACCAACAAGGGAGTCGATGGTGCCAAGGGTGAAATCGATCAATTGCAGCAATGGGTGAAGCAGCAAATCGATGAGTTGCAAGCACCTGCTGCACTTGGCTTCTCACCCAAAGACGCCGAGGCGCGTCAACAAAAGATCAAGAGCCTGATGAAGGATGCCGAGGCCAAGCAGTCGTTGGCCGATGTGCTTGAGAAGCGTATTGCCAACATGCAGCCCGAACTCGAGTCCGCTGAATATGCCCAACTGGAGTCGGCATTGCGTAATCTCAATAGCGAGAATCGTAATTTGTCTGGCGTCCTAAAAGCCGAACTGGATCGTGCCCTGGAGGCAAGCAAGGCACGCAAAGCACTGGAGAATGATCTGGACAAGGCACGTCAATGGTTGAAGACGAAAATCTCTGAGGTACGCAAGTTGCCAGTATACCATCCGTTGACCTCTGCAGAGATCGAAAAGAAGATCCAGGAGAATAAGAAATACGATGACGATGCTAAGCAGTTCAACGACAGCGTTCTCAGTGATGTGCAGCGTCAAGCTGCGAACATCATGAAGGATTGTGGTGATGCCGATAAGGCTGCATTGCAGAAGATATTGGATGAAATCGCAGCCGACTATCAGACTCTGAAGGATGAGAGCGGCAAGCGTGGCAAGTCATTGGACGATCTTCTCCAGGGACGCAAGGCTTTCGAGGATTCGATGAAGAAAATGGGCGATTGGTTGAATGAAATGGAAACTGCTACCGAGGGTGAACTACGCACCACCAGTCTGCCTGTGTTGGAGGAGCAGTTGGCGCACTACAAGAAGCTTCTGCAGAATGCCGACAACATGGGTGGCCTAATCAACGATGTCTCGGAGCAGGGTAAGAGCATTCTGCCCACGCTGAGCAATGCAGACAAGCTGAAGCTCAACGATGACATCAAGAACATGAAGGATCGCTATGGACGTATCAAGCAGACAATCGATGATCGTGTGAATACACTGGGTGATCACATCAAGAAGTACAAGGATGCCAAGAACAGATTGGCCGATTGCAGTCAGTTCCTGGGCACAATTCAGCAGCGTTTGCGTGAATTGAATCGTCCCATTGGCTCAAGGATCGAGGATGTACAAGATCTGCTCGGTGCCTATGAGGGCATCTTGAAGGAGCTGAAGGACAGCAAGAACAAAATGGGTGACATGCAGATGGATGATCTGCCAGAGTTGCAGAGCATCTTGGCACAACAGGATGACATGATCAAGTTGATTGAGGATCAGTTGGCGCATCTGCGTCAGCTGTTGTTGCTGCGTGAACAGTTCATTGCACTGATCAACGAGATTATCGCCTTCATCATGAAGTATACCGATGTCATTATCGATATTGAGAATTCGCCCGATAGTCTCGAAGACAAGATCAACAAATACGACAATGTTATTGTGAAGATTCAAGAGTGCGAAGGTCTGTTGGCTTCGGCCAACGATAAGGGCCAAAAGATTGCCTCCGAGGGTAATGCCGCGGACAAGAATAGCATCACAGAGCAACTGCAATCGCTGAAGAATCAGCTGCAGAATCTCCGCAAGGCTGTTGAATCGCAGCGTCAGAAGCATCAACTGCAACTGGAATCGCACAAGAAGATGGCGGCTGAACTGAGTGACATCCTGGACTGGTTGCACGATAACGAAGCAGCCGCCAAGTCGCGTCCCCTGCTGGATCGTGATCCTGAGTCTGTGGAACGTGAACTGCAGAAGCATCACACACTGAGCCAGGATATCGACTCTTATCTGCAGAAGTTCAACAAGATCAACGACAGTGTCAAGACAGAATTGGGCATGCCCAGTTCGTTGCTTGAGATGCTCTCGGAAGGTCGCTCCCTTGTCGCCTCACTGCCTCACGAGCTGGAGGAGCGCGAGAAATATTTGAAGAATAATCGCGACTCTCGTCTGGAGTACATGCAGCTTGTGGCCAAGTTCAATGATTGGGTGCACGAGGCTGAGCTGCGTTTGCAGAACAGTCAACATGGCATCGACTACGAGCATCTGGTGCATGATCTGGACGAGCACAAGATCTTCTTTGGCAATGAGGCACCCATACGTAATCTGGTGCACAAACAAATCCAGGAGGCATCCGATAAGATTTGGCCCTCACTCAACAACTACGAACAGTCTGAGCTGTCCTCGGAAGTCTCTCAGTTCCAAACTAAACTGGCAAACACGTTGGCCAATGCCAAGACCCAACAGAGCGAACTGGAGAAGGAGGCCGAACGTTGGCGTGAATACCAACAATCCATCGATCGCGTCAAGGCCACCATCGAGCGTACCAAATTTAGCGATGAGCCTGTCCAGAATTTGGCCGGAGTTCACTTTAATATTCAAAAGTTGTCGCACGCCATCGGAAATGTACAGGTGAGTGAAGCTTTCAAGAAGAAATTTAACGATTTTTCACTCTCTATATCACACACATATCATGAGTCCGAACTAAACTGACCTGTTTAAATATTTAACTAGAAACTTTTTCGATAAATATTTAAAAATGAAACTTGAATATGCAAACCATTTTATGATATCATAAGGAACTATAAAATATTCATAGGAAGTGAAAAGTTTGTTTTCGATTTTCGTGGCTTGGATTAGAGGTCTGCACGAGTTCACTCACACTAGCAATTGAGTGAGCTCGAATGGAATTGAATTGAATGCGAAGTACGCAATGAAATGAAGTTCAATTGTAATATGATACATTGTAGTAAACTACACTGAGTTCTAGTTAAGCAAAGAAATTTATGTATAGTTCTCAGATGAATCCAATTAAAAAGTTCAGGAAAAAGGTTGCAAATACTGGATATTTATAGAGTAATTTGCTTAGTTCGGAATATACGAGTATTTTTATATGGTATCACAGTGAACTATACTAAGGAACGAAAGATAAAAATGGTCATTTGACTGACCGTGTAAAATAGATCAAAAACTGCAGTTTTATAAAGTGCATCAAAGAGAAAGGTTTGGTTTGGTTTATCATGTGATTGCAAAGTGAAATATACTGATCAACCGATCGTTAGGTCTGGTTTAAATAAATTGATCTTAAGGTTTTCCAAATATAATTAAAATAGTTTAAAGAACGTAGAATGCTCTTTCATAGTTAGTTAACCTCGGCAACTACTTTTAGGATTTTCAGACTACATTATAATGTGTATATGCAAATCTTCATATGATACATGCATATGTATGTTCTTGTTATGTATGTGAACATGTTGTGTGTCTGCCTGGAAGACCTGTTTCGTTTTGGAGTGTGACACAGCGCGAGACTTTCGAAAAGTCGTCGCCACTCGAGAAACTGCACAGCACAGCAAAAAAGAGCAACAACAAAAAAATGTATCTGCAACATTTGTGTGCGAATTAATCTGCAGACTGCCGGCTGCATTGGCCTACCCGAGTGCCCCGAGTGCAGTTTGCCGGCCGGCAAATGCAAAGCGAGAGTTGTCTCTTAAACAGACACGCTCTTCCTCTCACACACACTCTCTCTCTCTCTCTCTTTGGTTGTTGCACTCTCTTGCCGAGTACTTTGCATAGTTGTTTACGTTCATGCATCGCCTGTCAATGTGTTAGCGGTGTCTCTGTCTATTTTTACCTTGAAAACTCATTAAACTATTAATCTGACCGCCCTTTCCCCCTGCCTGCCCCCTTGGCACGACGCGGCTTATCAAACATTGCCCAATGCTCTCAGACAGAGCACGCATATTTTGAATTTATTGCTCAGTGCCAGCTGTTTTTGTTGTTTTCGTACGTTGTCATTGAGGCTGAGCCCATGACATCATCAGCAGCGGCAGCTAAAACCTGTTTTCAACTAAGGGGATGCTTGAATTAAGCAATACTCTTCGCATATTCAGCACAATTTTAAGCATTTCTCATAGATAATTAAAGAATTAAATATTTATTTTAAATACAGTTTAAATAATATAATTGATTCCCATTGGGCAGCAAATCAATTGCCACAGTGCCATCCCTTTAGGCATCCCAAGCACGTTTTTGTTGTTGTTGTTCGAACACATGTTTAACAGCTTTGAGAGAGAGCTTTAGGTGAGTGAGAGAGAGAGAGCGCAATCCCAAGAGTAGACAGCTGTTTGTTGTTGCTGTTGGCAGCGCATGCCGGCTTACATACGCTCACAGACAATGACGACGGTGGCGTATGTGTGATGTTGTCTATGTATTGGTGGGCAGTGTGACGTCTATGAGCAACTTATTGGTGGAAGTGTGCCTCTCTACTACACTGCCCACGCCTACGCCCACCCACCACAGCACAGCACACCTCACCTCACTCCACCACACACACTCCCACTTCACTGCTGCCATGTGGACCGACAAGAAGAAACGTGTTCGTTGGAGCGACATTTTTTTCGCCATTCCGGTTGCCAACTCCCCTCTCTCTCTCTCTTTCTGTTGCGCTCTTTTGTGCTCACTAGCGCTCTCTTGCTGCTGTTTGCGCTCTCAGTGTCTCTCTCTCTCTCGTTTTGGTTCTAACTCGTGCTTGGGCATTGTGCCGTGTGTTGTGTGTAGTTATTTTTTGTGAAATTCACTTCTAGTTGAGACGTTTATCTGTGCGGTTGCCCGTTTCTGCGTTACATGCGGCTTTTTTTTATACATATTGTGACGAAGCACAAGGCAAAGCAAACCAAAAAGCAAGGCGAAACGAAGCGAAGAGAAGAGAGGAAGAAACTAGTGTTATTTTTTTTCAGTGTTTCAATTTGAATTACCCGTTTCGGTTCGCACATGTGCTTGAATTAAAAGCAGAAGAAGAAGCTGAATCGCAGACAGCAAACGCAAGAACAAATTTAAAGCTAACGTCATCTTCAACAAAAGAAATACGTATACGCATACACACATACACATACAGAGAAGAGCAAGAAGAGCAGGAAATCTATTAAATACACACACACACACACACATAAGAAAAGAATATATATACATATATAAAAAATACTTTTAAGTGCTACAATTAGCAAGTGTACACAACGCGCGTGTGTGAGTGAGTTCTACGTGCGACCCTCGCGTGTGTGAGACCTTTCTAGGTAAGCCACAGACCCCGAACCTCCCCCTTGGCATGCATACATATGTCAAAGTTGACCGAGTTTGGAACTAAGAAGGCGCTGCCAAAACAAATTTCAAGCAAACCAAACCAAACAAATCTCTAGGGAGTGTTCAATGCAAATTCTATATATATATATATATATATATATCCCACATATACATACATAGTCTTTTATACCTATACAATCGTACATACTATACATCTAACATCTGTGTGCACAACGTTTTAAGCTGCAACCGTGGGCAGCTCCAAAATTTTTCTATATACAAAATCGGTTTTTCTTACCCATTAACCTCGTTCAATTCACCCTCACCCCCATCCACACCCACACCCACACTCACACACTTTCTTAATCACATCTCTGACTGACTGAAATCTTATCTGTCTCTCTCTGTTTCCGTTGTTCCTGTTGCTGCTGCTGCTGTTGTTGTTGCTGCAGAGCCAGAACAGCGATCTTGGACTAGTGAATCAGCAAGCACAATCGCTCATCCGTCAAGCGGACGCACGCAATCGTCAGCTAATCGAACAGGATAACGCCGGATTGAATCGTGAGTGGCAGGATCTGGTGCGCAGTTTGGAACAGCGACGTGAACATCTGCAACAGTTGGCCGAACATTGGGATAGCTTTGAGAACAGCTTACACGGCTGGGAGAAGGCATTAGGTCGCTTGGAGGATAAGTTCCGCAATGTCGACCCGACTGTAAGGTCGCGACGTCACTTGGAAGATACAAAGAATGCCATTCAGGTGAGTAGAGAGGGCGGTACACAAACATATATAACGAGGGCTACCACAGCAGTTGTGCTAACCAGAGTGAGTCCCAATGAGCTCATGGGGCTGAGGGCTTAATTGATTTATTATTGTACTAGACATATAGATACACACGCAGATACACAGACAGATAAACATTCTGTATACGAAAATTCATTCATACAGTGGGCCGAACCCCCCTAACTGTGCAGCAATTGTTTTAACCGATATGTACTATATAGTTATCTATATATGTGTGCGGGTCCGTCCGTCAGTCTGTCTGTATACGGCGAAACACAACGCCGCCGTCAAGTTCATGGTCACGCCGCGTTGACAGAGAGAGCGAGTGAGAAAGAACGGGAGCTTCCGCTCTCTTAGTCAGCAGGCTTGCGCTCTAGAGAACAAGCTCTCTCTCTCTCTCTCATTCTCTCATTCTCTCTCTCACCCTTTCCGCGGGGAGCTTTAGCAGCTGTCCAAACTATTTTGTTAATTATGTTTCTTGTGTAGAATGTAAAAACAAAAGTCAACACGAAAAATCTTAACTTTCAGTTTCTTTGGACTATATATAGACACGATTTAGGGGGATGGGCCGGAGAGAGGAACTTTAATTATAGCTTTAAGCTGCGTATTATTTACATGCAAATTGAGTTTCCATTGCTTAACCAACTGAAAGACCCGATTAGGTCGGCGTCTTGACGGGTTCGTTGTTGTCACGTTGTTGTTGTTGTTTTTCTTTTATCAACAATACCTGACTTGATTTGCTGTTGTTATTGGCGCTAACATGACCTCATAGCGATAATTACTGTGATTGTGAGTGAGAAATAAATGAACTTATCAACAAAGCTAAAAATAGCTATAAATAGTTACACGTTTTACTAAAATCTAAAGGCGCTAAAGTCTTAAACATATAAATGAATAATACCTCCAGGGATATTGTTATTAAAATGTATTTGTGTTTGGAATTTAACAAGGCGAAAAATGCCGTAACTAATAATAATTGTTAACGGAATTTCAGAATTCTCAATCAATTTAAATGAGAGACAATATCAGCCTACCATATTGAGCCTATATTGAGCCTAGGCTGCTATATATTATATTATATATGCATGATGTTGTCATGCAAGCACCATAAACAGTTCGAGAATATATCCCCAGCTCCATCGTCAGGCGCTTCTACATAATATAAAAGTTGTTGTCTTTTATTTATGTGAATGAATTTAAAGTTTTTTTTTTATTGTTTTTAGTTTCTTTTATTCGAGATCGTGTTTTGCTTACCGCAAATATTTCACGTTGTCTCTCTATCCTTCTCTGTCTCTCTCTCTGTTAGCTTCTCTTTTTAACTCCATTCGCAGTCAACGTTTTTTTTTTGTTACTTTTGGTGCTGACCTTCGTGTTCACTTCGTTGAGAGACCCCAAAAATAACAAAACTGGAATCGAATTAAAACCGATCGATCGTCAAGGCGATCGCGATTGTTTTGCTTACACTACTTGGCAATACTAATATAAAATATATTTCATTTTATTTCTTTAAAACAGGAATTGCGTGAAGAATCAAATGAACTTAAATCATCACATAAAGAAATCGAGGCGCTCTCAAAATCCATCCTCACATTCCTTGGGGAAGTACACAAACCCTCGGCGGAGGCCATACAGGCCAAAGTGGATAAGTTAGTTGAACAGCAATTAAAGTGAGTACAATCCAAAACAACCCTTTACCACCCCCATTCCTCTACAACTTTCCACTATTGCGAAACTCAACAAGTGCGCTGGTCACCCTAATTGGGTTCGAGACCCACTATACAGTGTGTTTAATTGTGCGTGACGTTTAGTCAATTTATCGCTCAATGTTTTGCCGGAAATCGAATTCGTCGCAAGTTCTTTAAAATTGATTTGCGTTTAATGGAAATTTATTTATGTCGCTAAATTAACCAGTTACCGGTTGATGCTATAAATCAGTAACGGGTTCTCTCTATTGCGAAGTTCTTGCAATGAAGAATTGTTGTATAAAGCGACTGCTCTGTGACATCAGAGACGGAGACAACTTTATTTCTGACAACTCTCGTTCGCTTGAGCAACTCGAAAGGCCCTCGAAATTCTATGCCAACACTCGCTGACGTCATTGGCAACGGTTACGCTCGGTTTGCGGCTTACATAAGCCACAGCCAAGACAGACTTCTGTGTAAAGGGGCCTCAAGTACTACAAGCAGCATTAAAGTCGAGTTCCGAGAATGGTAAACCATTAAATTTGATAGACAGAGAAGCAGGTACTGCTCATTGCACAGCTGTGAGTTGGTTCTATATACATATACATACACATTGTAATACCTATAGAGGCTAGCTACTTACCTATATAGGCCATATCAACAACTGATACCACAGCGAGCATGCCCGGTAAACTGTGCCAAACTGTGTTGTCCTTATCAGTCGGGGACCGCCTTAGAGACATTTTACTTACGATAATAGACAAAACGTAGCGGCAATAAATTTCTTATAGTGTACATACAAACATATCATATATGTACATGCACGTATATATATAATATATTGATAACATTCTAGTCTATTTTTGCTTGTTTTTTGCGGAAATTCTTTTCACTGGCGCTAGTAGAATAAATAAAAAACAAACAAGCCAAAACGTTTGCCAATTTTGCCAATTAGATTGTCTTCTTATGAGCCATGTACACCAGTGGTAGAAATATTAGGTACACACTGTTTATGGGCTTAGTATCTCGTAAGAACTTCATAATAATTAGCAGTAGTAGTGGCAACATTTTAAAGAATATAAATAATATTCAATAAAAACAGTTTTCAATTCACCTTTTAATGAGATTATCGATTTAAGCATTAAAACATGATAAATTTACTTATTGTTCTGCCCACTAGTGTATTTAATGTATATAGAACATGCATGTTGAGCAACATGTTGCTGGCAACATTTCTGTTAACAGCGCATTAACAGCGTGACTCGCGTGTGTCTGCGATCACGTAAACAATTTCGGCAGAGAGAGCAAGGCGAAGGGGAAACGAAAAAAAACCAAGAAACAAAAGGAAAACATGCCACAGCGTGGCCTTTCTTAATGCAGCACTGACACAATTTTCACCCAAGAGAGAAAGACACATGTGTGTATTTTCAGCAACGTCAATTTTTATTTTATTTTTATACACAAATTCGTTTCTTCTGTTTCATCCGGCTATTTGTCTGACAGCCGCCTCAATCTCGCGCCTTGTTTATGAGAAACGAGAGCAGCAGCTGCGGTATCTGATTTTCTTTTATTTTCCCCATTTTCAAATGTCAGGAAACAATCTTTATGACGTTTTCAGATCGAATATAACATGCAGAATAATTAGCATAGATCATTTCTATTGGTTCATGAAATATTATTATGGCTAAAGTCATGATATCTTGGGATTTAAGTTATGATTCTTCTAGATCGCTTACATACCTTTGGCTCTCGAAAGGGCTCGACCTCTCTGTATATGTATGCCTAACCGTTGACAGCTGTATTTGTTATTGTGGTAGAGTTTATTATGCGACCCCTACTCCTATGAACCCCTCTAAACAGGTGTAACTCGTTTTAATGAACACTTGCTTCGTTTGTTTAATGTGCTCCCTCATTTACTTTAATGACTTTTCTTTCACTTAAAACAGCTGTCAAAAATATGTATTCCAAACGTAATTTTTGTATTCCATTAAGTGAGGCTGTACAGTCTTGTAAGATCTCTAACCAATTTACATGCTGACCAAATCTTTTCGCTTCGTTCTTGCTATGCATGAATCGACTGTGTATGCCATCATCAAAGCAAAAATGATCTAATACTCGAATGCTTTGTCATCGACAATTATACACCCCGAAAACTATAATGTGTGTATATTTATATATTTCGAACTGCGACGCAAAATTCCAATGCATTTCGACTTGTGAGGTTTACTTTTTTCTGTGAACATGCAAAAATCTAATCATCATTTGCTTCTGAGCTCTGAAATCAGAATATTCCTTCTAGATATTGCGTAAGCTTTGAGTATTTCAAGAGTATTTTCGTGTCTTTGCTTGCGATATAGATAAATATTAACTTCATTAGCGCAATTTCGCCATTCAAATTATTATATTTATTTTGCAATAAGGCGAAAGCGAAAACAGTGCGAAACTTGATAGTCCGACGTGCTCGACTGTTAAATACTCTGCATTGGAGAAATATAATTTCTTTTATGCATTGTGTAGGGTCTTTTTAGTTAATTGTCATTATAATCTATATATAATAAGTTGCAGAAATATTCTTTATTCGATTACTCATTCGAATTCAGCCTAAATTCGATTTATATACGTTGTTAGGAAAGTAAAATATACTTGAATCTAAAGAATCTTCTAATTTAAAGCAATTTCGGTGCGTTAATGAGTAACATTATATATAAAAATGTATTGTTCTTTTATGTAATGTACTATATGCAGAAAGTACAGATATAATGAAACTGTTAACATTAGATGAATACCCGTTCATTCATTCACTTACCGTGGGTATAGTATAATAAAAAGTAAATAAAATAAAACGGCAGGTAAACTGCGTTCAGAAAATCGCATTGCTGACTTCATCGGCTTCATTGTGCAAACAGATGCGATCAGAAACAAAATGAGATACAGTAAGAAATCCCCCCTTTATACAATACAATGCAGGGCATAACGATAAGCTGCCGAAACATAATGTAGGAATTTCGACAAAAATATAAATAAAACGGCGCCTTTAATTGCCTCGGAGGAACAACAAGTAAACAAAATAAAACGGGAAATACGTAGAGAAATACGTATGTATACGTATAAAACTGTCAGGGCATCATCTGCATTGACAAATTGTCAGTATGCATAAAAAACAGAGAGAGAGTGACAGAGAGAACGAAACGAATAACAATAACAATGAAGCGCAAAACGTTGCCCAAATGAGGTAATCGCGTAATTATAAATTTATTTTGCCTTGGCTCACACTGTTAACCGGCTAACAGAGCGCTGTTAACAGCGTGTTGCCGCGTTGTTTCATTGCCAAAGGGTACGCAAAGTCGTGCGCCGCTCTCTCTGTCTCTCTCTCTGTCATACACAGCCGGCTAACTGGGTTGCCGTCTTATCTATACCGGCAAAATGATTTGTTTCTTTTTGCTTATCGTTTGCCACTTGCAACAACAACAGCAACATAATAATTTGCAAAAATGTTGCATTTGCGCTTATTTTGTGGGATTACTGCAACATTGTTTCGGCATTTTCGAGTTAAGCAAACCTCTTTGCCTCGTTTTCAATGCCGCCTGCCTTTCTCTTTCACTCACGCGCTCTCTCGCACTAGTCTTTTTTTGTGCGTGTTCCTCTGTCCTCTTTGCATATGAGTACGTGTGTGTGCGTGTTCCTCTCTTCTCTCTGAAAATGTGTGTGGTGCTCCTCTCTTCTGGTAGCAGTTTTCGTTCTTTTATTTCCGTCTCGCATTGCCGCTGTTAACGATCGCTGGCACGAACGAACAGTGAAGGCGACAGCGACGTCGATTGCGACTGCGACTGCGACGTTGGCAGCACTAGCTTTTTGGCAATTTTTTGCGCTGAGAATATTTTAGTTTTCACTTAGAGTTAGTTGCAAGCGGACGTGTTTTTTTAACTGGATGGCTGGAAACCAAATACGACTAAGAAGCGAACGCACACGCCCGAGCATAGGAATACGCATACATATAGAGAGACGCATATTTTTAAATCAAATAAAATTTAACTTAATTAAGAAGCAGTAGAAATAGAAGCAGCAAAACCAAACACACACACGCGACGAGAGAAGAAAAGAAGCTGAAGCGGATGCCAAAGAGAAACGCTAGAAAAGTATAAAAAAAAGAAAAGAACTACGAATAACTGTTCTATCGTTAGAGCAAACTTAATGATTTTATTATTTTTTTTATATTTTTTTGTTATTTTTTTTATGTTGCACTTGAAAACGTAACGCCGTTTTGTGGATTACCAGGCGTATACGCAACACGTTAACAGCAGCTGAATTTCGCAAGAAATTCTTAGGCAGCAGCTGAGAGTTAACAAGGCAGTTAAAAAGTAAAGCACACGTCACGCCTCCCCGTATCGAAGGCGGGAGGTGCGACTGTTGTCGCTAACAAGAACAAGAAGCAGCAGTAGCAGCAGCAGCAAATAACAAGAGAAAGAAGGCGATAGAAGAAGCGAATGCTAATTGCTAACACGCACTCTCTAAAAACGTCGTCAAAAGCAAAAGGTGAATGTTTGTAAGACACTTGACTCAGCTCAGCTCGACACAGCGCGGCGCGACACGATTCAACACGTTTGGACTTGACTAAAGACTCTTTAAGAAATGATTAAGTCATCGCTAGGGACAGAAAAACAGAGAGAGAGAGAGAGAGAAAGAGATGGGCATATAAAATGCAAAAATCAGCCTCAATCTTTGGGGTGGAGAGTCCGGTCTGCAGTGCGAGGTCGTCAGGTGTTGTTGCTTTTGCTGTCGATGACGTCGGAAAACATAAAAAAAAAAAAAACAATAACAAAGCGGCAAAAGAAACCCGAAATGTGCCGCTTATCGATAGACTGATTACAATAATTGATCAAACTGGCAACTGTCAGCTGGTTGTTATAGCACTTACACGCACACAAACACACATACACGTATATGTAGATACTCATGTGTGTCTACTACTTTCGCTTTTCTTTGCGCATCGCGCGCTCGCATTTCTCGCATACTTTGGCCATTTAAATCTTGAGTTATGCACTAAATTTAATACGACTAATTTGTTCACACACACACACACACTCACAAGAAAATGCCACTGAAAATAGCAAAAAAAAGCATTAGCAAAACAAACGAAACGAACGCCAAAGCCAAAGCAAAATATGCGTGCCTTAATTTCTTTGCCTTTCTAAAGATTTTCCTTGCTTTCGAACCGGCAAACTCGCAAGCTTTCACGTGGTATCTGTGCGTCGTGCCTTAGCGGCACTTATGGCTTTCTTGTTTCACAATTAAAATGGCCGAAAAACATTTACGAAAATGTGTTTCGGCCGTTTTTCAAATTGGCCACAAGCCAAATGCGAGTTGACTTGGCCTCATCACGGCACGTTGCTCTTCCGTTTTAATGTTATAAAGGGCAGACGATGATGGTGACGACGGCGTCCTTCATCGCTGTTCCCCTGTAGTCACGACTTGAAACACTTGTTGGCATCAATTGCTCTAACTATTATTATTTTGTAGTGCCATTTCACGCCCACATGGCGTATGAGTTATATGCGTCACGGCCTGGAATTAATAAGGCAATTTTTCTGGTCTAGCAGTGTGGCAAATGGAAAATGGCAAATGCCTTCTCTCCCTCTCTCTCTCTCTCTCTCTTTCTCTCTCACACACTCTCTGATTCACATTCATTAGCATTTGCAGCACGCTGCCGGCGGTGACGTCAGCTGCAGTTTTTCTCACACTTTTCTCGGACTGAGAAAAATAAATAAACATAAAAAAAGAATTCGAAAATTTTAAATATAAATGCGAAGCATTAAAAATAAACGCACAGGCGGCGCTGTGTGTGAGTTAAGCAGGCCAAACATTAATATTAATACTGCGCGATAATAATATATAATAATAATACTAAAAGAAGACGAAGAAGAAGCAAAAGAAGCGAGCAGACGAGGCAGACAAAGCGAAACGAAATTTCGAACAGTTTTCGTACTCGCGCGAGAGTTTTCTCTCTCTCCTCTCTCTCCCTTACTCTCTCTCTCATTCAGTTCAAGGTGTATTCGAATTCGATATCGAAAAAATAATATTCTTGGGGGCCTGCTGGCGCAAAATATTCAACATGGCATCTCATTTAGAGATCTCTCTTGTAGCGCAAAGGCAGCACACGCAGCATTTTCACGGAAATCTTCGCAAGGCCAAGCAACCCTGAAAATCTTGACCAGTGGAAAATACATATATATGGGATTTTTCGAATATTGAAGAAGAAACTTCAGAACGGTTTTTTTTTTCTTTGTATAATATATCGCATATATTATACATATAAAGGATATACATATATCATCATCGTATTCTATAGAGACATTGCAGCACGCGCTGCTGTGTTCTATTCTAGAGCAAAAGACGACCGCGTGGTCTCGCACACACATACAAACACACTGTTAACCCCCTCTATAGGCATATACTATCTAGTATACCATTGTCTACGTCATACTTACGCCCCGGGCAACAATTTTCTTTTGTTCTTCTTTTTCATTTCTCTTATTTGTAGATTGAACGACACTTTACGCGATAAGGACCAACAGGTTAGCAAGGATCTCGAAGAGATTGAACAAGTTTTCCGCCGCATCTCACAGCTGCAGGATAAATTGAACGCATTGCACGATCAATTGCAATCGGTGCACGTTTACGACGAACATATTGCCCAAACCGAACAAGTTCTCATCCAATTGAACGGACAAGTGAAGCAGGCAGCCGAGGAGAGTCGTGCTCTGGTAGCACAGACACAATCACTGTACCAGGCTAAACAGAATCTGTTGCCCAGTGATATTGCACAAGAGTTTACCGCACTCGAGCTACTAGCGGAACGTGTTCAGGTGGCCATGGAGACCAAAGAGAAGGATTTCAAGCGCGCCAAAACGGTGCGCACCGAATATATTGCCGGAGTGGATGAGATCCAACGCTGGCTGTTGCAGGCTGAGGTGCAGGTGCAGGAACGCACACTGGAACCGACACAGATGAAAGAATTGCTGCAACGTATTAACCATGAAATCGGAGCCATTTACGAACGCTTTACACTGGTCAAGACCAATGGGCAACTGATCATTGAGAATTGTCGCAACAGTGAGGAGAAGACACTGGTGCAGACAACGATCGATCAATTGGCTGCTCAATTGGCTCAAGTACGTGGCTGGTTGGATGAAAAGAAACAGGCAGTCGGTGATAGTTTGGACGCATGGACACGCTTCATGAATCTGTACCAGATTGTGATGTCGTGGGTTGCCGATAAACGTGCCTTCATCGATCAGACCATTGAGCTGCGTACTCTGCCCGAGGCACGTAACAAACTTGGTGATTATGCGGCGGCTGTGAAGAGTATTAAACCGATTGTGAAGCATTTGAGCGAAATGGACAAAGAACTGGAACACATTGGTCAAGTGACGACTGTGGGCGATCTCAAGGATAAACTGCAGGAGGCCGAAGATGCGAAGATTGCCGTGGAAGCGGTGCTGCTGGAGAGGGTAAAGTGATCATCATTCTTCAAGTGAATCACATTAATCATATATCTTCTCTCTCTCTTTTCTCTCTTTCCTCTTTCTCTTTTGTAGAATTCGCTGTTGCAAGAGGCTTGTGAAGAATGGGATCAATGTGAACGCAAAATCAAGGACATTCGCGTATGGCACGAAAAGACCAAACAGACCCTGGAATCCTCACCACAGCAGAAGAAGCCGCTGCGCGATCAGTTGGGCTACTGCGAAAAGACACTGGCCGACATTAATGTGCAAAAGACCAAACTGAGATTGTCTATCGAGAAACTGGAGGTAAGTGGAGGACAAGCAGCTAATTTGGAAACACTTTTCCATACTGATCATTGCTTGCAGGTACATTTCCGCAACGGCATGGGTGGTGATCCACGCCTGAGCGAGAATGTTGACGATCTGGTGCGTTTGCTTGACGGTCTCGGCGAGGTGGTTAAAACCAAATCGCAGAGCCTCGAGCAGACATTAGCCCAGATCGATATATATCAACAACAAATGCAAACGCTGCGACAGCGTATTATACAAGAGGAACAGCAGCTGCGTCTAGTCATGGCGCCGACGTACTTGCCTCACGATCGTGAGCGCGCATTAGCCGAGCAACAGGTACGTAAAGCTGCCCGAACAGTTTCAAATAATTCTGAAACTGAGTCGAGTTTATGTAGAGCAACCCAGTTAGCAGTTGATACCTACCTCAAGCTAGCAGTTTCAATCAGGTCTTAAGTATATCCCAGTTTAGGAGACCCCACACTCTCTCTTGATCTATCTATCTATATATCTCTCTCTCTCTCTCTGTCTCTTAATATATGCATATGTCTATATAAAGTAGCTCGTAAATAACAGCAACTTTAGGCTAAGCGAGATCATCGAACGATCGATGGTCCCCGTCTCCTGAGATAGCATCCCCTTTCGAACCATATATCATACTATATCATGCTATATACTAGAACTGAACGATTCTTTTGCTATGCCAACAGTTGACAGAACAACTTGTTTGATGGCCCCCAAAAAAAGTTATTAACCAACCTCAAGTAACCAAATACTATATCAAGTCCACAAGAAATCAGTTTAATTAATACCTTAAACCATAATATATATATATATATAATATCATATTATATTGTGCGGATAGGTCCGAAATGAAAAGCGAAACAAAAGTTGCACGGTGGCTGCGTATTTAATTTATTTTACATATTTTTCGTTTTGTACACTCTTAAGTTATTTTCTTTCTCTTTTTTCATTTTCTTATTGTTTTCAAGTGCGCATTTATTAAAATTTTAGTGTATTTTTTGGTTTTTATTCTTCTATGCGGCATTTTATTTCTTTTTCGTTTTTCCTTGATTTGCTCAGCGAAAAATTACGTTTTTATTATTTTCGAATTCGATTTATGCCATCTACATTTCATAAACATCAAGCAAACATTCATATCCACATTTTCAGACATTCATACATTCATATACTCATCTATCCATATACGAACCGCTTTCATATTTGTGCTTTCTTTCATTTCCCCTTTCGTTTTGCGATTCGCTTGTATCGTGCCACACACCAACCGTGCAGCTCTCTCTCTCTCTTTCTCTCATCCTTCAACCCGACGTGTAGCGTGTAGTCTGTATGTACTCATGCCCCGTCGTCATACTTCATACATTATACATATACATTATGCTCGACCCATCATTGTTTTGTCTGCCATATCGAACATTTGTTGTGTCTGTAAAAACAAAAACCGGTTCATTGTCACGTGCCGTGAGACCATGAAAATATGCAAGAGAATTTCAGAATAACATAAGTTCATTCTTGTTGCCGGGGGTAGCCCACCAACGATAATCATCATAAATTCCTTTTCCAGTCCGATTATTCAACAACCTATTTATAGGCAAACAGCGCGATTCAGCAACGCCTTCAGCGACCATTTCACACGCGAGCAAATACGATTTTAGACAATACATATCGTATATACATCCAATATACATATATAAGTAGGGCGCGATCTTCATAGAATTCTATTATAGTTTAGCTAGAATTAAACAAAATTCGTTTTAAGTTTACATTGCGAATTGCAGTGTCGGCGGTAAGTGGCAAAAAAGCATTAACATGTTACGAATTTTAACCACAATTTCTATATAATTTGTTAGTATGAGAAATATATATTTTGGGTTTATCCTTTATCGAAAGTAGCTACAATTTTGGGGCAACTCTGTCTCTGTATCTCTGTCTCTCTCTCTCTCTTGCTATAAGAACTTATTTTTCTTGCCGAATCATAAGCTCACACGTACAGCAGCTGATTACATATGTATTCGAAAGTACAGTCAAGTACAGTCAACAAATCACTTCACTTCACCTCTGTTCACCCCACTTCACCTCACTTCACCACACTTCACCCCACATCTCACATTTTTTTGGCACCATTACAATACATTATGCTTTCGCTTAGACATTCATTCTATTTATGATTTCCTAATTTCTTACTTAGTTAGCTTTATGGCCGGGCAGACATTCTCTCTCTACCTCTCTCGATTTACCTATCTCTATCTTTATCTTACTCTCAACCGTAATAGCGCTCTCTCAGTTATCTTTTAGTTACAAGTAATGGTTACGGTTTTCATTTGACTTATATATTTTATTTTTGACATTTTTTGTATTTCTTTTTATCTTTTCTTGAATACAAAAAAAAAAAAACAAATCTGGTGTCGTTGCGCTATAAAAAACATACAAATTTTCACACAACATTCTAAACTACTGTTTTAATACCTCTAAATATATATTATAATATATCTAACTGGGTTAATTGGGCTTTGCTCGCTTGCGCCTCTTGTGCTACTTGCTAAACTACTAAACCAAATATGTGACTAACCCATCCAAACATGAATCTACAATGCTGCTTCTACTATTATTCAAATATCCTCAATGTTACCTTGCTACAATACACTTACACACGCCCTCCGCCCCCCCACACTCACACACACACACACACACACACTCGATCATACACATGGGTATTGCGTACTTCTCAAACAACAACAAAAACAAAATAAACCTGGTATATGGTTGCTTTCCCAAATGGCATATTATGCTCGCTGCCAAATAAATATTATCGTAAACGATTTTGTATCTCTTCTCTATATGCTCACGCCAAACATTCTCTCTCTCTCTCTATCTCTCTCGCTGTCTGAAACAATTGCACCAAAACGCATAAACGATCTCTATATATACTACACCCAACTCGATCTATCACGATCTATATCAAATAGGCATGTCGTGAACGTGTCAAAAATTTGCATTCGAAAATAACCGCACGTAATGAGCGCATCAAATTGTTAATACATCGCGGCACGCCGGACGATGCTAGGCTAGAGATTTAGAGATGCCGCTAAGGCTATGGCAAACAGTACTTATAAGAAAGTAGGGGATATCCCACGCCCCATCCACACACAAACACACACAACTAGGAATAGATCGCCAAAGATAATGAAAACCAAACCAAAGCCAAGCTAAAGCAGCCACCGCAGTGTCCTCTGGTGCTTGGCGGCAGTTCAGCCCGTGCCCACAGTCTCCCAATGTGGACATCGGGTACACCGCCATAGCTTCCAGAGGGGCATACTTATTTAATTTACTACTTATTATATTTATCATATACACATGACCCATGCTTAAGAAAAAACAAAAAAAAAAAATTAAGAAAGATTAACTATTAAATTATATTTTTAAAATGAAACCCAAAGAGTATTATTATTATTATTTTTTTAATTAGGCAACAGATTGCCCCCCTTCAGTCAGAGTCATTCGTTAGGTAGAGTTATGTTAGGGCCTTTGAAACTTTCAAAACCGAATGAAAGCTAACCTTTTTTGGCAAATCTTCCCCCCTATCTCTCTCTCTCTCTCGATCGATCACTCCAACAATTACTGAACGCGCAGGCAATGCGACAATCAATCGATGGCATGCAGCAAACCTACGACGCAACCGCCGCCCAATCCTATGCTCTGGATCCACATTCAGTGGTAACCACTTCATCGACTGTCTCGTTGCTTATGAAGCCAACGGCAGTAGGTCTAACCTATGCTGAAGTGTTATCAGGACATGCGAGTCCGGTAAGCGGTAATGAAACGGCGACGGTATCAAGACAAGAAAAACGCCACGAACGAAACCCAGACACGACAACAGCAACGACAACAACAACAACTACGACAAGGCAACAACAACAACAACCACACGAAACAACCAACCAAGAAACAATTACAACTGTTACGACAACCACACTGACAACAACAACACGCACGCACCAGGAAGATACACCACAACAAACTCTGGAGACATCTCAACCCACTCAGGTGGTTTATGAAGTCCGAGAACAACATGTTACACCACCAACAACAGTGAGCAGCAACAGCTCCCTGGTCTATGAACGCACAATCGAACAACCGCGAATTGAAACCATCGTTACCACCAGCAGAAGCAGCAGCAGTACAGCGCAACAACAACAAGTTTCTAGCACAAACGATCAGATCAGTCAATTTATCGAGCATGAACAAAATCAAAATCGGTTTAATCAATTGGGTAAGAAACTTCAGGCACCGCGGCCCGAACGTCGTGGACGTTCGCCGCGACGTAGGCGAGAGCCACACGCAGCAACAGGTTTTCAGGTCGAAAGCACTCAACTGGAGCACAATACTCAGCAATATCAGCAACCACAACATCAGCAACATCTTTTCATACCACAAGAGGATCGCGCACGTTCACGCAGCCCCATGTGGGTGCCCGGTTCGACATCCTATGCGGAGGTACTTCGTGGCCAGGAATTGGAACGATTGAGGGTCGAAGAATTGGCCAGGCAAGCAGCCCAGCAACCACGTGTGGATCTTACCATCCAAGATGTGGTTGATGCAGCAGCAGCGGCATCGGCAACCAACATTTATGTACCTCAATCTGAGCCCGAGCAGCATCCACAATTGGTGGAGCAGTTCGTGGTCAGCGAGACGCCTACCACTACGGAACTTAGCTATATTCAGCAGCAACCACAGGTAGATCAAAAGCAACAACTTCTCAGCTACGAAGCACCGATGAGCGCCGAGGAGATTACGGCCACCTACTTGCAACCGGATCCTCAGCTGTATAAGACCATGTATGAGAATGTGGCCGACAGCGGACAGTGGGCTTATGTAACCGAGACGAGTTCCGATCCGCAACAGCAACAGGTGCTGACGCAGAACTACTATGACCAAATGATGCAGATGCAGTATCCCATACAGTATCAGCCTGTGGCAGTGCCACCTACAGCGACGCAGTATCAACTGTTGACCGGATATTATCAACCAGTTCCACCAGCAGAAACCTTCCCAACGGCTTATACCACGGAGCCGACGTCACAGATCTACTACACACAACAGACACCGGAATTCACTCAAGAGTATCAACAGGCACAACAGCTGCCGGAAGTGAACCCTGAAGTGTCCGCATACCAGCCAGATAATGTTGATCAGGCCTATCTCTTGGAACCCTATCGTACGGAGGTTAATCTCACGGAGAGCTCGACAACCGGCAACAGTTTACTCGATCGTGTGGTAACCACACTGGCATCTATGGTGCAACAGAGTGCCGAACCGCTGACCACAAGCACGCAGCAAATCCAACCAACTGTGGTCTCGCAACATGTGGAATTGGAGCAAGAGCAAGTGCCACCACAGCAGATATACATTGAGGAACATGTGCAAATGTTGCGCCCAGTGGAACCGCAAGATTTTGAAATCAATGAACCACGCCCGGACATTACCTTTGGTCAGTTCGAAGTCGATGCCATTGAGACCATACCCATTGATATACCTCAAGCTCAACCACAACCACTACCCCAACAGCAACCTCAACCCCAACCGCAACAACCGGCGAACGTAACCACAACTAGCTATGTAGAGGAAACGATAATCTCGCAACAAGTACAGCCAACTGTGATAGCACAAAAGACTCAGGAAGTCATTGCAACTCCCGATACTGTCGTTGTCCGTCCCCAAGTGCAACAGCCCACGCAGAATGTCTATCAGCAAGCAGCAACAAGTCAAGATTCAAGTACTGGCAGCACCTACGCCGAAGTGCTCTTTGGTCAACAACATAGAGCACATCCAGTTTTCCAGCCATCCAGTCAACAACTGATTCCAGTACGTGTCGCGGAACCAGTGCCGCAACCCCGCAATGCTGAACAACATACATCCACTAGACATACTACAACAACCACTACAACAAGCACTACGACAACAAAGAGTCAACACGGTCGAAGACCGGAGAAGAGCGATGATAATAACGAAGCGAAGATTGCGCGACCAAAACGACAGAGGCATGAACCACAGCCAGAACCATTGCCAATCAAGGTGGTTAGTCGAAAGGATTCCCGGTCAACCAGAAAGAACAAGTCACCCGATACAAATGGAGCATCACATACGCATCCGGAGAAAACAACCATTGTCGAAGAGGTTTCAGTTAAAGTCAACTTGCCGGAAGAGCCAACAAAGCACCCGGAACCAAAACCAAGGAAATCCAAGAAGAACAAGAAGACTACTGAACCAGCAGTCACATCAGAAACAACAATTAAAACCGAAAAGATTGTTGAACCAGTAACTGTAATAGCTGCACCTGCGGAAGAGAAGAAACATAAGTCAACAAATGTTCTGGAAACAACGACAATCACAAAGACAATTGTAAAGCCCGCTCAAGAAATCACAATTGTGAAGGAAGCTATCCCAGCATCTGAACCAACTGTGATCGTTGTACCCACTGAGCCCGTGCCCACAAAGAAGGATAGAAAGAAGAACACTAATGCTGTGGATATTGTGACGAAGAAAACGGTTGAAGACATCAAACCAGTGGAAGTGGCTCCAATTGTACAGCCAACTGTGGAGGTTGCACCCGTACCTTCCAAGAAGGACAAAAAGAAGTCAAAGACCGTGGTAGAAACAACTACAACATCTAAGAAATTAGTTGAACCAGTTGAGGAACTTGTTAAAAAGGTAGAAACAATATCTGTAGTTGAACCAACCGTCGAACAAACTGTCAAACCTGCTGCTACTGTTCCGGCTGTGACCAAAAAAGACAAGAAAAAGACTACAATCGTAGTGGAAACAACGACCATCACAAAAGATACTTCTGCAGTTCCTGAAAAATCAATTGAAGAAGTGAAGATTTCGCCCAATGTTGAACCTGTTGTTGAAACGAAAATTGAAGAGCCATCTACCGAACTTGTCAAGGAAATTAAGGAAGTTGTGAAATCTGAAATTAAGACAATAGAACCAACTACCGAAGTCATCAAAGGAAAGGAAGTCAAAGAAGATATAAAACCGGTAGTTGAATCTGTTGTAAGCAAGGCTCCATCGAAGAAGGAAAAGAAACGAGGAAAGGCCGCAGATGTGGTACAACAAGTACAGCCACAGGAACCGACGGAGGAAAAATCGGTTAAGGCAGAAGTTACCAAGACAATTGACTTGATTCAACAAATTTCCTCCTCTGAACCAAATGTTGCCGAGGCACTTAAACCCGAGGCAATCGTGACAGTTCCTCAGGTAGTTGAATTCACTACAGTACCCGATTCTTCTGCAACTACGGAAATAAACGAAACAGTTATAGAAGGTGAGCCCACGGTAACAACATCCACAAACACAATTTCTACGGAGAGTGGCACAACGACAATCACCACTAGAACTATTACGAAGCACATTACAAAGCGCATAGTCAAACGCATTGTGGATGGCAGGGAAGAGATTGTTGAGGAAGATGTTATCGACGACTTGCCCGAGGAAAATATTTCGGTAGAGCAATTCGATATACCTGCAATTGAAACGACAAGCATTTCTTCGCCCGGCAGCATAATTGTTCCTGGACTTACTTCAACTCAAGATACAACGGTTGTTCAAGGCGGTTCTATAACGAAAACTACAATTACTAAAACAAAGCGAATTCTTAAGCGCATCACTGCTGATGGCGAAGAAGTGGTTGAGGAGTATTTCGAAGATGAACCAGAGGTGGAACGCGATGTTACTTTACTTCCAACAACAGTGCTAACTTCGACCAACGTGACAACACATGAGCAACCATCAAAAGAATCTATTCTTGACGTGGCTCAACAGGCTGTTGAGGAAATTGTGGAAAAGGCAGAGAAAATCATCTTGCCAGAACCGGAGAAACCATCGCGCAAGGACAAAAAGAAACCAGAATCTTCGATTATGAAAGAAACTGTAGATTTCATTGCCGCTGAAACTGAGCAGCAGCCACAAAAGCCCAGTCGAAAGGATAAGAAGAAGGAAACGAAGTCGAAGAGTGAGGAAGTGAAACCAAACATTGATGCCATAGAAATACCAATTATGCAAAACGTTGCCGAAATTATCGAGCCACAAGTACCATTAGAAACCACAGAGCCCCTGAATACAACAAGTGCAATTACAACTGATGAGAATCAAACTCAGTCAACTGAAGGATCTGTTATCAGCGATGATGGCAGCTTAATCAAAACAACTGTTATACGTACAACAAAGATCGTGAAAAAGATCAATCAACAGGAAAATCAAGAATTGTCAACATCAACTTATTCGGACGTACAGTCATTGGATTCTTTCGAAATCCCCGATGAAACTGCAGAAAAACCCAATGTTGAAAAATCGGAAATGAACAGCCGCGAAGTCAGCGATGAAGGTGTTGTTAAGACAACAAAAACAACAACAATACGAACCATTAAGAATGCCAGGACCGAAGCCGAGAAGGATACTGTCATCGAGCCCACTGTTGAGGTTCAAGTTATACCGGAAACAAATCCTTCTGAGGAATCTTTGCAATCCGAGGATGGCTCTGTGCTCAAAACAACAATTGTACGCACAACAAAAATTGTGAAAAAGATTTGTCAGGATAGTGAAAACATCAGCGAAACCAGTAGTGTTTCGGAAACAGAATTGCCTTCTCTTGAAACCATAATTCAGGATGCTCCAATTGTTGCCGAGTCCGTTACTACTGAATCGAACAATAAGGGTATTACGAAAACGGTGACCTCACGCACCACAAAGGCTGTAACGGAGGTTGTAAATGAACCTCAGGACAACATAGCCGTCACCCCTTCTGTTCCTGATCAAATAGTCTTCGAACAAATTCCTGAAAAGTTGCTTATTGCTCCGCCCAGTGAGGGTAAAAATATTAAATCATCTACCCTCGATTTCATTGCTTCGGAGCAACAAACTGCTGCACCCAAACCTGACATAAAGCCAAGAAAGTCAAAGAAACAAAACTCAAAACCTCAGTTGACCGAAGCTCCACTTACAGAAGAGCCAATACTTGTACAACATGCTCCTGCTGCCGCGATTACTCCAGAGCCACTTCAAGTTGCAGAATCAGAGCGCGAGGTTAAAGTTGATGAGCTAACGGTTAATGAGCCAACGTCTGCTAATGCTGGTAACGATGTTGTTAAGACCACAATTGTGCGAACAACAAAAATTGTTAAGAAAGTTTCACAAAATGTTGATAATCAGAACGTCAGTGAAACTATCAGTTCTGCTGAGAAGGCAATTGAGAAACCCGAAGAGCCTGAACCCATTGCTGAAGAGCCAACAACAACTGAAAATAATGGTGGTGTAACAAAGACAACAACTGTGCGTACAACGAAAATTGTGAAGAAACTTAATGAAGATGGTGAAACAACAACAGAGGAAAGTAGCACAATCAGTGATCCGGTCACCGTACGAGAAGGTTCCCCAACAATTTCGGAAATACCAAGCGAAACATCGACAACATCTAGCCAAATCGATGGCGCCATTATCAAGACAACCACAATTCGTACGATGAGAATCACTAAGCGAATTACAAACGACGGACGTATAGTTATAACTGAAAGTGACGCCCCAAGTGATGTTATCGTAACATCCAGTATTGAAATGCCCGATCAAAGACCAGTTAGTCCAGTGGTATCTTCGCGTACAGCATCACCTGTTGTCACGCCTAGCAATGCAGCTAATGTAGAAAATGTTGGTGTCAATATTGATTTGGTTCTGAACGAACCGCTTAACAGATCAGGCATTAAGGTCCTTGACATTGAGACAACTGAATTACCCAGTGTACAAACAAATGAGACGCACACTTCAACAAATGGGGCTATTACTGAGACAAAGACATTTGCCACTTCTACTACAACTACCAAAAATACGATTCTTACGACAACCCAACGACGTAGCTTCGAAACCGAAGATGGTACAAATGTTCTTTTCGTGGGAGAAGGCATTGACGGTGCCTATCCACCAGGTACAGTTCAGAAAATCTCTCTTATCACTCATGAAGAGAAATTGAAGACTCCAATTGTGAAAATGCATTTAGATTTTCCAGAGGTTAGTCTTCGTGTGACCGAGACTGTGACTGAAAATGTAGAGTCACTTCAAAGAACTGCTGAAAGCAATGAAACTCATTCTGTTGAGTTAACTAGCGTACCAGAAATAGTGGAATCAGTTGAACCATCAGTTATTAGTGTAGAACAGAAACATGATGACCAAGTGACAAAGACGGTAGCGATAGAGCAGATTGAAAAGCCAATCGACGATAATAAGGATAGCGTGCCTGTACTTTCTGAGTTAAGTCCCGAAGAGCAAGTCCTATTCGAAGACATTCAAAAGAAATTGTCCAAGAAAGATAAGAAAAAGCGACCTGCAATTCCCGAAGAGTTTATCAAACAAGAAACAATTCAGATCCTTGTAGAAGAAACAAAGAGCAATGAGACGTTAGGTAAGACTTCTGTTGATGAAAAGCATTCTGTTATTGATATTCCTGCACCCACAAATAAACCAGAACAATTAGTTAAGAATATCGCGCTAGATGCTACATTGATTCAAAAGGCGAAAACAATTGAGCATGCCAAAGCTGATACACTTTACCATGAGAAAGTTCAAGAAACACCAGTTGTTCCTTCTGATAAAACTCAAGTTGAAACGCAACAAGATATTCCATGTGAGGTTCAGTTACTCCCAGATCCTACTAATACCGCTAATCAAAATGTTCCTGCCAAACCAAGCGCATTAATTGCTGAAGCATTTGTTGCTAACATGGTAAGCACTTTAAATATCACTAATATCCAAAATATTTGCCCCTATGACAGAATTTATGAAATTCCAAAATACAATATATCACAATATAAATTAGCCGAGGGTAACTATCACATTGTAAATTCAAAACCAATACCTATAGAACCTTCTTTACCACATGAACAGCCCCCTGTTGAAGAGCCTTTACCGATTGTAAGTTCGGTTGAGTCTTCCACTCCAACAAACTTGGTTGTTATTTCTCCTGAACTTATAACCGTCCCCAAAGAAAATAAGGTATACGAAATTCCCAAATATGACATTTCCACATTTAGAACAGCTGAAGGTAATTATCACATAATAAATTCCAAGCCAATTGAAGTAGAAATAGTCGCTCCTGAGCAAACACCAACTGAGAAATTACAGCAAATTGAAAAACGTGAAATTCCAACTGAGTCTGAAAAACCTGTACAAGTTGAAACTGAAACAATTGCCGAAAAACCAATAGAAATTATTCCTTCCAAACCGGAAAGAATATATGAAATTCCCAAATACAACACAATCATTTTGGACGCAGCTGAGGCTAACTATCAGAAAAATAAGGTGCCAGAAAAACCGATTTGTATATCAACGATTGAAGAACAACCAAACGACGCAAAGAGTTTACAAACTGAGATTGCAATTCACACTTCAACAACAACGACCGCTACGACAACAACAATTAATTCAAATGTGTCAATAACAAAGGATTCATCGAAAACAGTTGAAACTAACAAAGCTTTGAAGGAAGAACAACAACCATTCTATTACTTTGAGGTTCCAAAATACAACATTACCGCACAACAATCCGCTGAAAATACTTTTAAGGAATACCTTTCAAAACAAACAAGTGAGGAGGTCACTGCACCTACAGAAGAAAGCAATATAACTGAGACTGTGAAGACAGTTGTCGAACCAACGAAAGAAGTACCTGCCGAACCGAAAGAGGTTATCGAATCTTCGGTATCCGAGGACAGCAAGACAACTGTGACAACCACCACAACTACAACTGTGACTGAAACTGTCAAGGAGTCTGTTATTCCGGAACAACCAAAGGCTGTGGAACCCGAAAAGAAACCCGAGGAACCCAAGAAAGCAGCTTATGCTGGTCTTCCTGTTGATGAGTCGACTAGCTCTTGGATGGACGTGTTGGATGAACCTATGACATTCTCCGATGAAGAGGAAGAAACTCCTGTTGAACCAGCAGAGGAAGTAGCAGTCATTGTCGAGACAACAAAGGAAGTTCCTGTCGAGCCGAAGGAGGTTATCGAATCTTCGGTATCCGAGGACAGCAAGACAACTGTGACAACCACCACAACTACAACTATGACTGAAACTGTCAAGGAGTCTGTTATTCCGGAACAACCAAAGTCTGTGGAACCCGAAAAGAAACCGGAGGAACCCAAGAAAGCAGCTTATGCGGGTCTTCCTGTTGATGACTCGACTAGCTCTTGGATGGACGTGTTGGATGAACCTATGACATTCTCCGATGAAGAGGAAGAAACTCCTGTTGAACCAGCAGAGGATGTAGCAGTCATTGTCGAGACAACAAAGGAAGTTCCAGTTGTCGAACCAACGAAAGAAGTACCTATCGAGCCGAAGGAGGTTATCGAATCCTCGGTATCCGAGGACAGCAAGACAACTGTGACAACCACCACAACTACAACTGTGACTGAAACTGTCAAGGAGTCTGTTATTCCGCAACAACCAAAGGCTGTGGAACCCGAAAAGAAACCCGAGGAACCCAAGAAAGCAGCTTATGCTGGTCTTCCTGTTGATGACTCGACTAGTTCTTGGATGGACGTGTTGGATGAACCTATGACATTCTCCGATGAAGAGGAAGAAACTCCTGTTGAACCAGCAGAGGAAGTAGCAGTCATTGTCGAGACAACAAAGGAAGTTCCTGTCGAGCCGAAGGAGGTTATCGAATCTTCGGTATCCGAGGACAGCAAGACAACTGTGACAACCACCACAACTACAACTATGACTGAAACTGTCAAGGAGTCTGTTATTCCGGAACAACTAAAGTCTGTGGAACCCAAAAAGAAACCGGAGGAACCCAAAAAAGCAGCTTATGCTGGTCTTCCTGTTGATGACTCGACTAGCTCTTGGATGGACGTGTTGGATGAACCTATGACATTCTCCGACGAAGAGGAAGAAACTCCAGTTGAACCAGCAAAGGAAGTAGCAGTCATTGTCGAAACAACAAAGGAAGAAGCAGTCATCGAACCCACGAAAGAAGTACCTGTCGAGTCAACGGAGGTTATCGAATCCTCGGTATCCGATGACAGCAAGACAACTGTGACAACCACCACAACCACAACCGTGACTGAAACTGTCAAGGAGTCTGTTATTCCGGAACAACCAAAGTCTGTGGAACCCGAAAAGAAACCCGAGGAACCCAAAAAAGCAGCTTATGCTGGTCTTCCTGTTGATGACTCAACTAGCTCTTGGATGGACGTGTTGGATGAACCTATGACATTCTCCGACGAAGAGGAAGAAACTCCTGTTGAACCAGCAGAGGAAGTATCAGTCATTGTCGAGACAAAGGAAGTTCCAGTTATCGAACCAACGAAAGAAGTACCTGTCGAGCCGAAGGAGGTTATCGAATTTTCGGTATCTGAGGACAGCAAGACAACTGTGACAACCACCACAACTACAACTGTGACTGAAACTGTCAAGGAGTCTGTTATTCCGGAACAACCAAATGCCGAAGAAACTAACAAGACAACCTACGCCGGCTTGCCAATTTACGGTGGTTTAACACTTGAGGGCCCAATTGACACCTGGTCAAGTGTTTTGGAGGAATCATTGCCCCACGCAGGAACTACTTTTACGTCCTCTCTGTCAGCAGATGCGCCGGAATTTACTCCCTCGTACTTAAGAAATGCTTATTCTGATCAAACAAACACATTCCTTGCTAATGAGAGAGTTTATAATGAATTCATTCCGCGGAACAGAATGGAGCAAGCAATACCAATACAAAAGAAACCAAAGAAGCCGAAACCAGCAAAGAAACAAAAGAAACAAGTAGTTGAACCTCAGGAAATTAAAGAAACCACTCCCACAGCTCCTGTATTTGTCTTGGAGTCAGATCAGACTGTCGAGCAGAGTGTTTGGGAAAACAATCGTGATGGAAAGTCATACGCAGATGTTTTGTTTAGTTCTGGTGATACAAATGAAATAGAAGTTACCGAGACCGTTCATCAACGGAAACCAACTGCTGTCGAGCCATTGCATAAACCAGAGAAGGCCAAGGAAAATGTGAAAAAACCGAAACCCGTTACTGTCGAGCCATCACCTGAACCGGAAAAATCCAAGGAACAAGTGAAAAAGCAGAAACCAGATAAAACGAAGCCTGTAGAACAGACTGCCGACACTGAGACATCTAAACCTTCCACAGAAAGCTCCAAGGAAACATCATCTGACGAGCGAGATGTTTCCAAGACATCAGAGTTTAGTTGGTCGGCTTTAGTTCGAAGGCCCGGTGAATGGACAGATAATACAGCGCCTAAGAAGGAATCGCTACAGCCAGAAATTAAGAAGGAAGAGAAGAAACCAAAAAAAGAAGAAAAAGATGAACGTAAACCTTCAAAAACAAAGAAGGCAAAGAAGGTAAAGAAGCCGGTAGTTGAACCTGTTTCTACAACTTCTGAGGATGAAAAACCTGAAGCTGGCGAATCATCTAAAGTTTACACCGAATCATCAGAGACAAAATCGACTGAACTTGTAACTACAACCGAGAAAGATGTTCAACCAGAATCCACTAGCTTTTCATGGGCTTCGCTTGTTAAAAGGCCAGGAGAATGGGTTGATACAACTGTTACGCATATCAAGAGTGCAGTTACAACTTTGACGGATAAGCCAGAACCTGTACGCAAAGAGCATGAAAAGCCAAAGAAAGTTCGTCCACAAAAGAAAACAGTGCGATCTGAAACTAAGCCTCAAGTAGAAGAAGAAGTTGAGCCAACTCCTGAACCCGCCACCAAGCCAATTATTCCAGTTGAAAGTGAACCAGATAATATCGTTAATGTTGAAGTCGCCGAAAGCAATACTCCATTATTCTCTTGGGCTTCCTTGGTTAAGAAACCTGGCGACTGGGTAGATGATATCGCTGATCGCAAAAAACAAGTTCCAAAGAGTGAACCTAAGACCGAGGAAAAACCAGATCCAAAGTCGGTACCCAAGAGTCGCAAGGAACGCAAGACCACCAAGAAAGAACGTATTGCTGAACCGGATAATAGAAAAGAAATAAAGGCTAAAATAGTGGAGCAACACAGTGAACCAACAACATCAACAGATGAAAGCGATGTTCCTGTCTCGTCATCGTCTCCCACCCATGATGACTCAATAATTACGTGGGCCAAGATTGCAAGTCAAATAGATTCCATGTCGGACTTACCACCAAAAGAACAGAATGTAAAACGTAAGCAATTAGAGCCCACTGTATCGAAAAAAGAACATTTGGCAAAGAAGAAAGAAACTGTAAAGGAAAACATTCGACACACAGATCAGAAAATAAGTTCTTGGGCATCTGCAGTCAGCCAGCAGACTATTGAATTTATAGAATCTGAAAAGGTTATACCAAAGGTTGTTTCAGTTAAGAAACCAGAGCCTGTCAAGTCTCAAGATATTAACAATACCACAGTACCCAAAGCTTCAGATGAATTCAAATGGTCTGATATTGTTGAACAATCTGAAGAGAAAACACATAAGTCTTGGGCCGAAATGATTGACGATGGTGGTGACGAAATAGTTGTTGAACACAAATCATGGAAAGAGCTCATTGAAGACGAAGTTGAAATCCCTCTTCTTCCTGAAAATGGTGATGAAGCTAACATTAACAAAATAATCGAAACTATTCAAGATATGAAATCTGATGAACCTGAAACAACAAAAGAGACACCTGTTGTTCCCATCGAGACAAAAGAGGTTATCGAATCTTCGATTTCTGAAGACAGCAAAACAACTGTGACAGTCACAACAACCACAACCGTGACTGAAACTGTCAAGGAGTCTGTTATTCCGGAACAACCAAAGGCTGTGGAACCCGAAAAGAAACCCGAGGAACCCAAGAAAGCAGCTTATGCTGGTCTTCCTGTTGACGATTCCACCAGCTCTTGGATGGACGTGTTGGATGAACCTATGACATTCTCCGACGAAGAGGAGGAAACTCCTGTTGAACCAGCAAAGGAAGTAGCAGTCGTTGTCGAGAAAACAAAGGAAGTCGAACCAACGAAAGAAGTACCTGCTGAGCCGAAGGAGGTTATCGAATCCTCGGTATCCGATGACAGCAAGACAACTGTGACAGTCACAACAACCACAACCGTGACTGAAACTGTCAAGGAGTCTGTTATTCCGGAACAACCAAAGGCTGTGGAACCCGAAAAGAAACCCGAGGAACCCAAGAAAGCAGCTTATGCTGGTCTTCCTGTTGACGATTCCACCAGCTCTTGGATGGACGTGTTGGATGAACCTATGACATTCTCCGACGAAGAGGAGGAAACTCCTGTTGAACCAGCAAAGGAAGTAGCAGTCGTTGTCGAGAAAACAAAGGAAGTCGAACCAACGAAAGAAGTACCTGCTGAGCCGAAGGAGGTTATCGAATCCTCGGTATCCGATGACAGCAAGACAACTGTGACAGTCACAACAACCACAACCGTGACTGAAACTGTCAAGGAGTCTGTTATTCCGGAACAACCAAAGGCTGTGGAACCCGAAAAGAAACCCGAGGAACCCAAGAAAGCAGCTTATGCTGGTCTTCCTGTTGATGACTCGACTAGCTCTTGGATGGACGTGTTGGATGAACCTATGACATTCTCCGACGAAGAGGCAGAAACTCCTGTTGAACCAGCAAAGGAAGTAGCAGTCGTTGTCGAGACAACAAAGGAAGTCGAACCAACAAAAGAAGTACCAGTAGAACCGAAGGAGGTTATCGAATCCTCGGTATCCGATGACAGCAAGACAACTGTGACAGTCACAACAACCACAACCGTGACTGAAACTGTCAAGGAGTCTGTTATTCCGGAACAACCAAAGGCTGTGGAACCCGAAAAGAAACCCGAGGAACCCAAGAAAGCAGCTTATGCTGGCCTTCCTGTTGATGACTCGACTAGCTCTTGGATGGACGTGTTGGATGAACCTATGACATTCTCCGATGAAGAGGAAGAAACTCCTGTTGAACCAGCAAAGGAAGTAGCAGTCGTTGTCGAGACAACAAAGGAAGTACCAGTCGTCGAACCAACGAAAGAAGTACCTGCTGAGCCGAAGGAGGTTATCGAATCCACGGTATCCGAGGACAGCAAGACAACTGTGACAGTCACAACAACCACAACCGTGACTGAAACTCTCAAGGAGTCTGTTATTCCGGAACAATCAAAGGCTGTGGAACCCGAAAAGAAACCGGAGGAACCCAAGAAAGCAGCTTATGCTGGTCTTCCTGTTGATGACTCGACTAGCTCTTGGATGGACGTGTTGGATGAACCTATGACATTCTCCGACGAAGAGGAAGAAACTCCTGTTGAACCAGCAAAGGAAGTAGCAGTCATTGTCCAGACAACAAAGGAAGAAGCAGTCATTGAACCCACGAAAGAAGTACCTGCTGAGCCGAAGGAGGTTATCGAATCCTCGGTATCCGAGGACAGCAAGACAACTGTGACAACCACCACAACTACAACTGTGACTGAAACTGTCAAGGAGTCTGTTATTCCGGAACAACCAAAGGCTGTGGAACCCGAAAAGAAACCCGAGGAACCCAAGAAAGCAGCTTATGCTGGTCTTCCTGTTGATGACTCGACTAGCTCTTGGATGGACGTGTTGGATGAACCTATGACATTCTCTGACGAAGAGGAAGAAACTCCTGTTGAACCAGCAAAGGAAGTAGCAGTCGTTGTCGAGACAACAAAGGAAGTCGAACCAACAAAAGAAGTACCAGTAGAACCGAAGGAGGTTATCGAATCCTCGGTATCCGAGGACAGCAAGACCACTGTGACAACCACCACAACTACAACTATGACTGAAACTGTCAAGGAGTCTGTTATTCCGGAACAACCAAAGTCTGTGGAACCCGAAAAGAAATCCGAGGAACCCAAGAAAGCAGCTTATGCTGGTCTTCCTGTTGATGACTCGACTAGCTCTTGGATGGACGTGTTGGATGAACCTATGACATTCTCCGACGAAGAGGAAGAAACTCCTGTTGAACCAGCAAAGGAAGTAGCAGTCGTTGTCGAGACAACAAAGGAAGAAGCAGTCATCGAACCCACGAAAGAAGTACCTGCTGAGCCGAAGGAGGTTATCGAATCCTCGGTATCCGAGGACAGCAAGACAACTGTGACAGTCACAACAACCACCACCGTGACTGAAACTGTCACGGAGTCTGTTATTCCGGAACAACCAAAGGCTGTGGAACCTGAAAAGAAAACCGAGGAACCCAAGAAAGCAGCTTATGCTGGTCTTCCGGTTGACGATTCCACCAGCTCTTGGATGGACGTGTTGGATGAACCTATGACATTCTCCGACGAAGAGGAAGAAACTCCAGTTGAACCAGAAAAGGAAGTAGCAGTCGTTGTCGAGACAACAAAGGAAGTACCAGTCGTCGAACCAACGAAAGAAGTACCTGCTGAGCCGAAGGAGGTTATCGAATCTTCGGTATCCAATGACAGCAAGACAACTGTCACAACCACAACCGTGACTGAAACTGTCAAGGAGTCTGTTATTCCGGAACAACCAAAGTCTGTGGAACCCGAAAAGAAACCCGAGGAACCCAAGAAAGCAGCTTATGCTGGTCTTCCTGTTGATGATTCGACTAGCTCTTGGATGGACGTATTGGATGAACCTATGACATTCTCCGACGAAGAGGAAGAAACTCCAGTTGAACCAGAAAAGGAAGTAGCAGTCGTTGTCGAGATAACAAAGGAAGTACCAGTCGTCGAACCAACGAAAGAATTACTTGCTGGGCCGAAGGAGGTTATCGAATCCTCGGTATCCGAGGACAGCAAGACAACTGTGACAGTCACAACAACCACAACCGTGACTGAAACTGTCAAGGAGTCTGTTATTCCGGAACAACCAAAGGCTGTGGAACCCGAAAAGAAACCCGAGGAACCCAAGAAAGCAGCTTATGCTGGTCTTCCTGTTGACGATTCCACCAGCTCTTGGATGGACGTGTTGGATGAACCTATGACATTCTCCGACGAAGAGGAGGAAACTCCTGTTGAACCAGCAAAGGAAGTTGTGGTCATTGTCGAGACAACAAAGGAAGTACCAGTTGCCGAACCCACGAAAGAAGTACCTGTCGAGCCGAAGGAGGTTATTGAATCTTCTGTGTCCGAGGACAGCAAGACAACTGTGACAACCACCACAACTACAACTGTGACTGAAACTTTCAAGGAGTCTGTTATTCCAGAGGAAACGAAACCAGAATTGGACAAATATAACAAAACTGCTAGTGTTTGGGAGCATAGCTCTTCGTATGCAGATGTGCTGAAACACACATTGAATTTCATAGATGGAGAAAAGAGAAACGTCGAACGGATTGCTGAAACTAGCGCTGAACCAATATCTGATGTGGTGGAGCATGTTTCCAAAAAGTCAAAGTCAAAGAAGGACAAGAAGCCGAAAAAGGTTGAAAAGACAGAAGCTGAATTCGATATTGTGGATAATATTAAATCAACGGAGAGGGAAGTTCTATCCGCCGAAACTCAAATTGTTGAAGAAGTCACCACGTCCAGTATAGATTCAGTTCAAAAGGAAACAGAAGAAGTTCTGAAGCCCCAAAAATGGTCTGAAATGGTTGAAGATGAAGTAAACAAATTTGAACAGCCTCAGGTGGTTTCTCCACCAGGAACTGTGTTCTCCTGGTCATCTATAGTCCGACAAGGAACCGAAGAGCCTTTCACAAAAATTACTCAAAATGTTCCTGAAGAGTCCGATCCTTTGGACTCAATAACGACGCGTGTAACTGAAAATATATCCGAAATCTTACGGGATCCAGTTAAAGATGAGAAACCTAAAAAGCAAAAGGCGAAGAAGACAAAGAAATCAACTGCCCCTATTGAACCAGAGACCATACATCCGGTTGAAGAACAAGTTAAGGATGATCAAAGCATTCCCCGAGAAGACCTTCCATCTCAGTCTCAGCTGTGGTCATCGATTGTAACACAAACTAATACGCAACCAATTGAAACCGAGCAAAATGAAATTTCAACTCAGGACACCAAGGATAGGGAAGATAAACCAAAACAGAATAAAAAAGACAAGAAATCACCCAAAGTTAAACATGTTCCGGAGCCAGCAGTTGAAGTTGTAAGCGTAATTGAAAAGGTAGACGAACATAAAGAAACGGAACCAGCGGAAACCATTCAAAATACGCCAATACAAGGTCAATCATGGTCGTCTATTGTATCCCAAACGATCGAAGTTTCACCAATTCAAAACAATACTCTTTCGGCTGACTCTAAGACAAATATAATTACCTCTTCAAATGATGTACAGGATTTCATTCACATGGAACAGAAGTTTTCGACTGCTGTCAACGATAAGCAGAAGAAGCCAAAGGCAAAGAAGGAAAAGAAACTGCCTGTGGTGCATCATCCAGAACCTGTTGTTGATCAAACGGTCGTTGTTGAAGAGACTAAAGAAGTTGTCGAACAGAAATCACCAGAGGGAACATTTGAAACATCATCTTTACCCACTCAACCCTCAACGCAATCATGGTCGTCCATTGTTTCACAAACAACCATTATCGAAACTCCAGTTGTACAAATTGCAACTGATGTTGTTCCTTCCCCTCAAACCGATAAGCCCAAGAAGCAAAAAGCTAAGAAGGAGAAGAAGAAGCCAACCGAACACATTGTTGTTGAGCCAGTTGTTGAGAAACAGGTTGTTGTTGTAGAGTCTGAAGAAATTATCGAACCGAAATCACAAGAAGTTCCAGATTCTCAACCTGCACCTCTATCGTGGTCTTCAATTGTTTCACAAGCCAGTGAAGTCTTGCCTACTACTGTCGAGACTTCTGTTGTGCAGGTTGCAACTGATGTTGTTCCTTCACCCCAAGACGTTCAGGACTTCATTCACAATGAGCAGAAATTCTCCACAACAGTGAACGATAAGCCGAAGAAGCAAAAGGCCAAAAAGGAGAAGAAGCAGCCAACCGAGCACATTGTTGTTGAGCCAGTTGTTGAGGAACAGATTGTCGTTGAAGAGTCTAAGGAAATTGTCGAACCAAAAGCACCAGAAGTTGTAGACCCTCAACCCTCAGCATTATCGTGGTCGTCAATTGTTTCTCAGGCCAGTGAAATCGTACCTGCAACAACTGTCGAGACAGTCAAGACTTCTGTTGTCCCGATACCTACTGACGTTATTCTTTCACCTCAAGGCACTCAGGACGTCATCCACAGCGAGGAGAAAATCTCGACTTCTGTGAATGATAAGCCGAAAAAGCAAAAGGCCAAAAAGGAGAAGAAGAAGCCAATCGAACACATTGTCACAGAGCCAGTTGTTGAGGAACAGGTTGTTCTTGCAGAGTCAAAGGAAATCCTGGAGCCGCAAGCACCAGAAGCTGCTGATTATCCACATTCAGCTATGTCATGGTCGTCAATTGTATCACAAACAACTGAAACTATTGATACATCTAATGTCCGGGTTACAACTGATGTTGTTTCTACATCTCACGACATTCAGGACTTCATTCAAAATGAACAGAAATTCTCCACAACTGTCAACGATAAGCCGAAGAAGCAAAAGGTGAAGAAGGAGAAGAAGAAACCAACCGAACCCATTGTAGTAGAGCCAGTTGTTGAGGAACAAATTATTGTTGCAGAGTCTAAAGAAATTGTCGAGCCAGAGGCACCAAAAACTGCGGAGTTGCAACCTTCACCTCTTTCGTGGTCTTCAATTGTTTCACAGGCCTCTGAAATATTGCCTACAAATGTCGAATCAGTCAAGACTTCAGTTGTCCAGATAACAACGGACGTCGTTCCTTCACCTCAAGACGATCAGGACATCATCCACAGTGCGGAACAAATCTCTACTACTGTGATCGATAAGTCGAAGAAGGAAAAAGCCAAAAAGGAGAAGAAGCAGCCAGCCGAACACATTGTAGTAGAGCCTGTTGTTGAGGAACAAATTGTTGTTGTAAAGTCTGAAGAAATTGTCGAGCCAGCGGCACCAGAAGTTGCAGATTCTCAACCTTCACCTCTATCATGGTCTTCAATTGTTTCTCAGGCCAGTGAGGTCTTACCTACAACTGTCGAGACTTCTGTTGTCCAGATAACTGCTGATGTTGTTCCCTCACCCCAAGACGTTCAGGACTTCATTCACAATGAGCAGAAATTCTCCACAACTGTGAACGATAAGCAGAAGAAGCAAAAGGCCAAAAAGGAGAAGAAGCAGCCAACCGAGCACATTGTTGTTGAGCCAGTTGTTGAGCAACAGATTGTCGTTGAAGAGTCTAAGGATATTGTCGAACCAAAAGCACCAGAAGTTGCAGATTCTCAACCTTCACCTCTATCATGGTCTTCAATTGTTTCTCAGGCCAGTGAGGTCTTACCTACAACTGTCGAGACTTCTGTTGTCCAGGTAACTGCTGATGTTGTTCCTTCACCACAAGACGTTCAGGACTTCATTCACAATGAGCAGAAATTCTCCACAACTGTGAACGATAAGCAGAAGAAGCAAAAGGCCAAAAAGGAGAAGAAGCAGCCAGCCGAACACATTGTAATAGAGCCTGTTGTTGAGGAACAAATTGTTGTTGTAAAGTCTGAAGAAATTGTCGAGCCAGAGGCACCAGAAGTTGCAGATTCTCAAGTTTCACCTCTATCGTGGTCTTCAATTGTTTCTCAGTCCAGTGAGGTCTTACCTACAACTGTCGAGACTTCTGTTGTCCAGGTAACTACTGATGTTGTTCCTTCGCCGCAAGACGTTCAGGACTTCATTCACAATGAGCAGAAATTCTCCACAACTGTGAACGATAAGCCAAAGAAGCAAAAGGCCAAAAAGGAGAAGAAGCAGCCAACCGAGCACATTGTTGTTGAGCCAGTTGTTGAGGAACACATTGTTGTTGAAGAGTCTACAGAAATTGTCGAGCCAAAAACATCAGAAGTTGCAGATTCTCAACCTTCACCTCTATCGTGGTCTTCAATTGTTTCTCAGGCCAGTGAAGTCTTGCCTACTACTGTCGAGACTTCTGTTGTCCAGGTAACTGCTGATGTTATTCCTTCACCACAAGAAGTACAGGACTTCATTCACAATGAGCAAAAATTCTCCACGACTGTGAACGATAAGCCGAAGAAGCAAAAGGTCAAAAAGGAGAAGAAGCAGCCAACCGAGCAAATTGTGGTTGAGCCAGTTGTTGAGAAACAGATTGTTGTTGAAGAACCCTCAAAACCATTTGAGATAGTGGATATACCGTCGGAAACTCAATCGTGGTCATCAATTGTTTCTGAAACTGTGGACATTTTACAAACAACAACCGAAGAAGAATCAGTGACTGTTAACGCTCCCTCTGACCCTGAAGAACACAACTTACCAGAGCATGTAAGCGAAAAACCAAAGACGAAAAAATCAAAGAAAACTGCATTACCGTCGGTGACTCAAATTGAACCAGTTCCTGTTATTGACGTAAATTCTGTAATTGAGCAAGTGAAAATTGAAGACAAACAGGAGCCCGCCACCAAATTGGAAGAGCTTCCACCATTAACTTTGTCGTGGTCGTCAATTGTTTCTCAGACTATTGAAAGTACTCCAACAGTGGTAGATGTTCCTCAAACTGAGCCTGAGCCTGATGTTACTCTACCATCCAGTCAAATTGTTAGCGAAAAGCCTAAAAAACAGAAATCAAAGAAGGAAACTAAGGTGCAGAAGGAAAATGTAGTCCAGCTGGTTGAGCAAACTGATTTAAACGAAATATTGAGACAAGAGCCGGAAATTGTTACAGAAACTCAGGACATTCATAAAGAACAAAACAATAAAACCAAAAAGCAAAAAACTAAGAAAGATAAGAAACCTTCCCAAACAGAAATTGACATTAAACCGATTGTTACGGAAACCGTCGACCCAGTTAAGGAATTGATTAAGCAGAATGAGCCGGAATCAATTGAACAAACTCAGACTCTGTCATGGTCAACAATAGTGTCGCAAACACTTGATGTTTCTCCAGTGGTAACCGAAACTTCACACACTGAGTCGGTAATTGAATTAGTTCCCTCCGCTCCTGAAGGTGAAATTGGCGAACCTCACGTCAGCGAAAAACCCAAGAAACAAAAGGCGCCGAAGGAGAAAAAATTACCCAAACCTGAACATCTTTCGAAAACTGAGGTTGATGTTCGACAAGTTGAAAAACATGAAGTAAAATCAGATCCTATTGAGACAACATTAGAGGCTCCAAAAACTATTTCATGGTCTTCAATCGTTTCACAAACCGTCGAGGTTCCACCAATATCCTCACGGAATGATGATATAAAGAAATTCATTTCTGAGGAACAAAAGGTATTGCCGGATGTCAAAGAAATTCCTGAGAAACACAAGAAAGCTAAGTCTCCTAAAGCTGAGGTGGACACACCTACTTTCATTGAAGAATTGACATCTGAAGACAAGCCTTTGTCATCGGTAGTGACTGTAACAGAAACTACTATCACAGAAACTTCTGACTTCAGTGAAACGGAAAAAGTCAAAAAGCCAAAGACCAAGAAAGAAAAGAAGCAGACGAAGATTGAGCGGATACCGAAATCAACTGTTGTTCATGATATTACTAAAGTAGAACCAGTACCTGTGAATCGTGTGACACCAGAACCAACGGTATCTGAGTTCAATATTCAGATCCCGAAACCACAACCATCGGTATGGTCTTTATCTGAGACTTATGCCGAGGTCGTTAGAAAATCGGGTTACGCGGACAACACGAGTATTCGATACCAAGACAGCGGTTCGGAAACCCACAGTGTCACTGACCACATTGAACATGAATCTACTGTTAAACCAAGTTTAGTAATAGAGCGACCTCAAAGTTCAGCTGTTGTCCTAACTACAGAGTTCCCAGATCCAGTTATTCCGCCAACTATTGAAGATGAACCTGTTGACATCGACATCCCACAGACCACTTTGTCATGGAAGGAATTAATGGACGAAGAAGTAAACCCATTGGACGAAATACCTTCATGGTCTTCAGTTGCACAAACTTGGGAAGAACCAATTGCTAGAGAACCAACACCAGAAAGACCTTCACGTACAATCGTTCGTCCGGTTATACAAGTCACGGAGATAACTAAAACCGAAGAAAAGTTGCAACCACAAGAGGATAACGGTTTTCTGGAAATTACTTCGAAAAAGAGAATTCGTTCTCGTTCTCGCTCTCAACAGTCGCAAAGCTCACATGTTGAAGAAAAGCCGAAGAAGAAGAAATCCAAAAAGCCAAAGGAATCAACTCAAGCTAAACCTTTAAAGACACCCATTGAACATCCAGTTGCAATTGAACCCATCACTGTTCAGTCTGAATTACCAGAAGAGAAGCCAAAGACGGTCCCTGTTTCGATACCAATCACCTCAGGCATGTCATGGGCTGCCATCGCAGCACATAATGTTCCAGAGCCGGTACAGCAAATACGACAACTGCAGATCGAAACAAAGGAAATAACTTTCGATGACGTTAAGAAACCAACGATAGATAAAAAGGTCAGCATACCAATTAAATTGGAAACCGAACCAAAAACAAAGAAACCAAAACAGAAATCCAAGAAGAAGCATGCTACCGACATAGTTGACTTTATCAATGCGGAGAAAGAAAGTTCCCAAAAATCAAAGGTAATCGACCAAAAGCCGGAGCCACTTCCAGTTCAGGAAGAACAGCCGCTTTCTTTGAACAGTTCAGCGGACAGCACAGAAGAAAACATCACGGTGCAAGTTGACATCTCCAAGCCAATTAAGGTTCCCAAAGAAAGTTCAAAGATTACAAAACCATCAGTTGCCGAGAAAACGCCTTTGATGCCATTTGAAACAGTTGTCGAAAGTGTTCCCATCACACAGACAGAAACCGTCACAACTGAAACAACCGTAACCCAGAAGGAAACTCCGAAAATCGAAACTACAGTTACACAAGAGGAAACTACGACGATTGAAACAGTTGTTGACAGGAAGGAACCAGAGAAGTTGGTTGAGGAAGTAACTCCTTTGGCACCATTTAAGCCAATCGAGGAACCAACTAAATCAACTGTAGAAATCACTTCCCAAATTGAAACTGAAACAGTGCCGGAATCTGTTACCGATGAAACAGTTGTCGAAAGTGCTCCCATCACACAGACGGAAACTATCATAACTGAAACAACCGTAACCCAGAAAGAAACTCCGACAATTGAAACCACAGTTACACAAGAGGAAACTACGACGATTGAAACAATTGTTGACAATAGGGAACCAGAACCAGAAAAGTTGGTTGAGGAAGTAACTCCTTTGGCTCCATTTAAACCAATCGAGGAACCAACCAAAAAAATTGTAGAAATCACTTCCCAGGTTGAAACTGAAACAGTGCCGGAAACTGTAACTCATGAGAATGTGACACCTCTAGCTCCATTCAAGACAATCGATGAACCCAAGGAAATAGTCAAGGAATCTGAAATCAAACCTGAAGCTATTGCTGAAACAGTGCCGGAGAACTTAACTGAAGAGAATGTTACTCCGCTGGCTCCATTCAAACCAATAGAAGAGCCCAGTGATGTCGATTCATTTATATGCGAGACATCGTACTGGTCAGCAACACTCAAACCAGGGCAGAAACCAACTAATTTGGAAACGGAAAAGATCATTGATGTCAAGCCTAAGGAAGAGCCACCAATCACTGTTGAAATACCAGTTGATGATACACTTCCTGAAGTTGCAGTTCAGTCTCCAGTCGATCAACCAACAACGTGGTCAGCCATAGTTCAAACTGAGACTAAGGTATTCCCGTCACCAGTGGAAAAAGAGCAGCCTGAATTGCCTGCTTGGTCAACAGTTGTTGTAAGCAAAACAACCGATTTCCAAGAACCTAAACAACAATTAGATCTTGATAATGAAACTTCGACAACTACAAAAACGACAACCACAACCTATGTGACAACGACAGTAACGACACACAAGGATGTAACAACTACAGAGAATGTGGAATCCACGTTGGAAAAGGAGCCAACATCGTACGTGTCAACAATAGTGACATCTCATACCAACGATCTGGAAATCAAACCTAAAACAGACAAACTAACAGAAACTTCTGCACCATCAAAATTGGCAACACTTAAGGAAAATCTACAACTTGAAACAAATCTACAATATCCACGGTATAGTATCTATGAAACACAATACGAAATATTGAATGCCAAAACTCCAAAAGAAATTAAGCAAGTCATCGTAACAGAGATACCCGAAACACCAAAGGAGGAAACCTTATTGGAAGATTATGTGATAATTGAACCCGAAGCAGTGCCCCAATTAAACTTCGATATTCTTGCTTCCAATTTGTACCTTGATAGAAACTCTTTGTTGCGTCCCTTGCCCAATAGTGTGCTCAATCAGTTGCATTTAGTTAAAGTAGGAAAGACCACTGAGCCCGTTGCACAGACAGACACTCAGGTTGTGGAAACAGTTTCAAAGATTGAGTTGAAGCAACCTAAAGAGCAGCCCGAGCAACCAGAAGTGGTGGCTAGGCCTGTTGAAGAGACTAAGGTTGAAGAAATTATTCAACCTGAACCCGTAGTTCCAGTAACTGAGGTTCTCGAGATTGTCTCAAAAACAGAGTTTGTCGAACCTGCGAATGTAGTAGAACCAGAAACTAAAGTCCAACAGATTGTCTCAGAAGTTGTAACTGAAAAAGTTACCATCGTTCAACCAGATACTAAAATTGAGCAAATTGTCCCTGAAGTCGAGTTTGTTCAACCTGCTACTAACGTTAAAACCGACACTACATCACAGAAA